>JAAGEH010000293.1:11684694-11859871 GCA_011751065.1 Lasiurus cinereus
AGAGAGAGAGAGAGAGAGAGAGAGAGAGAGAGAGAGAGAGAGAGAGAGAGAGAGAGAAGGAAATATGAAAAGAGAGAATCATTGCTTGGCCACCATGTGAATGGCCCACATTGGGGATTGAGACTGCAACCTGGGCATGTGCCCTTGATAGGAATTGAACCTGGAATACCTCAATGCCGACATTCTATCCACTGAGCCAAACCAGCTAGGGCTAAAAAATAAGTTTTTAACTGATTTTTAAAGAAAAAGGAAGGGAGATGGATAAAGAGATAGAAACATCAATGATGGCTAAACACCATCGATTGGCTGCCTCCTGCACACTCCCTACCTGGGATTGAGCTTGCTGGTCATGTGCCCTGATTGGGAATCGAACCAGTAACCTCTTGGTTCATGGATGGATGCTCAACCACTGAGCTACATTGGCCGGGCTGAAATGCCTTTAAAACTACAGGGCAGATAGGTCCCGAAGGCCATTGTAAATATGAATTTGTAGCAAAAGGGGATGGTCATTTCTAGAGATAGGAGTTTGGAATTTGAGACCCAGTGTTTAGATTATGCATCATAGATAGTAAAGAAGATTGAGAGGCAAGAGAGTCAGGAATAACATACTAAGGGTTTTGTGGACATGTGGACATGTATACTTTACTGCTAGCTTAAATAAAGTCAGCATGGTGTTCTCAGTGTAAGTTCTTAAGATTCGTTTTCTTGAGTGAATGAATTATGGAGAAGGTTTGTAATACACTTATTGAGAGGAACAGCTTGAATTATCTTCCCTTCCCTGACAGCCTTTGCCACTTTTTAGTAGAAACTTGCCCAAGGCCTAATATGTAATGCCTGTTTTCAAACTCTTTGAAGTGCTTTTCCAAAATGGCCTTCTATATGTGCTGATGCTGGTTTCTTTAAAATTAATTTTCAAGATCCTGTACTTATATTACATATATGTAATTCTATCTCATGTGAGTTTGAGTTTTTATGAGCATATTCCATAACATTTAACCATAATTAACACATAGATTAACTTGCCTTCCCTAGACATTTCTGAACTTATAAAAACTGGATTTGAATTGTAATAGCCAAAAGCAACAGGCAGGTGTCAGACACATTTAAAAAGCCCTTGGGAAGACTGGAAAAAAACCAGTAGATTAAAAGGACAAAATTGCAAGAGTATGAGGTATAAATATTGACCTTGAATTTGTGACTGATAGGGTGTAAAATAATGAAGCAGTAAAAGATAAGTCAGCTTTAGTTCACACTAGACTCAACAGCTTGACATATTTTACATGCATTTATGCTATTTCTATTGTTTTGTAAACTTGAATACTTGGTCTCACACATGGAAACATACAAAATAATGCTACCATCAACTAAGCCAGTATATGGTACTTAAATTTCTTCTGATAGTTTTCTTTTCTTTTTTCTTTTCCTTTTTTGGATTCCAAAACCTAAAATATTTACTACTTGGCCCTTTATAGAAGAAATGTGCCAATTCCTGCTTTAAATGTTATCTCATTCCTTTAGTTTGCTTTTAAAAAAAATATCATAGATTGGGTATTTATTTCTCACAGTTCTAGAGACTAGAAGTCCAAAATAAAGGAGCCAGCAGATTTCTGTCTAGTGATATCCCACATCCTGGTTCAAAGATGGCTATCTTCTTGCTGTGTCCTTACGTGGCTAAAGCTCCTCTGGTAGTTTTCTTTTTTTTTTAATTTTTTTTATTAATTTTTATTAATTTTTTATACCTATCTCCCCATTGACCCCCTCCCTCCCAGGCATACCCCGACCCCCTAGTGTCTGTGATCATTGGTTATGCTTATATGCATGCATACAAGTCCTTTGATTGATCACTTATCTACCTCACCTAACTTTAATCTTTCTGCTGTAATTTCACAGTCTGCTTGATGCTTTATGATTTTTGTCCTCCTTAGAATTATCAGTCTACTCCCTTTCTGTGCTCCTGATTCTATTATATTCACCAGTTTATTCTGTTGATCAAATTTTTAATTCACTTAATTTTTAGATTGTTGATAGATGTGTATTTGTTGTTCATAATTTTTTGTCTTTTACCTTTTTCTTCTTCCTCTTCTAGAAGAGTACCTTTCAGCATTTCATATAGTACTGGTTTGGAGTTGATGAACTCCTTTAGGTTTTTCTTCTCTGTGAAGGACTTTATCTGCCCTTCAATTCTGAATGATAGCTTTGCTGGATAGATTATTCTTGGTTGTAGGTTCTTGCTGTTCATCACGTTGAATATTTCTTGCCACTCCCATCTGGCCTGCATCGTTTCTGTTGAGAAATCAGCTGACAGTCGTATGGGTGCTCCCTTGTAGGTAATGAACTGTTTTTCTCTTGCTGCTTTTAATATTCTCTCTTTGTCTTTTGCTCTTGGTATTTTAATTATGATGTGTCTTGGTGTGGTCCTCTTTGGATTCCTTTTATATGGGGTTCTGTGTGCTTCCTGGACTTGTAAGTCTATTTCTTTTACCAGATGTGTGAAGTTTTCAGTCATTATTTCTTTAAATAGGTTTTCAGTATCTTGCTCTCTCTCTTCTTCTGGCACCCCCACAATTCTGATGTTGGTACGCTTGAAGCTGTCCCAGAGGCTCCTTACATTCTCTTCACATTTTTGGATTCTTTTCTCTTCTTGCTTTTCCAGTTGAAAGTTTTCTGCTTCTTTATATTTCAAATTTTTGACTTGATCCTTGCCTTTCTCTAGTCTGCTGTTAGGACTCTGTATAATAGTTTTTATTTCAGTCAGTGTATGTTTAATTTCTAGTTGGTCTTTTTTTATCTTTAGTTGGACCTTTTCCATCTCCTCTTGGGTCTCACTAAATTTATCCAACTTTTCTAGCATATTCTTGAAAAACCTTATAAGCATGGTTTTGAACTCTACATCCAGTCGTTTTTTTTCCTCCATTTTTTTTGTTTGTAATCCCTTCCCTTGTCTCGGCATTTTCACTATGCCGGGGAAACTTCTGTGTTGAATTCAGCTTTATGATACCAGACGTGCAAGGCCGCAGAAGCCTCTGTTGAGCTTGGGAGGGGTCGAGTCTCAGGGCTTAAGGGACCACCTTGCCTTCCAGTCGGCCCCGCCCTCCACGGCCCCTGAGTCTCACGTGACTGTGTAATGGCTGGAGCCGTCCTTGTGCGCGCACCCGCAGTGCCTCTAACCGCTGCCTTTCCAGCTCCCCTGTGCACCAGGATCACACGAGTCTAGGTCTCCAGGGTTTTGTCTGAAACAGGGGTTTAGTGAAGTTAGAAGTGGCACAGTTTGGAGGGTCTGTCTCCCGCCCACTCGCGAAAGCCAGCGGCACAATCAGCAATCTGTCCTGCGCGCAGTGCCGTGCGCGCGACCAGGCCTTTGATCTTTTGCGACTTTCCTAAATTTCCGTGCACTTCTCCCTTTTCACAGTCCAAACTCCCCCCGTATGAGTTTCGCCTGGATCTGGTGTTTAGTGTCGTAGGATAAGGGGTTCAATGCCTTTGAGAGTCTCCGTTTCCCTCCCGCCAGAGAAAGCCAGCCAGGTACTCCGGCACTCACTCTCTCCTCACGCGCGTCTCCTTACCTCAGCTTTTTGCAGCTCCTCTGGGTTTCCATGTGCCCCTCTCTTTCCCTCTAGTTGTAGAACTTCCACTCAGCCAGATTTCCTGTGGTTCTGGATGGTGTCCGTTCTGTCTTTTAGTTGTAGTTTTGAAATTGTTGTGTGAGGCAGCAGTGTAGGTGTTTACCTATGCCGCCATCTTGGATTCATCCCGAGAATGAATCTGGTAGTTTTCTTGATCATCCTTATCAGTGAAGCACATGGTATCTAGGCAGGTGGAAGGTAGTAAGACTGCCACACCATAGTTATCTGGTAAGTAAAATTGGAAAAGAAATAACCTTATCCCATCTCATTGACCTGATCTGTTCTAGGGATTTATGTATCACTTTTTTAAAGAGTTAAATAACTTATAAGCAAATATGGGCCTCACAGACCATACTATATGTACCCATGCTAGCAGCTAACCCTAGCACCGTGCCTGATATAGAGTGAAAATGGGGGCAATGAGTAGACAGAGAACAAGATGTTTATGGTCACAGCCTTGCCTTTGTATTGATGTATAGTTTTTGGAACATGGAGTGGCTTAATTTTTTAAAAAACTATATTTTATTGATTTTTTTACAGAGAGAAAGGGAGACGAATAGAGAGTTAGAAACATCAGTAAGAGAGAAACATCAATCAGCTGCCTCCTGCACACCCCCTACTGGGAATGTGCCTGCAACCAATGTTGCCCTTGACTGGAATTGAACCTGGGACCCTTCAGTCCACAGGCCAACGCTCTTATCCACTGAGCCAAACCGGTTAGGGCGTGGTTTAATTTTTTGAGGCACAAATAACATCTAGTGAAAATAAGTATGCTAAAGGAACTAATTTAATTATAAGCATATTTTTATTTATTTCTCCCCCTCCCTTTTCTTCTTTTATGTATGTATTTGCTCTTTCCTGTGGTTATATTTATAAAGAGCTAAATAGATGTTTTCTTCTCATGCAGGGGCCTGAATTGATGAATAAATATGTTGGTGAATCTGAAAGAGCGGTTAGAGAGGTAAGAAGATGATGCCGCAAAGTGGAACTCTGCACAGGAGAGCCATACTGTTGTCCTATGCATGATTTCCAGTTTGCTTGAGTTGCAGATTTTGAAATTTCCAAATCCAAATTCTAGTGGTGTATTTTTTCTTTAGGCAAATATTTTTTATTATTTTAAAATGCATTTTTGATCACCTACTATACTTTGTTTTTAAGCCTTATGGTAGTACCATTTTTTAGTTTTACCAAATAAAGATTTCTTTTTTAACAACTGCCAGTATTTCATTTCAGAAATGACATATTTATACTTAGAACACATGATCTCAGAATGAGATTTAAATCCTTTAAACTAGACAGTCCTTTAAATCAAGTAAGCTTAGTATATGAAATCTCCACAGTACTCTCCTATTTAGCCTGTGCCTGAGTGATAGGCCACTCCTTCATATTGCAGAAGCTACACATATTAAATTCATGTAAAATCAAGCTGCTGGAGTCAGGTAATAATAGCAATTTGACCACAAGTCTTGACTTTCCCAAGTGGAGGTGGGCCTACCTCACAAAGGTACCTCTATCCTCACAGAAACTAAGCAAGGACAAGAACACACAAATAGCAGTGGAGTGGATGGTCTCCATTTGTGAAGTTACCTGAGTATTACAGATTAAGACACTTTATCTGATAAAAAATTTTTAAGTTACTTTTTTTCTTTTAAAATGTAGGTGAAGATAATTGTATAACACATTAATTGATAATGACAGCACTATCATTGATTAAAATGAAATAAAGTGACCTTTATTAATGCTTTGGTAACTGTTTTATATTTTTATGGTCAAGATACTTGTGACAAGAAAATGGGGGCCTAGATTTCAGGCAACACATATTTGGATTTCTTTTTTGTCTGTGCGGGCTTTTTCTAGCCCATTTCTACATGTCAACTTCATGGCTATTGGGCCAGTCATTGGTGTTAATAGTTTGATTGACTTGTGGTCTAACCAACCAGTGATCTTCCAACTTTTGGCCATTTTCCCAGCTTTACATCAACTATTTCTTTCCCATAAAGTCTTCGGTGACATGAACAAGGTGCGTGGTTTGATATGCTAAGCTATGGTTGATTTTGCACATGTATGGTTTTTCTTTTAAATATGTGTTTATTATAGTTAATAATACCTGTCACTGAGTTCTTACTATGTTTTAGACAATGTGCTAAATGCTCTGCATTATTTTTTATTTAGTTCTGAAGAGAATCTTCTGAAACTAGCATTTATTATTATCTGCATTTTATAGATATAGAAATAGAAATTCAGAGAAGTAAAGTTACCTATTCTGAAGGTCACACAACTACTGAAATGGTGGAGTTGGGATTTCAGCTGAGATTGATTGCTTAAGCACTTTGCCTCCTACAGGCAGACCTCTGGGTACATATTGTTGCCTTATCTTTGTGCAGTGTGTATCCATCTATTATAGGTTGTAGACAAAATGATTGGGATGATTGTCTTGTACATAATAGATTCAGTTCTAAGTAGTTTTCATACTAAAACCAATGACGGGTTTTTTGGAGTTTACTGATCTTTCCCTAACATGACACTCTTCTTTCCATCAGATTTTCCGCAAAGCGAGAGCGGTGGCTCCTTCCATTATTTTCTTTGATGAACTGGATGCCTTAGCAGTTGAAAGGGGCAGGTAGGCAGTATTTCATAGGACTACTGTTAAACATTAGCAGTTACAGTGTAAATAGAATTTCTTATACCAGTTTTACTTACTAGGACATTTGGCATAAAGAAAACAGTTTTCAATATACCCGTTGAATTACGTCATGAATATAATTTCTCTTATACCCATTAGCTTATTTCATGTATATAATTTCATTTACAATTAAGAAAAAAAGAATACATTGATAATCATTTGGGACATTTGAGTTAATTTTTAGTTTGTTATCTATAAGGATACCTAGCACTATCAAAATTTGAGTTGTTATAAATATATGATTAAAACTATAAATAAAAGCCCAATTAAGCATAATATAATGATACAGTAGAACTCAATTCTAATACAAGATGTTATTACACAGATGTAGTATTTCTGGATTAAATCATATTTCTGAAAATATAATTTTAGGTACAATAGAATTAAAATTAGTATTAATAGTTTTGTTCCTGAATCTCAAGTACTGGATAGAATTACTTATATTTTAAACATATAATCATATAGTCTCACACACATACATGTATACATATCACAGAACTACTTACAAGTATGACTTTTCTTTCCCCTACAAATGTTTAGAGGTCCTTTAAGGAATATGTGCAAGTACTTCATGTTGGAGAATGTTAATCTGTATGCTCTGTGTATAACTTCCTGATGTATTTATTGATTATAAAAGTTCCCTGATGGTAATTATAGTGATGGCAGAGGGCACCATGTAAGCAATAAGAAGCATTGCTGTTCTCTTCCTTCCTGGGTAGTCTACCCTGCCTCACCAGATGAGAATGTAAACTGTCATTAGGAAACTTGTTAGGAGGGAGCCTGCCCTGCTGTCCTGTTTGATCTCCTGTAAATACTCACCAGTCTTTTTTATTTTATGAGTTAAAGTACTTGGGCCCTTTTTATTACTTCTGAAGTGAGATGACACAAAAGGTTGCAAATAGCTCAAGTTCACCTTAACTGCAAGAAACGAAAAGGAAGCCAGAAAAGTTAGCAGTGTGACCTGCCACATTCATGTGATGTTGGGGACATCTGTTTTTGGAGTCTAAAAGGAACAGGATGGGATACATTGTTAAATGTGAACCAGATGGGAGGTAGAATATGTAGCAGATTCTCATAAAATGCTTTTGAAATAAAATGGTGTGAGAAACCAGGCACTTGGTAGAAATATCCTGTTTTTGCAAGCAATTTGATCAGTACAACTTTCCTAATGTATTAGAGATGTTAATGATTTGCAGCCTCCAGGTATCATTTCCTTTAATAGTGTTCATTGTATTCTATACTGTATACTACCCTCCTTCCCTGAATCCTTCAAATCAAGTACAAATGAATTCTGTGCAATTTTCCCTTATATAGAAAACTAGAGGTCCTGTGCACGAAATTTGTGCATGAATAGGGTCCCTAGGCCTGGCCAGCGATCAGGGCTGATGGGGGCCTTCCGGCTGCCAGCCGGGGCCTCCCTTCCCCAGCTGCCAGCCACCGGCCAGTGCCTTCCTTCATTCTGCATTGGTCCCTGGTGGTCAGCACACATCATAGCAAGCAATCGAACTCTGGAGGGGACACTTTGCATATTTAGCCTTTTTTATATATATATATATATATGTATGTAGATTAGGGGTCAAAAATTACTTGACATTTTAGAAAATTAAGATGAGACTGATAAGCAAATGTAATGCTAATGGGCCAAGGTAGAGAGTTTTGGTTGCACTTTAGTTGTGGTGAGTCTCATATAGTTTGTTTTCTTTCTTTCTTTCTTTCTTTCTTTCTTTTTTTAATATATTTTATTGATTTTTTTACAGAGAGGAAGGGAGAAGGATAGAGAGACAGAAACATCAATGAGAGAGAGACATCGATCCGCCGCCTTCTGCACGCCCCACACTGGTGCCTTGCCCGCAACCAAGGTATATATGCCCTTGACCGGAATCGAACCTGGGACCCTTCAGTCTGCAGGCTGACGCTCTATCCACTGAGCCAAACCGGTTTCGGCTAGTTTGTTTTCTTATAGCTGAAAGAATCTCCAGTGATATTCTGTTTTCAGGGTTGTTGTTTTTTTTGTTGTTGTTTTTTTATTTTTCTTCCTAATGTATTGATGGGCCACATTGTCTACAAAGGGATTATTTTTATCTAATTTGATTGCTATTACCTAAAAAAAAAACAACAACAAAAAAAAAACAACTCTCCACATGTATGTTGTTTTTGTTCTTCAGTTGTTTAAACAATTTCTAAAAACTGAAAAAATAGTTATTGCCGAAACCGGTTTGGCTCAGTGGATAGAGCGTCGGCCTGCGGACTGAGAAGTCCCAGGTTCGATTCAGGTCGGGGGCATGTACTTGGTTGCGGGCACATCCCCAGTGGGGGTGTGCAGGAGGCAGC
The DNA here is from genome assembly GCA_011751065.1 of Lasiurus cinereus. Lineage (NCBI taxonomy): Eukaryota > Metazoa > Chordata > Mammalia > Chiroptera > Vespertilionidae > Lasiurus > Lasiurus cinereus. The sequence goes on from JAAGEH010000293.1 coordinate 11,693,332, forward strand.
TGATCAATGTTTCTCTCTCATCAATGTTTCTGACTTTCTGTCACTCTCCCTTCCTCTCTGTAAAAAATCAATAAAATATATTTAAAAAAAATAGTTATTGATGGATCCATCAATAGCTGTTTTAAGCTATTAAACCAAGTAACATTTCAAGCTATTAAACCAATTTTATGCATTGTTAAAGAAATAGAAACAGAGAAAAATAAAAAATTCCATAAACTAGGATGCATTTCTATATAATATTGAGCTGTAGAATAATCATTGCTTTCATTTGTTCAAACAGTAATATTTAGATCAAACCCATATGGCTATTCCAAAAATGGCAATGTGTAAGAAAGCTGTTTCTTCTTACCAAAGTTTTAATTTTCAAACTTAAGATGTCTTACAAATAGAGCAAGGAATTATAATGTATACATACTAGTCCTTACTATCGCATGCATGTTAAACTAATTATTTGACATACTATTTGCTTAACTTTAAAATAGGTGTGCTTTCAGACAGATTTTTTTTTTAATACTTATAAAAGTGTCTGATTACAACCACTATTTTCTCCTTTCTGCCTTATTTAAATTTCTTTGGGACTTGAAAAATAAATAAGCCTTATATTTATTTCTCTTTATCTGTATACTCATTTAAATTATGGTTGCTTTGAATAAGATTGTTTTGGGGTCTTTATTTCATGTTGGGCATTGGAGGAAATATAAGATCCCTTTGGAAAGTGGCTTCAGCGATCTCTAACATTTGAGAAAATTGAAAATGGTGTTAAAGTAGCATAGCTTTTTTGAAAATAGGGAGGAATTAAAGCACTAAGGTTAGGAAGGGATTTAAATTATACTGGGCTAATAATATTAGCTAACACTCATTTAGTGTTTATTATGAAACTATAGACTTTTAAGTGCTTTATAGGTAAAAAAAAAAGCAAAACAATAACAAAAAAAACCCACACCCACAAAAAGGCCCCTGTATTAATACAAAGTAGGTTATTATACAATTGACAATTGGCTGTTACACCTCCAACTAGTTTAAATTTATACAGTTTTCAAGGTTATAGTGGGAAAAGCAAACTGGGCAATAATTCATCAGTCAAACTTGTCTTAGACAGCAGTGGAGAGGTGTCAGGGGAGCCCCATGTACTGTATTCTCTTGGCTAGGCCTTCTGTGACTGAGGACATGGCCACTGGCTCATCTAGAGTCTCCTAGAGCAACCTCTTCTATCACTGATCCTGAATCATGCTCATCAAATGACACTGAATGCCTGGTAGTGCCCAACTACAAGCATAACTAGAAGAGATTTGGAACTGGAAACATCTCTTTGGAGAGGCCCATCTTGTTTATATAATTAACTTTCGGATAACCGTGACTCCCTTTGTTTGGAGTGTGTATTATCTTCAAACTAGAGGCCTAATGCACGAAGATTCATGCAAGAATGAGCCTTCCTTCCTCTGGCAGCCGGCAATGCCTTTGCTCCAGCTGGAGCCACCTTTCAGCCTTCCCACGCTGCCCAGAGGCCCAGGGCAGCTGGGGCAGTGCAGAATGCCTGTGTTGTCACCATGGTGACAGTGTAAGCATCTGCCTGGCCAGGCCACTCAGTGCCTGCACATGCAAATTAATCTGCCAGCTTTGTTGGGTTAATACTCATTCCTGATTGGCTGGTGAGCATTGTGAAGGTACAGTCAATTTGCATCTTACTCTTTTATTATTGTAGATCATCATAACAACCCCAGGAGGTGTAGGGCCTAGTCCCTCCTCCATTTTACAGGTGAAGACAGCTTAGGCATTTAGATTTGTAAATACCTTACTGAGTCATGTATCACTAGTAGCAGAGCTGGGATTTGAATTCAGATATTTCCACTCCAGAGCAGATACTTTGAGCCACTTGTTGAGTTGACTACCACACCACAGATTCCAGGACTCCAGGTCTAAGTAGTTGACAAACTTGCCTTTCAAGCTTGTATTTAGTGTGCATTTTCTCAGTGACTTACATTACTAATGACCCTATTCATCTAACTGGGCTGCTGTTAGACTCCTTTCAACCACACAGTCATTCACCCATTCAGTAAATATTTATTGAATGCTCTTTTAGCAGCAAGCTTGATGTTGAGGATAAAACAATGAGCAAGACCTAGGGCAATTTTCTTAACCTCTCTAAGCCAGAGTTTCTTCATTTGCAAAATGGAGTTAATAGTAATAAATTCTAGGTTGTTGGAATTGAAATACATGTAAAGTGTTTCCCATAGTGCCTGCGATTTTGTAACTGCTTAAAAACTTTAGTGTTTCTTATAATTTCTGCATAGATTTTTAAATAATAATTTCATATAGATAGAAATATAGTACAAGAGATAAAAATGTATCCTGCCCAACAGAATTTATATTCTAGTGGAGGAAACTGAAGCATTTTGAAAATTAGAAAAAGTATCCTGGAGGTGTCAGGTACTATGACATTTATTTAATCTAAGATGTCATTGGTTGAAAGACAGGTTATTATTTTATGTACCATTATTGAAGAAAAGTGCAGCTTTAAACTATGAAATGGTGCTGATAAATACCAAACACCAGGTGACATCTTGATTCTAAAATTTTAAATATGAAAACTGTGTTTTAGAAATAGAAGAAAGTATTGTTATTTAGGTGAAAGAGAAGATGATCTCTTCTATTTTATAAAACTAATGCTATTGTATAAAAACCGTTTGGGGTATTGTTTTATTACTAAAATGTAAAAAGGAAGATTATATGAAAAAATGGAAAGGATTACGTGCTCAGTTAAAAACTACATAGTATCTTCTGTGAGGTATTGGAGAATCTGTGAAATCAATGACTGTTGTCTTGGATGGCTGTTTCTGCACTTAATATTAATAGTCCAGAATGGGTTTCCACTTGGAGTGGTTGAAGAGCTCTGGGTTTTAAAATAATAGTCAGGAAATGGAGTAGCCTCTTTTGCAGCATATTCAAATTTCAGGTAAATGTATGACACTAAGCACTATGGAAGAAATTTTTGTAGGCATTATTTCTCTAAATGATACTTTTTAAGAAGGATTCTGAATTATTTTAATATGATTTTTATGGTAGTTTTAAAATTTTCATAAAATCATAAAATTTTATAGCTGGAAAATTTCTTAGAAGTCATCTAGTTCAAATTTTTATTCTTCAGAAGGAACAGAAACCCCTAAAATTTAAGAGAAAGGCACATAACTTCTTCGTGGCCTGGACAAGACTAGAGCTCCTGTCTTCTGATTTAGTGCCCTTTGAACATTCTCTTACATTCAGGATTTGGGTGTATTTATACCTGGGTAAAAATTATCTAATTAAATAAAGAACATTGCTTTGCTTAACAAACTGTAACAAAAACTACTTATTAAAAATTCTAACCATTATTTTGTATATTTCTTTAAAGTTTCTAAATTCAATGCCTGTTTTCTGGTATGCATACTAGTAGTTTTCAAATTGGTAAACTTTTAATATTAAATAGAAATGTTGAAGAAAACAGCAAAAGAATAAATGGAACGTGTATAACATTTTTTAATTTTAATAGTTTCATGACATGTAACAGAGTTCTATGAATATTTAGTGTTGTGTTTGTGCAAAGTAAGTACTGTAGCATATAAAGATCCGACTTTTATTCAAGGCAGGGCTTGTTGCAGCATTGATTAGGAACTAGGAATTATTTTTTTTTATTGTCATAGCACAGGTAGTTTCTCTTGTTCTAAACTTTAAAAATAAAAGTTTGCTTGTGTTTTACATCACCAAGAGAATCATCATAGGAAATGCTTGTGTTCAGGGTAGTATTTCTTCGGCTAACCTTCTTTAGGTCTTTTTTAGGTTTCTTCCTGAATAATGACTACAGGGGATATAAGAGAGAGATTTTAAGAAACAAATTAAGCCGAAACCGGTTTGGCTCAGTGGATAGACTGTCGGCCTGCGGACTGAAAGGTCCCAGGTTCGATTCCGGTCAAGGGCATGTACCTTGGTTGAGGGCACATCTCCAGTGTGGGGCGTGCGGGAGGCAGCTGATCGATGTCTCTCTCTCATCGATTTTTCTAGCTCTCTGTCCCTCTCCCTTCCTCTCTGTCAAAATATATATATATTAAGATGCCCACCATTTGGAACTCTTTATGACATTTTGAAATGTATACTATATAAACATGGAAAATTTTAAATTGGATAATTGAGATGTTGGGTCTACTAGTATAATTTAAAAATCACATGAAGAGATGAGAGGGCATTTTATTTTATTAGAAGAGTTGAAAAGGAAATGAATATATTTTTTTTTGTGAAGTATGGAGTATTGAAAAATAAAAAGTGTACTAATTACTACATAGCAGTGATTTTTCTGTTGGTACAGATTTTTGGTTTTGGTGGGGGCCAGCATACATTCTCTACTGAAACTGTTCATTCTTTGTTACTGTAGTGCAAAAGGCTCTAGCGAGTATATGATCAAATACAAAAACAGTTGGCTGGCCAGATTTGGTCTAGGCTATAGTTCGTTGGCCTGTTCTAAGACATAAAGTCCTTTTGGTCCATGGCATCATATGACTTTTGAATCTGAATAATTTAGAAAAATGTCTTGACCTCTTAAGGGAAAGGAGAATATTGTTTTGGGGAAATCTATCTTCAATTTTCTACAGCTGAACATTTTCCTCTTATTGTAATGTTGCCTATCTCTTGCAGATAATAAAGTTTTATAAAATCATTTCATTATGTTAGTGATTACACATTTGTTTTAAAACTTTTTCTGGGAGTTGATTTCCTAGGATGTCAGTTTTATGGGTTTTGTTTCCTACTGCAGCTTTGAAATTCAGCCAAGAATATTTCTCAGCCCATAAAACATTTGCACTGTGCTATTCTCTGGCTAGCTCTCAATGATCTGTGGAATAAAGGGCAAGGCAGCATGGGTAATGGGATTCCAAAGAATTCTCTTCACCTCATCTTCCACATTATTTACAGCCACTGTTCCCTCCTACAACAAATAGCAAATTGGACAAGTATTTGTTGTAGGAGGAAACCTCTTTCTGTTTAGAAGTGTCCTATTGGGGGGTATTAATAATGAATTTTGGAATAGTGATATTTTTATTTAAAATAATGAATTAAATAACTTTACTTAGGTACTACCTAATACCATCACAGAATCATAGAATTCTGTAGCTATAAAGATTTATATAACACCTAATATAATTTCCTCATTTATACATGCCAATGATTATGAAGTCCTTAAGGAGACAGTGATAACTTTATCCTCTTATCTCAGCTTTATAGAACAGTGTCTTCCAAAGAAGCACTACAGATTCATTTTTCAAATAAGGCAATGATGGTGCAGAGAACCTAGAGATTAGGTTTACTAAGCTGGTTGTTCTCAGAATCCGAGTTCACCATGTTTTAGTGTTATTTAAAAAAAATTAAACAGTGGGATTGTCTTGGAGAATTTTGTGGCCTGCTTTTATGTGCATAGAAGCACCATCATCTTCATTATAAAGAAGCATTTGTAAGTTTTGGTATACATTTACCTGTCAAAGAACTCTGAAAAGAATTAATGAAGTACTGAGCAGTGCTTTTTTAAAAAATAATTCTAGATCATAAGCTTTTGGGATGTAATTAGGTTTATATGAGATCATGTGGGTGTGGCCCTGCTGGTGGGATTAATGCCTTTAAGAAAAAACATCAGAGAGCTTGCTTTCTATTTCTCTCTGCCATGTGAGGACACAGCAAGAAGGCAGCCATCTATAAGCCAGGAAGAGAACTCTCACCAAAACTCAACCATGCTGGCATACTGATCTTGGACTTCAGCCTCCAAAACTATGAGAAAATGAATGTGTTGTTTAAGCCCCTAGTCTGTGTATTTTGTTAAGGCAGGCTGAGCTAACCAATGCACATCCCTTTAAAATACTGGTGCTAGTATTCTGTTTGTTATTCATTTATTTTTCATCACTACATACTTCCTGGGTGATCTTTTCTACTTCCATCTTTCCAGGTACACATCTCTATGGCAGGACTTCAAGAGATATGTCTACCTCAGACCACTTTCTTTTACGTCTAACTTTCAAGATGTCCCACAGGCAGTTCAAAGTCAACATGTTTACAGTTAAAGTTCTTTTCCCGCAGTGACTCCATGGAGACTTTGGTTTACCAGACTTATTGTGTCTCCTTAATATTTCTCATATATATCCACTTTTCTTTTTTAAAAAAATGTATCTTTATTGTTGAAAGTATTACTGATGTCACCTATCCACTTATTTTTAAATAAGCAAATCTTTCTTTCCAGATCTTGTATATTTGACAGTTGTGTAGCATGTCATTATTAGAGAGAAAATGAACATGGTTGATGATGGAGGAAAAGGAATTACTTGAATAGAGTTAGTTTTGGGATATAATAATTCAATAAGTAATGTATTCTGAAGTATGCATTTTATATTTTGTTAGAGAATATATAATATTTTTAAAATAATGGAGTATTTGCAGATAGGTAAACAGATTTTTAAAACTGTTTTCAAATATCAGTTCTTCAGGTGCTGGGAATGTAGCTGACCGTGTTTTGGCTCAGCTCCTTACAGAAATGGATGGAATTGAACAGTTAAAGGATGTGACCGTTTTGGCCGCTACTAACCGCCCAGATAGGATAGACAAGGTAAGAAAGAAGGCTGTGTGGGTGTTGTAAATTCAAGAACAGGATCATTTGATTGTTTTTTATGTCAAATTACTTTTTAGTCTGTTTTTCATTTAAAGAACACTGAAACCTTTTAAAAATATTTTAAAAATTGATTTCAGAGAGCAAGACAGAGGGGAGAAAGATAAAAACATCAATGATGAGAGAGAATCTTTGATCAGCTGCCTCCTGCATGCCCCCCACTGGGGATCAAGCCCACAACTTGGGCATGTGCCGTGATTGGGAATGGAACCTTGACCCGGTTCTTAAGTCAACACGATACCAGCTGGCTGAAAGCTTTTAAACTAAAGGAAATGAAGAGAACAGAGAAAAGTTTATGTTATTATTGGTTATGGTTTTCATATTCATGCAACCCCTTGAATTTCCCCTACCCCAGTGCTCGGAAAACTCATTAGTCAACAGAGCCAAGTATCAACAGTACAACGATTGAAATTTCTTTTGAGAGCCGAAAATGGACTTCTGCGCATGGGTCACGAAGTTTCAATCGCATTGTATGTGCATGCCTGCACGTGATATTTTGTGGAAGAGCCACACTCAAGGAGCCAAAGAGCCGCATGTGGCTTGTGAGCTGCAGTTTTTTGTTTTTGTTTTTTTGAAGTATATTTTTTATTGAATTTTTTAGAGGTAGGGAGAGAGATAGAGAGTTAGAAACATCTATCAGCTGCCTCCTGCAGATCTCCTATTGGGGATGTGCCCGCAACCAAGGTACATGCCCTTGAGCGGAATCGAAACTGGTACCTTTCAGTTTGCAGGCTGATGCTCTATCCACTGAGCAAAATCGGTTAGGGCTTGTGAGCCGCAGTTTGCCGACCACTGCCCATAACCCCATGGTTACAGCAAACTTTTAGTTTATTTCCCTAAGGAATTAAAGTTCTGTGATTCTCTTGTTTATTTCATCTGATAGTTTTTGAGAAGTTTTAAACATTTCCATTCATATTAAGATAAATTTCTGGCTATTTAGTACTAGACTCAAGGTATTATTAACAACTTTCTAGAAGTCCTGGCCTAACACTAATTTCATAATAATTAGAATAAAAATGACAATGTATTTTACTTCTGTAATGAATCCATTACTTATCCTATAGTGTTAAGCTATATAGGTGTAAAATTAACCCTTTCAAGCTATTGCTATCCCTCCCCTCCAGGTCATAGTTTAATATAGGAGCCAACTAAATTTTAAGTGAATAACATATACTAAATGTGTAATTTTTTAAACAAGGATTTAAATTGAGGGTAAAAACTTACTCCTAGAGCTTGAACCAATTTCTCCTTTTTTGTTTACATGACTTTATGAGCTCCTCTCATCCTGTGCACGTGTACACAGACTTTCAGTTATAAAAATGAGGTTTAAAAAATGATCCTTTTGAAGATATAAAAGGAGCTTTTATGTGGAAAGGAAGCCTTGTTTTCGTTTACTTAGGTATTTTGCTATGTGACAAAGACCCTTTAGTTGTTACAGGTAAGAAAGCTTTAGACCTGAATAAATCATTTTTTTTCTGATGCAGTGTTTTATAAGAAGCCAGGTGAGTTCTGAGCATTTGTGGGATCTGGGTCAGTGCCCAGCCTTCTCTGATGCCTATAAAAGGGTAAGACTGTATGTGACCCAGGTTTATAGAAAGTGTTGAAAGAGCCCATAAAGATGACCTAGTCCCACCTTTTGATTTCACAAATAAAGGTGCTAAATCCAGAAAAAATAATCTTTTTCCTGTTACAACTACACTGTATTTTTATGATTTTTGTCTCCTCGTGATTTTATAGCTGATGAGTTCTAAAATTTATTGAGTTTCCTTTTCTGTAATGCCTAATCTAGTAGTGGTTTTCTTTGGTTCCTTAATATTATATATCCTCAGTGTGAGATAAATTTCTTCAAGTAGGACGTTCTAAATAAACTTATCTGAGTTCCTCTAAGGTTGTATGACTTGGCCTGGTTAGTGCTTGTGTTGGTTCTCTTTCTATGTAATAAATAGCCTCAAATTGAGGAGCTTCCCATACCACCCATGTATATGTAATTAGGTAAAAATCAGGGCATGGCATGACAGGGCTCAAGGAACCACTGCAGGCCAAAAACGAGGTGTTGGCTGGACTATATTCTCATCAGGAGCTGATGCTACTCTTCTAAACACACATGGTTGTGTGACTGAAGGTCTAGGGACTGAATTTATTTACTGGGTCAGCTGGGAACCATTCTCATTTCTTGGAGACAACCTATGTACGTGTTCCCTTCCATCTTCAAAGAAAGCAGTGGGAAAAAATCCTTATCTTAACACTCTCATGGTTTAAATTTCCATTGCCAGGAAAAGCTACTCTTTTTTTTTTTTTTTTTTTTACTTTTATTTAGATTTTATTTTATGTTGAATTTACTCCCGGGCCATAAGTTTTTGTTTCTTCAGTTTCTTCTGAGATATCTTTTTCTTCTGTGCCACCTCCTCTTCCGGTTTCGGAACAATCTGCTCCTTCTCAGTGAGGATCATCTCAATGTGGCAGGGAGAGCTCATGTACGGGTTAATCTGCCCATGAGCTCTGTAGGTTCTACGCTGCATCTTGGGGGCTTTGTTCACCTGAATGTGCTCGATGACCAGAGAGTCTACATCTAAACCCTTCAGTTCAGCATTGCTTTCGGCATTTTTCAGCATGTGCAGCAAAAACTCAGCACTCTTTTTGGGCCAGCGACCCTGTTTCCAGCCCCACTGTTTTGCCTGGGCGCACTGACCTACACCGCCGTTATAACGATGGAATGGCACACACTGCTTCTTTAAGGTGACGTCCTTCAGATACTTGGTGGCTTTTCGAATATGCATGCCCTTGATGGCCTGGGCGGTTTCACGCGTGTCCTTGAAGTGCACCCGGAGATTGGAGCCTCTTGACTTGCATGATTTTGTGGGGTTTTCGGGGTCCAGCGAATAGCGAACCATCTTCTAAGGTCACCTATGGCCGATTTCGGGAAGAGGAAGAGCAAAAGCTACTCTTTTAAAGTCTCAACTGGTCAGCTTAGTCCCCATTTCTCTAAGCCCCCCCAAGGAAAATCTTTCCACCTCCAAGTCAACTGATTATATTTGCAAAAGCCCTTCACAGTAGCACCTAGATTATTGTTTGAATGACTGGGAGAAGGTGGGTCACTAGGGAGGTTGTGGCTGGCTGTACTAGAATTCTTCCTACCACTGCTCTTCAGCTTCTTCCCCTTTCCCCCCCACTCTCCTGCCCCACTACTACCTAATTTCTCTTCTAGGCACTAAGAGCAAATTTTAACTCTCAAAGACCAGCTTATCCTACCTGACAAACTAGCTCCTTTGAATTGTCCTTGTTCTGTGGAATCTGCTATCTTTTCTCAGATGCGGCATTTCTCTGCTTTGCCTTGTCCAGAGATATGTCTTCAAATTATACATGTGATCTCTCTTAAAATAGAAAGGGTAAAATAATAAAAATTTCTTTTTGAAAGGATACATTTTTTCTTGTTCTTGATATGTGTAATACTTTATAAATCTATTCTTTAAGACAGTGGAATTGCTGATTTATATAATGTTTTGCTTATATTTCTCTCTGTAAGAACTACACTAACTGTGTGTTTTGTAGTAAGGTATTAGTTATCTTGAATTTTATCTATACTTGGTACAAAAGATCATGAGAAATTTTAAGATAAACTTAGAGATGAGAAATTATTCTGGGACCACTCTAAAGTTTGGGGCCTTTCTTCATGCTCATCTTAGATAAGTCAGAACCCCAAAGTAGATGACTTCCATTCTCTTTAGGATACTTTAGTCTGTGGATTTCTTGGATTTCTTAGAGAAAAATGCTTAACTAGATTTTGAGCAGAACTTTTCTCCAAAGTGAGAGATTGAAGAGATGGAAGTGGATTTTTTTTTTTTTTTTTACATTTTAGATTTTTTGCATTATGTTTGTATTTCTTACCTGCTAATATTTGCCCCAGGTAGCAGGTGGTGTTTCATTAATAGAAACTCATAAGTGACAATCTTCAATATCATATACTTTGAGAAATTGAAATTAAAGTTTGGGAAATATCTTACCCAAATTCTAGACATATTTTTGATCTTTTATAAAAATGTTACCTTTAGTACCTCAGTTCTAAAAACACCTCTAACTGTCCCAAATAAATATTTTAAGAGCCATTATTTTTAACATACTGTTAACATTTCTTGATTAAATAATCTTTGCTTCAAGAGGCTTCAAAGAAAACTGCAAATGTATATGTATGTGTATTTGTGTGTATGAATTTCTATATGCATGTACATATACATGTAAGCATACATCATACATATACACAAACATACTTTTATTAGTTTTTAATTATCCTCACCCGAATATATGTTTACTTATTTGAGAGAGAGAGAAACATAGTTCGGTTGCCTCCTGTATACATCCCTATCGGAGATTGAATCTGCAACATAGGTAAGTGCCTTGACTGGGAATGGAACCTGCAACCTTTTGGTGATGGGATGATGCTCCAACTAACCAAGCCACTCAGGAAGGGCATTCTTTGATTATTCTCTAAAAATTAGGAGTCCATGTTTTTTTAACCAGTTAATTTTGGATGAGCACATTTAACTAAGATGTTGAAAGCATATGCTAAGTAGATATAGAATTATTTTCAGGGGGAAGTTAAAGATCTTTAATTAACTTTAAATTTTTGAAAAATTATAATGTTTACTTTGTAATAGATGAAAAGAAATTACTGGCAGCAAAACATAAAATTGGTAAATGGGGAAAAGTAGCTTTAACTTCATCTAAATGATATGCTTTCAAGTGCAGCTTGGAATGTAGTTCATTGAAACATGATCTAAATGTTCTGCATCTATTCTGTACTTGTGCAAAGTAACAACTTTAAATAATTAGAGATTTTTGTAAAAATATTTTAATCCTTTTCTATTTCAGGTAGAATTTCAATTTGTGTGGAATATGACTTTTTTTCTTAACTGTACTTTTGATACTACTCAGATGATATAGAATATGTCAAAAGTCTGCTTTCTTTCCAGATTTTTTTTCTTTGAAGAAAATTATAGAGTATTTCTGTATTATGTAATCTTTACTAATAATCTATACTAATAAAAGGATAACATGCTAATTAGAGTGGGTCGACTGGACATCTTCCGGTCATCCGGTCCTCCTGGACAAAGTCATGGTAGCAGGGGCTGAAGCAGAGGTGGTTAGCGGAGAGCATTTAGGGGTGATCAAGCCGGCAGGCAGAGGCAGTTAGGGGCTTTCAGGCAGACAGGCAGGTGAGTGGTTAAGAGCCATTGGTCCAACTACCAGATATTCCCCTGAGGGATTCTGATTTGGAGAGGGTGCAGGCCAGGCTGAGGAACCAACCCCCCACCTTGCACGAATTTCGTGCACTGGGCCTCTAATAGTATTACAAAAAAAAAAAAAAGATTCAGATGTGTGATTAGAATATGGTGTCCAAAATGCGCCCTGAATGTGCTAGTAGAAATAAAACAGTCTTAGAGATAATTTAAAAACCAAAAAACCAATTTCCTTAAACGAATGAATAGACATAGTTTTCACCACCTGTCTTGTCTGGATAGGAAGAGAACAGGCAACAGAAGAACTAAATTAAATGTCATGGGCTGATGCTGAAAAGCAGAGATTTTTTTTAGCCTAAAACTGGAAAGGGGGAAAAAGGGCCAATCACTTAGTGTCAAAGAAATAATACATTTAGTCCTAACTTTGGCTACATTTAATTAAGGTGTTTGGCCTTGTAAATTAGCTAGCATACTTTATAATTCTGTTGCCTGTTAACCCATAACCTCAATGTCATGATGACTATAAGTTAGTATATTAGAACAGGGAGAATTCCTGGACTGTCAGAGGAATGAAATTGATACCATCATGTGACCCTTATGTTGTACATAGTGTCCTTTTTGGACAATATTTCAGTTTCATGTAGTCTGGGGAAACTAAAGTTAGAGTTTCTTGGGAATTATGGTGATTCAGCCAAGGAAGTGAGACAGCACAAGAATCACATTATTCTGCTTTCTGTTAGGTTGTATTTACATGTCAAAGCCATTAGCTGTGCTGTGGTCTCTAGTGATATCTTAAAGTCTCTATAGACCTCTTATCCTTCCACCCCCTTCTCCAATTTACAAATGAGTGAAGAGAAGTTGCAGCCTCAAGTGTCCATTTTGCATGAGAATGACAGAAATTGAAGAGCAGATGAAGATTTATGAGATGGTGTGATGTCAAGTAGATACATTGTCTTTAGATTGATGAAGGTCTGGATTTTGTCAGTATCAGGGGACTTTAGAACAGCAAACAACTAAATTATTATTGATGCCCAAATAATAGTTAAATGTCCAAACTCTAAGAGTTTATATTGTTCTTTGTTAGGCTGTTACTATGTTGGCCCCTGTAGAAGAGTATAGTGTCCAATCTATGACATTTATGACATTTCATGCATTTGTGTTGAAAGGAAAATGGTCATGTCATCTTTTCTAGGTGTTAAACAGCCTCAAAATAGTTCAATTTCATTAATATTTTTAAACTTAGGCTCTTTGGTCACTTTTAGTACTTATGCCTAGTATATAATAGACTCTTAAGGATTATTATTGTAAAAGTATGATCCCTAATTTATAAACCTAGTTTTCTCATATTAGTAAATTTGTAGAATTTTAAATATCATGCTCTAAACTGTCTCTGGAAACAGTTGCTCATTTGAGGAAAATTTTGGAAGTTCTGTACAGGTCTTGAATAATTCAAGTTCAGAATTATTTTCTAACTTATTATGCTTAAGTCATGGAAGTAATAAACTGGCATTAATTTTCTTTTCAGTTTTTCTAAAAGAAGAAATATCCTTGATGAGTTTAATATGATATAATATTTTTATTTCTTAAATATTGCAAATTAAAAGTTGGTTTATGGATATCTTTGTAACATGGAAACACTTAATTAGCATATTTAGAAATGAGAGGCTAAATATATGTAGCTTCCAATTTTCAAATGAATTGCATTCCAAAAATTCCTTCAGGAAGACGGTTACAAATATGTTTGTGTATAATTTTTCCCTTTACCCTTCCTAGTTATAAGTTACAAGTCCTATCTAGCATTGCCTTTCTCAACTAAATCAGAACTAAAAAACAAGCTGATTGCTCTAACATACATAAAAAATGTAAGTGAATAAAAATTTTTTATTTCCTGTAAGTATTTAAGGAAAAGATACTTATTAGTTTTTAATAGTGTTTATCAAAATGACATTGAGAGTCTTTGGAGGTTAAAAGGTGAGCTACAGTGTGGTCAGACCTGGGAGGCTGCCTCCAAAGTCACCTTCCAATTTCAGCTTTACCATTATTTTACAGTACTCTCCAAAGTAATTTTACTGTATCTTCAATGGCAGCAGCTGGAAGGATTGTAGCTTTGGGGAAGGGGTTTAGGAGAGAGGAGGAAAGTGAATCAAAGATTGTAAGCATCTATGGGCTCTTTCTTATTTCAATGTTGATAAGATAAAGACTATGTATCCCAAGGGTCAGCAAACTGGTCTGCGGGCCTGTTTTTGTATACTCCATAATCTAAGAGTGGTTTTACATATTTAAATGGTTGAAAAAACTCAAAAGAAGAATAATTTTGTGACATGTGAAAATGATAAGAAATTCACATTTTAATCCCTATAAATAAAGGTCTTTTGTAATATAGCCACACTGTTTTGTTAATGCCTATGACTGCATTTATACTGCTCTAGTAGAATGGTTACAGTGGAGACTTTTGTCCTGTAAAGCCAAAATAATTCACCATTGGGAACTTTACAGAAAAAGTTTACTGACCTTGTAAGCTTTCAGAAGTTTAGTAAAGTCTCTAATGTGTGTTGTTTGTACATGAGCTACAACATTTCTAAAGATTGTTTAATATATTCATTGCATAACTTTTCTGAAGATAAATTATATGAGTCAATAATATAATGCTCAACCAAAAATACACCCACATTAGTAGGAAGACTGCATTAATTTATTGTCCTTTTGAGTGTGTTTCATCTCTTCCTGAAAGTTCTTTTAATATTTGATAATTGAAAATACATTTTATAGGACTAAATAATTATCCTTTCCAATTGAATGGCTCACCAAGGTCTATAAATCTATAAATGCAGTTTATTGTATGAATAATATAAATATTCATGCCACCCGAATCTTAAAGTTGCATTGGTTTTTGTTTTTATGTAATTATAGGTCGAATGCTTCTTTTAGTATTTGTCATCATTGATATTTTCAGGCTTAGATATTTAAATTTTAAAAAGTTAAAATTTTGTATTTAAATATTTGTTTGATAAATAATATTTGATGGTGTCACTATATATTTACAGTTAGTCTTCTGTTAGAGAAAGAACAATAACAAAATATAAGGCGTATTGCCTTTGGTAATCCAGTTCTGAAGCTACTTTTTTTCAAGACTGGAGAGAACTTGAGAGGCTCGATAGTCTAGTTACCTTTCTGATGCCTTGACCCCATTATACAGTTCCTACCCATCATTTCTCCATCCTTTGCTTATTTACCCACACTGATGGGGAACCTATTAACCATGAAATAGACTACTTCATCTTTATCTCAGACTATTAGGAGGTTCTTTATTCTACTGAAGCAGCCACTGTTTGTCTCCCTACAGCTTCTATACAACAGCCTGATTTTATTCCAAGATACTATAAAAAACAGTTTTTAATCCCTCTTCTATATGGTTCTTCCTTATTTATTTTTGTAAAATATATTTTATTGATTTTTTACAGAGAGGAAGGGAGAGGGATAGAGAGTTAGAAACATTGATGAGAGAGAAACATCGATTCAGCTGCCTTCTGCACACACCCTACTGGGGATGTGCCTGCAACCAAGGTTCAAACCCTCGACCTCAATCGAACCTGGGACCCTTGAGTCCGCAGGCTGACGCTCTATCCACTGAGTCAATCTGGCTAAGGTGGTTCTTCCTTATTTTTGAAAACTGTTTATGTGACTTATCTTTACATTCTACCTTTCCCACCAGTTTTTTTCTTGTTTAGGCCTGATGTTGTATTTAACTCCATGTGATACTTTTATTCCATTATTACCATTCTTAATCTTTTCTTTTTTTCTCTGAACTATTGTCCGTTTGTTTCTTTCTCTCTGAAATTGTGACATCCACAAATGTATTCCATGATAGGTTATGGTCTGACTAGCAAAGAGCTTAGTGAGGTACATCATGCCTTTAATCTCAGTGCTATGCTTCTTCTAATGCATTGCAGGACTGTGTTAGTTTATTTGCCATCTGCCTCACACTATAGGCTACTATTGAATTCAAAGTCACCAAGAACAAAACGGAAACAAAACTAAGAAGTCAAAAATCTTTCCTCAGTTTTTTGCTAAGCAATAACTTCCCTGCCTTGGGCTTGTGCTATTAATTTAAGTCTTAGAAGTTGAACTACATCACTTACATCTAGAGGTTTTCCTTCAAGTTTAGAACCTCCTAGCTTCTCCTACTTTTCATATGCTTCCCAAATATTTATTTTCTTTTAGTTCAGATGGTTTCCCAATAGAATTCATGGCAGCAGCTGCAAGGGCTTCAGGCCTTGGGAATAGAAGAATTAATTCTTTTTAAAAAATATATATATTTTATTGACTTTTTTACAGAGAGTAACAGAGAGGGATAGAGAGTTAGAAACATCTATGAGAGAGAAACATTGATCAGCTGCCTCCTGCATACCTCCTACTAGGGATGATCCTGCAAGGAAGGTATATGCCCTTGACTGGAATCAACCCTGGGACCTTTCAGTCCACAGACTGATGCTCTATCCACTGAGCCAAACCAGTTAGGCAAGAATTAATTCTTATGAAATTCATTTTATTAGACTTGATAGATCTTTCTCATTTGTCAACTGTGGAATCCAGTTTCTGCCATTTTCTATGTGTCTCTTATATGCATTGATAGCAGTGGCATTATGTAATTTAAAAACTAATGAGAATTTGTGTAGCTTTCTGACTTTTGAAAAAAATCTAGTTTAACAAATACAGTCCACGACCCCCAATTGAGGTGAGCTTCATTGAACATATAATTGGCACAGAGATAGGGATGTTTTTGAAGAGTTACAGAAGAGAAATAGGCGATTAAGATTGTACTTGGAGGAAGACCAGTTGAAAGTGGAATTTACCTTAAGAATACATATTTGGGTAAAGAAATACTTTTTGTTTTCTCCGATGGAAGTAGACAAGATATTCCATTCCATGAAATTTAGATAAATGTTTTAACTCTAAGGCTTTATATATTGTTGTAGTATATTCAACATCATTCTGGTTAAAACTTTATAGGTATTTAAAACTTTCTTTTAGCTTTAAAATGGGCCTGAAATATGTAGTTAATTTCCTCATCATTTGCCTCCACTTTTTTTATTTATAGCTGCAACTTCATGAATTTGTGATACGAGGAGTATTACATTATATAAGGGGTTGTGTAACTTTCATCTTTGAACATTGTGTTTTGGGCAAAACCGTTTGCATACCTTAACATTCAGCTGAGTTTTCAGAGTGTGTAGCATTGGAGAGGGGCTTTTGCATGATATAAGCAGCATAATTGGGGAAATGAGCCTGGAGGACAGTGAGATAGGCACATGGGACAGATGGTAAAATGATAATGACTAGAATGTTACATGCAAAATGTGATAGAAAGGCCTGCCTGATATTGACAGTGAGAAACAGGCAAGGGATGAAATGAGACAGAAAGATAGATGCAGGTTAGTGATTCTGATTCTAGCACTCTAATAACACTGTGTTCTTTGAAGTTATTTAGCCTCTCTGTGTCTCCATTTCTGTACCTTTCAAAAATATACTAGGTAATCCCTGATTTATCATTTATATACTATAATCTTCTTAAAAGAAGTTTTTATTGATTACAGAGAGAGGAAGGGAAAAGGAGAGAGAAATATCAACTATGAGAGAGAATCATTGATCAGCTGCCTTCTGCACACCCCTTACTGGGGATTGGGCCTGAAATCTGGACCTATGCCCTGACTGGAATCAAACTGCGACCTCCTGGTTCATGGGTTGATGCTCAACCAGCTGAGCCACATTGGCCATGCCAATCCCTCTCCCGCCTTTTTTTGGGTGACAGAGTCACATAATAGAAGCTCTAAATGCTGCATAAAGTGATGCAATTTACTAAACACTTCTGCGTTTTGTTTTGTTTTAAGCTTTTTTAGGTATCACCTTTTCAAACTTTCTTGTTACATGAAAAGTTTCTTTCTTCAAACAGGTTATAAAGCAAGCATATACTATCCAGGTGTGCAAAAATTACTTTTTAACCGCTTGATTGTCAGAAAAGGGTTGGGGAAGCCATAAATCAGCCTTAAGGCTATTGTTGTGTAATAAAAACCTTCGTTGACAGTTGAAGAACACTTAAATTTTTCACTGAAAATTTATTACTCTTTGAAACAGGAAAACTTGTTGAACTGCATATTTTCCCCTTTCACAGATGTCTGATCAGCCTATAATATTTCTGTCTCTATAATATGCTGTTTTAATAAACCTCAGTGAATGTGAAAATAATTTTGAGTTAGAACAAAAATGTCTAGTTATATGATGATTTGAAGGTGATTCCCTTCAAAAATTTTTGAAAAGCTTCTTACCTTATATTGTTAATGTTCCTAGATTTCTATACTTGGGAACTAATGCTTAGTGTAGCCAAGAACTAAATCTGAAGGCATGTATTGAATATTTTAAACTCATTAGTAGAATGAGTAATTTATTTACAAAGTGCATAGACATAAAGAGTATTAATAATGTGCTATTATTATGCCTGGCATTTTATTCTGTGTGTGTGTGTGTGTGTGTTGAAAGGGTGTGTTCAAAGCATGCATCACAGTAGATTTGGAAAAATGAATCTTGGGTCTCATACTCTCTAGCCTCTAACATCTGTGTTCTTTACTTAACAATAAATTTGGTGTTGCAGTACTCTCTTTTGACACAAGATGGAGATGTTCACCTGAAATGTTGCCTGAGTGCAGGCCTTACTGCTTTCAGAGGCTTCTCCTCCAACCAAAGGATGATTGCTTAAAGAAATGAGAGGAATTGGCTTTGCTTTTCAAAATAATAATAGTGTGTGTGTGTGTGTGTGTGTGTGTGTGTGTGTGTGTGTGTGTGTGTCCTGTTGTATAATTTATTTAAAAATAATAATTTAAACTTAAGTGTATATTATGTAAGTTTAGGTAGGGAGGAAGTGGGAATATTGGGAAAATGGCAAGTTGAACAGTGGGAACATTGGAAAAAGGACAGTCATTATATAGGTACATACTATGTACCAAGCATTTTGGGGCTATTCATACATGATAGCCAACTGATTCTAGTCTAATGTATGCGCTTTATATATATTTTACACAATGCCAATGCATTCCTTAGCTCGGTAACTACAATATTTGTAGTGCTTTGTGTGTTCTTGTTCGTAAAAACTATGGTATTACAGCATTCAGTGTGTAGTAGTTTTTTTCACAGTTTATCAGTCTTCACTTTAAAAAAAATAGAAAGGGAGAAAAGAAAAAAGGAGAGGACAAAAGAGGGAAGCAGAAGTGGAGTTTTTGTGTCATTGTAACTTTGTTTTGCTTATTTGAGTTGATTAGAATTGAAAAAGTAAGTATTAGCAAGTAGATGGTAAATATACCTTTTATACTTCTAGGAAAATTGAGTCGAAGACTTAAGCAATTAGATAAACTAAACGGAGATTGGAAAATTCCTGTGTTTTCTGTCTTTTTATGTAAATAATGTTTTATTGGAATACAGCCACATCCATTGCTGTTTAGACTGTTGGGCTGATAAGATAAAAGTATTTATTTTCTGGCCTTTTAAGAAAAAGTTTACTGACCATAGAACTAAATTTTTGGACCACTGTTCAGATGAACTGTTTATTTATTGGCTTGGATTGAGTCATTCACCAAATATTTGTTGAACACTTGTTATGTGCCAGCATTGACATAGGTGACAAAGAGGCAAAAACAAACCTTTCCTACAAAAATGTTTGACATTTTTTATAACTATTATAACACAGTTTAGAAAAAAACTAAAAGGAATGAGTTAGGAAATATGCATAGACAGATCTCATTTGTCTGAAGCAGTTATAATTCTGCACCTCTTGGAAACACCATATCAGTTTTCTGACACATAGGTACTTCAACTCTTTTTTCTGATTCCCTTTTATGCTACTCAGCATTTTTCTATAGTATTTATTACCATACAGACCACTTATTTACAGTGTTTATTATTGTTCATCTCCTCTTGCTCCATTGTAAGCTCCAGAAGAACAAAGATTTTTGTTTTGTTTCCTGATGTATCTAAGTGCTGGAACACAGATTAAGCAGTTAGTAGAAAAGAGACTTGCCTTACATATTCTTCTGATTAGCTGCATTAATGTATTTGGAAAGCCTTAGCTTTTCATGTCAGCTGTAATTTGCTTATTCAAAATGAGAATAATTTTGCTGAGCTAAATTATATATATTTCAGTTTGTTTTATATCTTCTTTACTGAGAAAACTAGTATTTCCTATATGTTTAACTTCCTCACTTTATCACCAGTTATATACTTTTCACATAGCTTTTTCTTGAGAATGATAAATGTTTAGTAAAGGCCAATTTGGGTAGTTGAGTTATATATTTACTGAATAGAAAAATGCATTCTAAGATTAAAGCTTATGTTAACTATTCTGATGGCCTTGAAGTAAATGTGGTTGTGTATTAATCAGCATTAAAACAATTAAGAATGATTCCTTATAAAACTTCTCTTCCTTCAGTTCCAGTTGTGAGTGTGTTTTGGTGATAGTTAATTGCACTGCCTACATAGTTTGCAAAATTAGTAGGGAAAACAGTAATCTGCAGCCAAGTTTCCATGAGTTGATATTTCACATTCACTGTTCTGACCTAAACCTGTATTCCTTCAGACAGTGAGAGAAGCCAAATGTTCTTTCTCATAGCAGCAAGGATTTTCTTCATGGAAAACAAAGAAACAAAAATGTAGTCTAAACAAAAGTATAATGTGTGTATGGAATGGTATTATAGGCAGATCTATCTATATGAATAAAATAAAGATTATGTGCTTTTATGCATTTCATTGAAGGAATTTTTCTTGGGTATGATATTTGAAGTGGAAATTAAGTAATATACAAAGTTAATTACATGAAAGGAATCAGAAAAATCCGGAAATATTACTTTAAGGTAATAAGAATTATTACCACTTGTAATTAAGCAGGCACACATCATCTGCAATTTTAGCAAACCTGCAAAGTAGTATTTCTCTTTACATTTTGGAGATGAGAAAATTGATGTTCAGAGAGCTTACATAGCTTGCAATGGTTTGAAAGTTAAGTGATATGAAAGGCAGTATTGTACTGCCTCTCTAAATACTTTATTCTTTATCCTTCAGCACATCAGTTTCTCATGCGTGGTCATGATGTGCTAACAAATGACTACACCCTCTACTTGATTTTAAAATCTTACATTTTATAGCATTCACACCATATAGTTTTAAAATTTAATTTTTAATGTAGTGTGCTTCTAAAAAACTTGAAGAGAGTGCTGTCCAAAGGAAGTTTAAAACCTGGAAGAATAAAACCTCCTTTTCTGTCATTTTAAAATTAAAGCCATTGCTTTTTAATTTTAAGCTGACATGGATTTCTTCATTTTACCTTTCTCATTCCCATATTTATTAGGCCTTAAATAGCCGTATATAAACATATACATAATCATCAACAAAATTTTTAAAGTTTGTTTGAAATATTTGGTATTTCAAAATTTTTCAAATAAAAGTTGTGCATAAAGGTATTATCCAAAAAAGACATCTTTATTATGTGAAATGACTCTATAGGGACTGAGGTATATGGAACTTTTTGTCACTGTAATTTATTTCCTTCATGTTACTAATCAGGATTAGCATGACATGTTATCCAGAAAACTGAGATAGCTTTATTCTGCAGCCCTTCACATACATTTCACTTCTAGTTTTTCTACATTCAGATGTTTGCTTGTCTAAGAATGAATACTTTGTCTCATTTAATAAGTTTTCTGTTTTTAGAGCCATGACAAATAATATATTATCTTTACAGGGATTTGAGAGTATATGCTCTATGAATCCTTGTATTCTGTTTAGCATAGAATTTGGCATCTGGTTGGCATGGACACCTAAATTTTGGGGTAGCTCTCAGATTTTTAATAGGTTAATGAAAATGACTAGTAAAGCTTTTAATTTGTTGAAAGCCTGAGAAACCACAGGACAGTCAAGGAATTAGCATTCCTGAAAAGATATCTTCAATTCTTATGGTGGCATATGAAAAAGAGAACTAGTCTTGAAAAATCAGGAAGTTTAAGTTTTAGTATTCTGTTTAATTTTATAACTTGCAAATGACTCCCTTTTAAGGCCGCTTCCCATTTCTATCTTATTTATCACAAATTTAATTTCCCCCTTTTGTGGTATATCATAAAGCCAGGAACTAGTGAAAGGTCAATTATAATAATGAAGCGAAGGTGATTTGTACATACTTAATCATTATATAAATGTTAGTTCTTATAATAATTGCAATAATTATTATGATAGGATCTTATAAATACTATTCATTAATATCAAAGATTGCCTTAAATTAATATCTGTCGAATGACTGACCTGGTGAATGAATTCAGAGTTCTGGACTCCAATGAAAGTTCCTTCTTCTTCATTTTAGAACATTAAATTATAAAATAGCTTTTAATATTGATATATAGTTAGTTTTTTATAATTGTCAAAAAGAAATTATAGAATCCTCCTAAAAAATGAGGTAAAACAACAAATGATGAGCTAAATTATTAATTTTTATTGGTTTTCTGTGTTCCTCAAATCATTGAGATTAAAATTCAAGAAGGGGTACAGTCCTCTTGTGAGTTTTATCTTAGAATCTGTCACTTTGGTGCTCTCCATATCAGACAGTAATATTGCTCAAGATCATCCTTGATTCAAAGGCGTGACTTTTTATAGTCCACATTTGTTTATGTAGCATTTAAATCTTATAAAACTTAATTACTTGCATCATTAAAATTTCAATTTCTCTTCCATCAGAGAGAATAGAGATAGGGAATAATTTTTCCTGAATGGTTGACTAACAGCACAAAATGTAGAGGATAGAACATTAAACATACAGTAATGAGTCTAAAAAATTTTTTTTTGATTCCTAAGCATTAACATCTTTGCTCTGTTACCAGTGTTTTAAAGATTCTGCCAAAAGTGTCCATAGGTCATGGAAACTTACTTTTGATGAAATTGATGTCTGTAATGTAACTTTAGATTCATTTATTGGAGATAAGGGATAATTTGAATGCTAGATTTTAAAAGGCTAGTACATAGATGGCCTTTGGAAGTCATATCTGATTTGGAACTAATCTACTGTAATTTAGTTACTAGAGGTTGGTGGGGCATCATTCACATATTTATATTTCCTGTTTTACATGTTTACAAATAGTTGGTGATCGCCTTTGACCTTCTTTTGCGAATGTGTTTTGAAATTACGTTTACGTATGCATTATTTTCATTGATTTGAAGTCACTATATATAGAAATGTACATTAAAAAATGGTTCTTTTTTAAAGCTTTGCTTGGGGTCTTTGATTTAGGTGGATGGAGAGGATTGCTTGCTTTACTATTTATTATTTTCTCAGACTAATCTATGGAGACAGGGTGCTGATAGGACAGGAGGAAAACTACAAAAACAAATATAGTGTTTTGGCCTGGAACTGAATTGTATTATCTCTGCTGTCAGCTAGAGTCCCTGCTCACTTACCCAGACAATCTCCCCAGGGATTAAAACTTCCCTTGCCTTTAGTATGGTACAGCCTCATCTCTAGTTTTTTTTTAAAAAATCTGGCTATAAACGGTTCTAATAGCTGGCAAAAGCCTCACCATTTCAACCTTTGGAAGAGAGTGATTATGCTGATGAATCAAATAGGAGTGCCGGTAATTAAGTTGCTCATTGCCTGGATTTCATTTTTAGTTTTCATATTTAGCTGCTCACAACCCCAAACTCTGAGTCTCATTTGGAAGGTTTATATTTTGTCATCTTAGTCAAAGTTGAAAAGAAAAAAATGGGCCTGCACAGTGATGAGTACAATTTGATCATTATTTTTTTAAGGACATTTCTATTTTTTAAAAAAGTTTTAAAAATTTTGACTGAATGAAAGTTTAAGATAGAATGGTGATTGTGTAAACCAAACAAAAACTATTAGGACCAGCTTCTACATCAAGCAATCAATATCTGAGCTATCCAGGAAGCTGATTATTCTTTTTCTAAAGATTTCTAATGGGTTTTATAACCTTCCAAAGCAGTGGTTTTGAACCTGATTATTCTAAGGACATTTGGCAATGTCTGGAGACATTTTGGATTGTGATGATACTGGCATCTGGGGGGTAGAGTAAGGGGTGCTGCTGCATGTCCTTTATAGGCCAGCTCCCACAGTAAAGTATTATTCAGCCCCAAAGTAAGTGTTGAGATTGAGATTTTTGTCCTCATGGGAATTTTTCCAAATGTATAGCCATGTGACATTTATGGTGTTTTATAGGAAGATTTTGTTTTGCTTGAATTATGAATTAGAGAAGAGCAGTTTTAGACATTGATTTGAGGGTTTATGTAGATGGTAAACAAACTTTGAAAAATGTTTAGGGAGACTATATGATGATCTCATGATACAGAGAAATGGAAAACAATCCTACTTTTTCATAGAAGGATGTGAAGAATTTTGTATTTTTTTTTGCCTTAACAATTTATTTATTTTTAATTTATTTAATGTCTAACACATTTAGAAAGTCAAGTGTTGTTTTTTTTTTAAATTTGTCAGATGGGTATTGGCTATTAGTATTTGGTAATTTGCATTGACACTAAACTTCTCTCAGAATTAAAAGAATTGTCCAATCTCTAACTGACAGCTGCATTCTCTTGTTCATTTCACAGATGGAGCTTTTGTACCTCTATCATGTCATCATTGTCCACTCAATCACAATAATTTGCAGTAGAAGGAAGTATATGTAACCACACATGGATAAACACATACAAACACACTGAGTGACTTAAGGGAGGCAAATTAGAGACTAACAAAGTATGTTTGCATTGCTTTCCAGAGATTTAAGTTTTCAGATCCTGGCCCAGGATCCAGAGTATAGACATAACCACCACTGAGGTTCATGGCTTGGGGTAGAGCATAAAGCCTCAGAGAGAGTTAATAATATTTCATCCATTGTGCTAAAACAAAAACAGACATTGGGGATAAAGTGTAATCAGACTTCTTAATCTCACTACATTAAAATATATTGCAGTGTTTTATTTTTTAAACCATCATGTTATCTGCCTTTCTATTCATACCCCGTTAATTAACTGAATGCATGCTGTGAGAAAGTCATGTTTTCTATAAAACTGGGGAGGGTGAAAAAAAATGCAGCTTGGAATCACAGATCATAGTGGGTCACTCTGCCTTTGTTTACATGTTTAAGAGCAAGGTGTCTCTTTGGTAGAGACAGACAGGAGATCTGCATTCTGTCACAACTAAAAGTCTTCTTAGGGGTTTTGTTTTGTTTTGTTTTGTTTTGTTTTTAATTAAGGGACAGCCAGAGCCATGAAGTTAATATAGAGAAATATTCAGATAAGAATTTGGCTGTCAGATAGAGGTAAAAAATGCAGTTTGATGATCTCATGTTGTAGTGCATAAAATAAATTATTTCACTGATAACAGAAAGCAAACTAATAAATTTCATTTTATCCTATATTCTGTATATTCTTTAGACATTATATTTATTTTTTAAAGAAATATGTGATTTTGAATAGGTAATGTACATATTACATGATGCAAAGATCAAAGCTGTATAGAATGATACACATGGTAAAACCTTCCTCCTACCCCTGCATCCCAACCCTGATTTTCTCACTTCATTTTCATTAGTCTCTTTCTTCTTCTAATGTTGTTTCTAGTACAGTATAAGCAAATTATGTATATTTACTTATTGTTTCCAGTACCTATTCCCTCACTTCTCCCCAAATATACAGAAAGTAGGGAACTTTATACACTATCTAGCACTTTGCATGATCGTTTAGCTCTGTATCTTGGAGATCATTCCTTCGCAGTATGTGAGTGTTTTCCTCATTCTTTTATGGGCTGCATGGGTGCAGAACTACGTACAAATTATCCCCTGCTGATGGACACTTAGGCTGGTGCCTGTCTTTTGCCATTACTAGTAGTACCTCAGTGATTAACATTGTCCAAATATCATTTGGTACTGTGCAGGTTTGTTGTAAAGTTGGGTTGTTGTGTTAAAAGTCTTTGTAGTTTGGGTAGATACTGCCTTATTTCCTTTTACAGTGGTTCTATCATTTTGCCCTTTCCTTAGTAATTTCGACTATATTTCTATTTCTAGGTTGGTACCAATTGTTAGTAATTAATTTAAAAAGTCAACTAAAAAAAGAATCATTAAAATATTTTCCATAAAGTTTAATGATTTTTGTTTTTACATAAAATCGTTCAATATGTATTAATTTGCCATTTGTTTGCTTTAGAGCAAATGTATTTATTGGGAAATAGTCCACTGATTAGAGTTCTGTGATGTCTCTTATCTAAACCACATCGTTCTGATTTTAATGTTGGCTTTTAGCCCTGGCTGGTTTGGCTCAATGGTTGAGTGTCAATTTATGAACCAGGAGGTCACAGTTTGATTCCTGATCAGGGCACATGCCCGGGTAAGGGGAGTGCAGGATGCAGCCAATCCATGATTCTCTCTCATCATTGATGTTTCTATCTTTCTCCTTCTCCCTTCCTCTCTGAAATCAATATAAATATATTTAAAATAAAAGTTGTCTTTTATAGGGTGAGAACTTAGGGTACCCTTAGTGTCCCCATTTTTTTTTTTAACTGATGTTCTCCTTACACCAAATTAAGTTACTTTGTTATTCATCTTTATTGAATATTCCTGAGCATTTGGCATTGCTTTCTCAGAAATAGTATTGTACTTTTAACAATCATATTTTATTGGTTTATATAATATTTATTTACCTTGCATTATTTTAATTTTTAAACAATTGTGCTACAATTTTTGATTCAGGATTTTCTCATTGTTTTGTTCATGATAGGTTATTGTGTTTATTAGGGTGTCTGGCCATATTAAGTGCTCAGTAAATACTAGTGCATGGAATAGAAAAAGGAAAAATAGTAGTATGGGACAGACTGCTGACTCTTGGTTTGCACCCAGAACACCAAGAATCAATGCTCTGTCCCAGAACAAAGGTTTGGCGAGCAGGAAGAAGAGATAGCATTGCAGAGGGTAATTTTATCATCTAGGGATAGTCAGCCTGTCATGGCTGGCACAGTCATGTATTAGAAATGAAGACTTTTGTGATATTTCCTTTGTGGTTAAATTGAAAAAGCAATGGCCTAAATGAAGCCTAGGTTTTAAGTTCTAACATCTGCTTAACATGAGTGCCAGACTGGGTAGGCATCTCTGTATTATGCCCAGCCAGCTGCTTACTCTCTCTTTTTTTTGAGGTGGGGGAATGGGGAGGGGGGGTACTACAGCTAATTGAGTGTTTTCTAAACTTCATTTTCTCCCATGCATCATCCTGAATTTGCCATAGCCATATACCTCCTCACCGCTATTTACTTTGTCATCAGATTCCAAATATTTTGTTCTGTAACCTTTGTCCAAGTAGACAATTTTAAATGAGTCAAATTCCACAGGCCTTTTTGTGTCTACTTGGAGTAGAATGAACTTTTATCTTCTGAGTTCTTAAAAGAGGAGTAGATTCAAAGTTGATTGCTTACAAAACTTTGTGGAGGGCAAATTTGATTTTTATTTTAAACTAGCTTTGTCACTCTAGGGGCTGCCATCACCTTCTATTTTATTCCTGGCCCAGGGCTCATTGTATTCTTCCAACTGCCTACTTGGTTTTTGTTTGTTGTTTTGTTGCCTCATTTCACACCCTCTACTTCCATCTGTAAATTTAAAATGAATCGGTTTTAGTGAACATGATAATATTTAGTAAATTCAGTAACTATTTCCTCAAGATATATTGATGAGACAGCTATTTTTCTCAGATATATATATATTTGTTCTGACTATGCTCCTCTGGACACAATACTGCTACTTTTAATGTCTAATCCAGTAAAATAATAGAAAGATTTTCTATGTATTGATAAACTGTTCTTTCTTTGCATTTATATTGATCTCCTTTAACACATAGAGTATAAAGCTATTATTTTGGCCATGTCATTTTATTTTGTTTGTTTATTTGTTTTTGTTAATCCTCATTCGAGGGTATTCTTTCCATTTTTTTTTTTTTAAGAGAGAGTAGCAAGGAGGGAGGAATGGAGGATGAGGGAGGGAGAGAAACATCGATGTGAGAGAGACGCATTGATTGGTTGCCTTCTGCATGTGCCCCTACTAGGGCCAAGGATTGAACCTGCTCCTAAGGTACATTCCCTTGACCAGGAATTGAACCCACAAGCTTTTATTTTGTGGACTAATACTCTAATCATTGAGCTTCACCAACTGGGGTCATGTCATCTTTTTAAATTACACATTTGTTAGCCAGGATATTCGGTTGTGAGTTATGTTTTGAAATCACCTCCACTCTTCATCCAGGTGTGGTCTGCAGCAGTGTACATTAGAACCTGCTTTGCATTCCTGTTATTTTATCATGAATATTTTACTTTCTGAAAATCAGCTGCTTTCTTTTTTTTTTTAATTTTTTGCAGGGAAATCTTTTATCAGAGGAACTTATATTTGTTTTTCAAAAGGCAGATGCTTTAGAAAATTCCATTTTACCAAAAGATATTTAAAATACCTAAAATATAACTATTGTATAAAATACACTGAGTGGCAAGAGTATTATAATCTCTGAACGCATGAAGCCTGGTGCATGAATTCGTGCATGGGTAGAGTCCGGCTAGCCTGGCCAGAGGGAGGGGACATGGGCAGTTGGTTGTCCTGCCTGCTGGTCCAACTCCTAGTTGAGGGGACAATTTGTATATTAGCCTTTTATTATATAGGGTATACACTGAGTGGCCAGATTATTATAATATTAATATTATCATCTAGTATTAATTTATATAAAGAATAGATGATAATAATAAAAGAATAAAACAATGGTTAATTCTCTCTTCTTTTTCTAATATTATATTTAATAAATTATGTGGGTTTTTTTTCAATTTAAAAGGAAAAAGATGTTATTAGATTCCTTCTTATATAACCTTAAAGGGAATTTAAATTTGGTCTGTTGTATATACATGTAATCAGTATAGCACTTTTATTCATTCTACAAGTACTTACTAGTTCTTAATAATTTTAAATCTTTCCTAGGAAATATCTATTAATGTTAACATCTAATATATATTTAATTGTGTATTTGGAATAGTCAGTCCTGAGAAAGAATCAGGCCTTTGTTGCAAAATATCTGGTGTACTCTCCCAAAAGCATAATATGTTCTTATTGGACCTCTGCACATCTTGGTGTTTATTTCATTATTTTGGGAATATGAGTTTTGGGAGGAAACTTCACTTTTTATATCCATTTTAAAAAACTGACAATACAGTGATACAAGCTAGTGAACTTGGACCAGACGCATTACAAATGGTCTACTCTATAAGCAAATGAATTAATTGAAATCTAACTTCAAGTATTAAACTTTCAACAGAAATGCCTTTGCAAAGAAAATGTAGCATAAAATGTAATTTATCATGGTTTTGTTGGATAATTATAAAACAAGCTACTGTTTTATTTTAAGATACACATGACTTTTCCAAGAGGTCTTACCATGACCACATTTACTTATGACATGTGAATATGGTCTATTCTTGAATTCCACGCTTAATTCCAGATGTCTTCACATAAACCATATTTGGAAAGATTTATATGTATAGGAAGTGGTGTCAATGGTGGGTTAGCTTTGAACTTTGTTATGAAATAACACAGAGGTTTTTAGACAGAGAAAATGAAAAACCTTGGCTAGATGAAGCCATCCTTGAGGACTGGATATCTCCAGTAGAAACTGGACTCCTGGCTAGAAAAGTGATATCAAATATTTTCCAAGTTTTTTATAAATATTTATTTATTTATTTATTTATTTATTCATTTATTTATTTATTTATAGAAATGAGCTTGGAAACTGATTTGTAGACTTAATTGAGACCATTTGCCATGAACTTCCTGTGTATCTTCATCTTTAACTAAACATAGCTCTGCCCTATTATTTACCTGCTCCTCCTTTCCTCTACTGGGAGACAGAC
Organism: Lasiurus cinereus; assembly: GCA_011751065.1. NCBI lineage: Eukaryota > Metazoa > Chordata > Mammalia > Chiroptera > Vespertilionidae > Lasiurus > Lasiurus cinereus. The sequence continues at coordinate 11,723,198 of JAAGEH010000293.1, forward strand.
GTGTTCCCCTAAAGTGAATTACTCCACTTAATTTCTATATCTCTATATCTCAATTTAAAATTTTCAGCTCTCTGTTTCTTCCAGACTCTACTATTTTACTAAAAGTGAACTTGTGAAGCTCACCAGTGACCTCAACATAATAAAGCTCATGTATGACAAACGTCATACTCAATGGGCAAAAACTAAATGTGTTTTCTTTAAGATCGGGAACAAGACAGGAATATCTTTTTTCACCACTGTATTCAATATAGTACTGGAAATCCTAGCCACAACAATCAGAAAAGAAGAAGAAATAAAAGGCATCCAAATTGGAAAGGAGGAAGTAAAACTGTCATTATTCTAAGATGACATGATACTGTACATAGAAAATCTAAAGGCTTCACCAAAAAAACTGCTAGATTTTATAAATTCGGCAAAGTAGCAGAATACAAAATTAATATCCAGAAATAGATGGCATTTTTATACATGAATAATGAACTCTCAGAAAGAGAAACTAAAAAGACAGTTCCATTTACTACTGCAACAAAAAACATCAGATTCCTAGGAATAAACTTAACTAGGGATGTAAAAGGTCTGTACTCAGAAAACTATAGGACTTTGAAAAAGGAAAATAGAGGAAGATACAAACAAGCGGAAGCATATACCATGTTCATGAATTGGAAGAATTAACATCATTAAAATGTCCATACGACACAAAGCAACCTACAGATTCAACATAGTCTATTAAAATACCAATGACATACGTATTTCACAGATCTAGAAATATATCTAAATTTATATCCAAAAATTTATATGGAATGAAAAAAATCTAATAGCTTCTTGGGGTTGTCTTGAATTCACAGATTTGGTTCTGCTGACTACCCAAATATTCTTGAAACTCGATACCTCTTTAGCTCCCATGATACCACAGTATCCCCTTCTGTTAATACTTTGGACACTGTTCCTTACTTTGTCAGTTGAATTCAATAATCAGTATGGCATAAGAACTGCACAAAAATCTGAATCTGTCAGGCACCCAGTTTTGTTTTTCACCCAAAATGTATCTCAGTTTTATTTTTCTTTCCCATTCCATTGCTTCCATTCTGGGTCACTTCTTTCCCTGGATTACTAGTTACCCCTTATCCAGTTTCTCTGCCTCTATTCCCTTTTCCTCCATTTCATCTTCCTTCTATTTCACAGTACTCATTCTAAAGGCATGTCTTTACCCAGATTATTATATTGTTAAGGAACCTCTCCTATTCCCTATTATTTGCCTCAAGTCCAATTCTTCATTATGGCTTTTTTAGTTTATAAAAGTTGGGCCTCAACCTCTCCCCATTATTCTGTTTTCACTGAACACTTATCTATTTAAACTGGCAGTTAAGTCTTCTAGTGTCACATGTTTTTCAAATGCTGTGTCGTCATTTCCTCCAGGCATGTGCTTATTTTGTCTCATTCCTATTTGTCTAATATCCTCGTTACTTTTCTCAGCTCTCTCAGTCTTCACAACCATTTCTGTTTTTTAAGTTGGCCTTAGTTTTCTCTAGTTTGCTTCTCCTCAGTACCACTTAGCTTAGTTTTTTTGTTTTCTCTAATACTTTATTCTTTTCCAAATTTTTCCTACATAATAACATGTAAGTATTTTGAGGTCAGAGGGATGAAATATTTTTGATATGCATCAGGTAATAGATATTCCACAAATATAGTCCCTTTGAGTGAAAGGTTAGAAAAGACACAAAGCTTAAATAGTTAAATGTCCTTGGTTTTCACTAAGAAATTGAAACTAATTTCTGGGTAGAAACAGTTTTTAAAAAATAACATCACAGTTTTATCCAGTAAACCTGTGTAGTTTTAGAAATGTCATATCAGCAGGGGGCAGTGAAACCCCAAGTGCATTCTATCTTACAGAAAATTAAACTTTGTGTCTGAAATTAGCATACCAGCTGTACTTTATAATCTATTTGTAAATAATTTTCCAAACTGTTCAGTAGGTAGGTTTGTAGAATTATATTAATCTATTAATCCATGGAAGGTAAATGAGATTTTTAAATTGAAAAATTTGTTTTAGAATATGAAATGCTTTATTTAGTGTTTTTGATGAATGACCACTTTACATAGAAATTTGTTTTTCCTGTCCCAGAATCAGAATTTCAATTCAATTAACTTATTATTAGGCTGTTTTTATATTTAATAAAATTATTAATTTTTGTAAAATACTCTTATTTTCCCTGTGAAGAGGAAAATGAGATTTATTAGATATGGATGTATAACACTAAAATCTAGTTTGGCAAATTCTTCAAGTTTTATTAAGTTTTTCTTTCTGAACCTTTCCTCTGTCCGGCTGCAAACAACTAGTGCCATGTCTTTATTGACCTGCTCATTTTCACCTCCTCCTCTTGGAGGTTATCCTACTACTTATTAAGGGAGAAACACAGTTTATACTAAACAATGTTTAACATATACTGATGGTATTACTGTATTTCCTGTTTTGTGTTCACAATAAGAAGACTCTGAAAAACTGCCTTTGTATAAATACTTCACTTACATTCCAGACAAGTATAATCTTGTCTGCTGGTAGGCAGGAAAGAGTGATGTCCTGGAATGCTGTAAGAGAAGGAAATCTCTTTGTGTTCCACAAATGATAGCCCTAAACCTTTTAAGAATATAATTTAAAAATGACCAACTCTGTATTTGCTTTTCCTTCCGTTTATTAACTTTGAATGCATTTAGTTCACAAATGCAGCTAGTCAGAAAAAAAACACATTGTGTCTGAGAAAGATGCATCTTCTTTGTAGTTTGTCGGAAATTGTTGGTAGAAACATTAGAGGTTAACATAGAAACTGATTTAGTAAATTATTATTTTGTTCTCATAGCTTAAAACTTTTTAAATCTTGCACCCAGTTTTTGATACTTCTCTCCAGGCTTGAAAGATGCAGGGTTTCCAAAATTTCCTGTAAAGAAATATTTTAGAGATTGTTTTTAGACACAGATTATATTTTTTTAAAGTTAGATTTGGAGTTTTACAAGTCTTTCACCTTAACCACTCGGCTGCAACTACCTGCCAGATTTGGAGTTTACATGTTATTTTATTATTTAACTAGAGGCCCAGCACGAGGAATTCGTGCCCGAGGGGGTGGGGGGTTGTCCTTCAGCACACTCTCCAATTTGGGATCCCTTCAGGGATTTCTGACAACCCTCTCACAATCCAGGACTGCTGATTCCCAACTGCTTGCCTGCCTGCCTTCCTGATTGCCCCTAACTGCTTCTGCCTGCCAGCCTGATCACCCCCTAACCACTCCCCTGACAGCCTGATTGATGCCTAACTGCTCCCCTGCCAGCCTGTTTGCCCCTAACTGCCCTCCCCTATAGACCCGGTCACCCCTAACTGTCCTCTCCTGAAGGCCTGGGTCTCCCCCCAACTCTCTTCCCTGCAGGCCCGGTAACTCCCAACTTTCATTTTCTGCCAGCCTAGTCACCCCTAACTGCCCTCCCCTGCAGGCTTGATCACCCCCAACTGCCCTCCCTTCCAGGCCTGGTTCTCCCCGCCCCCCAAACTACTCTCCCCTGCAGGCTTGGGTCTCCCCCCAGCTGCTCTTCCCTGCAGGTCCAGTCACTCCCAACTTCCCTCCTCTGCCAGCCTGGTCCCTCCTAACTGCCCTCCCCTGCTGACCATCTTGTGTTGGCCATCTTGTGTCCACATGGGAGCAGCCATCTTTGACCACATGGGGGCAGCCATCTAGTGTGTTGGAGTGATGGTCAATTCCCATATTACTTTTATTAGATAAGATAGAGGCCTGGTGCACAGGATGGGACCAGCTGGTTTGCCCTGAAGCGTGACCCTGATGAGGTGTGGGTTCCCCTGGGCACAGGGCCTGTGGTGGTTGCAGGCCATACATGCTCCCTCCAGTGACCCAAGTTTAGGCCCTGGTATCTGGGATTTGTTTATCTTCTACAATTGAAACTTTGTAGCCTGGAGCAGAGCCAAGCCTCCTGCTCACTCCGTGGTGGCAGCCATTTCTGTTGGGATTTATTTATCTTCTATAATTGAAACTTGTAGCCTTGAGTGGAGGCCTGGGTCCACCAGGGTATGTGGAAAGCTTGACTTCCTCCATTGCTGAAGAAACCCAAGTCTTCCTCCTGCTTACTCCATGGCTACAGCCATCTTGGTTGGATTAATTTGCATACTCACTCCTGATTGGCTTGTGGGTGTAGTGGAGTGATGGGTAGTTTACATATTATTCTTTTATTAGATAGGATGTGTCAATAAAATCTATAAAAATCAATTGTGTAACTTGAACCCAGCAAAACAGAATCACTGTAAGAATTTCCAAATACAAGGTTTAAATACCTGTTGATACTTTCAAACTGTAGAAAAGTATCATGTTTTTATGATCAGATAATTTTTACTATTAATGTATATGTTGTATCACTTATTTAAAAATATGTTGACATTATTCTTCTTATATATCCCTTCTCATAAATCTGCTGTGATGAATTCTGAAATACTAAGGTTATTGCATCTTCAAGTAAGAGCCTTTTAAAGGAAGTAATTTAAGACAGCAGGGCCACCAACTGCTATGATGGTTCAATGGTGTTAGAAACTCAGATTCCTTCTATCTTGCTGCTGTACCATCCCTTAGGCCATGTGGTAAAAATAACTCATTATTCGTCAATTGGATTCTCATTCAGGTAAATGGTGATGAAGAGATGAGGAAAGAGAGCTCACTCTCGCACTTTAAGGACTTAACCTATAAGTTACATGTGTCATTTACATATGTTCCATCTTACCTTCATGACCAAAATTAATATATTTTCTATTTTAATTGGCTGTGTGTACAGTTTGAATTGAGGGGTTTTGTTGCTAAAGGAAAAAGAGGAGAACTAGCAGTCTCATGTGTTGTTAGCTTTACTCATTGTCATTGTCCATCCACTCTTTCTTCTTGGAATTCCAAGTTTTTCCTGGTTTTAAATGACATAACAATTTCCTAGTTTTTATTTTATTTCTGTTTCCTCTTCGTTTCTTTACATATTTATTCTGCTCTGCTTAGCCACAAAGTGTTGTAGTTCATCAAGGTTGGGTTCTAGGAACGCCCTCCCACACCCCCTTTTTTTTGTCTCCATGGGCAATCTTATTCACATCCATGGCTTCAGGTGTCACATGACTGCACTTGATTCAGCTTAGACTGTTGCTTTGATCTCTTCAATGAACTGCCTACTTAAGAGATCTCAAAGGCATTTCACATTCATTATATCCTAAATCTAAGTTTTGCTCTAAGTATTTTAATCATTAAATCTTAAACTTTTGAGGTAAATACAGTTATCATACCTGATCCTATAGATGAGAAACTGAGATATAGACAGGTTAAGAAAAGCGACCAACACAGTATTTGTCTTTTTGTGACTGGCTTATTTCATTCCCTGGCTGGGCTCACTTAGCATAATGTCCTAGCCTTAAGCGAGACATTATGTGTATTGTAGTATGTATTCTATTTTTTCTTTAGGAGGTTTTTAAAAATATTTTTATTGATTTGTAGATAAATAGGAAGGGAGAGGGAGAGACAAAGAGAAACATCATTGTGAAAGCGAATCATGTTTTCTGCACAACCCCTACTGGAGATTGAGCCTGCACCCTGGGCATGTGCCTCTACTGGAAATCAAACCAGCAACCTTTTGGTGCATGGGACAATGCCCAGTTAACTGAGTCACACTGGCCAGGGATCGTGGTAGGAGGTTTTCACTAGTTTACACAACATGATGAACATCCTTATAACCAAATTTTTTTTTAAATAAATCTTTATTCAGATTATTATAGTTGTTCTTAACCCCCAGAGGTTTCCCTCCACCCAGTCTTCCCACACTGTCCTCGTCCATAGGTTTAAGATTTTTCTACAATTTCTTCCCACACCCCCAAACCCTTTCCCCTCTGAGAATTGTCAGTCCACTCCTCTTCTATGCCCCTGATTTTATTATATTCACCAGTTTATTCTGTTCATCGGATTTATTTATTTATTTATTTTTAATTAAATCATTATTATTCAGATTATTACATTTGTTTCTTTTTTTTCCCCACCATAGCTCCCCTCCACCTGGCTCCCAACCCTCCCTCTACGCTTACCTCCCTCCTGTTGACCTGATCCATAGGTGTATGATTTTTGTCCAGTCTCTCCCTGTACACCCCTCATCGCTTCCCCCCTGAGAATTATCAGTCCACTCCTTTCCTGTGCTCCTGATTCTATTATATTATTTTTAAATTAATTTTCATTAATTTTTTATACATATCTCCCCATTGCCCCCCTCCCTCCCAGGCATACCCCGACCCCCCAGTGTCTGTGATCATTGGTTATGTTTATAAGCATGCATGCATACAAGTCCTTTGATTGATCACTTATTTTCCTCACCTAACTTTAATCTTTCTGCTGTAATTTCACAGTCTGTTTGATGCTTTATGATTTTTGTCCTCCTGAGAATTATCAGTCTACTCCCTTTCTGTGCTCCTGATTCTATTATATTCACCAGTTTATTCTGTTGATCAGATTTTTAATTCACTTAATTTTTAGATTCACTTGTTGATAGATGTGTATTTGTTGTTCATAATTTTTTGTCTTTTACCTTTTTCTTCTTCCTCTTCTAAAAGAGTACCTTTCAGCATTTCATATAATACTGGTTTGGAGTTGATGAACTCCTTTAGCTTTTTCTTCTCTGTGAAGGTCTTTATCTGCCCTTCAATTCTGAATGATAGCTTTGCTGGATAGATTATTCTTGGTTGTAGGTTCTTGTTGTTCATCACGTTGAATATTTCTTGCCACTCCCGTCTGGCCTGCATCATTTCTGTTGAGAAATCAGCTGACAGTCGTATGGGTGCTCCCTTGTAGGTAATGAACTGTTTTTCTCTTGCTGCTTTTAATATTCTCTCTTTATCTTTTGCTCTTGGTATTTTAATTATGATGTGTCTTGATGTAGTCCTCTTTGGATTCCTTTTATATGGGGTTCTGTGTGCTTCCTGGACTTGTAAGTCTATTTCTTTTACCAGATGTGGGAAGTTTTCAGTCATTATTTCATCAAATAGGTGTTCAGTATCTTGCTCTCTCTCTTCTTCTGGCACCCCCACAATTCTGATGTTGGTACGCTTGAAGCTGTCCCAGAGGCTCCTTACTTTATCTTCACATTTTTGGATTCTTTTCTCTTCTTGCTTTTCCAGTTGAGTGTTTTCTGATTCTTTATATTTCAAATTTTTGACTTGATTCTTGCCTTCCTCTAGTCTGCTGTTAGGTCTCTGTATGTGTTTTATTTCAGTCAGTGTATGTTTAATTTCTAGTTGGTCCTTTTTCATCTTCTCTTGGGTCTCATTAACTTTATCCAACTTTTCTAGGATATTCTCAAAAAATCTTATAAGCGTGGTTTTGAACTCTATATCCAGTCGTTTGTTTTCCTCCATTTCTTTTGTTTGTGATCCCTTCCCTTGTCTCAGCATTTTCACTATTCTGGGAGAACTTCTGTGTTGGATTCAGCCTTATGATACCAGACTTGAAAAACTGCAAAAGCCTCTTCTGTTGAGCTTGGAATGGGTGGAGTCTCAGGGCTTAAGGGACCGCCTTGCCTTCCAGTGGGCCCCGCCCTCCACAGCCCCTGAGTCTCACATGACTGGGTAATTGCTGGCGGTGCCTCTAGACTGCTGCCCCTCCGCTCTTTATCTGACCTTCAATTCTACATGATAGCTTTGCTGGTTAGAGTAATCTAGGTTGTAGGTTCTTGCTGTTCATCACTTTGAGTATTTCTTGTGACTCCCTTCTGGCCTGCATAGTTTCGGTTTAGAAATCAGCTGACCCATGGGTAATCCCTTGTGGGTTAACTACCCTGTTTTCCCAAAAATAAGACCGTGTCTTATATTAATTTTTGCTCCCCAAGATGTGCTAGGTCTTATTTTCAGTGGATATCTTATTTTTCCATGAAGAAGAATATGGCACACATTTATTGTTGAACAACAAAAAAAGGAAATTTATTATTTGTATACTGTACTGTAATAGTTGTCATCACAAACCAGCTCACTGATTGGCCGCAGCGTAGCCGGAGCTGCTCAGGCAGTGTGAGGTCTCTTTAAATCAGAAGTCAGATGCCTTACGGTAGCTTCGGGGGCCTTATATTCCCAGGGAGGCCTTATTTCCGGTGGGATGCCTTATATTACAGTGAGAGGCAAAACTGGAAGTAGGTCTTATTTTCGAGGCATGTCTTACTTTTGGTAAAACAGGGTAACTGTTTTTCTCTTGCTGCTTTTAAGATTCTCTCTTTGTCTTTTGCCTTGGCATTTTAATTGTGATGTGTCTTGGTGTGGTCCTTTTTGGATTCCTCTTGTTTGGGGTTCTCTGTGCTTCCTAGACTTGTAAGTTTATTTCTTTCACCTGGTAGGGGAAGTTTTCTGTCATCATTTCTTCAAATATGTCTTCAATATCTTTCCTTTCTTTCTTCTTCTGACACACCCATAGTTCTGATGTTGGTACACTTGAAGTTGTTCCTATCCTCAAATTTTTGGATTTTTTTTGTTTTTTGCTTTTCTGGTTGAGTGTTTTTTGCTTCTTTTGAATGTGATATGTAGTTTATCCACCATCATTTGTCAAAGAGATTCTTATGTTGTTATTTCTTAAATTTTCATAATTTTACATTTAAATCTAATTAATTTTTTTGCATAAGTTTTGTATCTAATATTAGTTATAAGTAGAGGCCCATTTTTGCTTGTGGATACAAAATTGTTCTAGCACCATTTGTCAAAAACAACTGTACTTTTTCCAGAGTTGCCTATACAACTCTGTCAAATTCAGTTGATCATATTTGTGTTGGGGATTAAGTCATTTCTCTATCTTTTCACCAAACCACATTGTCTTGATAGTAACTTTATTGTAGGACCTAAGGTCAAGGTAATACATGTCTTCCAGCTTTTTGTTATTAATTTTCAGATTTTATTTTATTCATACTAGTTCCTTGACCTTTCCATATAAAGTATAGGCTCAAGTTGCTATATCTTTGAAAAATTCTGTTAGATGTTATTTGGGATTGTTTTTAATCTCGGGAACAATTTAGGGAGAATTTATAACTTTAACATTGAATCTTCATAGTTATGAACATTGTCTATCCATTTATTTAGATCTCTATAGTGTAGTGTAAAGAGCTTGCACATATTTTGTTGAGTTTATACTTAAGTAATAAGTAGTTTTTTAAAATCCTCACCCAAGGACATGTTCGTTGATTTTTTTTTTTTAGTAAAGGGAGGAGGGAGAAAGAAACATCCATATCAGAGAGAGACAGAAACATTGATCAGCCGCCTCCCTTTTGTGCCCTGCTAAGATATTATGTTTTGAGGTATTGTAGTCCATAGATTATTTTAATTTTGGCTTCAAGTTGTATATTATTAATATCTAGAAATATGATTGATTTTTGTGTGTTGATTATCTTTACTATACTCACCGTTCATTCTAGGAGGCATTTTGTAAATTTTTGGGGATCTATGTGCTCAATCATGTTGTCTATGAATGTAAATCATTTTAGTTCTTCCTTTCCACTTTTTATTTTTATTTTTTTTTACTTATTGCTCTAAGATTTCCCATACATGTTAAATGGAAATGTTTGGTTCCAAATCTTAATGAGAAAACATATAGCATTTCATCATTAAATATTATGGTAGCCTTGTAGATGCCTTTTAACAGATTCCAGAAGTTCCCTTCTATGCCTACTTTGGTCAGAGTTCTTAATTATGAATAGATTTTGAATTTTTTCAAATGCTATCAATATGATCATGGGAATTTTCTTTTTTAAATTGTTACAGTCTTGGATTACATGGATTTTGAAATGTTAAACTAGTCTTACGTTCTCAGGTATAATACAACTTAATCATATTATATTCTTTTTATAAGTTATTGCATTCAGTCTGCAAATAATTTGTTGAGGAGTTTTCTATCAGTGTTCATGATGGATACTTATAGATAATTGCCTTTTCTTTTTGGTTTTATATGAGTAGTACTTTAAAATATGGGATGAGAATTATTCTCTTGGAAGAGATTATTTAGAATTAATATTATTTCTTCCTTAAACATTTGGTAGTTTTCTCCATTGATATCATCTGGGTCTGGAGTTTTCTTAGTTGCAGTTTGTTTTATGAATTCAATACTTATGATAATAGACTATTCTGATTATACAATGAGTGGTCAGATTATTATGATCTCTGAACACATAATAATCTGGCCACTCAGTGTATATATGTATATTAGAGGCCCGGTGCTTTAATTCATGCATGGGTTGGATCCGGCCTGCCTGCTGCTTAAACTCCTGGTTGAGGGGACAATTTGCATATTAGCTTTTTGTTATATAGGACTGAGTGGCCAGGTGATTATGCGTTCAGAGATCATAATAATCTGGCCACTCAGTGCATATTTTCTTTTAATAAAAAGTTTGTAAGCTAGAATTTTTCAAGGAATTTGGTTCATTTGATCTAAGTTGTCAAATTTATACCCATAGAGTTGTTCATTGTTTTCTCTTATCCTTTAGTGTCTGTGGGAGTCAGAGTAAAATCTTCTCTTTTCTTACTGATAAGAAAATTTTGTATTTTCTCTTTTCACTTGTTAGTCTTTGGAAAAGTTTATCAATTTTATTGCTATTTTTAAAGACCCAGGTTGTAGTTATCAATTTTATTGAAGTTTATCAATTTTATTGCTATTTTTAAAGACCCAGGTAGGATCGGGCCTAAACGGGCAGTCAGACATCCCTCTCACAATCCAGGACTGCTGGCTCCCAACTGCTTGGCTGCCTGCCTTCCTGATTGCCCCTAAACCACTTCTGCCTACCAGCCTGATCACCCCCTAACCACTCCCCTGACAGCCTGATTGATGCCTAACTGCTTCCCTGACAGCCTGTTTGCCCCTAACTACCCTCCCCTGCTAGCCTGGTCACCCCTAACTGCTCTCCCCTAAAGGCCTAGTCACCCCCAACTGCCTTCCCCTGCAGGCCTGGGTCACCCCCAACTGCTATTCCCTGCTGTAGGCCCATTCACCCCCAACTTCCTTCCTCTGCCAGCCTGGTCACCCCTAACTGCCCTCCCTTGCAAGCCTGGTCCCTGCCAAATGCCCTCCCCTTCTGGCCATCTTGTGTCCATATGGGGACAGGATCTTTTGATCACGTCGGGGCAATCATCTTGTGTGTTGGAGTGATGGTCAATCTGCACATTACTCTTTTATTAGATAGGATTGCCTCTTACAGTCCTGGTAATTTCCATATTCTGATGTCTAACTTAGATATTATAATAATCTTACTTTTCTTTGGGTAGTGTTTGCATGTTATCTTTTTCCAGTCATTTAATTTTAACATGTCTATTATTTTATCTCATTTGAGTATCATATAGATAGCATTTAGGTAGGTCTTCTTTATCATATAATTTCAGAATCTTGGTTTTTTTAAAATTGTTTTTATATCATATACATTTAGTATAATTGTCAGTATGTTTGGTTTTAGTTTTGTGATTTTATTGCCTTTCTGTTTGTCCCTCTTTTCATTCTTTTGTGTTCTTCTGCCATCTTTTGAATTATTTATTGACATTTTTCATTACTTCATTTCAATTAATCTAATGCCTTTATTGTTATATTTTTGTATGTTTTGTAGTTAATTGCTCTAGTAATTACACTATTCACACCTAACTTTTCAAAGTCTACTTGTAGTTAATATTTTATCCTTTAAAATGAAGTGTAGAAACCTTACAACTATCTTAGTCAAGAAAATTACAACTATGGATATTTGAGGACAGCTTAGGTGTGTGCCATAGAAGGCAACCTTTTTACTCTTTAGTCCCTTCTTCATTTAATCTTTTCTGTACTTCCTATTACCCATTCTTTAATCATTTATTTTATTCTGTACTACTTTCAGCCGACAGTGTACACTTATATGCAGAAAATAACTTTATTTTCATTCCTCCCTTCTTGAAACTATTTTCTAAATTTAGTTTGAGATTATTGATATAGATGAGAAAACTGAGGTGCAAGGAGTTTTATTTGTCCAAGGTCACAACTAGTAAGTGGTAGAGCTGGGTTTTGGGTCTCAGGGTTGGCATATTTGACTTCAACGCAACTTCCTTTATTTTACTTCAGATAATAGCAGTGCTTATGACAAATCTCTCCCTTTTGTAAGCATATGATTTCCAAATGTACTTATTCTCATATCTTTGGATATTCTAATATATATATATATATATATATATATATATGAGGTAATATGCTAATTGATCCTAATGGTGTCATGATCGCTAACGTAGAGGCTGCCTTGCGTGTGCATGGCAGGGCGTTCCTCCTGGAGATGGGGTGGAAGCAGGAAGGCGCCCGGAGGAGGCCTGTGCCTGAGATTGGGGGGAGAGGGGGGCTGAGAGCCATAGCATCTCCCTCACCAGTCCTTTGCCACCCACCTCTCGCACCCAGAGCGCCCCATCGCTTACCTGCCTGGGGAAAGACCACAGTGCAGCAGGCGGGAGGTTTCCATGCTCTCCTCCAGTGCCATGGTGGGGCAGAGCCACCACGTAGCTCCGAAGATGGAGTGGAAGTGGGCATGCCCTGGAGAAGGTGGGGCCAGCCTGAGGTGACTTGGACTGAGGTCAGGAGGGGTGAAGGGAAGGCTGGGTCAGGCATGCTGGAGCTCTGTGTGGAGAGGTTCAGGTGTCAGGCAGGGCAGCGGGTGGGTGGGCAGGCCGGGTAATTTAATGTGCTGGGCTCCTAGTGTAGTTATAAAAATGTATTTTTTCCCATCTTCCATAAGGTATCTTCAGTACTTAAAATAGCACATTAGAAATTTATTGCTGCAAATTTTAACTTATTTGAGTTTGTGGAACTAGTTTTTGGCATCCAAACAATTTGTGGATTCCCACATAATTGCAGTTAAATTTCCTCAATGTAATTGAAGCAATATTTTATGGAAAAAAAATTAACTACTGTGGACTGTGTAACGTTTTTAAATGATTTTCTATCATTGCAATCACAGCACCATATACATATATTTTAAAAATATGCACGTCATATTTATTCATTTCTTAGATAATAAAGGCAGTCCTTGGGTTACATTGGACTCGACATCTGTCGTTTCGTGGTTACATCCCCATCTCCCATTTATTTATTAAAAAAAAAAGTTCTGTCATTACGACGCATGTGCATATGTGCTTTATGTTTTTTATTATTTACTTACCACAAGTAGAGGTCAGGAATTATCTTTCTTTTAAATTTGTTTTACAGTGTCACTTTATTACTGCTGTGTATGTGCTCCCTGTGAATGACGTAGGTGCTTATGTAGGTGGATTCCTACTTATGTCGAAAATCGCGTTACATCACGCAGCAGGAACAAATCTCCGACAAAACCTGAGGACCTACTGTACTTAATATTTATCTGGGGTCTGCAATCACAGAAGTCTGCAGCTTATAGACTAGAAACCATATTTTAGATTATTAGTGAATAATAATAACAAAGTACATTTTTCCTAGGGTACTAGAGTTGAATAGATAAAGATCCAAGAGCTCTTAATTTTTATCAAACACAAATCTTACCATCAAAATGGAGATGTTCTTCATATTAATCACCTAATATGTTCCTATTAACCATGAAGTATTAAAAGGTATAATTTTAGTATTTTTAATAGTCCTTTTCTCTTTCAGGTTTGATAATATTATAGTCCTTTTGAAGTGGGGAAAAAAAAGAACATTTTAAAATGTTAAGACAAACAGCCCTAGCCAGTTTGGCTCAGTGAATAGTGTCAGCCCACAGACTGAAGGGTCCTGGGTTTGATTCCAGTCAAGGGTACATATCTAGGTTGCAGGCTTGATCCCCGGCCCCAGTTGGGGTATGTGCTAAAGGAAACCAATTGATGTGTCCTCTCACAGTGATGTTTTTCTCTCTGTGTCTCTCCCTCTCCCACTCTCTCTAAAAATCAGTGGAAAAATATTCTCAGGTGAGGATTAACAACAACAAAAAAGTAAAAGATAAAAAAAGACAAACAATAACTTGATTTCTATGAAACATTATTTTCAGCTATATAGAGCTAAAAGATCTAAAAATCCTTCAAGTTTGGCAACTTTCTCATTGATTTGCTAGCAATCATTGTCTTCTTCCTAAAGAATTAGTACTCACAGTCATTTAAAGAGATTTTTTAAAAACAAGTAGTGAATTTGTTGTGTTAATAGACTTCTCTTTTTGTGTTGTTTTTTTCTTTTCTTTCTTTCCTTCTTTTTTTTTTTAAGCTTTGGGCACAATAATATTTTTTCTTTTTTCCTGGAATCAAAAGAGTTTTAAAGATTTGAGAAAAGCAGCACTAACATTTAAAGGTTAACACCTTATCTATTTGATAGAAAAGCTGCAAGTAAAAGTATGAATTCTAGTTTTACAAATGTATAACTTAATACTCATATTAAGATACTCAATACATTTTAAGGTATGAGATTATTAAAATAACACCTGAATTAATGTACTTTTAAAAAATCATTGTGAAGGAATGGACCCATTATTTTGAGACGAACTTTTATCTTTCACTTAAGATAAAATCTTTATTGTATTTTATGTTCTACAAAAATTGACACATTATTACACTACATTTATTATCAGTCTGATAACAATTTATTTTGTGACACGACACTAATTTTCTGCATCATTTAGCATATACATTGTATTAATTAGATTTTGTAAGCTTATTATTTAGTAAGAACTTTTTCCCTGTTTTCTAATCGAGATCTGTTTCTTTTCAGCTATATCAGAGAAAATGGGTTTTTAGAATAAAACAAATAGCTTTAAAAAACTTTGCCCCCAAAGAGATAAATAGATATCCAGTAGAAATAGGGATAACATTGGAGAACTCACATTTTCTCTTTTCAAGACACACAAAGCGTAAAACAAGATAATTCGCCCTGTTCATTGCCATCAAGACGTATCAAATTTGTATATCAAAATAATAGATAGCCCCATTCTGTCAGCCCTGTGTTGCATTCTCTGCAGAGTACTGTGGCAAATCACAGGCGGGTTGTTCAGGTGCTCAAGGAGTCCCCTGACAGGCCATTGCTGGATCAAGGAATGTTCCTGAGGGCTTACATTTTGGTAACTGTTTCAGGAAAATAAATACTATTCTAGGTTTCCTTTCTTGCCTCAGTCCCTGTTACACAAAGCAAGCAAACTTGTTTACAGAACATCCAGCCTTCGCTTGAATAAATGTCGGGTAGGAAATCAAGCTGTTAATACAGGAGGATGACTAAGTGAGGAAATCCGTCTTTTGTCAACCACTCTTATATTATTATTGTTTTTTAAAATAGAATCTGCTTTCAGTTTCAGTGGTTGGCAGTGTTAGCTGTACATCGTTTAATGGATTTTGTACTTAAAATTCTGGTTTCACTCTCTTACTTA
Organism: Lasiurus cinereus; assembly: GCA_011751065.1. Lineage (NCBI taxonomy): Eukaryota > Metazoa > Chordata > Mammalia > Chiroptera > Vespertilionidae > Lasiurus > Lasiurus cinereus. The sequence goes on from JAAGEH010000293.1 coordinate 11,738,576, forward strand.
CCATCCAACATTATAACAGAAAATATTGGAAATAGTCTTCTAAAATTATTGATATAGGATGATGGTTTAGGCTTATTTATTGAGTCAGAACTTTACACCTGTTCCATGTAACAACTTCCTTAGAGGATGAGTTAAAAAACAAAACAAACAAACAAACAAACAAAACCTTTCTTGTAATGCCAAACGCATTATAGGTTTTTAAATTGAAAAATTCTGAATTAATTTTCTTTCTTTTTAAAATTTTAAAAGTAACCCTTTGTAGAGTATAGTTTCTAAAGTGGATTGCTCATTTTCACATTGCTTTATATGTACTTGCTCTGTTGTAAACTTTAATAAGGTATTAAACTTCATATTATGGCTATATGAAAAAAATCCTAACATTATATATAGCATTTTCACTCCAGAAAACAAGTCTCAAATTTTACATTTAAGTTTACCACATTAAACACATGTAGGATAAAAGAGACTTTGCTTGTTTGGTGGGACATGGAAATTTGAGCTCACATTTAATATAAGATTGTCATGAATCTCCTAAAAAATGATCATGTCATTTTAGACTGCATAAATTATAGCATTCAGATTGGATAAGCTATTATTAGTTCCTGGTGCTCTGTCTTGGTCAGATCACATCTAGAGTATAGTATACAATTTTGGAATCTCCTGGTTTGTAAATAATTTTAGTTACAACCGGTATGGAGCATGTTTTTATTCTGGAGAATAGAAGAATACATGTAGATACAGTTATGTCTTTATATTTTAAGAACTCCATCCTGTTGAAGAGACAGATTTTAAAAGTTTCTGGGAAAACAAATGGAAAAGTTTTCCAGTAAGATAGAGTTACCTGCTTTAGTTGACTTGCTAGTTCTGGGAATCAGGGGCTACCCTACTACTCTAGATGTTTTGAAGAAGGGTCAATTGTGCTGGATGTCTGCTATATTGATTAAGAAATTAGAAAAGATAATTTTCAATCTCTTTTTAATTTTTAATTGAGGTAGCAGGCATGAAATTATTTCATGGTTCAGTCACTTAGCATATGTGTAAGAATTTGAAAATTTTGGATTTAAATTTTGAGAATAATATTGAAAACTATTTTTGGCCCTATGCATTTTCAGTTGTTTTTCCTCTTTTATATTCTTCGTTTAAAAAAAACACACAAAAAACAGTTCGAACTATTTATCAAAAAGAAAAGGAAAACAAAATTTTGGCCCAGGTCATATAAATGCAGACTGAAGTTAGAGATAGAAATGGCAATGAATAATACAATTCCTCTGTTTAACTACATATGATCCCCACTCATCTCATCACATGTGAAAAAATTGGACATTAGGCACTTAATAGCACAGTCTAATAACTTGCTATTTTCTTTGCAGCAAACATGGTCCTTCCTAAAATGAGGGGACATCATTTCTTTGAACTTTAGTCTAAGACTTGTTGATATACTTCCTCTTCATTTAATGTTAAATATATTTGGGCAAGTTGATGGTAAAGATAGGTTATGTTTGTGCAGAATTCAGCAAAAGAGGTTGGCCCTTTAGCATTAAATACCTATGTTACTATAAAGTTTTAAGTTGCTTTTAAATGGTAAATAGCACTGAGTAGCACATGGAAAATACCTGTTACTCAGAGTTAATCGTTGTGGAATGTAAGGGAAAATGAATATATACATGCATGCTTCTATATATGTATGTATGCATCCTTGGTAGTTAAAAGAGCAGTGAACATGTTTTATCCATGGTCTAGTCTAGAATGGTTCTTGGCACTCTTAAAGTCCTTGTGAACCTTTGTTATGTAAATAAATATATTTGATTTAGATATCATCAAATAGATTTTAGCATTTGGATAAAGCAGATATATTATAATTTAAAAATTTATGTATGTAAATAATTTTATTTTATCTTTAGATTATTTTTAAGGGTATCTCTCTCTCTCTCTCTCTCTCTCTCTCTCTATATATATATATATATATATATATATATATATATATATCTTGGTTTTGTATTAGTTTAAAACAGTCTATTATATAAGTATGTTAACTTTGATAATCGGCTGGAGACTGCTTCATTTTTGTGGCCAGTTTAGGAGAATGGTAATTTTTTTTTTTACCATTAATACTGAAAGGGTATTAATCTCCACATTAATCTTTCAACGGCTGAAAAACCAAGGACAGTTATGAAAAGTACTTATAGGATGCTACCTCCTTTGCAGAAATGTTGGAGGATTAGATGCAGTAACTCATCTGAACCATTAGACTACCAGTAAGAGCCCTTGAGATAGAATAGCTATTACTATTTTTTCCAGCAAAAGAAAAACATATTAAAACATCATGGATAAATAATACCTGACGTTAACACTTAAAATTTTAGCTTGTTATGCCTTCCATTGTTTTACTATTTTCCTTTTAATGCTAATATTGAAAAATTTCCTCCTGTCATACAGAATACATCCACAATTGTCATTAGTTACACTATAAATGAATTATATGTTAGCTCTAAGTACTCCTTTGGGAGACCTGGTGACATTTTTCTCTCACAGTATTATGATTAACGCCCCTAATCTTTGCACAGAGTTTCTGAGATCTCAAGGAATCCATCATGGTTGTATGCATATGGTTCTCATCCATTGGCAGAAACCTGGCTTCTTAGGGGAGCTTTTCCAATATTTGGGCAGATACCTTTTAGGATGTTCTGATTATCTAAACTTGAAGACTAACCTTTTAGTATTTTTTAACTGCCCTGATTTGATATGAGTCTGTTTGAAGAGGGGTGGGCTAGAAAGTGTTCAGGTAGAAACAGAGACTGAAGATTGAAGCTCTTTGTCCTTTATTATATACAATAGAGACCTGGTGCATGAAATTTGTGCATGGGGATATGTGTCCCTCAGCCTAGCCTGCACCCTCTCCAATCTTGGACCCTTAGAGGGATGTCCGACTGCCCGTTTAGACCTGATTCCTGGTAGGATTGTGCCTAAACGGGCAGTCGGACATCCCTCTCACAATTCAGGACTGCTGGCTCCCAGTTGCTCGCCTGCCTACTTCCTGATTGCCCCTAACCACTTCTGCCTGCCAGCCTGATCACTCCCCTGCCAGCCTGTTTGCCCCTAACTGCCCTCCCCTGCAGGCCTGATCTCCTCTCCCACCCCCCCACCCCCAACTGCCCTCCTCTGCTGGCCTGGTCACCCCTAACTGCCCTCCCCTGCTCAGCTGACCGCCCACAACTGCCCTTCCTTGCAGGCCTGGTCCCTGCCAACTGCCCTCTCCTGCTGGCAATCTTGTGGTGGCCATCTTGTGTCCACATGGGGGCAGCCATCTTTGACCACTTGGGGGAAGCCATCTTGTGTGTTGGAATGATGGTCAATTTGTATATTACTCTTTTATTAGATAGGATGTACATTATTTTCTCTGAGGTTCTCATGGTTCTCATTTAGCTTATCTATGGCTCGATATTGACCCATCAACAAGTTTCCTTCCCCCCACTTACCCCACTATATGATTTACTTTTTACATGCACACAAGCATACACATGTACACATATTATTCCTTTTCCTTAAATGTAAGTTGATGACTTATTTTATATGTGCATATTATTTTTCAGAGAGTACTTAGCTGACTCCATCTTATTATAATCATACCCATAAATGATTAAAATATCTGATAGTTGTTATTGGAAAACTCTTAAAAACCTGTATATCTGTACTAATAACTTTACCAATACTACTGAAAAATGTATGGTAACTCTATTCTATCGAAGTAAATAAACTAAGGGTTATGGGTTTTGAGAATTATAAATTAATTCTGCACTTCCTGTATATATTATACTAAAAATTGAAGCTAGTTAAAGTGGAGACAAATATAAATCTATTAGCCATAATTAAATTATGTAAATATTCAGATTTTGAAAATGTTTATTAGCCAATCTTCTTTGTTTAGGTATTTTGGGGAAAGAGCTTGAGGGAGATTGTACCTAAACCAAGTCATAAATAGTGACTACTATAGATTTTAATAATAAATATGTTTATATAAAAACTATTTTTATACTTTAATATTAGTTTAAATGTTCATGTCAAGATAGTGTATTTCTCAAGAATATCCTGTTTGCACTTCCTGAAAGACTAGTTTATTCTCTCACCGGTAAGGTCAGACCATGAATAATTTGTCAAGACATACTATGGAGTCCTTTTTCCAAGTGGAAAGACTGAGGGACAGAAGGTGTTAGGCAATTTGCCATTAGGCAAGTAGTAAACCCGTGGAAGAGCACAAGTATAATTTAGGCCTGTCGGATTGACAGCTTTCTGGTTACTGTAAGAATCGTTGAAATCATTTTGTTTTTATTATACTGTGTAGCCTTATAGGCAGACATGACAGAAATTTTGAAAAGTGTAAATCCTCATAAATCTTGAACTCTATATAATCTTTTGGTGTCACTTTTTAATATTTTTTCTAACAGTTACTTTTCTGTCTTGCTCAGCAAAGTTAAATTAATTTAAGGATAAGCTGTATATATTATCTAGTTCGGTTTATTTACATGCTCTGAGTAATATAGTAATGCTAATTATGCTTTCCCTGACTTGTTCTGTTATTATCTCAGGCCAGATTATAGTTTTATATACTACGTCCTGCATTAGGTGCCAGATACAAGGGAAGCCAGTAAATAAATATCTAGAGAGATTCCAGCTTTAGTTGAAAAAGGAAGATACCCCTTGTAAGTGGGACTATTGTGTAAACCACACAGTAATTATAAAGCTCCATAATTACAAGGGGTATTTTCTCTCCTTTCTTAACCTGTCTTAAAATGTTAGATATGATTAAAAGCAGAAGTGTTTCATTAAGAAGAAAAAAAAACAACTTGTTTTTACAGTCAGTTTTTGAAACAAAAGGAAAACTTCACTGGAAAAAAGACTGTTCATACAAGACCTATTGTGTCAAATTTTCCAGGCTCATAGAGTCTTGAACCCTGTTTCTTGTTCATTGATGAAATTACTTATGCTAGTTTATAAGTAGTTCTAAATGTCCTCTTGTTCTTTTTTATATATAACATTTAAAAGTGTGTCAGTTTTGGTCTCACATCAGTAGGTGGGCCTGTGGAAAAGTCGGACTTGCTTAGAAAATGCATTGAAAGGAGGTATTTTCTCCTTCTTCCAATTTCTAGAATGTCTGCTGATCTTTTTGTGTGTAAGGCTTTAAATTGCGATTTGTCTTATTTGTGTGTCCCTAAATTGCAAGCTCCCAGAAGGCAGAGATTCATTCTCTTACTTATGATATTCCTAGTGTCACTGTGTTGCTTTTATTCTTTGAGATCACAGGGGTTGATATAAGATTTCTCATTTTTGTTTCATTATTACACTTACACCCCAGTCATGTGCACCACAGTTAAGATGGTTGCTGTTAATAGAGATGTGTACTGAGGGGTTGCTAACACAGCTTTCTTGTCCTGTCACATTGTTCACAGAACCTGGAGTCAATCTCTTCTGAACACAGATCCACAATTCTAGATCCTTTTCTATCTTGCACCATTTTTCATTCTTGTCGGTTGGAAGCCCAAGATATATAACATTTTATGAAAAATTTGATTGTTTTATTAATGTTATAAATTTGTGTTACAGTTTCATTCTTCAGTTATCTTTACTAACACTTGGAAATGTGATATGACCACTTTTGAAGAGGTTAATTTCTTTAAACCAGGAAACTTTCCCTGTGGAGATGTGTGGTATGCATAGGGATGGTAGATTAAGGAAATCCATTTCCAGATTTTCAGTGCTGAAAATTGACCTGTCTGAGAATCCACTTGTGATGAGAGTGGAGATTTCCTCTTTCCAAACTCCTCTTTAAAAACCTTTGAGGCACCAAACAAGAGGACAGTGGGAAATGTGGGTAACAGGTTTGAAAGAATGGAAGACTCTGAAGTTTTCTAAGTGTGGTCTGGAGATCATCATAATTACTATTTTCTTTTTTCACCCTCATTTTCTCAGGAGTTACAGTGGAAAAAAGACTTTGGGTTGTCATTTGTTTGAAATCTTAAAATAACTAAAATTTCAAAGAATTGAGGGATGTTGCAACACAATTTCTGCTATTTTGACTTATGTGAATAAGGTCTCTATGAACTTTATTCCATTAAAAAATGAAATTGACTTGAAAAAAAGTATTGAATCCTAGCAATAAATAATAGACTCCCATGTTTATAAGAATTCATTGTGGAAGAAAAGACTAATGAGATAATTTATCTGTCAAATTAAGAAATGAATTTCCAATAAATTCATTTTTTTATAAAAAAATTAATTTTTTTATGCCTAATATTTTCCCTAAGTCTTTAATGTATATAATTATATATAAATAATTATAATGCTAATCCAGTCCAGAAGAAATTCAGTACTTAGAACCTTATGTTTATATGATTTAAATTTTTTTTAATGTATATACATATTTTTATTTCTGAGAATTATTTCAGAAAGATCAGTGAGCGAAAGATGTTGGGATAGTGGAATAGAAATACAAATTTAAGGAGGAAAAAAAACGTAAGGTTTCTCAAAGATAGTTTTAAATGGATGGTAGTATTAAATCACAGTGGTTTTAAATCTGAATGCTTTAGAAAGAGTTGATGTAGGGGTCTTATTTCAAAATCTCAATATTTATTATACTCTGGAAATACATCCTTTGCAACTATTTAAACATGAATAAATGTGAGAAGACAACAGCCTAAATTTTATTTTTCAAGTGTACATAAAGTTCCTTCTTAGCACTACTGAGAGTACACTGATTGAGACCAGAACTCTGCATTTTTGGAGAAAGGCGGGAGGTGAAGAGAGAGAGAAATGCTTTTAAAATTAAATAATGAGGCTTTTCCAGGGAGTAGTGAGGAGAGAAAGGGTAGTTATAAAATGAGTTGGGGAAGGACAATCAGCCAGAAAAATGAAAGGATCACAATGCAGGACGAGCAAAAGATAACAGAGTTGGGCCATAGCCAGCCTGTAGCACCTGCCTTATATTTTAATACTAGAGGCCTGATGCACAAAATTTGTGCACAGGATGGTGGAGGGTTCCCTCTCTAATCCAGGACATCCCTCTCACTGGCTCCTAACTGCTCACCTGTCTGCCTGATCACCCCTAACTACTCCCGCTCACCTCCGGCTGGTCTGGTTGCCCCCAACTCTCCCCCACACCCAGCTGGCCTGATTGCCCCCAACTGTCCCCCTGCCCCCCACCGGTCTGGTCGCCCCTTGCAGCCTGCTGTTCAGTTGTTTGATTGTTTCTTACTAATCCCCCTGCTGACCTGGTTGCCCACACAGTCTGCTGCTCAGTCCTTTTTTCTTTTTTAATTAAATCTTTATTATTCAGATTATTACATTTGTTTCTCTTTTTTCCCCTCCATAGCACCCCTCCACCCAGCTCCCACCCCTCCCTCTGCCCTTAGCTCCCTCCCTTTGATCTCATCCATAGGTGTATGATTTTTGTCCAGTCTCTCCCTGTATACCCCTCACCCTTTCCCCCTGAGAATTATCAGTCCATTCCCTTTCTGTGCTCCTGATTCTATTCTATTCACCAGTTTATTCTGTTCATCAAATTTTTAATTCACTTAATTTTTAGATTCACTTATTGATAGATATGTATTTGTTGTTCATAATTTTTTGTCTTTTACCTTTTTCTTCTTCCTCTTCTAAAAGAGTACCTTTCAGCATTTCATATAATACTGGTTTGGAGTTGATGAACTCCTTTAGCTTTTTCTTATCTGTGAAGCTATTTATCTGCCCTTCATTTCTGAATGTTAGCTTTGCTAGATAGATTATTCTTGGTTGTAGGTTCTTGCTATTCATCACGTTGAATATTTCTTGCCACTCCTGTCTGGCCTGCATCATTCCTGTTGAGAAATCAGCTGACAGTCGTATGGGTGCTTCCTTGTAGGTAATGAACTGTTTTACTCTTGCTGCTTTTCATATTCTCTCTTTGTCTTTTGCTCTTGGTATTTTAATTATGATGTGTCTCGGTGTGGTCCTCTTTGGATTCCTTTTATATGGGGTTCTGTGTGCTTCCTGGACTTGTAAGTCTATTTCTTTCACCAGATGTGGGAAGTTTTCTGTCATTATTTCTTTAAATAGGTTTTCAGTATCTTGCTCTCTCTCTTCTTCTGGCACCCCCACAATTCTGATGTTGGTACGCTTGAAGCTGTCCCAGAGTCTCCTTACATTATGTTCACATTTTTGGATTCTTTTCTCTCATTGCTTTTCCAGTTGAGTGTTTTCTGTTTCTTTATATTTCAAATTTTTGACTTGATTCTTGCCTTTCTCTAGTCTGCTGTTAGGACTCTGTATAATATTTTTTATTTCAGTCAGTGTATGTTTAATTTCTAGTTGGTTTTCTATCATCTTTAGTTGGACCTTTTCCATCTCTAGTTGGTCCTTTTTCATCTCCTCTTGGCTCTCGCTAAGTTTATCCAACTTTTCTAGCATATTCTTGAAAAACCTTACAAGCGTGGTTTTGAACTCTATATCCAGTCGTTTTTTTTCCTCCGTTTCTTTTGTTTGTGATCCATTCCCTTGTTTCGGCATTTTCACTATGCCGGGGAAACTTCTGTGTTGAATTCAGCCTTGTGAAACCAGACTTGCAAATCCGAAGAAGCCTCTGTTGAGCTTGGGATGGGTGGAGTCTCAGGGCTTAAGGGACCACCTTGCCTTCCAGTTGGCCCCGCCCTCCACGGCCCCTGAGTCTCACGTGACTGGGTAATGGCTGGAGTGGTTCTTGTGTGCGCGCGTGCGCCCGTAGTGCCTCTAACCGCTGCCTTTCCAGCTCCCCTGCTCGCCAGGACCACACGAGTCTAGGTCTCCAGGGTTTCGCCCAAAACAGGGGCCCAGTGGAGTCAGAAGTGGCACAGTTGGGAGGGTCTGTCTCCCGCCCACTCATGAAAGCCAGCGGCACAATCAGCAGTCTGTCCTTCACGCAGTGCTGTGCGCAACTAGACCTCTGATCTTTTGTGACTCCCCTAAATTTCCGTGCACCTCTCCCTTTTCACAGTCCAAACTCACCCCGTATGAGTTTTGGCTGGATCTGGGGTTTAGTGTCGTAAGATAAGGGGTTCAATGCCGTTGGGAGTCTCCGTTTCCCTCCCGCCAGAGAAAGCCAGCCAGGGACTCCGGCACCTGCTCTCTCAGCGTGCGCGTCTCCGTACCTCAGCTTTTTGCAGCTCCTGTGGGTCTCCGTGAGCCCCTCTCTTTCCTTCTAGTTGTAGAACTTACACTTGGCCAGCTTTCCTGTGGTTCTGGATGATGTCTGTTCTGTCTTTTAGTTGTAGTTTTGAAATTGTTGTGTGAGGCAGCAGTGTAGGTGTTTACCTATGCCGCCATCTTGGATTCCACTTGCTCATTCCCTTTGTCGTCCCTCACTAACCCTTCTGCAGGCCCGGTCGCGTGATGCAGCCTGCTGTTCAGTCGTTTGGTTGTCCCTCACTACACTCACCTCCCCCCGACTCCCCTTTGCCGGCTTGGTTGCCCCACACAAGCCTGCTGTTTGGTCATCTGTCTGGTCATTTAGATTGTTACGGCCCCTGGCTTTTTATATATTAGGATGTGCCACTAGCTATATATCTTGATTCCTTAAACTTTCTGCCAAAATGAATGACTCTTATTTCTATAGTAAGTAACTAGAGTTGAATTGGCTGTCCTCTGTACCACCACAGCCTTTTATAAACCTTTGTCCCACAGTTTTAAAATGGGATAGGATTATGGCAGTGCTCCTTTGATTGTCAATACAAGGTACCACTTTGGCAAAAACTTTTGACCTGATAGAATTGAAATCAGAATAGTGGGTGTGCACGCACACCCACACACACTCTAAAACACTGCCCAAGTTCTAATGGAGATGTCACTTATGCTTCATGAATATAGGAGTTGCATGTGTACAAATGGGGAAATAGAGAATAGATGATTAAAATGAAATAGAGCTAAAACTATTTTGCTGCAAAATGGATAGGATGAATCTTTGCTGTAAAATCCTAGACAAAAGAATTAGAATTATCTAATTCAGAAAATTTACAGAGTCAATGAAGAAAGAAAAAAGAAACTTAGAAAGGATACTATGAAAATGAAATTGTGGGGGGGAAAAAAGGTCTTAGAGACAGGAAATAATAAATGGGAATATCTGGCATAACAAACAATAAAGACTAAATTTTTTCTTTTTCAATTCATACTTTTCAACTTCATAATTAATAGTACTAAAAACTACGTTTTTTGTTTACATCTATGTTGTGATAGGTATACACAGGCACACTGGAAAAAGAAAGCCAGGATTGCCTACTCAAACAAGGGGATGGCTGACACCTGACAGTGAAAATAATAGGGAAACTTGTGATAATTCTTTGACAATAGTTATAACTAGCTAACAGTTATTGAACACTTATGAAGTGTCTGGCATTGTCTTAAATATTTTACATTTATTTAATTACTTAATTGTCACAATAGCAACTACATATGTGTCTTACTATCAAATAAATGTCCCCAATTTTCTTTTTAGCATTCCTTTTTTTTTTTATATAGCTTTTCCCTTATCTAAGTGAGCAGTTTAGCCCAGTTCTAGCTTCCTCTTTTATTTATGTACTAGAGGCCTGATGCAAGCCTGGCTGTCTGCACCGGCTTCCCTCTGGCACCCCGGACTTTGGCACTCAGGACCCAGGCTTCCCTTACAGCCTCAGCTTCGTCCGGTAGGTCATCCAGAAGGATGTCCAGTCTAATTAGCATATTACGCTTTTATTATTATAATTTTTAAAAATTTATTTATTGGTTTTAAAGAGAAGGGTGAGAGGAAGAGAAAAACAGATTTGTTGCTCCAGTTATTTATGCATTATTGGCTTATTCTTGTATATGCTCTGACCAAAGATTAAACTCACAGCCTTGGCATATTGGATGACACTCGAACCAGCTGAGCTATCCAGCTAGGGCCCTAGCTTTCTCTTTTAAATGGGGGCTTGGTTAGCCTAGAATTTGTTTGGCTTACCTGGAACATTACCTTAGAGCTCTTTTTTGTGGCTACTCTACCACCATGGGTTCCTAATGGCATGGCAACTGGGTTCTAGATAGAGCATTCTAGCCCAGTAGAGCAAAAACTGCACCTCTCTGAAAGACCTCCTGCGAAGTTACATGTTACCCAATTCCTTTGCCCCGGTTTTGGTCAAAGCATCTCTCGAGCCTAGCCTTGGAATCAGAAGAATAAAATCAGCCTCTTGACAAGAGGAATGGGAAGAATTTTGCAGCCATCTATAATCCACAACAGATGATACGATAACTTCCTATGTTATTTTTAGATTCTGTTTATGAGAGTTAACCATCTAGTTTACTTGAAATAACATAAGTTATTTCAAAAATATCGTTGCCTACCACAGTTTTCTTGAAGGCTCTCTGACAGTTCGATAAGATTTTGGTCCTGGGAGAGGGGAAATGAGGGGAACTGAGTGTGATTATGCAGAGTGTCACTTATGTACCTCTCTTTCCTCACTCTGCATTCCAGGAAATCATCTGAGGAGTATGAGGTAGAGAGACTGTGGGATACTTTATCCCAGTACTTCCCAGAATGCAAATGTTTCTGTTTTATGGAGAGACAGAGATAGGAAGGGGTGATAGTGCTCATAAAATCACTTAACATGTGTATGTACAGCTATGTTTTTCTATATTTTCATTTAGTTTTATCATGTTTTTAATTGTCAAAAAAGAACTATAGGGCTACAAAGAAAACAAATGTCTCTTATACAAATGTCTCCTCGTTCTCAAATTTCTACACCCCAAGATGAACCACTTTCATTTAAGTATTTACCACCATCTTTTAAAATACCATGTTTATATTTTTATTTCTTTAAAAAAAAAAACGGGGGCTGGGGGCAAATGAAACTTACAGACTTGAGAAATACAGAATCTGAAATGAAGCATTCATTGCATGGGTTTAACAGCAAGTTAGATGTTGCAAAAGAAAGATCAGTAAACATACCAAGCTATTGGCAAATGAACCCATTCAAACTGAAGCACAGAGAGAAAAGGGCATAAAAAAGAGAGAAAGAAAAAACACAGAACTTTAGTGATCGCTGGGACATCATTAGGTGTTCTAACATAGATGAAATTGAATTCATGGGGTAGAGTGGGAAGATGATCAGAGATAATATATTTGAAGTAATGGCCAAATATGTTCATATTTGCTAACAAATAACCCAACAGATAAAAGTAGCTTCCAAAAATAAGCAGGATAAGCACACACAAAGAAAATCAAGCAAGATAAGCAGAAGAAGACCACACCAGGGATATCATAATGGAGTTGCTGAATTGATGATAAAAAAGAAAATCTTAAAAAGCAAACAAAAAAAAATCATATTAAATACAGGAATACAGGTAGGAATTGTCAGAAACAGTGCAAACCAGGAGATGCTGGAATGATATCTTTAAGGGAGAAAGAGAGAAAAAAAACACATATAGAAAGAGCAAACCTATTCAACCTAAAGAATGTTTTTGTTGGAGAACTTTCCATTTATAGTCACAGTTTCTGTGACAACTGCTGCTGGTAAGGACCTTTGGGCCTATCAGCCTGTGGCAAAGAGAGTGGGAGTAGATAGAAATGATATTAGATTGACCACCCCTGTAACTCACACCCTGCTACCATTATCAGGTATACCTGAAAGCCTTTCTCCCGCACATACCCTCCTCCTCACTGTAGCATTACCAGGGTAGTGAGCCTATGTGAATATTGAGGCTTGATTAGGATCATCTCTGGTGTGCTGAGGCAGAAATAGGTTGAAAAGCACTGACAGTCCAAATCCTCACCTAACACATGTGATCATTAAAGCTTGGAGAAGATGAAATGATTTGCCCAAATCACTTTTGGCAGAAAAAAATAATAAAACTGAACCTCAGATCAGGTAGTTCTCTATTTGTTTTGGACATTTTAAAATTTGAGCCCTAGCAGATTTGGCTTAGTGATTAGAGCATTGGCCTATTGACTGAAGGCTTGTGGGTCACAGACCTTATTCCAAGCAAGGGTACATACTTTGGTTGCAGTCTTGCCCAGATTGGGGTGAGTGCAGGAGGCAACCCATGGAAGTGTCTCTCTCACATTTATGTTTCTCATTGTCTCTCCAAAAATCAATGAGAAAAAATGTACTCGGGTGGTAATTAAAAAAAAAAAGTTTGGGAATCCTCTTGGAATTAGTCTGTGACATTGGATTTGCAATGAAAGGTGAATGTAGAATTTTAGAGCAAAGGTTGTATTTATGTGTGCATATCGGGGTGGGGAAAGAGGAGACTTAACCGTTTTTCTATGAATATGATTTTATATAAACTCGAAGTATAAAGACTGGAGTTTACTAAGCTATTAATTTACAGAGGCATAACAATAGTAGAGATGAATAAAATACCTTTTCAGTATTTTATCTTCTTGACAAGTGAAATTCTGGGTGTGGTAACATCTATGTAGTAGCTCCCCAAAGAAGTTCAAATCAAGAAATAGAGAGTGCATAGGCAGTATATAAACATGCTCATTATTGCATCATGTCAGTGGAGGGAAATACACAAGGAACATTAGAGCATAATAAATCTCTGCTAAAAAGAGCATTACTTGCTATAACCTGTCTGCGGCAATCACAGGAAGGAAGTCAGCAAGAACAGGAAAGAATGCCAGGTCCAAGTGCCAGAATATCTCATCACTCACAACTCAAGGGAAAGAGCAGGTTTCTGTAATTCAAAACAAGGTTCAAATTCAGCTGCTAAAATTACAATAGTGCCTTCGATTTTAGAACCCTTTTTTTTTTCTCTTTTCCACCAATAAAAGTGATCTGTATCCAAATATGAATGCTGGAAAATACAGAGGGTAAGTGTTGAAAAGGACTTAAATCATCTCTAACCCTCTTATTCTCAGGTAACATGAATCAGAGAAGATTATTTGACTCCTAGGGCCTTGTGTTTTGTCCATTACACTCTGTTATAAAGAATAATTCTAACCACATCACTTTCAAATTCCAAGTAAATCACACCCCATCCAAAGTTTATATCTTTGTTAAATTTAATTATAGTTAGTGTTTCTGAGAAACAAATTCTGAAGGATTTACAGATAATATATCATGTACTTTTTTTTTTGGTAAAAGTTTTTAATGTCATATTCTGACTCAATTGGGAACTACCAAATGTTGCTTTTAGAAATCTCATTTCTTACTCAATTTCAATTTTGATTAAAAAAAAGCCTGATTCTGTGGAGGAGTATTTTGGATACATGCAGTAATGCTGGGGCAAATAGAAGGCAGCAGGAAAAGAAGATCAAATATGAAATGGATGGACTCCATAAAAGAATCCATGGGCATGAGTCTACAGGAGCTGAACAGAGCTGTTGAGTACAGGACATTGTAGACCTTACTCATTCATAGGTCGCCAAAAGTCGGAGCCAACTCAACCACACACAACATAGGAGCCAAGTCAGATGGAAGTCATGTAAGATGTATCTATAATCCATAGTTTACAGATTACTAAGGAAGAAAATGCAGACAATTTAGCTGGGATGTGCATTGATGACAAGATGCATACTGATTTCTGTGGTGTTAGAGGATGAAGAAATGTGATCCTTAGAATCATAGAAATATTGGAAGTTGTTAGGAAAAATGAAGATCTTTCTAAAGGGGAGGAGGCAGATTGGAAGCAGGAGTGCAGAGAAGAACCTGGGCTACACAGAGTAGGTGAGCCAGCTGAGCAATGGGGAGCGGGGCTGGGGGAGCGTGGTGGTCACTGCTAGACAGTAGCACCTGGGCTAGGTGAAAAGTGAGGACCATGCCCACACTGGAGTGCCTGACCTGTGCCCAAGCCTGGTTCTATTCAGTTGTGAACAGGGGAATAAGTCACAAATCGAGTGTTAACAATTTAAATGGGAGCAACTCAAAATCTTCAAGACTCTCCCAGGATTTTGAAGACAACTTAAAGGATAGAATACTAGCTTAAAGCATTTGACCCTTGTTTTTCCATAAATAGTGAGCCTCCATAAACACTGTTTTAAGAAGATGCATCTAACAAGGTTGTCAGTAATTCTAATCTCCATATGGAGAAACAACAGCAGGGTGATGACTAGCTTTCCTTCTTTCTTTCTGTTTACCAAGTCCTTCTTCTGGAGAAAGTAGTAAAGAAGCTACCTGTCAACTCAAAGCTAAAACACATTTGGTTATCCTTAGAAAAGTGATTCACTCTGGGTGGAGTACAGACTTGCCCATAGTCACCGGTTTTACTGCAGGCAGAATAAAGACACACCTCTTCCTAAAAACACAGACAACACAAATTGCTGTGGCCAGGTTCTTCCATTATCACCTTTATATCAGCTCATCCCTAACTACTAATCACCTAATCCTACTATTGTAAACACTGCCCTTTCAAGCTCCAGGCTTCCATTGGTAGCACTCTGGGATGACCTCTCATTCTGCGGTATCTTTGACTTTTCTTCATCCTACAAGATTCTCTGAAGACCTGCCATCTGAATAAGAAATGCTAAATTCATAGTCATCCTTTAAGATCTCCTGACTGCCCCTGGCAGAGATTCTGGCTTTTTCTATGCCAAGGGTGGGGAAACTTTTTCTGGCAAAAGCTATTTGGATATTTATAACATTATTTGTGGGCCATACAAAATTATCAACTTAAAAAATTAGCCTGCTATATTTGATCAAATATTTAATTAACTCACCCCAAATGTGTTGGCAAGACTAGACCACATGAGCCACTGGCTGGATGTTCCCCACCCCTGTTCTTTGCATAAAGTAGACTTTTTTTTTTAGTGTGTATGTGTGTTTTAAGTACTTCAGTTTTCTCATTGTATTGTCCACTCCTTGAAGGAAGAAAGGTCTATCTCTTCAGACTCATATCACAAAAACTTAGCAAAGTGCGTGGCACATAACAGATGGTCACTAAATATTTGTTGAATTGATTGACTAAGTGATGAAGATTTATATCCCAGGCCAACTATGAAGTTTGTACCATGTAAAATATTGGATTAATAAGATATATTCTTTAACCTCAAAATTAGAATCTGATAGGAGACTTAAGACATAAAACTTGTAAAAAATTGTAAGAGATTGGCAAAAAACTTGAGTACTGTCTTTACATGAAAGAAAAGTCTGCCATGTGGAAATGGGACTTATAAACAGATTTAGCTAATTGCATACATAAGAACCATTTACAAGTTATAAATAAGCAACTTTTTTTCTGTAACATAAGAAACTGACTGTCAGTTATAGCAGGCCATCCATCAGAAATATTGTAAAAAGGGTGGACATATGAAAAGTGGAGGTTGACAGTGGCATATGTTTTTATAAGAACAAATTATTAGCCCGTTGGATTTATTTTATTAGTATCTTTAATATCAGAGGGTAAAGGAAGAAGAATCAATGGGCTTATCAATGTCTTAGAACTTAGTCCATACTATTTACTTATGTTAATGAATGAGTATTTCAGAATTTATAGTTCTCAGATAAGCAGAGTATGCAGAGATATAAGGAAGTATAGGAATCTATATGTAAATAACAAACTCTCTTAAAATGCATACCTAATAAGGAGTTGTGATATAGGATAAAGAGCAGTGGGTTTACATTAAACATACCTGAACTTGAAGCCAGCTCTTCCACTTACTAGCTGTTTTAACTTTGGCATATTACTTGGTCTCTCTGGGTTGTGGTTTAATCATCTGTAAAGCAAGAATATAATTACTCATTTCCAGGGTTATTACACAGGTAATTCATTACATAAGAACCTAGAACATACTTTTTATTCAAAAGTAGAAACTATTAATATTATCTGAAAGGTTTTAAATAAGCATACTTTATCGCCACAAAGTGATAAAATAAAATGTGCTTTGAGGTCAGGCCGACTGGACTTTGAAGCCTGGTTCTGTCACTTATCAGTACAGCTATAGCAACCCCTAATCAATGTGAACTCAGGTTCTTAATCTGTCTAACTCCACAGGGTGCAGTATACAAAATTAGGTCATGTTTAAGATTTCTGTGTTGAGCAGAGTCTAGTGTAGTAAAAGCTCAGTGTCAGTTTTACCTCATTTTTTGAAATGTATGAACACACGGTTCCTCACTCCTGACCCGTTAACACCTATCTTACAGATGTATATGGACTGAAAGTCTTGGCTAGGCTCGTTCCTTTTTGCAGTGCCAACTCCTGGGTATTCACCTAATGGACTGCCCTCTATTACACAATCCTTGAAAGGAAATGTCCAAGTGTTAATAGATGAAGTGAGGACAAAGACTTCTATCTTGTTTTATACAGAAGTAGAGTCTATGTTACTAACTTCCAGGCACACTTATTGTATATAATTCCTCCTCTCTAGACCTCATCTAACACTTATACTGCCTTACTTTTAGAGGTGTAATGATAAGATATTTGAAGACTAACTGACACTTATATCTAATTTTTAACCCTCTTATTTTCAGCCAAATAACACAGTCCACTTTTACTGACTGTCAATTCTGATCAGGCTTGTTCCTTATTATTGAGATAATTCACTTTGTTCTTTTGGCAAATCTACTGTGATGTTCTTCCCAATGAGAAAACCACCCCTTTAGGGCTCTTATGTAATTTTGAACCATACTTCAAGTCCTCTGTGACCTCTAATGATTCTTCTAAGCCCACCTTGCTCTCTCTCAGTCCCAATACTGACACACATTTTGATACTGATTTTTTCTATTTTGAATTCTTCTCTAATTCTTTCATATGTCCAATTTATTTTCCCTAAGCCCTTGAAGGTAGAAACTATCTTATATTTCTATTAGGTCCTCTATTGTGCCTAGCAAAAAATGTAATTATGTACAGCAAAAATGTGATTAAGATTTATTAAATTGCCAAACATTTTTGCTTATTTGTTGGTCTCAATGCCAACACTTAATTACTGTGTTCAATTTGCCTTTGAGAGTTTTCTGAGCACTTCTGATTTATTTTATAATTAATAGCACTTTGATGTGTCATGACTAGCAATCACTTAGTATGAAGATAAATTGTGTTGTGATTCTGAGTCCAGTTTATTTTTGTCTAGGTGTGATATTGAAGCAAATGAAAAATGGTGCTTTTTCTTATTTAACGATTCTGGAATTCCAAATGTATTTTTAATGGCAATGAGAATGTGAAGTTTGAAGGTTTTTTTATTATCTCTAAAAGGTGTTAAAATTGTCCTTTCCATTCAATATACAGATGGTTATTATCTCAAATAAATATGAGATTTTCACTTGACTTTAAAGTCAAAATTCCACAAATCTATGGATGTAACTATGGTTAAGGATGTTAACTTCTTTTTTTATTAAAAAAATTTTTTTAAAGTATTTTTATTGATTTCAGAAAGGAAGGGAGAGGGAGAGAGATATAGAAACATCAATGATGAGAAAGAAGACTTGATTAGCTGCCTCCTGCATGCCCCCTACTGGGGATTGAGACTGCAACCAGGGCATGTTCCCCTGATGGGGAATTGAACCAAGACCTCATGGCTCATAGGTCAATGCTCAACCATTGAGCTACACTGGCTGAACAGGATGCTACCTTTTTTTAAAATTAATCTTTATTATTCAGATTATTACATTTGTTTCTCTTTGTTCTATTCCATAGCGCCCCTCCACCCAGCTCCCACCTTTCCCTCTACCCTTACCTCCCTCCCATTGACCTCATCCATAGGTGTATGATTTTTGTCCAGTCTCTCCCTGTACGCCCATCGCCCCTTTCCTCCTGAGAATTATCAGTCCACTCCCTTCCTGTGCTCCTGATTCTATTATTCTGTTGATCAAATTTTTAATTCACTTAATTTTTAGATTCACTTGTTGATAGATATGTATTTGTTGTTCATAACTTTTTATCTTTTACCTTTTTCTTCTTCCTCTTCTTAAAGAGTACCTTTCAACATTTCATATAATACTGCTTTGGAGTTGATGAACTCCTTTAGCTTTTTCTTATCTGTGAAGCTCTTTATCTGCCCTTCAATTCTGAATGATAGCTTTGCTGGATAGAGTATTCTTAGTTGTGGGTTCTTGCTGTTCATCACGTTGAATATTTCTTGCCACTCCTGTCTGGCCTGCATCGTTTCTGTTGAGAAATCAGCTGACAGTAGTATGGGTGCTCCCTTGTAGGTAATGAACTGTTTTTCTCTTGCTGCTTTTCATATTCTCTCTTTGTCTTTTGCTCTTGGTATTTTAATTATGATGTGTCTTGTTGTAGTCCTCTTTGGATTCCTTTTATATGGGGTTCTCTGTGCTTCCTGGACTTGTAAGTCTATTTCTTTCACCAGATGTGGGAAGTTTTCAGTCATTATTTCTTTAAATAGGTTTTCAGTATCTTGCTCTCTCTCTTCTTCTGGCACCCCCGCAATTCTGATGTTGGTATGCTTGAAGCTGTCCCAGAGACTCCTTTCTTTATCTTCACATTTTTGGATTCTTTTCTCTTCTTGCTTTTCCAGTTGAGTGTTTTCTGATTCTTTATATTTCAAATTTTTGACTTGATTCTTGTCTTCCATTAGTCTGCTGTTAGGTCTCTGTATAATATTTTTTATTTCAGTCAGTGTATGTTTAATTTCTAGTTGGTCCTTTTCCATCTCCAGTTGGTTCTTTTTCATCTCCTCCTGGGTCTCGCTAACTTTATCCAACTTTTCTAGGATATTCTTGAAAAACCTTATAACCGTGGTTTTAAACTCTATATCCAGTCATTTGTTTTTCTCTATTTCTTTTGTTTGTGTTCCCTTCCCTTGTCCCAGCATTTTCACTATGCTGGGACTGTGTTGGATTCAGCCTTATGATACTAGACTTGCAAAACTGCAGAAGCCTCTCGAGCTTGGAATGGGTGGAGTCTCAGGGCTTAAGGGACCGCCTTGCCTTCCAGTCGGCTCCACGCTCCATGGCCCCTGAGTCTCACGTGACTGGGTAATCGCTGGAGTGGTCCCTGTGCACATGCTTGCTCTCGCAGTGCCTCTAGACTGCTGCCCCTTTGGCTCCCCTGTGCTCTGGGACCATATGAGTCTGGGTCCCCAGGGTTTGGCCCGAAACCTGGGTTTAGTGGAATCAGAAGTGGCGCATTTGGGAGGGTCTGTCTCCTGCCCACTCGTGAAAGCCAACAGTACAATCAGCAGTCAGTCCTCTGCGCGCAGTGCCTTGCGCGCCACTAGACTTCTGATCTTTTGCGACTCCCCTAAATTGCCATGCACTTCTCCCTCTTCACTGTCCAAACTCCTCCTGTGTGAGTTTGGCTGGATCTGGGGTTTAGTGTCGTAGAATAAGGGGTTCAATGCTGTTGAGAGTCTCCATCTTTCTCGCGCCAGAGAAAGCCAGCCAGGTTCCCCCGCACCCGCTCTCGCCTTGCGTGTCTCTGTACCTCAGCTTTTTGCAGCTCCTCTGGGTCTCTGTGAGTCCCTCTCTTTCCTTCTAGTAGTAGAATTTCCACTCAGCCAGCTTTCCTGTGGTTCTGGATAATATCCATTCTGTGTTTTAGTTGTAGTTTTGAAATAGTTGTGCAAGGCAGCAGTGTAGGTGTTTACCTATGCCGCCACCTTGGATTCTCCGGATCCTACTTTTTTAAATTAGTATTGCCTAACTCAATTTGCCCCCAGTCCAACTAAAATCAGTGTCAAGTTTTAATGTATTAATGCTATTCAATTCCTTGTACTTTTTATGAGAAGGACTATATACTATAGTAATAAGATTTCTGAATCCAAACTCCCTGGGTTTGGGTCTTGTTCTACCACTCACTTACTCTGTGACCTTGGACAAGTTATTCTCCCCTCAGTGGGAGATAATAAAACTCATAAACTTGACAGGATTAAATAAGTTAATGATAAGAAGTACTTAGAACGGTACATTGACTATAGAATAATAGGAATTTACTATTATTAAGATAATAATAAGCTGAATAATATAAGCTGAACTAATTGGTTAAGATGAGTAAAGAGGTAGATCCATTTTAGTATCTTTTTTTCTGTCTTTAGCCAGATTTTTCTCTTTATAGGTTTAAACCTGGAGCTATGTTTCTTAAATTTAAGTAATGCATGGACACATTTTAAAGATAATTCCCTCAGGCTTCTAAGACTATGCCTACAAATTTCAGCTGAAGAAACTTCATTAATTAAATGCTGTCACTTTCATGATAGCTTGGTGCCAACACAATCAGAAGTATAAATATTCATTTAGATGTTGGAATTAGGTTAGTAAGTTATTCATTTTATTGATTTAGCATTTCAGTTTTTTGAGATTATCATAAAAAATGAAAACACAAGTTTAAATATAGCAAATACCATGAGAATACTTCAGCAGAACTTGGTATGAGAACTATTGCATCAGAGACAAAAATAACCCACCTTGTGCACAACAAATTTGTTGTTTATATGTACCCAAGGCTCTAGTATTCCTGTTTGTTTGGATCAGTTGAAATTGCTACAGCATAATCCCAGGCCTCGTTACAGCTAAAGCTTACTTTGGTCCAATCACAAATGAGCCAAGATCATGCTAGTTCTGGGGCCAGCTCTAGACAGATTAAGCTTTTAATCTCTTTGTCTTCCTTCTGTCATCCCACGAAGTTCTCCTGTTCTTCCTCCCAACTGTGCTTTTACCTCTTAACCCCAAATATATGTTCCTCACTGAGGTGATATTGGTAAGTGCTTATTAGTGTGTTATAGTTCCCAAAATATTTACATTTTAACAAAACTGTTCTGAGGTCCCTCCAAAACTCAAGATTTACTAGCTCTTAAAGTGGAATTTCTAACACTTAGGTTCAGTAGGAAAAAATATAGGTGTGTATACATCCGTATATAATTTTTTATGTTTATTAAGCAAGAACATCCTCTTTGTAGAAAGTTTTAAAAATAAAATAAAGCAAAACAAAGAAAAATATGTATTCTTAGCTTATGAAGATAACCAAATGATAATATTTCTGATTTTTTTCTTAACTGATTTTGTTTGAAACTTTAAAACATTATCAAATCAAAATTTATTATTGACCAATTTTGTAGTCTACCTTTCCACTAAATATCATAAACATAAATTTGTCATGTTTTTATAAACTGTTTTAAACATTATCTTTAATGGTTTCAGTATATGGATTTATCAGATTAAGGTATGAATATTTTTAATGTTCTTTTTTACATTATGAGAGTCACCTTATTGACATCTTTTGTTTGGTGGAATTATTAGGAAAAGCACATGATGATACAACTTGAATTGGACTATGAACTCGTGGTCATTATCACTAGATAGAGATATCAGCTTCAGATGGAACAGAGACCAAGAGGTGTTTGGAAGATGGTTATGAGTATGTGTTCACAG
The DNA here is from genome assembly GCA_011751065.1 of Lasiurus cinereus. Taxonomy (NCBI): domain Eukaryota; kingdom Metazoa; phylum Chordata; class Mammalia; order Chiroptera; family Vespertilionidae; genus Lasiurus; species Lasiurus cinereus. The sequence goes on from JAAGEH010000293.1 coordinate 11,760,847, forward strand.
ACTAAAGGAAGATTGTCTCTGGGTTACTTAAGGACACTATCTCAGTTAATGATGTCTGAGTATTTAGCACAATGCGTAGCACCTAGATAGGGGCTTAATAATGTTTAAATGGTGCTTAAAAGTGTTTGTTGAATTGAAAACAGTGTGGGAGATAAGAGAAACATAGCTGAGAGTGTATAGTCTTGCCGAATTGGAGGTAGCAGAGATAAGAGGATTTCTCCCAAGTTGTTAGCCAGGTATGGGGTTGGGGTGGGTAGAATGGTGGGCACAACTTAGTTTTTCCTGTAACTTAAAATAATGAGTCTAAAAAAGGAGGAATTTTGAGGTCATGAGCAAGGACCATGAATAAGTTAATACCTGGTGCCCTTGGCCAGCTTTGAGGGACAGGAGACTTCTGCTGAAGTTTTGAGGGGATAAGAAAGGATGTGCATTAGCCAGGGAGGCTAAGGTGAATGGGCTTCTAAAAGAATAACTAAATAGGAGCAAGACCAAGTTGAAACTTGAGAAGAACTCATTTGGATTATGTTTATTCCACAAGTGTTTTTTTCTTCTTGTCAGAAATGTAAGGTGTAGTGCAGAGCAAATAGTTCTGCCTTCATATTTACCATTCCGAATCTAATATATGCAGTCCCCTCAGGTTCCATATTTTCTGGTTGCAAATGTATCCCTAGGCCTTTGTGCAGGGTTGGAAGAGTGGGCAAGCACAAATTTAAAATATTCACCCTAAACAATTTTGAGAATGCTTAGAGAAATTTGGGTTACACAGCTCAAGTCGCAGAGCTGGAAACATGATTTGGTGGGTAGAGCCAATGGGTTCTTTTTTGCACTTCTGACAGTTGTGGTATTTTTAGTAGTTATGTTGTGGAGCTCTGTCCTTCCCATCATCTAATTGCAATGTGCAAGGACTAGTTGCATGTGCTCTTTGACTACAGTTCTTGGCACTAATAACCCTAAACAAAGCTGCAGGCACTAATTACCTCCTTTCCCTAATCTTGAATTTTGATGTGCTTTTGAACTGGTAAGTCTTGTAGCATTCTAAGACAGCTTCCCCATCATTGGAGAGTCATTTACTTCCCCCAAATTCAGGGAACTAGATTGTGAATTAAAGTTTTTGAAGGAGTTTTTCATGCTTGTAATTTTATAGCAGCACAAAAAAATCAATGTGTCTTTATTTATTTGTCTTTATATATCCAAATTAGCATTGCCTGCATAGGAGATAATTATTATGTTTACTCTACGATACTCATGAGATGTGTGTGCTTTTTGATGGAAAACATGGAGACAAAGAGAGTGTATTTTGTCTCTTTTTGATGTGCTATTTATTACCTGTTTGTTTGTTTTTTGTGATAATGTTAAGAAGGTTCAAAAGAATAAAAATTTACTTTGAGTTTATGTCAATTGAAAGAAGGTGATTGACTGAATTACTGAGCACGTTTGAAAAATGGCAAGGCAGAGTCTATTTCTTTGTGTTTAATGAACCAGGAAACACTTTTGACTGATGACACTGCAATGAGTCAGATTTATTAGCTTGAAGCATAGAACTATTGTCTTTCTCCAGTCATGACGAAGAGAATATGGTCTTTTATAGCAAAAAAGATAGTTTAAGATTTTTGTTCTGTTTTCAAATTTTGTTTTTCTTTTTTAATTTTTTTCTCCTTTATTTTATTATTAAAATTATGTGAAATGGGCAAATCACTGTGCTTCCATTTTCTTATCATTAAAATGGGGTTATTAATCTATTTCTTTAACAGAGTCGTGAGGGTTAAATAAGAACACATCTGTGGAATGATTAGAAGGGCTAGGACAGTGTCTGATGATAATTGAATGGATAGTAGCTATTGTTTTCAATTAAACAAGTATGGCTCCAACCTCACTGGCAGGAATGATATTCCAGGTCATCCCTTTTGCTAGCTCTGTGACCTTAAGGAAAGTTACTTAACCTCTTAGTACCTCATTTTGCATCTCTGTAACATGGAATATTGACCTCTACGTACCTTAATGATTTTTGTAAAAATCAAATGAGTCAGTGCATGTTACAATGCTTACAACAACTTGGCAAGAGAATAAGTACTACAGACACAGACAGTGTGACGGTTAATAATGAAGATTTTGTAATCAAAGAAAACATGATAATTTCAAGAGAAACATCAAAAGTGCTTTATCGCTAGCTACACATTTCCCCCATCTTTAAGGTAATTTGTGTATACTCTCCCAATGGAACTTTTCTTGTTTTGAGGCAAACCATTCAGAGATCCAATTTTTCACTTCTTTGTACGTTTTGAAGTGCTGCTCAGAAAGTTTGTGTGCCATCGATCAGAACAAGTGGTAATCTGAAGGAGTAAGGTCTGGTGAATATAGCAGATGGGTTAATACTTCCCAGGCAAGGTCTTTTAATGTATCTTTAACTAGTTGTGAAGTGTGTGATGGTGCGACATCATGAATCAAAGTTACTTTGCCATGTCTTCTGGCACATTCTGGTCATTTCACAATCACAGTGTGGGACAAATCGATTATTTGTTATTGATAGTGATCAGATGTATTAACGGTTTCACCTGTTTTTAGGAGCTCAGGATACACCACAACTTCCTGACCCCCCAAATGTAGAGTATTGTCTTCTTTCCGAAGCAATTTTGCCTTACAGTCAGTATTGATGGTTGACCTGGATCAACCCATGATTTTGTGCATTTGGGATTCTCAAAATAAATCCACTTTTCATTGCCAGTCACAATTCGATGTAAAAAAGACTTTATTTCGTGTGTTGAAGCAACATTTTACTGGTTACTTTGGTTTTCCATTTGTCTTCCTTTCGGTTGATGTGGCACTCATTTCCTTCCTTTAAAATCTTTCCCATTGCTTGTAAATGATTGGAAATAGTTTGCTGAGCAACGTTTAAATTTTCTGCAAGTTGTTTTTGAGTTTGACATACATCTTTATCCAATAATGCTTGTAATTGTTTTCAAACTTTTTCGGTTGACCGGGACATTATTTGTCTTTCACATCGAAATCATCACTTTTAAAGCGCTTAAACCAGCGTTCACAAGTATCTTGAGGTGGAGCATGTTCACCATAAGCTTCCCGAAGTATATGATAACTTTTTCTTCAAAATAAAGTAATGAATTAAAACTTTCCGCAAATGCTCTTTTTGGCATGAAATTTGACATTTTTAAGCATAAAAATATCTATGATTTTAATATTTTCAGCAAATTTGACATATGAAGTTTAAAAGCTTGCTGTCAATATAACAAAATAGCATACATATCAAATCGCATATATATCAACATATGTGTAACTATCTATTGAAAAAAATCTGCATTATTAATTTTTACACCTAGTAACATATATACACTCAGGGATAGAGGACAAATAAGATAAGAAAGTTCCAGAAAGTTCTAAAATTCATTTATTTGTTCATACACATACTCAAATCCTAGACAGAATTACATGTTTTATGGGTTACCATCTCCCACCACTTTGTAGCACTTATTACACTACATTCTATTTGCTTGGTTTATTGTCCATCTTTCCATTCAGACTGCTTGCTCTATGAAAGCAAGAAATCTGAGTATCTTGTTCAGCTTTGGAATCATAGAAGGCACTCAATATTTAAATTTCAAAAATTGGGCTCTACAATACTAATTTGTATTTTTCCATGGTCTTTTTTTCTAATGTTTTCCGTAAATATGTCTTAAATATAATATATATATGTGTGTGTATGTTTATATTAATTCCATATAATGAAAGGGTAATATGCTGTTTGCTATGATGTGCACTGACCACCAGGGGGCAGGTGCTCCAACTGGTAGGTTAGCTTGCTGCTGGGGTCCGGCCGATTGGGAGTGAACGAGATGGGTCAGACACATGCTGGAGCCCTCCTGCAATCCCTCCACATCCCTCAGCCTGGTCTGTGCCCTCTCACATCTGGGACCCTCAGGGGATGTCAGAGAGCCAGTTTCAGCCTGAGCCCACAAGCCAGTCCCTTAGGAGGGCACCAGATACAGGACTCATGGCTGGTGAACATTGCTTCGGCAGTGTGGGCCTCTCCAGATTGGGACTGATTGGGCATGAGCCCGTGGCAGGCACAGTGGGGCCAGGATGAGGAGGAGCAGCAGGTAAGAGCTGCAGGTGGCATTGGACTGCAGGTTTCAGCCTGATTCCTGCAGGCTAGCCAACGGGATTCCATGTGTGCACAAATTTGTGCACTGGGCCTCTAGTGTGTGTGTGTTTTTATGTAAATTGACCATACTTCCGTGACACCCACCAGCCAATCAGGAAGGACTATGCAAATCAGCAGGACAAAGATAGCTGCTGGGCAGGGAAGAATGCCTTCTATGAGGGGGAGAATGAAGGGTGGAGGGAGCTATAGCAGCGGTGCTCCACTGGAGCAAAGCCAAGCCTGCAGACTCTGGCTAGAGTCCGAAAGAAGCTTGCAGACTCTAGCCGGAGAGAAGGCAGAAGGCAGTGGCCAGAGTGAAGGCCTGGGTCCCAGGTGAAGGAAGGCCTAATGCACGAATCTTTGTGCAGCGGGCCTCTAGTATATATATATAATGCCTTGGACTGTATGGACCATATTTGCCTTTACCGCATGAAACATTTTCATTTCTAAATTTATATCTGTTTTAATTGGGAAGTCTTAATACTTATTAAAATTAAATATCTATGTTATTTAACATAATAATGCTCACCACCTCCTTAGAAAAATAGTCTTGCTCACCACACTTTATAGTATGTGTTAACTTTTTTTGTCATTCTTTTCTTTCAGAGTCTGTTGTTCTTGTTTGTAAAACAGCATACTTGATGCTGCAACCAGTGGCATTTTGCCATGCATGTTTAGTACTTGGAACATTTGGTTTAGGAAGTGGGATAATTAGTATATAAACATCATGTAGCAGAACTACTCTAATTAGTGCCTTTTGGCTTGAGTTCAGTGATAAACAAAGTAAGATGCACGTCAGCATTTGTCCTAACAGTTTATTAAAATCCTATTATGGTCTATCGGTTAGTACATACAAGATATATTAAATAATACAGTAGTGGAGACCATGAGAATAGTCTCCACATAATAAATTAGCTGCCTAAATTGGAAGACTTTCATTAGCCTTAACTATTCAGAAATCCTAAACTTAGCCATCAAAGTTTATCCCTAATCACTGTTCACATCTTTTTTTTTTTTTAATTAATTTCAGAGAGGAAGGGAGAAGGAAAGAGAGATAGAAACATCAATGATGAGAGAGAATCATTGATCAGCTGCCTCCTGCAAGCCCTACTGGGAATTGAGCCCATAATCCAGGTATATGCCCTTGACTGTAATTGAATCTGGGACCCTTCAGCCCATAGGCCATCCTCTATCCGCTGAGCCAAATCAGCTAGGGCTGTTTGCATCTCCAGTGAGATATTGCCTCTTTAATCTATGCCTAAATTGGTTTCTCTAAATAAAATAGATTGAAAACCAGGTTCAAAGGTAAAATATTTCCACCCACTTATGGGGCCATCAGCAAATTTTCTTTGGTTTAAATTTTCTTTGTTTCTTAAGTCCCTTGCCTCTGGAAAGCACTACTTCCTATATTTGAAGTATAAATGCTCTAAAGATTTTCCCCATTACTATAATACGGTCCTGTCAGACCATTTTACTTAAGCTGCTCTCCACATAGGGACAGATAATTGTTTCTAGAGGCTAAGAACAGAACTCTCTGCTAGACAGATTATTTTTTATAGATACCGTATTTTCTGGCATATAAGATGACTGGGCGACTAAGACGACCCTCAAGTTTTCCAGTTAAAATAGAGTTTGGGATATACCCACCCTATAAAATGTGATAATAAGTTGTGATATATTCATACAAGGAACACTACACCAAAATAAAAAGACGACCCCCGACTTTTGAGAAGATTTTCCTGGGTTTAAAAGTCGTCTTATACGCTGGAAAATACGGTACTTTGAGCTTAAAATTGGGGTCTGGGTCTGAGGTCTAGGTACCAATTTTTATGAATCATTTGAACTCAGCATGTTGGTTGATAAAAACCTATTTGTGATTAATTACCTTTTGAAACCACGGGGCTGAAAAAGGAAGATAAATATGCAAAAATAGAAAATTTAATAGAAAAAGAAATGATTTAATTTAATTGTCAAAGAAATGATACTCAAATCTTTCCCTAAATTCTACATTGAAATACCTGAATAAATAGACACACCTCTCCAAGTTAAAAAGTTTTATATAATATTTCTACAACTTCTAGATGTAGCTCCTATCTCATGCACATATTTATCCTTAGCCTGCCAAAACAAGAGGGTGGGGTGGGGATTTCTACCTAATTAACTTTGGAAGAGTTGTGCAACTCTAATTCCAAAAGAATCGTGCAAAAAAAAGAAAATTATAGATCCATCTTCACAATAACAAGGACAGAAATTCTAAATGAAATATTGCTAATTAAATCTAGCAGAAGGTTTTTAAAAGCAATACAGTATTGTATCTCTGGAAGTCAAGGATGATTTAACATTAAAAAAAATCCATAAAATCCTTTATATGAATGGTAAAAACACATAATAGACATACAAAAGTATATACTTATTGAAAAGGTTGCTTAAAAAATACGTAATAAAACTTACCTCCAAAATATGACAAAAGTATAGAATAAACTAGGAATAGAAGCAAACTACAAACTTGATAAAGGTCGTATACCAAACCTATAGCAAACATCAAAACTAAAACTTTAAACAAGCTTTAGATAAAGAACAAGAAATAAAACTGTTAGTACTGGTGTTCTTGTTATAGTTTGGCTAATCCAATAAGAAAAAAAGTAAGAAGTAAAATAAAGATAGACAGAGGAAGAGGGAGGAAAAGAGAAAAATATAACAGACAAAACAGTCCTTCTTTGGTGCTTATATGATGTGTCTACATGAGCAAACTATTAGAAGTAGCAAAAGCAAGTAATAAACTTTCAAATAAGTAATTTTGTTTTTTTACATTAGTAGTAACTTATTAATTCATAAATTATAAAACTACATGTACTTAGGCTTTAGCTCCAAAATACATAACTTTATAGAATGAATTTAAAATGTTACTGAAAGACATAATGAAGACTTGAATAACTGAAGCTCTCTAACATGTTCATTGATGATTACATAACATAAAGATGCCCATTCTCATTATATATAACCCAACTAAAATGATACCAGGATTTTTTTTAAGGAACTTAATAAATGACTATAATGAAAAACAAAGATCCTCCAATAGCTAAGTCTATTTTGAAATATACTCAGAAGACTGATTTTTTTTTTACCAGATTTAATCTGTATTAATATAAGCAGTATGGAACTGACATGGAAACAGACTAATGAAATAAATAGAAGTGAGTGCTCAAAAACAGACCCAAAGTAGGAAAGAGAGGTGTGTTGCTTAGTAGGTTCTTGGAGAGACTGGCTTACAAATCATTGATGTTTGGTTTACCAAAAACCTGTAGCTCTCTCCTTTACTTATTTCATAATTATGTTTATTTTATTTATTCATACTTAGGTATATTTCATTGTAAAATGCATGACACAAAGTTTCTGATCTGAAACTCATACACCAAAGTTAATGTGGAAGTTACCTGTGTTCTGCTGGTTAAGTAATGAGAAGGACAGAGAGTAGTTTCTAAAGTGCCTCAGAAAATGTGCCTACAATTTAATAGCATAGATAAGGTTTTAAGGCCTTATATTTTACTTTTTTTCCTTAAAGACACATATTAAAGAATAGCTATCTCTTTAAGAGATAAATGTAATATTGGTTACATCCCTTGTTATCCATTACTCTTTTCTATAAATGTTATTTATAGCTTAAAAAACAAACATGGTTGGGCCCTACCCTGCATCATGTACTATATGAACTCCAGAGAGAACAAAGACCTACAATGATGGGTAAAACTATGGAGGTAATAGAAGAAAATGTCAGAGAATATCTTTGTGGCCTTGGTATGTGGAAGAACTTAAACCCTACCACAAAAGTGCAAACTATAAGGGACAAATTGGTAGTCTTACCATGTTATAACAGGATTTCTGGTGAATGGATTGTAGGATAAACAAAATTATCATAACAATGACAGATTGAAGAAGATATCTGCAACTTCAAAAACTGCAAAGAGTTAAATATGTGGGCTATATGAGAAATGCTTACAAATTCAAGAATAAGAAGGAAAAACAGTATATGTGAAAATAAGGATTTTACTAGACAGTTCATGAAAGGAAACTCTATTAAGAGAGATGCCAATTAAACTTTCTAAGTACTTAGAGAAATGCCAATTAAAATAACAGTAACATACCACTTCATACCCATCTATTTAGGAAGAAGTTTCTGAAAAAAATCAGCTGATAAATCAAAATGTAGGTGAGGATTGGGGTCATGGGGATACTTGGACACTGCTGATAGAAATCCAGACTGATGTGGCTAGTTCAAAAAGCATCTTGCAGGTCTTAGTAAAGTGTGTGTATACCTTGTACCTCAGGAGTCCCATTTCTGTGTACACATTCCAGAGAAACACAGTTCAGGTCTTTAATGGTCTATATATTCCAGATGTTTATTGCAGAATTGCTTCAGGTAATGTCAAGTTGGGATTACTTAAGTGTCTATCACTAAGGGAAAGCTTACATAAAACATGAGGGATGCACCCTCTAGAACACTTTGTAGCTGTCAGAAGCAATAAAATAAATGTACTGGCAGCACCCTGAGACACCCCAACATTCACACCCTCTCCCTTTAGTGGGACAAGCTACGTCTCCCTTTAGTGGGACAAGTTAAGTTTATTACTCATTGCAGGGAGGGAAGAACTTTGCGGCATCTCACCAAGAGGATGTTTGTAAATTCTGAGTTGATTAGAGATCAAGTTTAAGGTGGGACATTGCTCTGGCAAGGATACTGTCAGAAAGCAGAGGTAATTTCATGATTGGTTATCTGTAAGGAGGGAAGTTTAGGGAATGTTCAGTTGTTTTGTTGCTTGGTCAGTGTTCACATTTTGTCTGTGTTCAAACATGATCATGCAGTGGTCTTTGTTTTGATCCATATGTTCACAGAGTGGCCTTGTCTGATGCATAGGTTCTGTGAAAATGTTTGTGTTCCACAGGACATCGAATGAGTATCAGGCCAGTGCAAAGGCCAGTAACACTTGGTGTCGTTCCCAGCAGCTCCTGCAGGTACTCTTCTGTTTCCCAGCACTGAGGCCACATGGAGAGAACTTAAACATGATACAGATTATTGAAAAGGGCCCACAGCAAGATCTGTAGCATCATATTATTTATGTAAATTAAACACATAAGTAAGCAATTGTATATATTATTATTCAAGGATAAACATATATCCAAGTCCCTGTGACAAATGCATGGGTTTTCATCTTTAGTGAGGGTGGAGGGGTGTGTCCAGTGACTCAGACTGGGGGTAAAAGGAAATACTAAGAGAGGAACCTGTAGACTGTTATGATCGTGTGCTAGAGATTGAAGATTAGGGAAATTGGGTACTCAGTGGTTGAGATCCAGAAGCCAGTGTGTACACCAGCGGAAGCTGGTAAGGGAAAGAGTGGGCACAGGAGCTCAGCATCTTACTGCATTTACTGTCCCTGCCTGTGGCAGGTTGGGGAGGAGGAATGCCTTCTTTAAGTTTCCTAAACTGCTTTCATTACCCCCAGCAGGAATGAGCTACTGTAATAGCATGTTGCTGCTTGTTAAAATAAAACATGCCCACCAGTATAAATGAGAGCATTAATATTTCATGTGGGAACTTGATTTAACTTTAAACATACCCGAAAGCTTTGGAAATTGGGGGGAGGGGGGATGGGAAGGCACCTCATATTAGCTTCAGAGAAAGCTAGTTTGTTACATCTTAGGGAAAATGTTTCTTCATAAACCTTCAAATTAGTGTCTGTAATCATGTCATTGTATCATCATTTACTTTTTCATTGTAGAAAAGAGCTTGTGTTTTTAAGGAGCAAAGAGACTTCCTATCTCCTTTCCTGATCTTTTATCAGTGATTCTTTAAAAGCAAATGTGCTATTTTGAGAGAATTCACTTCAACTCGTGTAATAAATATTTAGAAGTAGTGTTAGTATCATAAAGCCTGTAATTTACGAAGGAGAAAAACTTAATTTTGATTTGGCACTTTTCTGCACATCTCTAAAGTGAATATGTAGATTTCTGTCTCCTGGTGCCCTCCTCTTACTTGACCTTACCCTTTCCAGTGTTTTCACCACATTGGGCCACCAGGCTTCCTGAGCATATTGTCAAAGGTCATTCAAAGCATCTATGTGGGTCATTATGCATCCCTGTCCTGTCTTACTGTTAGTTCTTATTCTTCATTGGCTGTGTTCTGGTGCTATTTTGAAACATTCTTTCTCTTAATTTTGTCAGATACGAGGGAGAGTATAGTATGGTAGTTCTTATGTCATCAGATCCTGTTTAATCATCTCTATATGTAATTACTTGAAGGTTTTTTACCATTGAAGGAGCAAATACAGACCTTTCTCTAAACATTCAAAACCCTGAAATTAGTTTTTAAGTATACTTACTCTTTCCTGTACTACATCTATAAATCCATGGCAGATCCCCAGCTTTCTACCCTACCTACCAGTAAATATAATGAATTTTGACTTAAGAAATAAGCATTCTTGAATAATATCCCAGTTGATGAATTACTCTGGAATTTTGCTTACTAACCTAAGGTATAAAAATCTCTGTATTGTATTGTATAAGACCTCTCTTTTCTTGAGAGAGAAGCCCTATTGTTTCCTATATCTCTTTTTTCACACTTCTGGATTTCGCCTTCTAGAATTTCTGTGTGTTTCATCTCTAAAAATAGTCAGCAAATTCCACATATGTTTTATGTAGATAGTATTTTAAGAAGGAACTGTGTTCTCAGAATTGGGCTATATAGATCTCAGAGGAGTGGAGGTGGGAGGTACGGGTAGAGATTAACCAAAGAACATATATATGCATATATGTATAGCCTGTGGACACAGTAGTGTGGTGGAAATTTGGGCTGGTTGGAGGGGGAGTGGGGGACATCTGTAATACTGTCAATAATAAGCAATAAATTAATTAAAAATATATGTATGTAAGTTGTCCAAATTTATATTTTCCTATAAAATACTATTAAGAGCCCTGGCCAGTTTGGCTCAGTGGATAGAGCATTGGCCTGCAGACTGAAGGGTCCCGGGTTTGATTCCGAGCAAGGGCATATGCCCAGGTTGCAGGCTCAATCCCCAGTAGAGAGTGTGCAGGAGACAGCCAATCAATCATTCTCTCTCATCATTGATGTTTCTGTGTCTCTCTCCCTCTCCCTTCCTCTCTGAAATCAATAAAGACATATTTAAAAAAAAAACCACACACACACACCAAAAAAACACTATTAAGAATTGTAGCTTCCTACCTCTTTTAAAACCCATAACATGGCTGACTTACTATGTTCATAATGAAGACTACTAGAGAAACAGTACTGCTGCAAGTGTAAAGACAGGTCTTTAATTCCACAGACTCCTGTGCTTCCATCAGTATCTGCAGGTAAGCTTCCCACAACTGCAGTGTGCTCCATTCCAAATTCTGAAACTCCTTTACACTAACATGTAAGTGAAAATGCCTGAATGGCCTTTGGGCTTATGAAGTAGAGGAAGCCAGTGGACAGTGTTACGATTTTATCCCCTTTTTCTCACTCCTCCCAGCCCTCCCTCCCCTAACCAGTTCTCTTTCCTAGACATATTTAGGCCCTCTTGGGCCCAGGATTATAAAGCACAGTAAGAAGTCAAAAAAGAAGGAGTACCTTTTTTTCAAATAGTGTACCTAACCAGACCAGGACCTCAGGAGTTTTTCCTCCAGATAATAGCAATCTGGAGGAAGAAGAATGGGAATGGACTGGTTGCTTCTGCACCTAAATAACTAAATGTGATGTTTTGCAAACTCTTCAAATTGCTCACACACACTTTAAGTAGGACTTTATTTAGTATCTCTGTATCAGGAATGAGACTTGACACAATTTTTCATACATGCACCCACACATCATAAATGTCATCCTGTTGCAACTGATTTAAGAATTAGTGCTTATAGCATTGGATAGTCTGTTAAAATTATTAACTTGAAATAGAGTTCTTTCCAGGGGAATTTTATCAGGAAGGATAGGGGTGTTTTGAGCATGTGATACCAAAGGAGAGGGAAAGCTAATAAAGAATTTAGTAGTATAACCATTGATTTAGCTATTTTACAAGTATGTTTGAAACTAAAGTGACTTTTTTTTTTTAAATCTCTTTAGCCACTGTGGTGGTAGGAGACAATTTATATTTATAGAGGATCATATGTTTGACAGGTATTTGGCTTTAAAAGTAATTGTGGTTGGCACTGGAGTAGGAAGTGTTCTAGGGTCACTGCTGACATGGACCAGAGTTTGATTTGTTTTTTGAGGAAGGGATTACCTGGGCAAGGTAAATTCTTACTTTTGGTATTCAGACTAGAATTCTCTATTCTAGTTCTTATGTTTTTGCACATTATAGACAAGTAGTAAATTTCCCATGATTCTTCAGACAGAGAAATTACTGAGAAAACAGGTACTTAAGACCTGAAATCAGTTTACCTAAAAACATTTCCGTGTTTTGAAGGAAAAAGGAATACTCCCTCTACTTCCCCCTTTATAAAAAAGTTTAACTACATTTTAAGATTGTATCATTACCTGATATACCAGGCCTCTGGGGGATAGTATTCTTTTTGTTCTTAGGTTTCAGTATCTCCACAGAGGTCAGCAAGCCTTTTCTGTAAAGGCCCAGTGTCAATGTTTGTGGCTCTGTTGCACTCCCCACCCTACCATCCTCTTCTCCCTCTATTTCTTACAACCTTCTTAAAATTTTAGTAGCCATTCTAAGCTTAAGGGAGGGGCCTATGAAACAGATTGGCTCATTGGTCATTTGTTTTTTGAAAGGATAGGTTTAAAAAACACACACATGTTTTTACCCATTTCAGAGAGAGTAAGGGAGAGAAAGAGAAAGATAGAAACAACCATGAAAGAAACATCGGTCCAGCACACACCCCCACTGGGGATTGAGCCCACAACCAGGTATATATCCTGATTGGGAATTGAACCAGTGACCTCATAGCGCGTGGGTCTGTGCTCAACCACCAAGCCAACTGGCCAGGGCCACTCATCATTTTAAGTGAGCCCTTAGTTCTAGAACCAGCTCTGCCCAAATACACTTGTGATTTGGGCCAGTTGATATGATGGGCCTTGGCTTCTCTGGTCCTTTTATGAAGATAACCTCATTGTCTTTTACAGTGCGAGAATCTATGAAATACCAATACATTTTGTTTTGTTATTTGAAATATACAGTTTAGTTATTACAGAAAATAATTTGATTGTGCTTTAACTAAATTTCATTAATGCCTAGATTTTAGTATTACCTAGGGCCAACCTATTATGTGAACTCTGTTAGAAAGTCTGAATTTGAGTCCTTGATTTGCCAATTATTAGACTCTGTGGTCTCAAGCAAGCCACCAAATCACTCTCAGTTTCAATTTCCTCTTCATCAAATTGTGGAAATGATACCAACTCTGCCTACTTCTTAAGATTGGCTTCATTATTTTCTAATTGAAATGTAGATACTGAAAATCCTTTGTAAACTACTAAACAAAATCATCATTATGAATCCTTCTTTTAAAATAAATGCTTTTATAACTGAATTTTTCTTTATAAATTTTATTACAGGAAAATAATATTTTTTATTTAAAACCTTAGGTTAAATAATAACCAAAAAGGCCAATAATACCTTTTAGTATAATATCTGGAAAATAATAAGAACTCAATGGCCAGTTAATTAAGGCAGAACTTAGACCTAGATTTTGATGACACTGTTTCTTTTTTAGTGGTATCTATTGCTCTCTAGAATATAGACAGTCCAGTTCTTCACATAGTGCCTTGCACATAATCGCCACTCAAGTATTCGCTGACTTCTCTAAGACCTTCGGTGTGCCTTCGTGTCAGATGTTCCTATTTGCAAGACATCTTTTCTTAAACGTGTAGGAGGTTTTAGATGTATGCTTTGATTTTCTAAGAAAAAAACATTCCCCTGTTTCATTGTTATCTAATTAGAAAAATTATTTTAGTGCCACAGTAAGCTCTTACTTTTAAAAGTTACTTAGAAGGTAGATATTATATTGTTCTTTCTATGAATTATCAGAACTCTTCTCCAAATATGTTTCAAAGGACTTTTGTTAGGTGAAGTCAGAACACCAGTATTTATAGAATATATCATCATAGTGTCTCACGGGTATTATTATTTTTTTGGAAGTTATACCAAATTACAAGAGTGTATCATTCAAAATGCTAAATTTTGAATCTTCTATAGCTAATACGATTAAACATTCAAAGTCACAAATTCATAATAAAAGCGTAATACCAAAATTTCCATAGGTTTTAATAATTAATAACATCATAGGCTAGGAGTTTTGCTATAAGAATCATTTTGGAGACAGATCATTCATGCACTTCCATTTCAGTTTACAACTGACAATAATATTATTGGTACCCGTAATATATTGATTCATCTTAAATGAATATTGTGACTACAGAGTAATTGATTTAAAGGATGATTTTAACACAGCAATAAAAAAGTCGAATAAAAATTATTAAGGATGGAAGCTTTTACTTCTGCAAGATACTGGATTTTCAGAATGTGAGGCAGTTTAATATTATTGTATTCTGTTTTTAAGACAGCTTTTAGAGTTTAGTGAATAGCCACAACCCGTAATAGAAGTTGATGGACATGTCGAAGCTGGGTGCCTTCTTTTCTTCAAAAATAACATGCTCTTCTGATTTGTAAGCTTTAGTTTTCTAAAATCTAATAAAAGATATATTATTTTAACACAGACAACAATGTGATTAGGGCCATAGCTAGAGAAGGGTTGGGGCAAGATGGAGGGAGCAAAGGTGGGGAGTGGGATGAGAGACATTTGTAATAATGTCAACAATTGTAAAAAAAGATATATCATTTCAAATTTGAACTCTAGTTGGAGTGTGATTCATTGCCTTCATTCATAGCTGGCCGTCTTTCTGGTTCCATTCTTGAAAAATATTGACATTTAGGATCATAAGAAGAAAATAATGAAAACTGTATTCACATATAAAATGATAAAAGAAGTGAAGATACACGTTGTTGGGGGTATGTGGTTTAAAGTCTGTGGGGCTGTTCATAAGAAGATACCTTAATCTAAGGAGAACACCAAGTGCCATTCTTTGGCTTTTCAAAGAATGGAGTACTGGAATGGGAATGTGTGCCTGCAAAGCTCTGATGAATGTCACTTCCTGGTTTGTGAGGAGTGCAGGCCAATTGAGCTGTACTGAAGACTAGTTTATCTTTGCCCTAGCTTCTAGATGCTGCTTTTTGAGGAATGCCTTGAAATGAAGAGAAAGACTGGGGAGAAGCCATATCTATTATCTTCTAAATGCGTACTTTGTTTTCATTGCTTTGTAAATAAGGTAGACAGAAAACCCAGACATTCAAAAATATAAGGTACCACAAAATGGAGAAGCCAGAGCTTACCTACTTTGGTTTTTACTGCTGTTCACTGTACCCTCTGGAACAAGTTTCCCAACTACTTTTTCTGTAAGTTTTTACTACTCATCATCTCCTTTGTTTATTAAGTTGTTTGCATTAAATTGCATCTGTAGTCATTTCCCAAGTTCATTCCGAATGACTGAAACCATTTATAAAGAAGAAAAACATATTCCATATTAAGGGAATGGAGTGGCCAGGGTGTTACTTATGATTGCTGAATTCTGCTTATAACTAGGAATATACTGAGGTTTTCATTTAAAAATACATCATTTTTTCTTTGTAAATAGAATATGTATGGAGAGAGTACAGTCTTGACTTTCCCAAAAATACTAATAAATTTTTAATACTTCTGTTTGAAGCTTAAAAAATTCTGACACCAAAATTATATTTATTACTGATTATAAATATTAGTTGTATTACTTTTATCTAAGTTAAAATGGTCAAAATGATTCTTCACAACTCTTTATGTCCTAAGGGGGGATGGGGGGAAGAGAAGGCTGAATTCTTGCCTTTAAATATTATACCTCTAGATTTTTTTTAAAAAAGGAAGGAAATGAAATTACTTTTATTCTTAATCTTTTACTTTTATTTCCTATTATTAAATAACTAGAACACATTATTATATAGTCCATGTGAATTTAATAATTCGTATATTTTAAGGATTTGTATATTCTGATATCTGTTTCTTAATAGTATAGATACACTCCTACAAAGTTTGTTCTACAACTTTCTATTTATTGTAGTGATTTTTTCCCCAATGATTTTCATTAAAACTGTAAACCATTTTTCTAGTTCTGATATTTAACTATTATAAAATCATATTTGTTTTTAAAATCTATATAATTGATAGAAAAACACTAACTCTCCCATAAAATATTAACAGTCTTAAAATATTAATAACATTTTTCAGTATATTCAAAATAAGAACCAGAGTTTTTGGCAAAAGGATTGTCATTCTCATTTTTCTTAATGAGCTGTTCCAGTCACAAATAATAGCATGACCAATACCTTTATGGGGGTGTGGAATCTCACTGTCACTTCACGCTTATCTCCACATTAATGCTATTTTCCCCCTTAGCCTTTTTCCTACCTTGAAACTTACTGATCTTTTCCAAAAGTCTTGATTTGGACCACTTCTGCCTTAAAATGCTGACTATAAAGATAATTCCATTTTGACCATTTATCTGTTGTATATTAAATCATAAAGGCATCCGTTTGGTTGTAGAATACTAGATGTTGTATTGAGTCCTGAATTCTGTAAATCAGCTAGCTCTTGTTCTGTAATGTTGAGGCAATTGACAAAATCCTTAAATTTGCAAGTTTATGAAGTGAATTTATATTGCTTATTCCTAAATCTACATCCTGCTTATAGGTTTAAGTATATGACATAATATCTATGAAACACTAAAGAACCAAACACGTTTGTTGGTTATGGCTCTCACTAGTTGTCTTCTCTCTTTCCTGGTCATGCTTTCACTGCTGTCCAAGGATGTTTGGGGGTTTTATCAGCAGCTAAAAAAACATTATTTTGTGTTGATTCAGATTAACTCAACAAGTGAGCAGAGGTGGATGATGAATGTTGGAGAAAGGTTAAAAAATAATGGGACTTTTGTGCAAATACTTCTTCATTCTCTTCCTTATATGAAAGAAAAGTCTTGTGTTTATCTTTCTGGTCATCTCATTGTGACCTAGTCAATAATAACAGAGAAAGAAGGATCATTCAGATGTAAGCATTAAAACAGGCAGAGGCAAAAAGTGGGCATTGCTCAGCACTCCCCAGATTTTCTTTGAGCACTGTCCTATGCAAAACCATATTAATATGAAATAGCAGAAAAATAATAAACAGGAATACACCTTGGTTTTCCTGGACAGTCTTGTTTGTTGGCTTCTTTATATAATTCCCGAATTTCAAAATCCAGATATCACCATATGCTTTACGTAAAAATTTTTTAAAATTTGAGATAGAGTGTCAGCCTGCACACCGGAGGGTTGTGGAGTTGATTTCCAGTCAAGGGCATGTACCTGGGTTGCAGGTTCTAACGACACTGACTATTCTCTCCTTCCCATATTAAGAGATGGGGAAGGGATGTTCCTGACCATGCTGCATGCACCAAAGTAGTGGTTGCAGTGGTGGATGTGGCTCTGCTTCAATAATAGCACTTTTGGCATCAGACCAGCATCCGAATTAATTCTGAAAAAATACGTGCCACATTTTGTTTCACCGGTTTTCTATCTCAGCACTAATGATCGAGGCAAAAAATAAAGCTGTGTGCTTTCTGTATCTAACCTCATCTGATTTCATGGTCTTGGCCAGATTTCACAGAGATGAATGGAGGACTTTGAAGTATCACTTTTCTGGTTAGATTTCCATCTCTCCTGTGTGTGTTTAATAGAGCCAGCAGAATGAGAAAGTGTCTGAAGGTACCTCTATCTCCTTCTCTTCCTCCTCCATTGAAAAGACTTCCTCTCGTAGATTAGTGGATGGGGTTAATAATACCAGTATTCATAGTAATAAAAGAGAAATTAACTATGCCTGCAGGAACTCAGATGCTATTGTGGGTGGGTTTATCAGCTAGAATCCTGACTTTTATAATGTCTAGTAATAGTGGAGGTATTTTGTTGTTCATAGTTTTTACAAAATACACTCTGGTCATGTGAGTGTTGTGAAGATACAGAGATTTAAAAAACTGCTTCCATGCAAAATTCCACAGAGATGTCACTTTTTACCTATCCTATATCATAAAAGTCTAGGTGGTGTCACGCCCTGTACAACATCATCACAGTGGCTGCCAGCAGATGGCTGCATGTACAGAGGAGGCAGGCCCCTGTGGCTGCTCCGGGTGAGGCCTGGAGGTCCGGGCATCTCTGCCCCCTCACGTGGAGGAGGCGGGTCCTGGAAGAGGAGGCAGGTTGCGGCAGGGGAGTGCAGTTGTGGGTGATCAGGCTGGTAGGGGAGGGCAGTTGGGAACGATGAGGCTAGCAGGGGAGGGCATTTGGGGGTGATCAGGCCTGCAGGGATTGGGCCTAAACTGGGAATTGGATATCCCCCAAGGGATCCCAGATTGGAGAGGATGCAGGCCAGGTTGAGGGAAACCCCCTTCCCCCGTGCACTAATTTTGTGCTTCGGGCCTCTAGCTACTCGATAAACGCCCTCATCTAACTGTGTAAGCAGCACTTTGTAGACTGCTAACTTAATACTGCTAGGCACGTATTAGTTACAGGCAGTTTGACAGAAGAGTTCAGAATATGAGGGGCATGGTTTGTTTGTATTCACTTAATCATTTTGACAATGAAGTTATTATTTGGTTCATATAAGTTATTTCATGCACAGAAGAAATTTAGCTATTTTAATCAAATATTTCCAGCTCCATGCTATCAGCATCACTTCTGTAAGGAGTGTCTTACCTGATTGATTTGGACAAGGGATCCAGCATGTCCATCTCAACCCCTTCTGGGCTCTTTTCTTTTCTGGAACTGCCTGGAGACAGGGTTTGCATGAGCCTGCTTAGTGGGCTTAGCCCACAGTGACTGGGTAGGTGAGTGCATCTAATTCAGAGGCGAGCCTTAGGAAGCCCCTGTATCTATAGAGACAAGCTACATCCCCAAGAAGAAAATATGTATTTTAATATATATTCTCATCCTCTTATAGAGCTCTCTCTCCTCACATCTTCCTGCATTCTCCCCGCTTTCCTTCATCCCTTCCCATCTCCTGCTCTATTCAGTTAGGAAAGATAGGATTATTTTTTTACATCCCCACAAGAAAAGTTGTTGTTTACTATGAGTGTCTTTTCCTATTATGTCTAGGTCTTCCTCTGTTCTGATTACTAATGTCTTGTAAGTCATATGTACCTTAGGTGTCCTCTTCCAGTCCTGCAGCTTATGGTTAACACTTTATGTTTTATATAGACTTGTATTATAAGAGTTTTGCACTTTAATATAATCCTATTTATCAGTCTTTTTCTTTTTGTCTTTTTATGTCTTCTTAAAGAAATCCTCTGTACAACCCAAGCCATATTTTCTACTGATGCTTTCCAATTTTCCCTTTAATATTTAGACTAGAGGCCCGGTGCACAAAATTAGTGAACATGGGGGGTGATCTCCTCAGCCCAGCCTGTACCCTCTTCAATCCAGGACCCCTCTCACAATCCTGGACTGCTGGCTCCTAATCGCTCACCTGCTTGCCTACCTGGCCTCCTCTAACTCCCACCCCCCCCCCCCCCGCTGGCCTGGTCACCCCATGCAGCCTGCTTGTTCACTCGTTTGGTCGTCCCTCATTAACCCCCCTGCTGGCCTGGTCATAGGGAGCCATCTTGTGAGGGTGTGAGGACTAATTTGCATGTTACCTCTTTATTATATAGGATCCTTAGTTCATCTGGAGGTTCTGGCGTAATACTTAGCACTTCAATGGACATACTCATGCATCTCTTCATACAGATAGCACTGTTTAGTACAGGGGCTTTTTTGTCACATGTAACTACTTAAGTTTAATTTGATTAAAATTAAAGACAACTTAAAAAATTCAATTTTTCGCTCTCCCACTAGCACATTTCAAGTGAGAGCCACATGTGGTTGAGGAGCACTATATTGGGGACCAAAGATCCCCATCACTGCAGCCTTTGCCCTCCTTGTGTTCCTACCTGGACTCTCCCCTCAGTGGGATTGGACTGGACTCCAGTTTCTCTCCTCTTGGATCCACAAGTATGTTGAAAGGGCAGCTAGCTTTTTTTCTCTCCATGTCTTCCAGACATGAGCTACTCCCAAGTGGATCTGACCCAAATACAGAACTTATCTCAGACATCCTCCTCCTCCCAGATGCTGGCTGCATTATTGTTTGTTCTCTAATTTCTTCAACTAGATGTTTTTCTTCAGTTTTTCTACTTATTCAGAGCAGAAGGGTTGGTTCAAATGACCTAGACCCTCAGTATCAAAAATGTAACCACCAGCATTCATGCTTGCATTTCTTCACTAAAATATTGTTCATTTATATTAAAGTTCAATTCTTTTACTCTTAGTTTTGAACTCATTTTATTTTAATTCAATATATTTTATTTTTAAAATCAATATATTTTCTTTCTAAATCCAAATCCAGTTTTTTATATTTGATTAGATTTTTTGTCAAATAAACCAGTCCATTTAAAAATATGCTAATTTGGCATTAAATTTAACCATAAAGAATATTTGCTTAATATTTCTAAGCTAATCATGTGAGTAAATAAGAAATGAGTCTAGACTTTATCTGAAAAGGTATATTTTAATTTTTTTTATTAAATTGAGGTGACATTGGTTAACATGAACATGTAGGTTTCAGGTTGGGTTTCTATATTACAAGATCTGTATATTGCTCAGTGTGCCCACCACCAAAAGTCAAATCTTCTCCTTCATTTGTTTTTATATGTCTTCTTTCCTTATCCATTGAATAACTAATTCTCCTGAGGATACCAGTAAACTCTATGTGAATACACATGGTCTTGGAAACCTGAAGCTTCTAGTAAAACTGTGCTGAAACATGATTTTGGGGGAAGAATTACAAACTTTGCAGTAAAAACGACCCAACCGCCTGGTACTGATTTCAATAGCCTATTGTTCATGTAAATACACTTTAGTATCTTAATGACATTAATGCAGTGCTATCAGCTTTAAAATAAATATTTCAGACTTTGATGTACTCAGAAAACATTTAGGAAATTAAGAACAGTATTCTTAAAGTGTCTCTGTTTTTTTAAATACTCCCTAAAGTTGCAAGAGTTTTATATATTTACCTATATGAGATGCTGACCTATAATGCAATATGCGAGATTATAGATTGAAGAGTACAGCACTGACAGTTCTCTAAAGTAATCATTATTATTATTTCTAATAAATGTTTAGGTGCTAAATGTCATAATAATAAATAACAAGCTTCTCTTTATTGTACCACAAATAAGAGAAAGCGTAATGTTCCTTTAACAGCCAATGAATAAATGATTTAACATTTTAAAGCATTTAATAAGACTGAGCCTCGTTCTTCGGTGTATGATTACCAGGGAGGTTCACTAGGTCAGAGTAAAAGCAAAGAAGATCTCAACTTTTAATATGCAGTGTACCTTTGTTTTTCAAAATGTGAAAAAGGACATAAAATACAGAATTGTATTTCAATAAAACTTAAACCAGAGTTGATATCTTTAAGTTATGCTTCAAAAATTAGAAGTATAGAAATGTCATCACTTACCTAAATAAGAAAAAAAATAACACTGTTTTTTGTATACTCTATCTTAAGGAACACAGTAACACTGTTGTTGTTTTTTTATACTCTGAAAACAGACCACACACAAACTTAACATTTTTAAACCAAGTGGGCTTTAATATGTAAAGGGGGGGAAAGAGACTGAATAGCATCAGAACCAGTGTCCCCCGTAGATTAAAAGGACAGAGGCAATAGAATAAGGCAAGTATTCTTCCATCAGCCTCTCAGTTCACTTTCCACTGCTTCCTAGGGTGCGAATGTAATTAATTCTCTGCCCTTTATTGAATCGTAAGGCTTTATTAAGCAACAACTTGAAATGACTTATATAAAATGTCTTGTTATGTGGGCTAGTCTTAGAGGGATAAACTAATCATCAAAATGTTTTTTTATAAGGTAACTTAAAGGGTTATACAGTTTCCATGTTAATACATAACTCACAGGCCACTTTATTTTGTTTTACCATGTGGTTCTTAGAAATTTTAAAGAATTTATGCAATTCAGTGTCTGTTCTTGGGTGGCTTTGGGGATTTGAGGATGGGAGGATGCCAAAGGGAGTCATCAGCTTTCCTGACCTAAGAAACAATAGAGTTAACAGGGAGGGAGCAAGTTTGGATATAAAGTTAAAGTAAACTCAGTGAAACCTCAGTGGTATTTTTATACAGTAGCTTTTTAAAGGGATATTTAGCATTGCATTAACACTGAACCATTTTTTTTTAAATATTTTTTTCTCTATAAGGAAAAGCAAATGTTTTGAATTATATAAAATTAAAGAAATTTGAAAACTTCAAAAAGATATAAAGAAAATATATCAATTAACAAGTTCATTTATTTGGATTTCTGAATAATGTTTAAAATTTTTAGTTATTAATTCAAAATTGATGATCAGTGCATGGCCTTAAACATAAGGTTCCTAGTTTTATGGTGATGACAAAACCAAACAGTTCCATTCCTTGGCTCTTGGGCCAGACTGGCACTTATTAACAATAGTGGAACTAGTAATAAAAATAATTATCTGTTATAATTAGAATAATACTCCTTACTTAATTAGCATCCATACAGCAATTTTCTTTTAGGATATCCTCCCATAATATTATTATATCTAAAAAGCAAATGTAGAAAATAAAGCAAAGACTTTATCAAGTAACTTAATATCGTCATCATCCTTCCATTTATTCATTTCCTCCTATTTTTTAAAAGGATATTAAGCTAATAATAGCTTAATGATCGACATCAAATGGTGACTCGAGTAGTTAAACAAGTTGACAAAATAAAAGCATGAGTACTTTACACACTTCTGTCATCACTAAGGCATCATGCCAGTTAGTCAAGTAAAAAAAATAAACAAATAAATATGTCAAACCATTTGTTTTATGTACAGCAGACTTGATCCCAAACATTCCCTTTTCTCATAGTTATTTGTTTTACTGAGAATCCAGTTGAGTCTTGTCAGAGCTAATTTATAAGATACATACCAAAATTCATCTGATACTAAAATAAATTGTTTATTAAGAAATGTCAGATTTTATTAACAGTTAGACTTTTTGGATGCAAGAATCTCAGTTACAGATATTTCCAAACCAAGTGCATGTAGAGAGGGATTATGAGTTTACTATGTATGTGCAGATATATAGTTCTGGTTTGAAAATCTAGATTACAAACATATAAAATTTACATTTAACAACGTATCTTATTAAGATAAGAATCTTAATCCTCCTATGAAAAGAAAAATAAAGGAAAACAAAGCCCAGATAACAGGTTTCTTTTGGTGGTCATCTACCAGGCATTGGGATACTATTTCCTTCTTGTTCTGCTGTCTCCATGGCCCTCAGTCATCACAGGTAGAGCATCACTTCAATAACTCTTCCTGTCAGGATTGTTGGCGACAGCCAGTCTGACCTGAAAAGAAACCAACACTCCCTTCCTAACCTGGAAATGTTGGCAATTTATTTCACCACCCCCACTCCCTGAACCTTCACTCCCACCCCACCAGCAGACTTTGTTTATTTAGAATTCCAAACACCTCTTTCACTTGGAAGCTAACTGGATTTTTTAAATACTAAATAATTTAACATAGTTTTTCTGAGCATTATACACAAAAAGAAAAGGCACATATCCTCCCCCCCATATTAGAGCATTGTTTATGAACTTTAAAATTTCATATGGTACATGCATAAAAGGATCTTGATATACAGATCAGATGAAGGAGAGTAAAGTGAAATTATAGAAGCTACTTCTGAGGTTTTCCAAGTTCATTACCAATTTATGGTATTAGAAACAATGTTACTGTAATTTCCATTCCAACCACTAATGTGTAATTTTAGTAAGATTCTTGTCGTCATGTCTTAACTATTTGTAGATTTGGGGGAATAATTTTTCTAGTTATGTAAAGTTCTCTCTTAATCATAAAACACTAAATAAAATGAATTGAAAAGATTATTAATAATATTAGACAAGAATACCGTCCTTTAGTTTACTGAAGATGATCTTACCAATATTATCAGTGGTTCTTGGCTTTAAAAGAATGATGAGTATCCTCCTCCTGTTTTTTATTATAACTATAAGCAAGAACAGCAACAGTTTTTATTGTAATCATTAGTCATTTAAAATAATTGTCAAAAATCTTGGGGTTTACACACTTAATATTGACCATACCCAGGTTTATTATAAGTAGTCAAATACATTTATTTTTTATTTTCATTTTTTAAAATATATATTTTATTGATTTTTTTACAGAGAGGAAGGAAAGCTGAGGGAGAGTTAGAAACATCAATGAGAGAGAAACATCTATCAGCTGCCTCCTGCACGCCCCCCACTGGGGATGTGCCCACAACCAGGATACATGCCCTTGACTGCAATAGAACTTGGGACCTTTCAGTTCGCAGTCCACTGAGCCAAACCGGTTTCGGCTCAAATACATTTAAAGTACATAATACAACCCACCAATCCACTCAATACAAAACTCTTAGGGTGATATTCGTTCTCTTATTTTAGACAGTGTTTGCTCAAATAATTTGAATAACCATGAATGTTTATTATAATTGTACTAAAAGCCGATGCACAAATTCATACACCAATGGGGTCCCTCGGCCTGGCCTGTGGGGTTGGGCCAAAACGGGCTCTCTGACATCTTCCAAGGGGTCCTGGATTGTAAGAGCATGCATGCCAAGCTGAGGGACCCCCACCAGTGTACAATCAGGGCAGGGAAGGGATGCAGGAGGTTGACCAGCTGGGGAGGGACCACAAAAGGGCCTGTCCAGCATGTCTCACTCATTCCTGATCAGCAGGACCCCAGTAGCAAGTTAGCTACCAGTCAGAGTATCTATCCACTGATGGTCAGTGCACATCATAGCAAGTTGAGCAGCCTTGGCATATCATTAGCATATTATGCTTTGATTGGTCGGAATGACTGGGCACTTAGAGAATATAGACACTTGTGTGTAGCAGGTACTACAAATACAAATAAGATTAAAAAGGCAAAAACAGTAAATTTCTTGTTTGACTCACTAATCATGCTCACTTGTTTCATTCCTAGTTTCTTTTGTATAAGCATATATATATATATGGATATGCACAGAGGGAGTCATTTGTTAACTTATAAAATTAAAAGTGCTAACTCTATAAGGTAAGTTTTTGAATGCTGACCTACAAATTCTATATAACATTAAACAATAGGCATTCTGAGATCTTGAAACTTTCTACATATCAGAGGATAATAGAAACCAACTTGAAGACATTCAATGTACAATTGCTCAGAGCCTCCTCCCTACGTCATATGCCTAGTTGGTTTGGTATTGTAGTGAGCATGTGTGTTAGATGCACATGTGTTTGTGTATACCTGGCTCACTAGAGTGTCCCTGCCTCCCTTGGTCTCTGCCTTCCTGGTCAAATCCTTTGAGCCCACTGCCCCATTTGAAGGGACCCTGCCACTCTCTTCTGAGAACTGTATCTTTGCTTTTAAGTTTTTTTTTTTTTCATACTTAATTGAAGCTAGGACTTTACACAACACTGAAAAATCACTACTAGGTAGGAGCATTGAAAACCCCAAAATCTTCCTACCCCAAGACTGGTTCTTGTCCCCATCTGAGATTGGTATGTGTTAAAATTTGCAATTTTTAAAAAAATAAATGTTTTTATTGATTTTGGAGAGAGAAGAAGGGAGAGGGATAGAGAGAAATATAAATGAGAGAGAAACATTTATCTGCTGCTTCCTGCACGCCCCCCACTGGAGATAGAGCCCGCAGCCCGGGCATGTGCCCTGACAGGGAGTCAAACCAGTGACCTCTTGGTTCATGGCATGACACTCAATCACTGAGCCACACCAACTGGTCAAAATTTGCACTTTTTAATATATTTTGTGGTACTTACTATAGGATAGAGTAAGAGAAAGGTGGAAGGAGATAGGAAAGAGAATATGCTGACGTTTGTGGGTTTGTATCCAGGAGATGAGGGTGAACTGGAATCCTGGGGTTTCTTGTGGTGGTCTGATATCACACACATGAAGGGCCATGTGAAATTAGGACTATGGATTCAAGACACAGATGGGAGAAAGGAAGATCAGGTATTTGGAGCAATGATAGAAATCCTGATCTGTGCAGACTTGAAATACAAATAATGTTAATGTTAACATTGTACAAAACTTACACAGACTGAACTTTCAGGATTTCGATGATCCACAGAGACTGAGTGGTTTTCAGAATCATTATTTATATAATAAAGTGGCATAATTTATTTTGAATTAGTGGAAGGAATTACAGCATTAATATAAGAGAATAAAATAGAGGTCTAAGTAGATACTACATTAATTTTTACAGCTTAAAACTTTTAAATTGAGATAAATATTCTTATAAGCACTAAATACAAAAATTATAGAAGCCTTTTAATGATATTCCCAGATTTCTCATGTTTTATCTGTTGTCTTTCCTACAAACCCAAAGCTACATATAGATCCACTAGTCTGTATGGTCAAGTCTATCAAAATGTCTACCTTGATGTAGTCCTGTTTTGTGTGGAATATTTACCTAAGCCAGATTTTGGTTTTCTCCTGGTCTGGATTTTAAAAGATAGATAGATAGACAGACGGATACACACTAGAGGCCCAGTGCACAAAATTCATGCACATGGGGGATGGGCTCTCAGCCCACCCTGCACTCTCTCCAGTGACTCAGTTCCAAAATGATAATCCACATTGTGTAGGTTAATTTGTTTTCTACCATAGCCATTTCATATGTTTCCAGTATTTTGAGAGAAGGTACATATATTTTCCCACTCTTTCTTGACATCATCTTAGAAGCCCAAGGGAATGTTGTGTTCAGAACAGCCCTTTGTGTTACTTCTCGGTGCACACCAGCAACATACTGATAGCATAATTGAGGGACCTGAGGGGCACAGGCATGAGTCATCTACTAAAACATGAAAACATATGTTTGCCCAAGGTTGCCCAGTTAGGATTACTCCTGTGGCTCTTGCTCCCAGTTTGGAGGGCTACTTTCATTGTTTGAATTTGACCTGAAAAAACAGGCCTGTTACTTCATTGGGAAAAAAAAGTGCTTGTCGGGGCACGTTGCATGTTGGCAGTTTAGAGCAGCTCTTTTGCTCTGGAACTTGAACAACTTTTTAACCTCTCCAAGGCAAGGTAGCTCTGACAAGGTGTCAGTTACTTTCAAAAAGTAAATAAATCACAGGCTTTGAGTTTCAATATAATAATAAGGATCTAAAGTCCTCACATGAGTTTCTCATTCCATGATTTTAAGTCATATTTTTTGTAGTGAATGCTCTACCTTCAAAGTAAAACTTTAAAAAGGTATGGTTTAGAGAGCCAAGTACCCTGAGAGGAAGATTTTTAAGAATTTATAATGAAAGAACAATAAGCTAACTTTAATAAAATGAACCAAAAAATAAAAATAAATTTAAGATATATTTGAAATTTAATTTTTCATTGCCTGTTTTTACTTTTCTGGGAAAGTACATGGATAATACCCATTGAGATATGTGCTATTAATAAATGTGTGAGGGTATTCTCTTCACAAAATTATTTTTGCTGTTTCTATTTATGTTTCATCAATTTTATCGTACTCGTGATTATAATTTTTCAGAATATCAGGCAGTAGTAAGTAATATAGTTCAGTAATGTGGATTAGATTATGAATTTTGGAATCAGTCTGTCTTGGTTCATATCTTACCTCTACTTAGTAGCTGATTGACCCTAGATAATATTGTCTCATATATAAAATTATGATAGTAATCATATATACTTCATAGATTATGAAGCTTGTATAAGATGATATTTATAAAGCATTCAACAGATAATGACATAATAAGTGTGAATTGTTATTTCATTATAATCCTCACCTCTATAATCTCTACAGGACAAACTGAACACCTTTAATAGTCATAACAAATTTTACTAAATGACATTTTAAAAAAGTATGTAATAATACTAAAAACATGGCAACTATGTTAGTACAATTGAAAGATGGATTTTGAAACAATGGAATACTGGAGGGAAAATTCATCTCTCATAGATATGGCATTGAACACAAAAATATATAATAATATAAAAATATAAGTGAATAGAATAAATACAATTCATTCTCTAGTTACTAAGTACCTACTACATGCTGTTGAATACCTACTCTCTTCTCTTCAGGGAAAAAGCCCTAGGAGACATAAATAAGACAAACCATTGGTTCATGTTAAAGATCTTTTCCCCTTAAAAAATGCATACAAACATAAAGTTTGTTTGTGTTTTCAAGGTGTTCCCCAATCCCTTGGCATTCATCCAGGAGCACCAATATATGAATATCTATCTTAACTATTTTTAAAACTATCCATGGCATGCTTAGTAAAGGGAGAAGAATGTTTTGTGGCAAGTGCCAGTTTTACCAGCAAGCTAGAAAGGGCCTTAGACTTAGAAAGTGCTTGTGAAACAGAAGTACGGACTGTAGAAAGAAATTAGTAGAGATCTTCAGTCCTTTGGACCCCGACCATCTAGTCCAGCAGATTATGAAGAGCTCCCTTTTGTTGAAATTGTCACAACACACAGTTGGAAATTAACCTTTTGTACAGGGTGTGACAAAAGTACATTGACAGTTGTGGGTATGTAAAACAGCTTATTCGTGTTTTATTATTTATTAATTATGATATTATTTTTCCATATGAACAACTGTGAACCTACTTTTGCTCCACCTGTTTCACTTCTACTTACACTATTTATAGTTTAGAGTAAATGCTGAGAACTCCATTTAAAACTTTTTTCACCCACACTAATAATCTTGTTTCTATGTTCAATTGAATAATGGAACTAGGATAAATCTTGAAAATTTTGCTACCTTAGATCACTGAAAAGCACTTTGCCCACCTGCCTGGTAGTTTTCGGTTTGCTCGGGTACCTTTAAGATGCTGTGGGCAAAATACCATAATACCAAACAAACTGGGCACATGACATAGGGAGGAGGCTCTGAGCAGTTGTACACTGACTGCCTTCAACTTGGTTTCTGTTATCCTCTGAATACATATTAGTGACCAGTAGTAGGTTAAAA
Organism: Lasiurus cinereus; assembly: GCA_011751065.1. Taxonomy (NCBI): domain Eukaryota; kingdom Metazoa; phylum Chordata; class Mammalia; order Chiroptera; family Vespertilionidae; genus Lasiurus; species Lasiurus cinereus. The sequence continues at coordinate 11,790,157 of JAAGEH010000293.1, forward strand.
CCAAGCAAGAAAAAACAATCTTATTTTGCTGTTCTTTTTCATAGACAGGCTTGGATATATCTATCTAAATATAGAAAATGTCTGGAAGAAAATGTTTTTTGTGGAGGAAAATTGTTAGATTGGAAGAGGAAACAGATCTTTGTTCTTCACACTATACATTTCTATACTGCTTGTTTTTGCTGTACTTTTACTATGAGTCAAACAAATATCAAAAATAGGTGAGGATGGTGTTGCTCAATGGTTAAGCATCAATCAATGAGCCAAGAATTGACCAGTTCTATACCTGGTCAGGTCACCTGGCCAGGTTGTTGGCTCAATCCCCAGTAGAGGGCGTGCAGGAGGCAGTCGATGATATCTCTCTCATTGATATTTCTATCCTACTCCCTCTCTCTCTAAAAAAATCAATAAAAACATATTTTAAAATTAATAAATAGGTGAGGACAGGACACTTTTATTTTCTATATTGATTATTTTTACCTCAGTCCTCGTCTGGCTTCTATTCCCTTAGTTTTTTCTCTAGTTACTTATTTTTAAAAAAACTATATATTTTTTATTGATTTCAGAGAGGAAGGGAGAAGGAGAAGAAAGATAGAAACATCAATGAAGAGAGAGAATAATTGATTGACTCTTCATTTATTTCTTCATTAGCTGTGCATAACCTAGATCTGATCACATGAAACTTTACACCCATATACATCACACACCTTTTCCTTGTCTTAACTATTCCAGTTATTCTATTATTTTTGTTCTATGCCTTGGAGAATTTATTGTTTCTAAAGAACTGAAACATTCTGAGTTGTCCAATCTCATCTCTTTCCGTAATGGTTTTCAGGCTAAATTCTAGTTCCTTCATATTTTATTTATTGTTACACTCTCTGTGAGATGGAGATTTTCTCTATATAAGGAAATCTCGGATCTTGTTGCTTATTCAGGAGAATGAGAGTAAATTAATTTATGGCATTTGGGTTTTTTAATTGAAAATAATTTTATTAGAGGTAGACCACTTTTAATGGATAAACGTAAATAAATAAATGTTATTTTAAATCTACATTGTAGAGTTTTTATTAAAAGTTCCCAGCATTTGAAGAGTCAGTGATAGTGATATCAGCATCATTCTTTTTTACTTCACCTTTAAAACTAGTATTTTCATTATTTAAAAACTGAATGCCATAGTTGTGATATTTATCAAATATGTTATCAATATCTTGAGGGTTTTTGTTTTACCATTTCCTATATGCAGGTTGTTTCTTACATATAAGCTCAAGCTAAGCTCTGAGTTTACGAGATCTAATGGGCACACATCCAATGTGGAATAAAGTTTTCTCTGAATTCTATTTTCCTTTTCCTGAATTTCATTCAGATATGCTTAAGCAAATGCATCCAGGCATACCCCCATTGTACCCTAAAATAAAAAATATCTTATTTAAGTTTAGGTTATTTTTTATTAAAATCATACGTTTAGTGCCACATCTACAAATGTATTTTTAATTTATGAAAAAGAGGCCACTCCAACAAAACTATTAAGTGAACTTCTGAGCATAGCACAAGTCATGTCCAAATTCATATGGATAAAATTAGCTACCACTAAAAATGAGCTATTGGTAGATGCTGAATATGGTTTTGGTAAGACAGGAAATGGCAGATAATGGAAAGAACCTAGTACTATGCTTCTAAGAAGAGCTGTTGGTTTGCTACTGTCACAGGGATTTCTTTGCATGCTGGAGGCTTCTGCCCCATTGTTGAGGCTCAACACTGTCTCTACCTTTTTCAGTATAGCAGGGCACTCCTGACAACCAGCCTTCTAGTTGGAAATAAGACTTCCTTGCTAGCAAGTTCACATAATACCACTACACTTTTTATATATAGACTAGAGGCCCACTGCACGATTCCTTCCTTTGCCTTCCAGCACCAGTTTTCCTCAGGCACCCGGGACCCAGGCCTTCACTCCGGCCAGAGTCTGCCATCTTTGTCTCTGCTGTAGACTCCGGCCTGAGTCTGCCATCTTCAGCTGCAGACTGCCATCTTCATCTTCGCCGCAGACTCTGGCTGAAGTCTGCCATCTTCGTCTTTGCTGCAGACTCTGGAGTCTGCAGTCTTGTCTTTGCTGCAGCACTCCACTCCTGTAGATCCCTTTGTCCCTCGCCCTCCCTTTCATAGCAGGCATCCTGCCCCACCTGGCCACTCAATTCTTGGAGCAGCTGGGCAGCCGCCATATTTGGCCTTCTGATTCACATACTCTCTGATTGGCTGTGGGCCTAGTGGAGGTATGGTCAATTTACATGTTTGTCTATTATTAGGAAAGATTATAAATATACAAACACACATAAGTTAAAAAGGAGATGAAAGGGTAACCTTTGGTTGAATGTGAGAATTACCAAGATGATTTACGTGCTTATCACACTTAAAATTGTGTTCTTGCCAGCTTTCTTCAAGGACTAACCTTTTGTTCTACTAACCGTACTTTTAGGGATTAATACAAAGATATATTAAGACAAGCAATCCAGAATGTTAGTTTAAAATGTTTATTGCAAGATTTGTTTTAGGACTGAACCTGTAAAATAAGACTAATGGTGTCTACCTATCTTAGAGAGTTGCTTTGAAGGGTAAATATTACATATATGATGAATGTACATAACAGAGTAATGGGCAGTTATTAAAAGGGTAATAGATATCTGTATGTACTGGTATCCCCCCAAAATGTATACACACTTTAAAAGCTGATATTTTAATTTTGAAAATGAAATGTTTTTTCATAAACACTCCCTTTTAATTATTCAAAGTGCGTGTATACATTTTGGGGGTACCCTATTTTAACATTAAAAGAAGTCCATGTATTTACTGGGAAATAAAAGTAGTTTCCATAATAGTCGTAAATAACATAATTTTTATTGTAAAACAATGTATATTGCAATGTTCTGGAAAATCGTTGCCCAAAATGTTAATAGCACCATCATTTTGGTGATTTTTATTTTCTAATGAATGTTATTTACTATTGTGTCAAAATTGTTTACAATATGAGTCACTTTTCTATTCACAGAAAGCAGTGTAGTTACTAAACTGAATGTGCATAACCTTGCTGTTTATTGACAGTATGATTTGTGAACTTCCTCATATGTAAGAGGTGGTTAATAATAAATTTTCATTGTAGATGTCAGTTATTATCCTCATTCTACCTTCCTGCCCATTCATGAGTCCTGAGCCATCCTTGGCTCCATAATTGCTGAAGTGAATGCCTTCCGTCTCAGGGGTGTGGGATCAGATTTCTCAGCAGCAACTTCCTTAGTAAAAGTAATGCTATCAGAGAGGTGAAGGGGTTGGAGGAAACCAAGCCATTAACAGAGCCCAGAAGAGAAGTCAGCACTGTTGTGCAGAGGAGTGTTGGCAAAATCTGGAATCAGGTGGCAGTTTCAAGACTATGTAGTTTTATTCATCATTGAGAACTGTCATGTTTTAAACATTTTCCTGGTGAATTTCAGGAAAGGGAGAGCGTCTCTTTTCATTCATTTGGTCTCAGGATTTATTTTTAGGAGAAAATCTCTTAGTAGCCAGATTATTATGATCTCTGAATGCATAATAATCTGGCCACTCTGTGTACTTATGTATAAGGGAAAGCTTGCAAATCTTGATATGTCAAGGGACCAGGAGCTAGTGGCTCCTAGCCTCTGGCTAGTAAGTCTTCTGCTTCTAACTACCTACCCACAAAGCAGTTCTTATACATGGAAAAACCTTATTTTAAACTCCTAACTCTGTAGTCAGTCTACACTGAGTGGGCAGATTATTATGCGTTCAGAGATCATAATAATCTGGCCACTCAGTGTGTGTGTGTGTGTGTGTGTGTGTGTGTGTGTGTGTGTGTGTATGTGTGTCCTATATAATAAGAGAGGAATATGCTAATTATCTGTTATACCTTGAGGTGTAATGGCCAACCATGTAATGACCAGATTACGATCTGCAGGAGGATGGGGTAATGAACTACAAGGGGGCGGCGAAAAGCTACAGGAGGGGGCAGGGGAGCAAGCTATGGGTTGGGGCGGGGGAGCTATAGGAGAGTGGGGCAGCAGGCAGAGAGCTACAGGAGGGCAACAGAGAGCTACTGGCACAGTGATTATTGTGCAGGACTACTAAAATATATACTTAAGTTAGCTAACTGAAATGAATAGTACTCTGTATGGAAGATGTAGTGACAGTATGTCCTACCTTCCCATCTATACCAGAAGACATGTGCACTTTTATCTGCCTATTTTTTAGGAATAATCACATTTTTGGTATTTTTGTGTCTGTGTGCACGCCCTGAACGGAAATCAAACCAGCAACCTTTTAGTACACAGGACAGCACTCAACCAACTGAGTCACCCCGGCAAGAGATAGAAATAATCTTTTCCTTTTTAGAAGTACTGTATGATAAACTTTGAGGGGTATAGTCAGACAGCCTTGGCCAATGTGGCTCAGTTGGTTCGGGTGTCCTCCTGTGCACCAAAAAGTTTCAGGTTCAATTCCTGGTTGAGGCACATAACTAGATTGTGGGTTCGATCCCCAGTCAGATGCTCACAGGAGGCAAGCAATAGTTGTTTCTCTCTCACATAGATGTTTCTCTCCCCTCCCCCCCGTCTCTCTCTCTCTCTCTCTCTCTCTCCCCCCCTCCCTCTATAAAACAAAAAAAAGAAGACAAGTTATCCTGGATTGCAACATACGACTTCAGCAAAGACTTTACATTCTTTTCTCTCCTTACATCCCCAGTTAGTTAATTCTGAGCAGTAAACCCATGCAGACTTTTTCATTGTCAAGGAAATGGTGTAACTGTTCACAGCTGTCGCTGCAGAGGTCAGCTACAGCTCCATTAGATTCCGGATCAAATTTGAGTTAATATCATTAGACTGCCTCTGCCCAAGATAATAAAATTTGAAGTCCTGTGTTTCAGGAGGACATGTGTGCAAGTATTTGAGGAAGTTTGTTTAAAGTATTTCCTTTTCAAAAAGCAGGAATTTCAAGAAGCAGGAGTGTAGGACCAGGACGGTATACTGGAGATTTTATTCCCCTGAGAAATGTTAGTTTTATTCAGTGGCTTGGTTGTCACATACAATAGTAACTCTTACAGAAAATATGAAACTGGAGAAATGAAGAAATTCATTTGCTATTGTACTGAATTGGGTGCAGGTGTAATAAAAATAGGCAACTGATACTAGAAAAAAGAATTCTGTTGCTTTATTAGCTAAAGTGAATCCTATCTCTATAGTTTGAAGTGTTGAGAGGTTTTGTGGTAATTATTTTGTTTAGAAAAGTTAGTTTTACAGATTTTTCCATCAAGAACAAATTTTTCATATCTCTCATCTCTATTCTCTAAGCTCCTCTAGGCCAGGGCAATATTGCTTATCTTTGATACATCCAGTGCCAAGCTGATAAATATTTGGCTAATTAAGTAATTTTGCCTTTTAATACAGGTGATTTTAACTAACAGTAGTCTTACATACACGCGCACATAGGCATACTTTCTATATTCTGCTGCTTCCAACTTCAGAAACTTGAGAATGGGAATATTTTTTGCTACAACAATTTACAAATTTGTAGCATTAAGGGCAGAAATCATCCTAAATTGAGTGTGAATTGAAAGGAATTGTAATATTAGGGACTATGCTTCAGTTTGGGTCGTTTTATTTCTGTGTTGTATCTAATTTGTTGATAAGTCCAACCAGTGAATTTTGACGTCTGATGCTGTATATTCCAGCTTTATAATTTCCATTTGATTTATTTTATAGCTTCTATTTATCTCCTCTGAATTGTGCTTTCCGTTAAATCTTTAAATACACATATAGTAGCTGTTTCAAAGTCTGCTACTTCTAGCACCCTTATGAGTTATGGTCTATTTCTATTGACTGCTTTTCCTTCTAATAATTCAGTTTTCTTATTTAAAAGACATCAGGTAAAACTGAGGACAGAGGAGATGGTACTGGAAGTTTAAAGAGAGAGAACATATAAGATGGTTGTCTAGGAAAGTGGGAAAGTAAATAGACTGGGAACACATAAAATGTTCTTTTCCTGAAGAAACCAAAATTAACCTGTGGTACCCTGGCCGCTCATTGGTTAGAGTGTTGTCCTGATACTCCACGTATGTGCTTCTTGGAGTTGTTCAAAGATTAAACAAAATAATGCATGTTACAAGAACTAGCACAATTTCTGGTATATAGCATTTCTATTAAATAATTTTAAGTATTTGAGAAAATAATTATAGGCATTCAGTGCTATGTATAAACACCAAGTGCCATGGAAACATTTAGAAAGAGAAACATCTCACTTGTTGTAGAGATTAGAGAAGGCTTCCCCTGAGTTATTGATTTTTCAGATGAATCTAAAGAATGAATAGGCTGTTAGCCAGAAAAAGAGAGAAGGGTACAGGAGATCATTCTACTCAGAGAGCTCAGTGTTTGAAGACTGGTTGGACAAAGCATTGCGTGTTTTATGCAAATGAAGATACTGAACCTGATCTCAAGGAGCAATATTGAGACTGCAAAACAAAAACTCTTTGATTTTTTTACAAAAATCATTAAAGCAGAATTGCCTGTTCGAGACCTTTTATATCGACATTCCTTTTAAGTTTAATGTCCGAGGCAGTATTAATCCCATGACCACACATGAAAAAATTTTTAAATGCTTTGTTAGAGAATGTAGTTGCAACTTTGAGACTCTTTAAAGATTTCTAATATTCAGCTAGAATTCTATTTTTCTCTTTTGCTTTCTTACAAAGAAATCACTTCCCACCCCCAACCCAAGAGTAAGTTTAAGATAATTCAGCTCTGTCAGAGCTGTGCTAACTAACCTCTGTCATCCAGCTATTCTGGTTATATTTTCCTTCCCTTTTCTTTCTTCTCTCTTTCCTATTTTCCCAAACCTTCAAAAAAAGAGTTGAGAGAGGGGAAAAAAAAATCATCTCTCTTTTCATATTGATATTTAAGGTAGAATAAATGTGGTTATTAAAGCATCAATCAACACAACACTAGCTTGCCAAGCTAAGTATTTGGGTTGGAAATCATGTCTCCCCAACTGCTTAAAAACAGGAAGTATCTCTGTGAAGTGGTAGGTAGTTCCCTATGGCTAGAAAGGAAGGTCTCTTTCATTTCTTTCTACATTTTTGAACAATGAAACAGGTTCTGCAGTTTCATACAGAGGGGCCAAATACTTGCATACACACACATAAATATATACATATATGTAAAATTGATTTGCATTGTGAATACACACACACACACATACACACACACACCAGTAAATATAAATATATATTTTTATAGCCTTCAAAGGCTTTAAACATAGAATCTCTTCCACAGGCCAGCCCAGCCACATCTTATCCAACAATTCAAGCAAAGCCCTGGGAGCTGTCAGGAACAGCCTACAGGTTTGGGCTCAGTGATTAATTGCCTGAGGAATCTGGTTCTATATTCCATTACATATAATTGTTCTCTTGTCTAAAGGTGTTTCTTTGTTAAGCTTCCATTTTAAATGGGGAAACACACATAACTTGCCTTTCTGGTGTTTAGCTCTTCTTACAAAAAAGAGGAAACCTACTCATCATTGATATTTCTCTCTCTCTATCTCTCCCTTCCTCTCTGAAATCAATAAAAATTTTAAAAAGAAAGGGAACTAATACAATTCACTAACAAAGTCAGATTTACAGTTTTTAATGAAACTACTAATATTTGCCGAAACCGGTTTGGCTCAGTGGATAGAGCGTCGGTCTGTGGACTGAAAGGTCCCAGGTTCGATTTGGTCAAGGGCATGTACCTTGGTTGCGGGCACATCCCCAGTAGGGAGTATGCAGGAGGCGGCTGATCGATGTTTCTCTCTCATCCATGTTTCTAACTCTCTATCCCTCTCCCTTCCTCTCTGTAAAAAATCAATAAAATATATTTTAAAAAAACAAAAACTACTAATATTTTCTTTTGCCTAGAAATGTGCCATGGGGTGGCAGTATGGAGTAAGGAGTATAGCTTCATTGCTAAGATCTGGAGGTGTGGAATGGACCTTGTTTCTCATTCTCTGACCAATGACAGCTACTTAATCTCCTGTAAAGTGGGTAGAAGAATGTCTCCTTAGTGTTCTTATAAGGATTGCACAAATTGCCATCGTAAAGCACTTGTCACAGTTCTGAACATACCATAGGAGCTCAGTACCTTATCATTACTAAGTTCTACTGCTTATCCATGTATGACTTGACATGAACTGAACCTCTCTGGACCTCAATCTTCTCAGTAAATGTAGTTTAAAAATAGAAGAAATCCTTGTGATAATACTATCCTGGATTCTCAAATTCTCTTCATGTCAAATTAAGAAAAAAAATCTTTGCTTTAGGTAAAAATGATTCTTGCCCTCAGGACTGACAAAGCAAGAATTTAGCTTATGTTTACGATGTAGTCTTTGCTTTACTTTTTGAGTATCCAGCAAGATGCTTTCTGGTGCAGAGCTGAAGTAGACTCAATTGAAACCACTAAGGTTCCAGTCCTGGCTCCACCACTTACTGTGCGACTTTGGGCAGGTTACCTAACCTCTCTCTATCTCAGTTTTGTTATTTGTTACCTATGACATGTTACATTTTGATGAACTGTTGTTGTTTTTTATTTGGAAAAATAGATATCCCTTGAACAACTTAAAATTCAGGGAACCATTAGGACATGTAAACAAATATTATGGTCTGTGTAGTATGTGCGGTAGATGCGTGAACCGAGTTTAGAAGTAATATAGAGAAGGAAATAAATCTTCCTTTGTTTTATGCAGATGTGATTTGAAGGAAGAGCTAGAATTTGCCTGGAATGCATGACAGAGGGATGGGTGGAGTGCTGTTCAGACAGAAATCAGCATGTGCAGAGAGGCACAGGGGTGGAAAGGGTGTGCTTTCAGGGAACTAACTACAGGGAGCTCTGTGTTGGTAAAACATTCAGGGCACTGAGAGGTCAAATGTTAGGAGAGGATCCTAGAGCAATAAGCAGGAGACAAGATAGTTCCTTCCCTCACCACCACCCTCAGCCTCTACTCCTATTAAGAACCTATGGGTTTATTTATATTTAAGTGTTATAAAAATCAATGTTCAAAGTGTGGCAAAAGTAGGCTGACAATTGTGAGTATGTGAAACACAGGAGTTTATTCTTGTATTATTATGTGTTAATTATTGTATTTTCCATATGAACAAAGGTAAATCTCCTTTTGCTTCATCTTGTCTACATGTAAGGAAGCCCCCCTCCTACCTTATGAAGAATGTTTTAAAGCAAATTGTATGGAGATACTTGAAAGATTAATTGTAATGTTTCTCGTTTTCCTCTTATCAAAAAGCAGATTCACTGTTTATAAGAGGAAGAATTAGGATTAGTTCTAGATAAATACTGTTTTGGCTTTGGAAAAGGGCCTTTTATTTATTTTTGTATTTAAGTAAGCTATATTAGTTCCAGGTGTACAATAAATTGAAGTGGATGAATAATATATAATTCTAGTAAAAGAACTTTGGAGTGAGTGATTGTGTGTGTGTGTGTGTGTGTGTTGAATTGTTTTCTTCACTCTTTTGTGCTCATCATCAAGCGCTGCCATTTATTGTGGCCCAGCGTCCTCAACGGCTGCTGTGCAATGAATGCATCAAGTCTTTTCTTGCTCAGCGCCACAGGCTGTTACAGAGCTGAGCAAGCCCCACGTTAGACAGGTAGCCTACAGACTGATGGATTGGTTTGTGTTAATACAAACACAGGCTCAGGTGTTGTCATACAGAAACCCTTTTTAATTTTTTTATTGTTTATTTCATTTCTTTTTACAATTAAATTTATTAGGATGAAATTGGTCAACATGATCATATACTAGTAGGTTTCAGGTGTGGGTTTCTATGTTACAAGATCTGTATATTGTACTGCATGCCTACCACCCAGCCAAATCTCCTGTCACCATATATTAGGATTTCCCACTTACCCTATCTCCTTCCCTCTGGCAAACACACTGCTGTTTATGTTTGCGAGAGAAACCCTTTTTTAAAGAATTATTTTACAAAGGACAAAGAACGTTGTAACTCTAGCACTTAATCCTGAGCCTGGCAATAGGAGATACTCAGCAGATGCTTACAAAATTGAACTTCTCTGTGAATCTTGAACAGAGCACTGAAATAGTTACTCCCTCACATCCAGGAGTAACTGAGTATTTCAGTAGCTGTAATACAATTGGAAATGTTGTTGAAAAAGCCTTTCCGGCAGTTGCAGAATAAATAAAATCATGGCATATGGTAAGATCCAGATTTTTTGGCAGGAATCATTCTCTTTGCTGAATACAACTACAAATATATCTAAAAGAAACGTTTGCTGTGTCATTATCTTTCTTTGCTGTGGGGAAGCCTTGTCAAGAGGGGAAATGTCCAATAAGTTGAACATTTTGGGCAGATCTACTTCAAAGATATCTCTTCAATCATCCTTTTTAAGCTCACTGCCTCTGTTATATTCGTGTTATAATTTAAAGCTCAAGGTTATCCTAGCTTTCTTTTTTTAATTCATTGGGGTGACATTGGTTAATGATATCTTACAGGTTTCAATTATACATTTCTGTTATACATGATCTGTACCTTTGTGCATTGTGTGCCCACCACCCAAAATCAAGCCATCTTCGTCACCATCTATCTGGGCCCCTTTACCCTAGCTATTTAAAAAAAATTTTTTTTTAAATAGATTTTATTGATTTCAGAGAGGAAGGGAGAGGGAGAGAGAGAGAGAGAAACATCAATGATGAGAGAGAATCATTGATTGGCTGCCTCCTGCAGACCCCTTACTGGGGATCGAATTCACAACCTGGGCATGTGCCCTTGACTGGAATCAAACCTGGGACCCTTCAGTCCATAGGCCGACGCACTATCCACTGAGCCGAACCAGGTAGGGCTACCCTCGCTTTCTAACTGGACGTTCCATTTCATTCCTGTGCCACCTACATTGTTGAAGAATTGTTTATTTTCTTAAACAGAAAATCAGACCTGTCCTTTCACCTGATTATAAACCGCCACAATTTCCTATGGACTGTGAGACAAAGACCCAACACCTAGGAATTCCCCATCATATATAAAATAACTGGACCTGGGTGTTTTATTTTACTTCATTTCATTTACCTCCATGTGCCCATGTTTCAAGAATCCTCCCAACTCTTCTCATGACCTGTCATATGTGGAATACTAATCAGAAAAGGTTGCTGTCCTACTACTAGAGCCTCTGGCCTTTCTGGGCTCCCGAAGCTCCTGAGAGCTGAGGGAAGCAATGTCCCAGCACACCTGTGATCCATCCAGGTGCTGCTTCCAAGATTGGCTTCCCATATGTCTACATAAACCTTTGCCTGCCCAGGAATGGTTAGTGCATTGCTGCTCCTTTAGTTCTTTGTTCATAGTATTCCCTCTGCCTTTGCCCAATGTCTCAGTATAGTAAATTTCCTTCTTTATCTCTCAAGGCCCAGCTTATTTGGATCAGGGAAAGGTTTCTAGATTTTTAAAGGACATTTGAAATTCCTTATTTCCAAAATCTTAAATCAGTTAATCTCAACTCTTGGAAAGTCTCACTTTTTATTTTCTAAACCAGTTAAATAACTTAATTTTAAGGTTAGACAGTTACCTACTGCCCTAATAATAATTTTATAATTTTTAAAACTACAAATAAAATTCTCATTCCTTGGCCTTTTGGAAACTGGTTCTTTCCTCCATATACTCCATGGTATCAAATATACCCATTTCAAAAGGATTACTTATTTAAAGGATGATGTGTGTAGTACAAATTATATTATTACTACTTACTCCATTATACTATAAAATTAAAAGTGAAAATGTTTACTAAGCTAAAAGCTGTAAGAGAAGAATTACAAAAATTAGTTTCCTTGGTTTAACAGAGCCTATTGCTTAAAGTGTGATTTAGCTTGCTCTCTGACAGCATCTTCACTTAACTATTTCTGCCTTTCTAAAAATGTTTTATGTATGCATTAGGTAAATATTGCTGGGTTTAACTCATTAAACGATTGGCCTTCAGTCTTGCACCATCCATCAGGTTGCAATTTGATTCTCTCCTCACCCTGAAATTCTTAAAGTAGAAATTATTCATGTACTTTTTCATCTTTTCTACTACTCTCTTAGCCTGTTGGTTAAAACTTACTGCATTTAACTCTTTGTTGATTTTTCTTCACTTTTAATGTATTCTTAAAGGTAAGGACCGAGTCATGTGCTTTTTGGTATTGCTAACAGTGCTTTGCACACAAAAAAATTGATCAGTTGATATTTCTAGTTACTTTTAAATATGTGGATATTATAGGATTTTGTTATTCAAATTTTATATAAAACCTGTTTCTGTTTCCTAATATCTGTCAACAGATAATTCCTCCAAGTACAATTTATATTCTTTTTCATTAACCGAAAAGTAATACTATTATAACGAAGAGTGTTCCTTACCGGGGATTATATGATTTTTACTAAATATTACTTATTTATTCTAAAGCTAATCTCCCTTCAGTTTAATTAAGCTTTTGGAAATTACTAATTTATATAAAAGACATTATGTAATTGTATTCCTGAAACATTGAGAACTTAAGAGATAGCAGCTAATGTGAAATAAGCCAGAGAAAATCAAATACTATATGGTATCACTTATAGGTGAAATCTTAAAAATAAGATAAAAAGGCCAGTTTTATAGAAACAATAGAATGATGGTTGCCAGGGGTCAAGAGGTTGGGAAATAGAGAAATGTTGGTCAAAGAGTACAAATTTATGGTTATGATTAAGTTCTGAGGATTGTTATCAATACCAGTTGATAACAGGGAGTTGCATACTTGAAATATGCCTAGAGTAGATCTCATATTTTCACCACACAAAAAAAAGTTAACTATGATGGCCATGTAATTACCTTGATAGTCATTTTACAATCTGTATGTATATCAAATCATCACATTGTATATATACCTTAAATATGTACAGCTGTATGTATCAATTCCTCAATAAACCTGGAAATAGGTCAATATTTTTTAAATTAGCAGCTAAAGTCAAAGATACGAAAAATTTCTGGATGTCAACTATGCCCATGGATATGCTGAGTGATCTGGATCAATAGCATGAAGAGATTTAATAAAAACAGGTGTATTCTATGGCTTCCTCTCCTAGTGATCCCTTGATCAGATTTCTGTTGAAAAGAGCAAGCAGTTACCTAGCATTTCCTGTATTCACAGGGCTCAGTCAAGTGCTAGGGATAAGTATATAGGAATAATAATAGTGATGATGACATCTAAAGTGAACTATACATACCATGTGCCAAGCACTGTGCTGAGCACTTTATATAGATTATATCATTCAACTTGTACCTTCATCCTTTGAGTAAATACTAGGACTGTTAAGGATTTTAAAGTACCGATAGGTTTAAATGATTTGTCCAAGAAAAAACAACAAACAAACAATAAATAAATAAATAAAAATAAATGATTTGTCTAGACAACAGCTAATAAATAGTGGATCTAGAATTTTAACCCCTTTAATGAATTCTTTTGGCCTTGCTTTTAACCTGTAAACAAGTTACTTGAAAGAGTCATAGAAGTTTATATAAAAGAGAAAACAATTAAGCTGAGACTTGAACAAGAGGAGGAGCTTGCCTGATAGCTAAGAAGATAAAATATCATTCTGAGTAGAGAAAAGGATATGTGAGGCAAGAAGGTGGAAGATACCCTGGTAAGTTTGGCCAATTGAGTGGTTACGTGCACTGGGAGCCATGGGTTGAGAAAAAAAGTAGCTGCAGATAAGGTCAGAAAGTTAGATCAAAATTAGGTAGGCCCAAAGTATCATGCTTGAATTTGATTCTTTTCCTTGAGGGTGCCATTCATTAATGGTTAGAAAATAGGAAGTTACAGAATTTTCAGTTAAAATGATCACTTTAGCAGTGATTTGGACAGAGGAGGGAGAAGAAGGAAAGAATAAAAGAGCTGGCAGAAAAACATCTAGCCATGGCAGCTAAAATATTTTAAATGAGGTTTTCTTGGCTTGACTTTGTTGAGTAAACATTTACTGAGTGCCTTGTCTGTGCCATTGCTGAGTTTACCATGTGGAATAAAACAATATATACCTTTCATTATATATAGCCTACAATCTGGTGGGAAAGTCAGACATTAAAGAAACATAAATCTATATCATATGACCAAAGGTTCAACCAGACCAGAAATCAGTGCTGGGTTAGCAACCCAGCACTGACTGGGACCATTGCTGGTACCCCGACCCAGCACTGACTGCTTAGTGAGCTGTGGATCAGGCCTGGAGAAAGGCCTGTGGAGAGAGAGGCAGGGTCTGATCCATAGCCTCTGTGGCAGCCATTGATCAGAACTTGCCTCTCTTTCTCTTCAGGCCTGGCCAAAGCTGTGCTTCCATTTCTCTCCAGGCCTCCACCGGGGCTGCTAATTAGCCCAGCTTTCTGATCAGGCCCCATTGATAGGCCCAGAGATGCTGACTGGCATAGAAACTGACCAATCAGAACCAAATCTGGGTCAACTGTGAGGAGCCAATGGCGCCTAGGAGGTGGCATAGAAACTTACCAATCAGAACCAAATTGGCTGGCAGAGGAGAGCAGTTGGGGGTGAGATCAGGTCAGCAGGGGAGGGCAGTTAGGGGTGATCCTGCAGGCAGAGGTAGTTAGGGGCAATTAGACAGGCAGAGGTAGTTAGGGGCAAGATCAGGACGGCAGGGGAGAGCAGTTGGGGGCGAGATCAGGCCAGCAAGGGAGGGCAGTTAGGGGCAGGCAGGCAGGCAGAGAGGTTTAGGAGTGATCAGGCAGGCAGGCAAGTGAGTGGTTAGGAGCCAGTAGTCTCAGATTGTGAGAGGGGTGTTGAGATCAGGCCTAAACCAGTGGTCAGACATGCCCCAAGGTTGGGTGCAGGCTGGGCTGAGGAAATTACTCCCACCATGCATGAATTTCATGCACCAGGCCTCCAGTCCTATCTAATAAAAGAGAAACATGCAAATTGACCACACCTCTGCTATGCCCACAAGCCACACCCACTGCATTCAGGAGTGCGTATGCAAATTAACCCAACCAAGGTGGTGGCTGATTTGCATATCCCAATGCAGAGTAAGGACTGAAGACAGCATAGAAGGAAGCCAAATGCTGCTAAAGGGAGGGAAGGTATGGAGAAGCAAGCATGCCAGGTTTCAGAGAAAGAAGAGAATCTGGTGGGGCGGGAAGAAGGTGGGGCCGTGGAGAAGGGAGGGAAGCAGGTGGGGCAGTGGAGACAACTTCACGAAGCCTTATTCTTTTTTAAAAAAATATATCTTATTGATTTTTTACAGAGAGGAAGGGAGAGGGACAGAGAGCCAGAAACATCGATGAGAGAGATACATGCCCCCTACTGGGGATGTGCCTGCAACCAAGATACATTCCCTTGACCGGAATCGAACCTGGGACCTTTCAGTCCTCAGTCCGACGTTCTATCCACTGAGCCAAACCGGTTTTGGCCTGAAAAAGTATTTTTATGCTAATTAAATTAGATTTGAACATTGATAGAATATGAAATTACAGATATTAAATTTTAGAATCTCTTAAAATGAGCCCTGTAACTGTGTTATATGGTTGGATCAATAAGAATCATTAATGTGAAATACCAGAAATGCTTTTGAATTCTTTTTGTGAAGGTCAGAAGCAAAAAAGTTAATAGTATTCGTTCAGTTAATTAGTACATTAGTAAAATAGGACACATTTTCAGTAATGACCATGTAATGTAAGCTCTGGGCATGACATTAGGCAAGATACTGCATTGGAGTCTTAGAATTGTGGCTGGATGGTCATCAAATACTCTTAGTCTTTGGTACACGAGCAGATTTCAGGTGAACTCCATGGAATTATCTATAAAATTGTATGAGAATGTTTTGTCATTTGTGTAATTAAAGGGGAATTCTTATCAAATGCACATAGGCTTCTCTTATTAAAAAGCCATCTCCATTTTCACATGAGGAAGCAAGCTGATAGAGGTCTTGAATAAGTTCTCTTGAAAAGGCAGTTTTTCCTATAATTTTTTTAAAATAGAGTTTTAATGTAGAGGCCACAGTATCTGTGACTTTGGAGCCAGAAGATTCAGAGTATTAGGAAGCTTTGGCTTGGTTTTTCATTGAGATCTGTCTTGTGATTTTAAAATAACAGAATCTGCCATCATGCTGAACCTGCCATCATTCTTCCACCCTAATAGCTCAGGACAGTATTTTAAAAGAAATTCTAGGAAGGCTGTTAATTCATTAAAGGTTCTACAGGAAGGAAAGCTTTTTTTATACTCACTTTCACTGACAAGATCAGGCCAGAAAAAGCTTAGCTGGCTGTTGGCCCAGACAACATTATGGTCATTGAAGTGTGCTCAGCCTTGTACTGTCCGGGTATTAGGGGGAAAAGCACAGATGTAAGATGAGTGTTATTCCAATGACTTAGATATGTCCTTTGCTGTGTTGTTCATTCAGCTATTAGAAAGGGAAATTAAGTGACATAGAATATGACTTTTTCTAGGGTAACTTCAATTTTATAAAAAAATAAACCAAGTTATTCACAGCTATATTCCAAGCCACTAAAATAAGGTCTAGAACATAATAGATGTATAATTTTGATGAAATAATTATTTATATTTATTTTGTTATCCATGTCATATTTCAGAATAAGAACATTTTTCATTTGTCCATTGATAAATTGCAAATTGTACTGACAGGAAAGTAAAGTACAGTGGTACCTCGAGATATGAGTGCCCTAACATACAAGATTTTTGAGATATGAGCTGAGTAATTTTTTGCTTTGAAATACAAGCAACATTTGAGATACGAGTAATCACGAGGATCGGCCGACCGCTACTCCAGCGTCTCATAGTTTCCCACGCCTCTGTCAGTGTGCTTGTTTACCTCGTTGTCTAAGCATCTTTTGTGCATTTACATACTTTATCACATTTCTTTTTATAACCATGGGTCCGAAGAAAGCAAGTGGAAAGGTCAGTGCTCAGAAGATGATGATATCTATTGAATTAAAGTGTGAAATCATAGAAAAATATGAGCAAGGTGTGCGAGTGGCTGACTTGGCGAGGCAATATGGGCGTAGTACTTCAACGATACACACTGTGCTTAAAACAGAAGGAGTCGATAAAGGGTATAACGGCCAGCTAAGGGCGTTACAATAATTTCTAAGCTCCGTAGCTCTCTCCATGAAAAGATGGAGAATCTACTGATGGTGTGGGTGACGGAGAAGCAGCTTAAAGGAGATACATTAACATAGGGCATCATATGCGAGAAGGCGCGAGCGATTTATGGTGATTTGCTGGAGCAGATCCCGCACACTTCCACGGATGAAGCATCAAAAGACTCATTTAAAGCCAGTAGACTGCAACTCTTGTAACTCCTCCGTGGTGAGTTCCAGAGAGTGCTCCTTGACGAGCTCATTCACGTCTCTTCTCTCATCCACCTCCAGGCCCATGGATTTTCCCAGAGACACTATCTCCTCCTCCACTGGCACCTCGGGTTCGAATCCTTGAAGGTCCTTTCAGCTACGGCCTCAGGCCACAGCTTCTTCCTTGCAGAGGTCAAAGTCCTCGTTGTAACACCCAGCCAGGCCTGATCAATAATTCTGAGGCATATCACGATGTTAAAGTGTCCGGCATTCACTCCATCGTCAGGAATAGTGAGGCAGCAAGTTCCGATGTGAAGGCAGCTGAGGATTACCTCAAAACTTTTTCCGAACTGATAGAAGCCAAAGGATATATCTCCCAGCAAGTCTTCAACTGTGATGAGACAGGGCTTTTCTGGAAGAAGATGCCGAAAAGGACTTATATAATGGCAGAGGAGAAGGCGATGCCAGGCCACAAACCCATGAAAGATAGGCTAACTCTCGCACTGTGTGCCAATGCGAGTGGCGACTGCAAGATCAAGCCTCTGCTCATATACCATTCAGAAGACCCCAGAGTCTTTAAGTCACATAAGATTTTAAAAGATAAATTGCAAGTTATGTGGAGGGCAAACCCGAAGGCATGGGTCACCAGGCAGTTCTTTGTGGAGTGGGTAAACCTGGTTTTCAGCCCTTCTGTTAAGAAATATCTACAGGAAAACAACCTAATCATGCAAGCCTTCCTCGTCCTCGACAATGCTCCTGCTCACCCACCGAACCTCGAAGATGAACTCCTCCAAGAGGTCAAGTTTATAAAGGTTGTCTACCTACCTCCCAACACCACTCCTATCCTGCAGCCCATGGATCAGGAGGTGATTTCTAATTTTAAAAAGCTGTACATCAAGCACCTGTTCTGGCGCTGCTTTGAGGTGAAGGAGAACCCAAACCTCACCCTTCGAGAGTTCTGGGAGAACCACTTTAACATTGTGATATGCCTCAGAATTATTGATCAGGCCTGGCTGGGTATTACCAGGAGAACTTTGACCTCTGCATGGAAGAAGCTGTGGCCAGAGGCCGTAGCCGAAAGGACCTTCAAAGGATTCGAACCCGAGGTGCCAGTGGAGGAGGAGATAGTGTCTCTGGGAAAATCCATGGGCCTGGAGGTGGATGAGAGAGACGTGAATGAGCTCATCGAGGAGCACTCTCTGGAACTCACCATGGAGGAGTTACAAGAGTTGCAGTCTCAGCAACATACGGAGGTTCTCTAAGAAATTGGTTTTGAGGAGGAGCCAAAGGTGGAGGAGATCTCTACAAGTGAGATAAAGGAGATCTTAGGAATGTGGGAGAGAGTGTCACACTTCGTGGAAAAGAAACACCCCGAAAAAGTTGCTACTGGTCGTGCATCGGAGCTGTTCAATGAAACTTGCCTCACCCATTTCAGAAACATTCTGAAAGGGAGGAAGAGGCAAGCCTCGTTTGCAAAGACCAGTAGCAATTAAGTTCAGTGAAGATTAGTTAAGTTACATTCAGTTTAGGGATAAAGTGTAGCATTAAGAGTGTAACGAGTAGGTAAATACACTTTATAAAGCCAGTTTATTCCTTTACATTCTCTTTTATTATGTTTTTATACAATATTTGTCATTTATAAATACATTTTTCTTATTCAAAAACACGTAACAAGAACAACTGGGGTGGCATTTTGGGGGCTGGAATGGATTAACGGCATTTCAATTGATTTCAATGGGGAAATTTGCTTTGAGATACGAGCAACTTGATATACGAGCAAGGTTACGGAACGAATTAAACTCGTATCTCGAGGTACCACTGTACTAGTAAAAAAGGACTGATTCAACTTTGAGAATCGTGATTTCAGCCCAGTTCCTGCAATTTTTTGTGTGATCTTGGGCCTCATTTTCTTTTTCCTAATGGGTTATGATACTATCTACTTCAGAGGATTTGGAGAAATATTACTAGTAAGTGAAATATAGTATGTGAGAAATGCTTGATTCTTTTTTTTTAATTTAATAAATATTTAATATAATAAATCTTTTAATTTAATAAATCTTTATTCTATATCAGATTTTGTTCCTTTTTTTGTTCAGTTGTTCCTTTTTTCCCCCCATAACTCTCCTCCAACCGGTTCCCATCCCACCCTCTGCCCTTACCTCCCCCCCCCGGGGATTTTCTTATTCCATAGGTGTATGATTTTTGTTCAGTCTCTTCCCGCAACTCCTAAACCCCTTTCCCCCCGATAATTGTCAGTCCACTCACTCCCTTTCTATGCTCCTGATTCTATTTATTCTGTTCATCAGATCTTTTACTCACTTGATTTTTAGATTCATTTGTTGATAGATATGTATTTGTTGTTCATAACTTTTATCTTTACTTTTTACTTCTTCTTAAAAAATATCTTTCAGCATTTCATATAATACTGGTTTGGCGGTGATTAACTCTTTAGCTTTTTCTTATCTGTGAAGCTCTTTATCTGACCTTCAATTCTGAATGATAGCTTTGCTGGGTAGAGTAATCTTGGTTGTAGGTTCTTGCTATTCATCACTTTGAATATATCTTGCCACTCCCATCTGGGCTGCATAGTTTCTATTGACAAATCAGCTGACAATCGTATGGATGCTCCCTTGTAGGTAACTGTTTTTCTCTTGCTGCTTTTAATATTCTCTCTTTGTCTTTTGCTCTTGGCATTTTAATTATGATGTGTCTTGGTGTGTTCCTCTTTGGATTCCTTTTGTTTGGGGGTCTGTGTGCTTCCTGGACCGTAAATCTATTTCTTTCACTAGGTGGGGGAAGTTTTTAGTCATTATTTCTTCAAATAGATTTTCAGTATCTTGCTCTCTTTCTTCTTCTGGCACCCCCATAATTGTGATGTTGATATGCTTGAAGTTGCCCCTGAGACTCCTTACACTATCCTCATATTTTTGGATTCTTTTTTTTTTTTTTTTTTTTTTTGCTTTTCTTGTTGGGTGTTTTTTGCCTCTTTGTATTTCAGATCTTTGACTTGATTCTTGGGATCCTCTAATCTGCTGTCGGGTCTCTGTTATATTATTTTTTGTTTCAGTGTATGTTTAATTTCTACTTGGTTCGTTTTCATCTCCTCGAGGGTCTCACTAAATTTATCAGCCTTTTCTAGAAAATTCTTGAAAAACCTTATAACCGTGGTTTTGAACTTTATATCCAGTCATTTTCTCTCCTCCATTTCTTTCATTTGTGGTCTGTTTCTTTGTTTTCGTATTTTGGCTGCTTCCCTGAGTTGATAAAATGGCTTTGTGTGCTATGTGTCCTATAGGGCCCAGTGGCGTAGCCTCCCCAGTTACCTGAGATGGACACTCTTGGTGCACTTCTTTGTGGGCTGTGTGCACATTCTTGTTGTAGTAAAGCCTTGATTGTTATTGGTATCTCTGAGAGGAATTGGCCAATTGGCCAATTGGCTGTGAGGATCAGCTGTCTCTTTGCTGGGAGAACTTCTGTGCCAGAGACATCCTTATGAGAGAAGACTTGCTTCAGTGGGGCTTTGGTGCTCACTGAGTCTGCCCCTGAATGTGTCCCTTATGAATGTAAGGAGTTGTAATTTGGATGGTCCCTGACCTCTGGGTACACTGGCTCTTGGATCTCCAAGAAGGTGCTAATTTAACCTCTGCCTGAGGCCACCCAACAAATACTACATATTTGTTAGTTGACTTGCTTGCTATTTTGGTTTATAACTTAAGGGAGAGATCTGCAGATTCCTTTTCTTTTTTGGGTTTTGGAGGTGCCCAGATGAGGCCCAGCTGTGAAGCAATACAAGTTGCTGTGGGTCTTTGGGCCCTCTTTTGGATGTTCTGGGTCTCACTGAGTCAGCTGCAGTTTGTTAGGTAAGTTTAGAATTCAAAGGACCAGTCCATTCATATGCAGAAGCCTCTATGCTCAGCTGCTCAGCTTCGATAGGGTGAAGTCTTAGGGTAGAGTAAATAGTAATGGCTTCGTGGGTTAGGATCTCAGGGTGAAGTAAACAGTAATGGCTTCCCGTCAGCCCTACCCTAAAAGGCCCCTGGGTCTCAATGTCCTGTGGTAATTGCTGCAAGCACCTCTGAATGAAAGCTGCCATCGAGTTCTGCCCCTACCAGACAGTCCAGTCTCTCCCCATATGAGTCTGGGTCCCCAGAGTCTCTCCCTTAACTAGAATTCAGAGCAGTAGGGAGCTTTTGTTTCTCTCCCAATTGAGAAAGCCAGCTGGGTACTCAGTTGTCAGCCTGATCCCTGCGAGTGCCTTCGTACCTCTGCCTTCCGCAGCTCCTGTGAGTCTCATATGCTTTTTTCTTTCCTTCTCGTTGTAGAATTTCCACTAAGCCAGCCTTCCTGTGGTTCTGAATGATGTCCATTTTACCTTTTAGCTGTAGTTTTGAAATTGTTGTGAGGCAGCAGTTTAGATGTTTACCTATGGTTTCTCTCGCTTGATAGATTCCTAAGGGTTATTTAATATTAATGTTATTTGTCTTAGATAACATTTTTAATAATTTGGAAATATGTATTTACTGGAGTCATTATAATTTCCTGAATCCTGCATTTGGTTTAGGTGGGAAGCTGTGATCCCCATAATTGGATTCTGTGATATTGTACATTTCAAGGAAGTCAATCATGTGTCACTTCCTCCCAATGGACTGATGCTAGGGTTGGGCGAGAGTCTACAGATAAATAAAGCATTTATTTTTTAAACAAAGGGAATATATTTACTACATATTTGTTAGTTGACTTGCTTGCTATTTTGGTGTATAACTTAAGAATTAACAGTTAGCTGGTAGAGACTCTTCATATTCTAGGTATTTTAACTTGTGCAAAACCCATACAATAGCATTTTCCAAAATGAAAATGGAGTATTAGCTTTTGAGATGTTCTATGATTAGAATTTTGGAATTTGGAATAGAATTTCTAAAGACTGCCGAAACCGGTTTGGCTCAGTGGATATGTGACTCATGGGTCCCAGGTTCGATTCCGGTCAAGAGCATGTATGTTGGTTGCATGTACATCCCCCGTATGTGGCATGCAAGAGGTGGCTGATCGATGTCTCTCTCATCGATGTTTCTATCTCTCTATCCCTCTCCCTTCCTCTCTGTAAAAAAATCAATAAAATATATTTAAAAATAATAATAATAAAAAGAAAATAAAGACTACTGTAGTTTTCTCCTGAAGATTTTTCATATCCAATCTATTTGGAATTCTAAACATGATATAAGATACTAAATTTAAAAATAAGAAAATAAAGATAATTCTTCCTGGATTTATATATCTCTAATTTTTCTCTTTCTTTTATAGGCACATTAATGTTAGAATGATAACATTGTCAATAAATACCATTTCTCACACCTATTTGTAAGCTACCAGCTAGCCTGCCACATATAGGTTACCCTATTTGTAAGCTAAACAGCCAGCCTGCCAGTGTCATGGAGACTGGCAAAAGACATGAAACTCTTGGGTCAGAGACAGCGGACAATTTATCGTATTCCTTAAGAACTAATTTCCACAGAGCAATTATATTAGGTTTTGATGATCGCATTTTCTGTAATGTTTCATGTATATTTTCAGGGTCTTGTTTTTTTGGTTTTCTTCCTTCCTCCCTCCCTCCCTCCTTTCTTTCCTTCCTTCTTCTTTCCCTCCCTCCCTCCCTCCCTCCCTCCCTCCCTCCCTCCCTCCCTCCCTTCCTTCCTTCCTTCCTTCCTTCCTTTTTCTTATTCTTCTTTTCTTTTGTTTATTTAATTAGAAGTTGTTCCTTCCCAGTTCTTATTTTCCTTGGTTTCTGCATTTACTTCTATGGCATCTTCTTTCTGGATACTTCACTCTAAAAAGAGTAGATATAAAAATGTGTTATTTTTAACTATTTATAAATGAGTGTCTCTTAAAGCTTCAGGAAATGCCATTTCTGATTATGCCACCAACAAGACTAATTTTGGGAAGTGGAAGAAGTCTACATTTTGGGATTGTTTCATTTACAAAGCTCTTCATTTGTTCCTGAATATTCAATTTTCTATCTTATGTCATTTTCCTTCAATCTGAAGATTTTTCTTTAGCATTTTCTGTGGTGATTTTCTTTGTCTGACAATGACTTAATTTTTTTTTTTCATTATTGAAGGATATTTCCACTGGGAATAGAATTCTGAGATGACATTTTTTGTTCTCCCAGCACTTTGAAGATGTTGTTACACTGGTTCCCGCTTTCTATTGTTTAGATTGAGAGTCATTAGTGATTCAAACCATTGTTCCCTGTATTCAATCTGGCACCTTCAAGATTGTCTTTATCTTTGGTTTTCAGTAGTTGCACTATTTAAATTTGATTTTCAGTAGTTCCAAATTTTAATAATTTGGAAATATGTATATATTTATTGGAGTCATTGGTACTAATGAAAGTTCTCCTCCTTTTCCTTGGGCAACTTTCAAGTGGATTTGGTTAAGTGTGGTTTTCTTTGTATTTATTTTATTTGAAATTCACTGAGCTTCTTAATTATGTAAATTAGGTTTGAATAAAATTTACACATAATTGATCACTCTTGTAGGAGGGACAGTATCTTAAAGATATACCATATATGTAATTAGAGAGCCAAAACTTTCCTCAGAGCTATGTTTATTTTAGGACTCTCTGAAGAAGCTTAACCCATATTCTAAGTTTTACAACAAATAACTTTTGATATTATGAATGGAAGTCATATTTGCATTCCCCTGAAAGACAGTAGTCATCTTTTACTAACCTAACAGTTCCTGAGAAAATATTGCTTTTCTGTTTTGAAAAATAGCCTTAATATTGTTTATTGATTTGAATCTTTAAAATAGATTTTAGTATAGATAGTAGGCGTTTTCTTTTTTTTCTAGATAGACTTTTATTTTATTGTCTTCTCTGTGTTTTTATTTTTTAAATTTTTTTTCTTTATTGATTAAAGTATTATATATGTGTCCTTTTATCCCCGCATCCCTTCCATCCCTTCCCCCCCACATACACACTCATGTGTTCACCCCTCTGGTGTCTTTGTCCATTGGTTAGGCTTATATGCATGCATACAAGTCCTTTGGTTGATCTCCCTCCCTTACTCCCACCCTCCCCTACCTTCCCTCTGAGGTTTGATGGTCTGATCAAAGCTTCTCTGTCTCTGGATCTGTTTCTGTTCATCAGGTTATATTGTTCATTATATTCCAAATGAGTAAAATCATGTGATATTTATCTTTCTCTGACTGGCTTTTTACACTTAGCATAAATGCTCTCCAGATCCATCCATACTATAAGAATGGTAAGAATTCCTTCTTTTTTACTGCAGTGTAGTATTCCATTGTGTAGATGTAACACAGGTTCTTAATCCATTCATCTGCTGATGGGCACTTAGGCTGTTTCCACATCTTAGCTATGGTAAATTGTTTACTAACTATGAAGAATAGTGGTTTATTCATGAGATTCTGGACATCCCTTTCCTTAGGCACCTTTCACGTGGAATGTCAATTTTGAGCCTGGTTAATCCACATTGCCCCATCTTCTTTCCAGGCTTTGATGCGTCCTGGAAGAATCGATAGAATCGTCTATGTGCCTTTACCAGATGCAGCAACAAGGAAGGAAATATTTAACCTGCAGTTTCACTCGATGCCAATCAGTCAGGACGTTGATCTGAATGAACTCATCCTCCTAACGGACACATATTCTGGAGCAGAGGTAAGAAAGTTCTCAAAATATATTAGTGGAAGGAAAGTGGTGGTTTAGGGTCATTAGCAAAAAGACTGCTTGATTGCCTTACTGGTTTGGTTCAGTGGATAGAGCATCAGCCTGTGGACTCAAGGATCCCAGGTTCGATTCCGGTCAGGACATGAACCTTGCTTGTGGGCACATCACCCTTGGGGAATGTGCATGGGGCAGCTGATTGATCTTTCTCTCTCATCAGTGTTTCTGGCTCTCTATCCCTCTCCCTTCCTCTCTGTAAAAATCAATAAAATATTTTTAAAAAAACATTGCTTCTTGAGACAGCAGCTTCCAACAAAACTTCTTTGAACTTTGATCTCTTGGCCTATCAGATAGAAATGATATATACAACTATCTACTGTTTTCTAATAGAGATCATGTAAGTGAAATTAGGATATCATGAGAGTACTCTGAAGTTCAAAAGACTTGGCCAAGAGATTGTATCATTATTATCTTTTATCAAAATTTTGGGAAATTACCTCAGTCTACTTGTGTATTATCGAAGATTCTCTTCTAAAAACTGTAAAAAAGACATTCTACCCTTAACTGAAAATATACTCAATAAGAGCAGCCAGAACTCTGTGAAAAGGAAAGATTTTCAGTATGGCAGATAAACATTTTTTTAACTTTTTTATTTTTTGGTCCTTAGCAACTGTTTACTTACGCTGTTTTTATTTACAAAATACAATTCTATGAAAATAATTGTGCATCTTTCTACATGCATTTCTTAAGACAGTGGTTGGCAAACTGTGGCTCACGAGCCGTGGTTTGCCACTCTTAAGAAACAGACAAACTTAACAGAAATATCTTCTGAGTACCATTGACATAGTATATGTATACTGGTAAATTGCTATTTTTTAACTAAAATTGTAGATTCTTTTATTCTGAGTTATCTAGCAGATTGGAACTATATTCTATTTTGCTTGCTGTTGTTTTTCTCTCTGGTATAAAATCCAGAGATTAACACATTATAGGTTGTTTAGTAGTGCTCAGAGAATACTTAGGTCAGTTTACACAGTCATAGGTCATAACCACCAAATTGATTCCAAAGGAACTTGTTTTGCCTCAGGTATGAACTGTGTATATTTTATTTTCCCCCTTTAGGTTTTTCAGTTGCACTGGGGGGTGGAAGAAGGAAGTGATGTAGAAAGTAGCTTACGACGCAGGTGAAGGGCATTTACTTTTAAGTTCTATCTGAAACAATAGTCCTAACTAATGAGCATCTCTTTGGCATGACTGTCCATTATGATAAAATGAACATGTAACTACTGTTGACTGACTGTTGCCACATTTTAGGAGTTCACTTTTTGATGTGAGACCAAAGGCTGGCATCATGTACATGATATGTCAGTTTACAGGAAATGGCAAGGAGAAGACACCATAAATCTTTCACTTGAGCTGAGTAAGGAGGAAGAGTAGTTAGCAAGGTATAAATGTGCCTTTCTCACTTTGAAGTAATTTATGGCAGTAATAGAGAAGAGCAAAACAAAAATCAAAGCCAGTGAGGTTCTGTCTGGCTGAAAGGAAGAAACTCAGGTGGTGCCAGGAATTACTGTACCAGCTTGCTAGTTCTTATGTGGTGCATGCCTTATTTAGTCTCAAATACAAGCACATTTGTTTCTGATTAATATTTATATCAGATCTTCTAAAAATAGTCACAGGAAAAGTACCAGAAAATTCTGTTCTTCCTCGAATTACATTTTTCGTATCCCATAATGCTTGAGTGGAGGAAGGGTATCCCCACTGTGGTCCTAATTATAATCGGTATCATCGAAATTTTGTTCCAGAGCTATATCTTACTAGCTCAGGGGTTTTCAACTTGGACAAGCAGGTTTGTGTCATACTTGGGGGATGTTTTTGAGGGGTGCCCTATTGTTTGAGAACTATTATCATTTTTTTTTTTAAGATCTTCAAGTTGCCCTGGCTATTGTGCTAAGTGGTTAGAGCATCAGCCTGCATATCAAAGCGTCTCAGATTTTCTCCCTGCTTGGATCGGGGTGCATGCTGTAGACAAACAATCAATGTGTCTCTCTCTCATATCTATGTTTTTTTCTCTCTCTTCCCCTCCCTCACTCTCTTCCACTCTCTCTGAAAAGCAATGGGAAAAATATCCTCTGATGAGAATTAACAATCAAAAGAAATCTTAATAAATAGGAAATATAAGAGATAAAATTTAGCTTCAGATAAATGTAAGATCTCCTCCCTGCCCCGCTCCATCAAAATGAAATGGTGCTGTAATGTTGACACCCAAAATTAGTTTTGATTTTTTAAAATAGTAAAATCAAAGCCAGAACCTCAGTCATCTGCCTCCTACAAACTCATTGCTTTATCACTGATGTAACTAATTTATTTTCTCCCCAGGCTAAGACCATATCCTTCAGCAGAGAACCTTCTACACAGTATATATTTATCACTTAATAAACTGAAAAAGAAAAAGAAAAAGATTTTTAAAATTATATTTAGGGAAAATAAGCTTTTATTCTCATTTGTCATAAGAGGAGTCCTCTAACATTGTAGCAGCATTGTTAGAGGCACAGCCAGTGTTTCAGAGTTTGAGAGTGTCTTTGGTCACTTTTTGTATCTATGGTAATAAAAACATAATATGCTAATTAGACCAGATGTCCTTCTAGACAAAGCCGGGGTTGCAAGGGAAGCCCAGGTCCCGGGTGCCTGCCAATGGCCAGAAGGAAGCCAGTCCCAGGTGCCAGGGAAGTTGGTGCCAGTAGCTGGGGGGAAGAAGGCCTACTCTTGCACAAATTTCATGCATTGGGCCTCTAATAAAAATGAAAACACAGATCAATTAATTGTCTTCACAGAAGAGTAGATTAACCAAAATTACATAAAGGTAATTTTATATAATTGTACACTATTAACTATATGAACAAGAATTTGGCCAGATAAGCCAGAGATGAGAAAATTGCTGACTGTTTTTTTACAAACATAAAACGTTTATTTTAACTGTAGTGAGGTTTGTTTTATTTGTTTGGGTTTTGTTTTGTTTTGGGATTTTTTTTTCATTGATTTTTAAAAGGAGAGGGAGAGAAACCTCTATGTGAGAATGAAACATCGATCATCTATCTCCTGCATGTCCCCTAACAGGGATCGAGTTCACAACCTGGGCATATGCCCTGGTCAGCAATCAAACTGGCAACCTTTCTAGGTGCATGTGACGATTCCCAGCCAACTGAGCCATACCAGCTAGGGCTATAGTGAGTATTCTTTTTGTTTTGTTTTTGTGAATCCTCACCTGAGGGTATTTTTTACACTGACCTTTAGAGAGAATGGAAGCAGGGTAGAGAAGCAGGGGGAGAGAGAGAGAAACATCCATGTGAGAGAGACACATGGATTGGTTGTCAGGGACCTAAACTGCAACCCAATCCAGGTACATGCCTCTTGACCGGGAATCAACCCCATGATCCTTCAGTGCCAGGTTTGACACTCTAACCACAG
Organism: Lasiurus cinereus; assembly: GCA_011751065.1. Lineage (NCBI taxonomy): Eukaryota > Metazoa > Chordata > Mammalia > Chiroptera > Vespertilionidae > Lasiurus > Lasiurus cinereus. Next base: position 11,818,660 of record JAAGEH010000293.1, read on the forward strand.
ATGAGGGCTGTAGAGTGTTTTTTTGTTGTTGTTATTGTTGTTTTGTTTTTGATTTTGGTTTTTCATTGTAATTAAAATGTTGTGGAGGATTATTGTAATGGAGACGATACTGGTGATATTTTTGAAGACTGGATTAGGGAGGTACTTTTAAAAATATTTTCTTCCCACCTGGTACTTTATTTTGCCCAGTCAACCTTGTTCTATAAAGCTTACACAGGCCCCATGTTTGAAGTAGCTCCTTACACCCTTCTAAGTTCTCCCTGGAGAGAGTATCCAGAAAATTTGAGCCCCAAGAAGTTTGTCGCCAGCTGAAGAAGAAATGCAGCAACTAGGGAGCCTCCTTGGAGGCTGGCAGAAAGCATCTTTCAGCCATTCCTGCACCCACCACTCCCCTTTGGCCTGGACCTCATTGTGTCTGGCTTCTTGACTGTAGCTCCCAGTTAGTGGAAAAACGTGTTGCCATTTAAAAGCAGTGGTAAGGACAATCTGATACATGTCATTATACATCTGTCCATACTCATAGAATTTACAACACCGAGAGTAAATCTTAATGTAAACTGTGGGCTTTGAGTGATAATGATGTCAATGTAGGCTCATCAGTTGTTATAAATGTACCACTGTTGTAGGGGATGTTGATGATTGGGGAGCCTTCGTATATGTAGGACAGGAGATATAATGGAAATCTCTGTATCTTCCCCTCAATTTTATTGTGACCTTAAAACTACTATTAAAAATAGTTTTTAAAAAACTATGTCATGCACAGAGGCAAGGACCATAATAAACATGTATAGCACTGTAATGTTTATAATAAGAGAAACAGATCATGTTTCAATCTATTATTTTTACACTTAATTATTAGTAACTGTCACCAACCCATTCCTTGTAAATTTGTGGACAATTCTGTATATATACTCTCTTGTTGACCTAATTAACCTTTGATTCATTTTTTAAAAAATAATATTTTATTTTTCAATTACAGTTGACATACAATATTATATTTGTTTCAGGTATACAGCCCAGTGATTAGACATTTATGTAACTATGAAGTGATCACCCTGATAAGTCTAGTACTCAACTCAGCACACACATAGTTATTACACTATTACTGACTATATTTCCTCCTATGCTGTACTCCACATGCCCATGACTATAACTAGCAATTTTTACTTAATCCCTCAAAACCCCTCCCATCTGGCCACCATTAAAATGTTCTCTATTAAAAAAATAAATAAATAAAAAAGCTGATGGGAATTCAAGCTCAAGAGGAAATAGTAAGTCTTTTTTGGTTATAGCTATTGTTTGCTTTGATTCTTTTAAGTTATTTGTAGCAGATTCCACTCCATTTTTTTAAATTTATCTTTTATCAAATTATTCTAATTACTTTAGAAAAACTTTTATCTTACTACCAACAAGAAACCAACAATCACAAATAAATGGATATAAACCATAGTTGGGCATATCACTCACATGCCCTGGGACAAGGTGTTAAGTAAGAGACATTATTTCCTCTCTGTGTAGGATTTGCTGGATGGGCGGAAAGCTAATATCTATAAAACTGGAGTTGAATGTTTGCTTGTGTTTGAATACGATCCTCCTTTTAGTGCTTATCTCATTAAGTGAAATTGAGAATATATCTAGAAGTCAGGTATCAGCTATATGTTTTATAAATAGCATAGGCAGTCATAGCATTTTTTCATATACTGTATCAAGGTTTCAGGATTCAACTTCCCAGAGAGGCGGTAATTTATTAATGGGGAAAAAATAATTTTAATCTTGCAATTGAGTAGATTTCTAATAGGTTTGTAGCTCCTTTCAGGATGGTTTCAGGTAAGTTATTCTTATTTGAAATCTCATTTTGCTCACTTGTAAAATATCTACATCGTTTTAAGAAATCTGGGATCTTGGAATCGTTGCCAGTATCCATAAGTACTTTTTTACTGTGGCCTAGAGATCTTAATCATAGCACCAGATTTTGGTAAAAATTCTCCTTAGCAAACTTTAACAATTTCCTATTCAATGGAAAAGGAAGTTTTACCTCCTAAGAGATTCCCAGACCAAGTGGCTTTATTTTTTCATCTGAGGTGTTTGGTTTTTCTGCTTTTCAATAGAACACTTAGTCAAATTCAATATCTATGATTCTGGAGGCCTTAGGATAAAAAGTTTTATAAAGTGGAATATATAGCAGCCACTTTTCTCCTAAACTCTTTGTTAGGAAAATAAGTACAAGGTTCAAAGTTATAGTTTTGTTTACATTAAGTTACAATTTCTAAAACTTCCAGTTTATGAAGGTATAAACATTCTCTGTTTCCAAACTTCAACTCCTACTTAAATTGGCAATAAAAGAGCCTTAATTCATCTTACCTGAGGGCTATCTCAGATCGGATGTTTACAGCAAAGCAAGTCATCCTCCAGAACACCCTGTGCTGCCATACCACTAGTACTGACTCCTTGCCAGGTGCTTAAAACTACTGTCAGATTACTAGAAGCATTAGTCAGAAAGGAAGTGGATGTTGAATGAGAGGCTGGCTGGCAACAAACTTCATACAGTATTTCATAACCAGATACTGCAGCCCCTTTATAGGGAAGCAGTATATCAAGGCAACAAGTTAGTTAAGACCTACATAATAATCTAGTCCTCCAAGGCTGGCCCGTAGGCTAAATCTGTATCTATGAACTACTAAAGCCAGTTGTCCTGCTGATTGGGGCAATTTACCAATCCACCTGAGTTCTCCTCTCCAAATTCTCAGGTTTTCTATTGACTCCAGAATTTTTGCACAAATGATTCATCTAGTTTCCTTTATCTTTAAAATCGATAAAATTGGGGGGGATTCTGCCAACTTGAGAGGAGCTTATGATATAAAAAAGATCATCTAAAACATACTACTAAGTCTGTCATATAGATTCTGGTAGAATTGGATCTTTTTTTTTTTATTTGAAGGGATAGAAGACTAATTTCTAATAATAGTAATTGAGCTATGTTCTAAACTCCTGCTACCAATATATGTGAAAACTGTTTCTTCTTTTAAGAACATTTTGTACTATGTGAAACTGCATTAGTTAAGCAAAATGGGTTATGGAATGAAAAACATCTAAATCCAAATGCAAAGCTTGTCCACTTCCTCATCTGTGGCCATTCTCCTTACACTGAATAAAGATATGAGAGGCTCTACCTCATAGAGCTGTTGTCCAGATTAGATGACATAATTCATACAAGGTACTTTCCTAGTAAGCACCTGGCCAGTGCCCAATAAATCATTTTTATAATCAACAAATCCAATTTAATCATCTGTAATACTAAATTTTAATTTTTTTCCATATTTTATTGCCTTAGATTTTATGAATACTCATGAGTATTTCATGTATATGTCATATTTTTATTTTTGCTGGTGTGTCCTTTAAATTTAAACCATATTTTATAGTTACATGCAGCATTTTTTTTCAGCTGGTTTACTAGTACATTTATAAACAATTGTAAGGCCTATTTTTATTTTTTCCTTGTTAAAGAGATATACTCTTTTTTACTTTAAAGTGTATAAAATTGTTTCTTTACAAACTGTCTACATAATATCCCTATTCCAGCATATTTGTTAAGGTAATTTCTGGTTCCTTGTGTACAATTTAATTCTTTTTTTCTTTTTTTATTGATTTTTTTTACAGAGAGGAAGGAAGAGGGATAGAAAGTTAGAAACATCGATGAGAGAGAGACATGGATCAGCTGCCTCCTGCACACCCCTTACTGGGGATGTGCCCGAAACCAAGGTACATGCCCTTGACCAGAATTGAACCTGGGACCTTTCAGTCCGCAGACAGACCTCTATTCACTGAGCCAAACTGGTTTCGGCTAATTCTTTTTTTCTTAACATAAGTTTTGTTAAGGAAAAAAAGGAGGAGGGGAGCAGTGAACCTCACAACTTTACAAACTTGAAGGTTTCTGTTTCTACTAGAATGACTATTTAGGAAATAAGCATTCCTAATTCCTATGCCCTTTTATTTAAGTTAGGCTTGAACCCAAGTGTTTAGGTGAGGACAAAAGCACTGCATGTTTATCTTTGGTATTTGATGACAACATCTCTACATGACAGTAATTCTGAGTTCTTAAGGGTGTCATTCTATTAAATTGTTACTAAACTCTGTTAAATGGTTGTTCAGAATCGCAGTGTAGTTGTTAAATTATTCTTAAATATAACCTCCACTAAGTTTTGGAAATTTTCTAGTAAGCACCTAGCCAGTCCCCAATAAATTCTAACCTTGCCTTAGGCCAAAAAGAAAAGTAGAAAATTAAGATTTGCATGGCTCTTTTTCTTGTTTTGTTTGTATTTCATCTCCAAATATTATTTCTTGAGTCCTTTAATAATGGCTAGCTCTCTTTTTACTATTAAAATCTGGAAAATGGGTTTTATTTTTATATTTGTGGAAAAGTTTTCCTGGTCTTTTCGAAGCAAGAAACTATCAGGTATAATGCACATGCCATTTTTATCATTATGGAAGTTCCAAATCATAGAGTAGTTATTTTCTCTTTTTCTTCAGAATTTTTTTTAAAGATCTCTTAAACTTTTTTTGGCATTTGGATAAGACATTCTTTCAATAGTAGCAAAAGTAGCCCCTTGGCATATTTTTATTCACTTCAAAAGAATCCTTAAGGAGTGGTTTTATATTTAAAAGCAAGAATTGAATTTTGTTTGCCTAGCATTAACTTCTTACCAGAATTCTTAAAAATATAAAAGGTCAAACAAACACTTTTAGATATAATAAAACAAGTAGTCCCCAGCATTAAAAAATATTTTTTTAGGGGTTCTATGTCAAAAGCCTAAGTGTCAGAACTAGAGATTAAGGAGAAGATAAATCCAAAAGTTGTGAATTCAAAATGAACTTTCTTATTATTAATGAATTGGATATAGTGGTCTGAAATATGCACACACACACTGGTTAACAGAAGCTGGTCTGACATTTCCTTTATAGCTTCCTTAGAGTTTCATAAGGATACTTATGCTATGAAATTAACTTTCTGCCATGTATAGTTTACTTTATTTTTTAACTCTACAGATATTTTCAAGGGTGAGTAGAGTATGATTGCTAAGAATATGTTAAGTTTTATAAAAAACTGACAAACTGTTATCTAATGTGGCTGTGCCATTTTGCATTCCCATCAGCAGTGAGTGAAGGTTCTTGTTTCTCCATATCCTCACTTGCATTTGCCATCAGTATCTTATATTTTAGGCACTGTAGTATGTGGATAATAGTATTTCCAGGTTTATTTGCATTGGCCTGATGATATATGATGTTCAGAACCCTTTTATATGCTTATTTACTTTCTATATTTCTTCTTTGGTAAGCTGTCTATTCATATTTTTTGCCATTTTTTAATTGAGTTTACTTATTGTGGAATTTCGAGAGTTCTTTGTATATTTTAGGTACCACTTTACCATATTTGTGTTTTCTAAATATTTTCTCCCAATCTGTGGCTTATTGGAGTAGAAATTTTTAATTTTAATGGATGTTTAATATTTTCCTTCAAAATATCCTATATAATAAAAGCCTAATATGCAAATAGACCAAACAGCACAAGGATTAGTGGAATGACTGATCACTATGATACACACTGACTACCAGGGGGCAGATGCTCAACTCAGGAGCTGCCCCTAGCCCACAGGCCCCAAGCCAGCCAGGCGGGTGCCAGTGGAGTCCCTAATTGCCCTGCGAGCTGCCCTGTAGAGGGAGGTGACTGAGGGTGGCAGAGGGTGAGGCCAGTGAGCAGGTGGTGCCAGGCTGGCCAAGGTGGGTGCCAGCAGGGCCTCCTGATCACCCTCCGGTTGCCCCACAGATTGGCCCTGATTGTTGGCCAGGCCTAGGGACCCTACCCATGCACGACTTTCATGCATCAGGCCTCTAGTATTTAATAAGGTAGTAACTGTATTATTTCTGTAAAGGATATCTATTTGGAGAATCATGCTTTATGAATGTTTATAGATAGAAGTTACCATATTTGCTCAAAGCCTATTTTTGTCCTTTTATAATTGAAATGATTTATAACTTTTAATGGTAAGGGGAAATTATTCCCTTGAAGAGCTGTTAGCCATGAAGAAAACCATCTTTTTTCTTTTGGACATTATGCTAGTGTATTTGAATGAGATATTTCTGCCTACATAAATAGAAAGATGTTTCCCTCAGAAACTGGGACTCCCTACTCAACAGGAGCAGCTATAACTTAGACATATGCGGCATTTTATATGCAGATCGCACACTACACAATAGCAGTGCTATATAGCCATGTTTTAAAACATAGGACAACTGTACTGGAAGTGATAGATGAGGAGAGGGCCATTTTAAATGAAAAAGTACATTCTAGAATGAAATTTTTGCCTTCTGATTCACAGAGCTAGTCAAATCACATATTGTAAGTAATACAATAGAGGCTCATTCTTTGAATTCTGCTAAGCCACTTTTTGACCTTGAGCAAGTCTTGACCTGTTTTATTTCAGTTTCATTTTATTGAATGAAATCACATCATAGAGCTTTTGTATCTTATCAATTCTGAGGTTCTATATCCACTTTGTGACTCTTACATTGCAGTACTGCTTATTACTTTTAAACATTATCAGAGGTAGGAGAATCCAAGATGGCAGCATAAGTAAACACCTACACTGCTGCCTCACACAACAATTTCAAAACTACAACTAAAAGACAGAACGGACAGCATCCAAAACCACAGGAAAGCTGGCTGAGTGGAAATTCTACAACTAGAAGGAAAGAGAGGGGCTCATGGAGACTCAGAGGAGCTGCAAAAAGCTGGGGTGCGGAGACACGTGTGTAGCTGGCTTTCTCTGGTGGGAGGGAAACGAAGACTCCCAACGGCATTGAACCCCTTATCCTATGACACTAAACCCCAGGTCCAGCTGAAACTCATACAGGGGAAGGTTGGACTGTGAAAAGGGAGAAGTACACGGAAATTTAGGGGAGTCGCAAAAGAGCAGAAGTTGGGCGGAGTGCACAGCACTGCGCACAGAAGACTGACTGCTGATAGTGCCACTGGCTTTCACAAGTGGGCCACTTCTAACTGCACCACTTCTAACTCCACTAAATCCCAGTTTCGGGTGAAACCCTGGGGACCCAGACTCATATGGTCCCGGAGTGCAGGGGAGCCAGAAAGGCAGCAGTCTAGAAGCACTGTGAGAGCGGGCGTGCACACGGGGACTGCTCCAGTGATTACCCAATCACGTGAGACTCAGGGACCGTGGAGGGCAGGGCCGACTGGAAGGCAAGGAGGTCCAGTAAGCCCTGAGACTCCACCCCTCCCAAGCTCAACAGAGAGGCTTTTGCAGTTTTGCAAGTCTTGTATCATAAGGCTGAATCCAAAATAGAAGTTCTCCCGGCATAATGAAAATGCCAAGACAAAGGAAGAGATCACAAACAAAAGAAATGGAGGAAAACAAACGACTGGATATAGAGTTCAAAACCACGGTTATAAGGTTTTTCAAGAATATCCAAGCAAAGATGTATAAAGTTAGCGAGACCCAAGAGGAGATGAAAAGGAACCAACTGAAGATGAAAAAGGACCAACTAGAAATTAAACATACATTGACTGAAATAAAAAATATTATACAGAGACCTAATAGTAGACTAGAGGAAGGCAAGAATCAAGTCAAAAATTTGAAATATAAAGAATCAGAAAACACTCAACTGGAAAAGCAAGAAGAGAAAATCCTAAAGTGTGAAGATAATGTAAGGAGCCTCTGGGACAGCTTCAAGCGTACCATCACCAGAATTGTGGGGGTGCCAGAAGAAGAGAGAGAGCAAGATACTAAAAACCTATTTAAAGAAATAATGATTGAAAACTTCCCACATCTGGTAAAAGAAATAGACTTACAAGTCCAGGAAGCACACAGAACCCCATATAAAAGGAATCTAAAGAGAACTACACCAAGACACATCATTATTAAAATACCAAGAGCAAAAGACAAAGAGAGAATATTAAAAGCAGCAAGAGAAAAACAGTTAATTACCTACAAGGGAGCCCCATACAACTGTCAGCTGATTTCTCAACAGAAACGATGCAGGCCAGATGGGAGTGGCAAGAAATATTCAATGTAATGAATAGCAAGAACCTATAACCAAGAATACTCTACCCAGCAAAGCTATCATTCAGAATTGAAGGGCAGATAAAGAGCTTCACAGATAAGAAAAAGCTAAAGGAGTTCATTAACTTCAAACCAGTACTATATGAAATGCTGCAAGGTATTCTTTAAGAAGGGGAAGAAGAAAAAGGTAAAAGATAAAAAATTATGAACCATGAATACATATCTATCAACAAGTGAATCTAAAAATTAAGTGAATTAAAAATTTGATCAATTGAATAAACTGGTGAATATAATAGAATCAGGAGCACAGAAAGGGAGTGGACTGGTAATTCTCCGGGGGAAAGGGGTGAAGGGGGTGCAGGGAGAGACTGGACAAAAATCATACACCTATGGATGAGGTCAATGGGAGGGAGGTAAGGTTAGAGGGAGGGGTGGGAGCTGGGTGGAAGGGAGCTATGGAGGGGAAAAAAGAGAAACATGTAATAATCTGATTAATAAAGATTTAAGAAAAGAAAAATATGTAAATATATATATATATAAAAAATAAACATTATTAGAGGTAGACTTGGGAGAATGTGCCTACAGAAAACATATATATGTCCACATTGCAAAATAATGTGAGCATATCTATGACAGAAATTTTAAGAAATTTTTTCATATATACTGTATTTTCAGTTTTTAAAATTTTATTCAAAAGATAATTGAGCATCTATGCTAATAACAGGGTAATATGTTAATTAGACCAGATGTCTTCCAGACAAAGCTGCAGCAGCTGTGGTGGCCGGCAGAGGCAGCAGCAGTGACGTGATGGGGGTGGCACTTCCCCTGATGGGCACCGTTGCTTCCCACAGAGGGAGGCCAGAGGCAGCAGCAGCAAGGGGCTCCCTGCAGGAGAGCAGACCTAAGCCATCAGTAGGATATCTCCTAAGGGATTCCAGTCTGTGAGAAGGGGCAGGCCCGGGCTGAAGGATCCCCCCAAGGGCATGAATTTTCATCCACTAAGCCTCTAGTTTTTAAATAACAGCAATTTGCTGACATGTGTCTTGGAAACATGTATAATCGAATATATCTTGGTAGGTACAAAGCAGCAAAATACAATTATTCTCTAGTAATTCTACCCTTATTAGAAGAGTTCGCAGTGTAACATTGGTCGACCATGATTCTTTCTTAGTTGCCACTATTAAGAAAGCAGGGCTCCACAGGTAATATACTCCATAGCAAAAAGCTGAAAACTTTAAGACCAGAATCAAAATGAGGATACCCGTTTTTGCCACTCCTGTTCAGCATAGTATTGAAAGTATTAGCCAGAGCAATTAGGAAGGAAAAAGAGATAAAACGCATCCCAACTGGAAAGGAAGAAATAAAACTGTCACTATTTGCAGATAATATGATTTTATATATAGAAAGCCCTAAAGACTCCACCAAAAAACTGTTAAAACTGATAAACAAATTCAGTAAAGTTTCAGGGTACAACATATAGAAAAAAAATGTGTATTTTACATACCAAAAACAAACTATCAAAAAAGAAATTAAGAAAGCAGTCCCATTTATAATTGCATAAAAGAGATAAAAATACTTAGGAATAATTTTAACCAAAGAAGTGAAAGACATGGATGAAAGAAATTGAAGAAGATATAGAAGAGAATCCAAGATGGCGGCATAGGTAAACATCTACACTGCTGCCTCGCACAACAATTTCAAAACTACAACTAAAAGACAGAACGGACATCATCCAGAACCACAGGAAAGCTGGCTGAGTGGAAGTTCTACAGCTAGAAGGAAAGAGAGGGGCTCACGGAGACCCAGAGGAGCTGCAAAAAGCCGAGGTACGGAGACGCGCATGCGGAGAGAGCGGGTGCCGGAGTACCTGGCTGGCTTTCTCTGGTGGGAGGGAAACGGAGACTCCCAACGGCATTGAACCCCTTCTCTTACAACACTAAACCCCAGATCCAGCTGAAACTCATACAGGGTGAGTTTGGACTGTGAAAAGGGAGAAGTGCCAGAAATTTAGGGGAGTCGCAAAAGATCAGAGGGCTGTGGCGGCGCCCACGGCACTGCGCGAAGGACAGATTGCTGATTGTGCCACTGACTTTCTCGAGTGGGCGGAAGACAGACCCTCCCAACTGTGCCACTTCTGACTCTACTAAGCCCCAGTTTCGGGTGAAACCCTGGGGACCTAGACTTGTGTGGTCTTGGTGCGCAGGGGAGCTGGAAAGGCAGCGGTTAGAGGCACTGCAGGCGTGCGCGCACAAGGACCACTCCAGCCATTACCCAGTCACATGAGACTCAGGGGCCGTGGAGGGCGGGCCCGACTGGAAGGCAAGGCGGTCCCTTAAGCCCTGAGACTCCAATCATCCCAAGCTCAACAGAGGCTTCTGCGGCTTTGCATGCCTGGTTTCATAAGGCTGAATTCAACACAGAAGTTTCCCCGACATAGGGAAAATGCCGAGACAAGGGAAGGAAGTACAAACAAAAGAAATGGAGGAAAAAAAACGACTGGATATAGAGTTCAAAACCACGCTTATAAGGTTTTTCAAGAATATGCTAGAAAAGATGGATAAATTTATCAAGTCCCAAGAGGAGATGAAAAAGGACATACTAGAGATGCAAAAGAGCCAACTAGAGATGGTAAAGGTCCAACTAAAGATGAAAAAGGACCAACTAAAAATTAAACATTCACCGACTGAAATAAAAAATATCATACAGAGTCCTAACAGCAGACTAGAGAAAGGCAAGAATCAAGTCAAAAATTTGAAATATAAAGAAGCAGAAAACACTCAACTGGAAAAGCAAGAAGAAAAAAAAAGAATCCAAAAATGTGAAGATAATGTAAGGAGACTCTGGGACAGCTTCAAACGTACCAACATCAGAATTGTGGGAGTGCCAGAAGAGAGAGAGCAAGATACTGAAAACCTATTTAAAGAAATAATGACTGAAAACTTCCCACGTCTGGTGAAAGAAATAGACTTACACGTCCAGGAAGCACACAGAACCCCATATAAAAGGAATCCAAAGAGGACCACACCAAGACACATCATAATTAAAATACCAAGAGCAAAAGACAAAGAGAGAATATTAAAAACAGCAAGAGAAAAACAGTTCATTACCTACAAGGGAGCACCCATACGACTGTCAGCTGATTTCTCAACAGAAATGATGCAGGCCAGATGGGAGTGGCAAGAAATATTCAACGTGATGAATAGCAAGAACCTACAACCAAGAATAATCTATCCAGCAAAGCTATCATTCAGAATTGAAGGGCAGATAAAGAGTTTCACAGATAAGAAAAAGCTAAAGGAGTTCATTAACTCCAAACCAGTATTATATGAAATGCTGAAAGGTACTCTTTAAGAAGAGGAAGAAGAAAAAGATTAAAGTCAAAAAATTATGAACAACAAATACGTATCTATCAACAAGTGAATCTAAAAATTAAGTGAATTAAAAATTTGATCAACAGAATAAACTGGTGAATATACTAGAATCAGGAGCATTGAAAGGGAGTGGACTGATAATTCTCAGGGGGAAAGGGGTGAGGGGTATACAGGGAGAGACTGGACAAAAATCATACACCTATGGATGAGGTCAACGGGAGGGAGGGAAGGGTGGGAGCTGGGTGGAGGAGTGCTATGGAGGGGAAAAAAGAAAAACAAATGTAATAATCTGAGTAATAAAGATTTAATTTAAAAAAAAAGAAATTGAAGAAGATATAAATAAATGGAAAGATATGTGATGCTCATGGATTAGAAGAATTAATAGTATTAAAATAGCCATACTGCCAAAGCATTCTACACATTCAATGTGATCCTTTTCAAAATTCCAAAGGCATTTTTTACAAAAATAAAGCAAACAGTACTAAAATTTGTATGGAAGTACAAAAGACTCCAAATAGCCAAAGCAATCTTGAAAAAGAAGAACAAAGTTGGAGCCAGCACTCTCTTATTGCAAATGACAAGCCTCATCCATGAACACATTTTCCAGTTGGAATTTTAGTGCCTCATTCCTAAATATGAATGAAAAACTGAAGATTACCAATATTTGAAGAAAGATTCTTACTATGAGATAGTCTGGAACAAACAGGGAAAATAGAAACAATGAGGAAGCAGGTGAAGAGAGAGTTAAGAAGTAGATAGTACAATCATGAAACAAGCACCAGAGGCTCACTATAAGAACACCCAATTGTTCCTTAATTGAAAATTTTTAAATCTTTACATAGAAAGCTTAAAAATGCAATAGAAGAATTAGAAAAAGTTATATAAGTCTCTAGAAAATAAAACACAAGGAGATGAAAATTGGAGAACTGGAGCTATGACTAATAGGAGTTGCAGAAAGAGCAAACAGGAAAGTCTCTGAATATCTTTCCAAGAATTGAAGAACTTAAGTTTCTAGATTGAAAGTCTCTATCAAGTGCCCAGCCTCAGCCCATCAAATACAAGGAACTAAGTATGTGGATTGCCACAAAATTTTCTGCAGCAGCTGTAAGACAGAAGAGCTGTATTAACTATGCTTTTATATTTCTGAGGGCAAATGATTTCCAACCTAGAGTTCTGTATCTAGCCAAACTATGAAACCAAATGTGAAGATGAAATAAATACATTTCAGACATGCAAGATGTAAAACAAATTTATACCACACACCTGTTTTTAGGAAGCTAATGGTGGATGTGTTCCACCAAAAACAAGGAAAAAAATGGATCCAGGAAACAGTTCAACACTGCAAAGTGGTGAAGGCAGTTCCCAAGGGGCTGGAGAAACATTCCAGAAAAAACATCTTTAAGCTTCTCAACATAATAAGCTGGCTAGGAAAAGTTAGTCTTATCAGGTTTGGCTGACATTGCTTTTCAATTGAGAATAATAAGACTAGTAGGTGAAGATTACATCAGCTACATTTGGAAATTTTAAAAGCAAAATATTGTCTCAAAGAATGAGCTTTATTTTTTTTTCTTTTCTACCTCTTTATTTCAATTTAGAGCTATTTTTCCAGGAAGGCTTTATTTTGGAATTCAGTATTAGTCTTTTCTGTCATTTTTTAAAGTAAAGATGAGTAGTTTGTAAAGATTTTAGTAGCAGAACCTTTCCTCTCTCTCAGATAAAAACCTTAATATAGGAAAGCCATTATATAGAGTAGGGCAAAAGGAGGTTTACACTTGTGAGTATGCAAAAACAGTTTATTCTTATACTAGAGGCCTGGTGCATGAAAATTAGTGTACTGAGTCGGGGGGGTCCTTCAGCCGGTCTGCTCCCTCTCATAGTCTGGGAGCCCTCAGGGGATGACCTACTGATGGCTTAGGCCCACTCCCATGTGGCTGCTGGCCCTTGGCCTTTGCTTCTTAGCACTGGCCCCGCCCACTGGTGGGTGGGAGGCAATCTGGGGCCAGGCCGGCTGTGGGAGGTTGAGGCACAGCAGGTCGAGCCCTGCCCAGCCTCTTGGAGGCATGGCACCAGGACCGAGCCCACACTGTTGCCTCTGTGGCTGCCTCTGCCAAAGGGGCAGCACTGGGACCAGGACCACACAGCCCCATGCCCTGCTGTCTCTATGGAAGGGGCCATGGCACTAGACTGGCCCGCGCCATGGTGGCTTCTGCACTGCCGTCTCTCTCGCACTGCTGGCCCTTGGCCCTCGCAGCTGCTGCAGCTTTGTCTGCAAAATGTCTGGTCTATCCTGTCTAATTAGCATATTACCCTTTTATTAGAGTAGATTGTATTATTTTCCATATGAACAATTGTAAACTACTTTTGCCCCATTCTGCATAAAAGAGGTGGAATTGAATCTGCTTTGGTGATGGCCTGCCCCACCTACATACCTTTCGCTCCTGCTGGCACCTCTGAGGCACTTTGGAGATTGCAGAGCATTTTAAAAACTATTGCTCTAGCTAAAAAGGCTACTGAACATACGGCTTACTTCATTCTACGTCTCAAAATTATAACCTGAGGACCCACAGTCTCATGAGGTGAATCAGAACATGGTGTGGCATTGCTGCTGCATAGTAAGCTTCTATAGCTGAGCACCTGGGACATAAATGCACATTGACAAATTTGTATCTCTGATTGTAACAGTCAGATTCGTTTTTAATGAAATGTCATGGCTGGGTTTCAAATAAAGGTCGGAACCTCCAATTTTTACATTCTTTACATTTTTAAGTTTGAAATTAGTAACATATTTCTTTTCCTATATATATGCATGAACTGAGGCAAACCTGGAGCCTCCAGATAGCACCATGTTTGGGGTGGAGAGCCTGCATTTAAGTGCTCCTAGTAATACATCCTTTGTCCCTTGTAACACTGTCCTTTCTCTTTCCCATGTCACCTCCATAAAAGAAACTGTTGACAGATTTATAGTTTTAAATAGTTTTCCAGATACAATCTTCTTTGGGTAAATAAAACTAAAAGATGAGGTTAAAGAATAAAAAGAGATAACAATTCTATGAGAATTTGAGTTTTTATATAAGTGTGGTCATTATAGGATGACTTTCACATCAGAATTGAACCTACCTATGTACCATGAAATTGTACAACACAATAATAGAGCATGGCCATAACTTTTCAGTCTGAAAAATGATTTGTCATTGGCAGGTATTAAAAATGCCAACTTCATTGCCTTTATTACCTGCTATGGCAAGGTAGTTCCTAACTAAACATTTTGTGAACTGGTTAATGTTTAATATTTACTAAGTTGTAAGGCTTAGTAACATAATGAAGAAATAGTTATAAATCTTGTGTGCTTTGTGCTTTAAGTTCATGTTGCTTCCCCATTCACCTTTACTTTTGGGTTCTTTAACTAAATAGTGCAGAAAATATAGTTTATGAAATTAAAAGAGGAAAATAACAGTTTTAAAACTCTACCTTTTATATCTCTACCTATAATTTTGAGAATTAAAACCCTGAGCAAATGCTTATCTTGGCAGGCAAATTATTTTAATCTGAAGCTTGATCAGAATACAATTAGAAGAATATTCTGTATCACAGTTAGAAGTATTATTATCTTCTTATGTCCAACCTAAAAAGCAGATGCACAAATTACCATTTCAATGTAGAAAATGCGTTTTTATTTTGAAGATCATGAGAAATAAGTTGCATGTGAAAATTAATAGAGCAGTCCCTCATTTTTATCACTCAGTCATTCTCTAAGAACACTGCCTGTGACACCTGTGAAGAAGCAGAGCCTTGGAGTTGTGTCCCCAGCAGGAAGAGATGTGCCCAAATTTAGTTTGATTGATGGTACCCTTATAGAACTGCAGGACTATGCTGGAAAGTTACTATAACACCCCAGAAAAGCCCCTCACTCAGATGCTACATTCTAGGCCAAACCATTACTGAATACACTTTTAAGGAAAATTGCACCTTCCCAATTTGGCAAGAAAATAGTAGTTGAAATGGCTTGAAGATGTTCTTTAGTTCTTTTTCATCTTCATCTTGTTTTCCACCTCAGGAAACAGTTAAAAAAATATTCATCTATTGTTATTTTCTTCATTTTGTTTTAATTAAATGAAGATCCTTTTGTTGTTAAGAATTGAGGGCGCTAATGAAATCCCGCCAGTCAAGGCCCAGAGGGGTCCATTTGAATGTTGCTCTGTGACTTAGGCTCTGCTCAGTCACTGTGGCCTTGTTCTATGTAGCTTTCCATACCAGGTGCATAGCTTGAAGGATGTCCTTCTTCCTGTGGTTTGAGCTCTCCTCTTACTCTCCTCGGTTTCTAGCTAACTTACTTACTCCCAACAACGATGTTCTCTGGGTACTTAAGACTCATTGTTCATTTGAGGGGCTGTGATACATACACATTTGAATGAAATTTACTTTGTGTTTTTCATTTGTGGGGCTGTGATATATACACATTTGAATTAAATTTAAGCTTTGTGTTTGCCATTTGTAGCTTATACTGGAAAGTCATTCTGGTCCTACAGATAAAATCTGTAGTGGGCATTATTTTGAATATGTCACTGGTTGTTTCTCTTAATATCCCCATAATGATATTGGTCATTTTGGTTTTCTCATTGGAACATGAATAAGATTTACCTATACTAGTTTTTGTAGGTTTATAATAATCAGTACTTCACATGCTGAGAATCATGATGACATTAATATTAATACACTATAGTGCCCAGTGAAATTCTTTGAGGTGTTGGCAAGGGATGAACTTTCCTATCAACTTAGAAATGCTTCCACCAGTCAGCAAAGGCAACACAAAATTTCATCACTCAGTCTTGATGCTCAAGTAATTCCAGTAGTCACGGTGACACTGTTGAGCTTCTGTCTGCTGGAAAATGTTTTGCTTTCCATTTTCAAAGATGATTGTTGACAGATAACCCATTTTCTATGTGTGTGAATGTAATGAAAATACCACTCTGAGTTCAGTAAACCTTTCGTTACTAAATTCACATAAAGTCCATCTTTGGGATTTTGCTATTTGCAAAGTTTGATTGTGCACAACTCTGTCTCAAAGCTATAAACTTTCCTTCCTTGTTCCTTTGTTCCCGCTTTGTTGTTTACAATATCATTCTCCATCAGTCTCCAATATTGGATGCTAAATGGCCATAAAAATTAGTTTGGGGTTGCTTTGCTTATAGTCAATCTCATATCAGAACCCCGCTTATCAGCTAGAAAATGTTATTCTCTAGAAAATGTTCCAAAAAAGCTAGCAAGTTAAGGTGTTACAACCAGAAAGGGAGTGTTATCTACCTGAAGACACATAAGATATAAGTCTCCTAGACCACTCAACAGTGACTTCTTCTTGAGTCAGGTTAAATAAATCCATAGCCACCAGATTCTCTGTTGGCCTTTGTTATACATTCAGTTATCACACAATATACTAATATGATTAGTAATGTTTGCCACAATTTTGTTAAGTACTTACTATATGCTAGACATAAGTATTGTACATAAGTTATCAAATTTAATATAACAACTGTGAGTTATGTAATTAGTATACTCAATTTACAGAATAAGAAACCTGTCTCTTTGTAGAAATTTCTAACCCTGTTCACCTAACTTCTGCTCCTATTGGCTTTGGTGTTCTTGCTTCAGAAAGCCTCTTGACCCATACTTTTTAGGTTTTTTATCCACTTCTTCCAGAAAACTCTCTCTTGTCATACTTAATGTTATATTGTATTATAAATTAGTTCATGTATCTTTCTCAGGAGACCATTGTTTTCTTAAGTAGTAAATAGTGGCCTAATTAGTGAAATCTGTCCCTGAAACCTAGTATTTATGTGGAGCACATCTGCATGAACAGAGCTCCTTTTCTTGATACCTGAGTAAAGAGGTGATTGGGGGGATGCAAATATGAGGTTTGGTGCTATTGTTGCCCTTTGCAGTTGCAGAACAGATAGGCGTCTGGGCTGGGGGTATTGTCCAGTCCTTTGCTCCCAAACCAGCTCACCATTAACAACTTTGTCCTCTTTGCTACAATATCTAGTACTACTTGAGGGGGGTTGGGGGGGACGGCTGGTGAGGTGGAGCAGGGAGTCCTTGTTCTCTTACATTATTGAGAAAGAAGTGAGGATGACTGTGGATATCAATGATTTTGTAAGGAGGGGACTGGAAAGTTGAAGAAGGGAATTGGATTCAATGATTCACAAGCTTCAACTTGAGTTTATTTCATGAATCTTTTATTTGACCTATAGTATTACTAAATTATATTAAGATTGAGCCTTGCCCTTTATTATCCATAGTATATAATACATACTAAGGTCTGATCCCTTTTTTGGGGAAAAAAAAATCCAAACTTAAAAATTTAAACATACTAAGTTTAAGGTATTTATGGCTCACCTTAATTGATTGTTCAGACTAGTCTTCATTTTGTTTTAATTTCTCCCCACTTGAAATTTAATCCATTATATGAAATTCTAATTAATATAGACCTATTATTGTATAATAAGAACAGAGAAGCTACATATGAGTGAATGATCATGTACTTATGGAAGATTTTTTTACTATAAATTAATACTATTTTCTAGATAAGAAAATAAGGTTAAATATACTGAGGTAACACATAATCCATTTGTTTTCTGGCTTTACATAATTCCTGTTTTGGTCAGGACCTGTCCATGTTGGTGGTCTTGTCTATGCAACATTTTGCCCAAGTTAAGCTTCTTCTATAGCATTTTCTTACTTTCTGACCTGCTTGATAATCTAGCCTCTATTCATTATCACAAATAATTAGTGTATATAGTATGCTTGTTGTGGCCCAATATAGTCTTAAAGGGTTTTCTCAATTATTTTAATGCTTGCATTTCTGCAATTTCCCTTTTCCAGAAATAATATCTTTGTAAAACAGCAATAAGTTGTCAGAATCTTAGAGTGAATTGATTGATCAAAGAAAACTAACAGTGCCTGGCCTGCAGTTTGTACTTAATAAACATTTGATGAATGAAACACAAAATACATGCCATTTCATTTTTGTGAAAGTTTACTACACTGAAAAGTCTTAAATTTTCTCCAGAAAGGAATAGTAATGCATATTCTTTTTGTAATATCTGAGTCCTTTGCATTTTCACTACAATAACAAGTGCTTTTATGAGTCCTAGGTACTCACCAAAGCACGCATTGCAGACAGTGACTTCACTTACCTCCTTTCACTAGGGATAAGTTTCAATATTTGATGATAACAAGTTTGGATAGGTTCTGGTTTGGGCAAGGTTCAGATTAATTATATAAAAGAGTATATAATGTTTTTAAACCTTATCATATCCTGTTACCCAATTCTCTGGTACAACTGCTGTAGGCACTGATTTAATCTGGCAATGATAATTGGACTCCCTGCTAGAATAGTCCATGTGTTTGGAGAGGCCATGTGGTCATGACAGGATGTCATTCTTATATGAAAGAACTTAAGGCAAGACTCTCAAAAGAAGAACCAACACTTGACCTCACCAGAGTATTGGCAGATCTGTGATCATAGACATTTTTGTCACAGTCCAGTTTACTGAGGGTCATAATTTTCAGTAACATGAAGAATCTCAAAATCAGTTGTTGGATGGTTCAGAAACAACTCATATGCTGCATGATTGAGCATGTTTGCTGTTAATTTCTTGAGTTGTGCAGATACATTAGCTTTCACATCCAATTGTGCTGGAAACAGTTTGATTTTAATTGGATTATCTTCACCTTAATTTTTTGGCAGTACTTTTTCCTCATACCATTGGATGGTTTTCTTTTTTTGTTTTATTTTTAACCTCTTCCAATTTCATTGTTTGTTTGTTTGTTTGTTTTAACTTCCTCCAATTTCTACCATTCATTTAACTGGATCATTACGTGGTCCAGTTAAATGTAAACAACCACAGACATGCTCTGTAACATCTCACCTCTCCCCTTGAGGTCATGCCTTCTCAGTTCTGGTAAATGACTTTTGGGGTGCCAGACACCAAGTGATGAGCCTCCTGCAGATAATGCAGATGAGTTTGTAAGCAGTGTTTACAAAAAGTTCTGGTCCCCTCTTCTGTTCCTGTTTGGTGTTCTTTTAAGCTATCTTTCCATTATTTTAGTTTCTTTGGGACCAGGAGGAGGAAAAGGGAAGCACTGTGGCAATCCAGCTTAGGATCTTAACTAACTGGCTTAATTAGTTTATTCCTTAATTTTTATTTATGAAGCTATAAAATTATAAAGCATGTAATAAATGCATAAGTACAATGCTGATGCTTTTTCTTGGATATGTACATTCCAAAAATTAGTTATGTTTCTGCATTAGTATGAGTCGTGTTCTGAAGTTTTCAGGATAAATTTTAAATCTTACTTTAAATTTTTAAAATTTATATTTTTTATAGTATAAATGGAACCTTGGATCTTGTGGACACTGAAATAACCTTTAGGATTTAGAACCATGGTAAAGAAATCTGAAATGTGAATTCACATGATTTCTGGTTAAAAAAAAAAAGAATTCTTTAAATCTTCATAAAAGAAATATATAAATATGGAAGTATAGCAGAGAGACAGAGAACTCAGCCTCTGAATTAAGCAAACTTGGATTTGAACCGCATCACTGATATTTACTGGCTCTCTGGTCTTGAGCAGTTTTCTCATATGTCATAGTTATTGTGATACTACTTATTTCTAGAGTCATTGTGAAGACTAAATAATTACCTAAATAGTTTGTCTCTAAAACTAATAAGCAAACAGCTGGGAAATAATTTTTGAGGATGTATGAGTCACATTCTTTTAGAATACTGGAGGCAGGGGGAAATGCACCCTTTGGTGTATTAAAGCTGAATTAAACGTGGTACTGTGCCATGGCCAGTCACTTTACCTCTGGGCCTCAGTTTCTTTGTAGCTATTTTGAGGATTGTTAGGGCTGCTAATTAAGAGCCTACTTTGACATACTTTCATTTTAAAGCAGAATAAAGATACTAAAATAAAAGAAGGATGAATATAAAAAGTATAGAAGCAACCAAGATGTCCTTCCATAGATGAATGGATAAACTGTGGAACATCAGACAATGGAATATTATTCAGCACTAAAAATAAATGTGCTAACAAGCTGTGGAAAGACATACTGAGTGAATGAAGCCAATCTGAAAAGGCTACGTACTGTATAATTCCAACCATATGACATTCTAGAAAAGGCAAAGGTATGGAAACAGTAAAAAGATTAGTGGTTGCCAGGGGTTGAGGTGAGGGGAAGGGATGAATAATCAGAGCACAGGGAATTTTAGGGCAGTGAAACTACTCTGTATAATACTCTAATGGTGAGTACATGTCATACATGATACATTTGTCCGAACCCATAGACTGTCCAGCATCTAGAATGAACCCTGATATAGGCCATGGACATTGAGATAATGATGTGTTGATGTAGATTCATCAGTTGTAACAAGTGTCTCATTCTGATGGGGGATATTGATAGTGGGGAAGGCTATGTGTATGTAGGTGCAGGGAATATCTGTTCTTTACACTCAGTTTTACTGTGAACATAAAACTGCTCTAAGAAATAAAGTCTATTAAAACACACGCACATACAAGATGGGAGGAAATGAAAAAGAGGAAATAAAAAGGCTGCTCACTGAGCCCACCCTTGCCCTCACAGCCTGTTCACAGGCGGCCCTTCCACTTTGTGGCTCTTTCTTCCCTCCAATCTCAGTCACTTCCATATGGATGGTAAGGCAGTTTTCTCCCCAAAGTGAATTCCTAGAATCAGTGCCATAAAGCAGACTGCCACAAAACAGATCATTGTTGAAAGAATTCCATTTCCTTATATAAATAACTGAGGATTGCATTTCTGACCAGAACTTGCCATCAAATAAAAGTGTGCTCCACGTTCTTGAAAACAAGCCTGTGTGTGCTCCACACATTGATTAGGACCCTGTTGTCCCATGAGTGATTGGTCCATAATAACACTGCATCTCTGGAGACAATCATGTTTTACAATCATTGGGGAGAGTATATTCCTTTTTAAACCTTCTCTGGCTCATCGTTGCCATTATGATACGACCTGTCTGGATGAGTGGGGTCGTGCAGCCACTCCTGTGGCCAGAGGGACGGGCACTATGACAGACCTATCAAAGGGTTGGAATGGCTGAGGCAGTTCCCTTCAGAAGGCTTCATTTGTTCAGATAACAGTAGTGGGGAAAGGAGGAAGAGGAAGAGACAGAGGGAGGGAAGGGAAGAATGTCATGTTTCCTGCCTATATCAAGATTGTAGGAACTACAAGGATGTTTTACAAGATTTTTCTCTCATAGCACAGAAAGGGAAGGTCATTGTTCCAGATTCGCATATTTAAGGTATAAAAATTACTGTGCTTCGCAAAAACTCTGGACATAGGTACCTTTCACATTTCTATTTCCTTTGTTTCTGGAAGGCTAGGTCAGGTGCTCCATAAAGTTTTTATCACCCGTGATCTGTAAAGCATATGTTCCACCTAGTCACCAGCCCTCTGGTTTCCATACACATGACAATGGAAACTTCTGTGTGATTGCAGACTAGCATTATGATGCCAAGGATGTTTATAAAATATTAAATTCTGATAAAAGAGATAATATTTTAAATAATTTTTGATCCCTGAATGGTATAAGCATGTTAATAGCTTATACCATTTATCTTCAAAATTTCTTATAGCATAAACTTTGGTTTCATGCTAGTGTAAAGTACCGTCTTTTTTATGGGGTTAGAGAATCTCCTATTTCTTCTAAATAAATTCTTTCTACCATCTTTTTATTCAGCTGCTGAATAAAAAGAACAGCAGTTGCTCCTACCCAGAATCCCAAATCTGAGTAAGTGCAGTTCCATAGGAATGATCTATGGAATGAGGCAGTTAACTGTCTGAATAATGAGGGGTCAGCAAGCTATGGTCTGCAGGTCACACATGGTTTTGTAAGGCCCAGAATCTAAGAAGAGTTTTACATTTTTAGTCAATGAAGAAAAATAAAAAGAGGAAATATACTACATGAAATTTTCAATTCAGTGTTCATAAAGTTTTATTGGAACACAGCAACTATTTACAGATTGCCCATGGCTGCTATCACACCACCAGAACAGATTTGTGTAGTGACAGGAGGGACTGTTCTCCACAAAGCCTCAGTATTTCCTATCTGGCCCTTGACAGAACAGATTGGCTGGCCCCTGATCTAAATAATTTTTCACTATCACTCTGCCCACACACTTGATTCATATATTTCTCTCTCTCTCCCTTCCCCCTCTTTTCACACATACATTACTTTGAATTTGACAATTAGAATGAAAAAGAAATAAAATAGTGACCCTCCAGTAAATTGAGCAAAAAACACATTTGGTTTTCTGTTGACTTGTCAACTATGACCTTCCTGCCTGCTTTTCGTTTCTTCTACTGTCTTTTTATAGAATTTCTAAGGCCATGCCATTTCCCAACCTATTTTGTATTTAAGGTGGGGTTAGATCTGATACATTTTTTTACTTCCATAAAAAGTTCCCTGTTAGTATGTGGTCCCGTTTTTAACCTATTTGCAGACACCCCCGATTATCTCAAATCACTTTCACATGGGGCTGAGGTTAAGCTTTATTTCTCTTGGCATGTCCCTGCCACAGCAGACACTTCCTCTTTGCCTTGAAAGGACAAAACGATGTTCAGCTGTCTGGGCTCAGGCCCAGTGTTTGATTTATACATTATTTAATTTCCTCCTGAAAATTGGAAGCAGGACTTTCAGGAATGGAAGTCAGTATTTTTCATTTGTTTAAGAACACTTTTAGGTCTAATACAATCATCAGTAGTAGATGTCAGCATGATTAGGGGGTGACTTAAGGTAAAGCAAATAAAACATGAAAACAAAGGGAAAGTATGTACAATGGAGAAGAGCTGAAGGTTTTGAGTAATCATTATTATATGTGTTATTGGGATTTTTTGTGTGGCTAATCTACATTCAGCAAACTTTTCTGTGCTACATTTGGGAGCACTAGTCTTACCTATAACCATTATATGATAGATGAAATTGTCAGGGGATTAGAAGTTTGAGGATAACATAATGTAATTTTACAGAGGACTTTTTATTTTTGTCTGAGCTGCTACTGCATTTATCTCCACAATTAAGTTCATGCACATGCCAGGATGTGAGTGCCAGAATAGTTTGAAATTCTTACAGCAGTGAACTCAGGAAATTAAAAATTAACTCTGGAAATACCATTTCTTGTTTTACATCCTCTTTTAGATAGCGTATTCCTTTTTTTAAACCTTCTGTAGATCGTTGTTACTCTTCAATTACAACCTGTCTCATTTTTACCACCAAAGTTCTTAAAAGCCTGGCACACCCACAGTCTCCTGGTCCTAGTCCTCACAACTAATTCACTTCTTCAACCCTGACAGTCTGGCCTCCCCTCCCCCTCCTCTGCTGGGCTGATCTCACCAACTCTCCTTATCTCCCAGCCAGTAACTACCTCCCATTCCTTGGCTCTGCTGCCTTCCTGCTACACCTGCCAGGCTTCATTCTCCTTCCTGAAACCCTTGCCACTTTCCATGTGATCAGTCTCAATTTCCTGTTCATCTTCCTCTCTGGTATAGACTCCTCTCCTGGTGTGGCACTGAGCTGGAGTTTCCCCCAGGGTCCATTTCTTGGACCTCTTCTCTCCCTACAAGCTTACCCTTTTCCTTTCCATCCTTCCTCAGAGCCAGAGACCTTAGGAGACCTAGGAGGGCTACCAGGAGCAGTCTGGAACAGCCCTCCTCCCCAACCCCAGTCCAGGGCTGCTTTTGAGCCCCTGAATACAGCCCTCATGGCTCAGCAATGTTCCTCCTCATGGAGGGTCTCACCACTAGCCATTTTCCTCACACTCCATCCCTTAAAGCCATTCTCTATAATATTTCTGAGCACCCAGAGCAGAAAAGTCGGCAGCTATGGGTTTACTTCTGGACCCACCCCTTATCGATTTGAAGATGTTGGGTAGATTTGCCTAAGTTCTTACATCACTTTGTTTGTTTATGGATGGTGGGGTAAGTAGATTGGACCTTTGGTTAAATCAGATATGGGAAGTCTCGGGCACTGGGGCATCATCTGTGGCAGTGTTGCTGGTAACTGCTGTCATCGACATCAGTGTTGCCTTCCACGACTGCATGTTGATTCTCATGGGTCAGTTGCTTCACTTCCCTTTCTAAATAGCCTCTGATGTAGTTGTCTTATTTCCCCTTCTGAATTCTAGGCCCCCTAGAAGTATCTTTAAGTCCCCTGTTCCCCAAAAGCATGGAACAATGACCCGTGCCGCAGTTTTCCTGAGTGGGTTGTTTGAGTAGAATAGCTCTTCCTTCCCCTACAGGAAACACAGGCTTCAGTGTTCTCGTGATTCAGAGCTCATCTGTTTGTAGTCACATCTTCGTATTTCAGTCCTATGTTTGCCTAGCAGAAAGTCATTGTTTTGTTTTGTCAGACGAAACTAACCTTCTAAAGGATTGTATTTTAATTCCTTAACAAATTAAGAAGCTATATATTTAGATCTAAATAGCCTGAAGTAATTCTTATTAGGTATATAAATGCTACTAATAGTAAAATCTTTAAAATAAAATGACAAATTAATATATACTTAAAGTGCTTATATTAAAATGTATCTATCTTGCTTTTGATTTTATACTTTCTAATGTATGAAATCAAAGCCAACTGCAAAGTTTTTTGGCTTAAGTAACTAGTAATTTTGTTTTGCATAATGTTTTTTTTATAAAGTTCTTACTTTCTATCCCTGAATATATAGTTCTAGAAAGCAGATTGTCTGCTTCTCAGAAGTGTCACTTCTTCACAAGTTACACTTAATGCTGGTTACAGTGCCCTCTCACAGACTTGTCATTTGGGGGACCAGGAATGTAGATGTCCTGCTCATAGTTTTGCAGGAAAGTAGGGAAGAGCTGAGCTCTGACTCGTCTGAGAAAGTAGGGAAGAGCTGAGCTCTGACTGGTCTGAGCTTCTGTAATGGGAATGCTGCCACTGGTGGGTTTGACCTACCGGTGGCCATTGAGGAATCATGGGAACAGTGTCAGTACCCATGCAGTCCCCCAGGATGTACCCTGGCCAGGCAGGCAGCAGTCAGCAAGCCTTTCTGAGCAGCAGTTGCTGATCTCGGTGTTGATGGGGTTCTCAGAGCTGGGAACAGTTCTGTGGTGAGCCCTGGGAAAGGGTGCTCAGGAGGATGTGTGGCAGGGCGGGGTGGGTTGGGAGGGCAAGACAAAGTGAATTCACACTTTGAATATTTTCAGACACTTAGAAATATGAAATAATATCACAGTTCAGAGCTTTATTAAAACTAGTGACCTGGTGCACAAAATTTGTGCACATTAAAAGGGAATTAATTAGAGGAAATCTTTTAATATTGCTGTTTGCCCTTTCTCTATAATAGAAATGTCAGAGATGAAAGAAAATTAATAAAATGTATGAAAATCTCCCTCCTGTCAAAGTCTGGGGTGTGCCAGGGGAACCAGAGTCAAGTCCCTGCCCACACATGTGTGCCTAGAAATCTCTCGAGACCTGGACCCAGATGGCCCCACCCCTATTGGGCTAGATCCAGACCTGGTTGGCCCTGCCCCCATCAAGCCCTGCCGGGGCAGGGGGCATGGCCTGAGGTCCCCCAGCCCTGGCTAGGGCAGGAGGCATGCCTTAAGGTCCCCCATCAAGCCCTGCTGGTGGGGGTGGGGGTGGGGGTTAGGGGGTGTGTGGCCTGAGGTCCCCTGTCAAGCCCCACCAGGTGGGGGCACAGCCTCAGGCCCTTGCTGATTGCTCTTTAAGGCTCATTATGGGAATTCTGGCCTCCACTGTGGGCAAAGCCATCTTGACCGTTATGGCGTGATAGTTAGTTAGCATATTCTCTCTCTATTAGATAGGATTCCATTTAGCACTGGTCTCTACTTAATCTCTACAATTTTTATTTGGTTACTGGGTATAGATACTTAGTGCAGCCCCATTTTTGTGGAAGGCCAGCCAAGAGCATACTTCAAATCACTAGGCATCAGTGTTGGCTGGACTGGTTCTAGGACAGGAGCTTTAAAGCTCAGTGGTTCTACAGCTTGTGGGAGAAAAGTATTTTAGTTTTTGTAAATTGGAATAATCTGCCTACACAGAATATATGATACAAAGTGCAACATAGCTATCAGTTCCACATTTGGTCAAAACCAAAGTAGTAGGTCTGAAGTCCTAACTTTAGTTAACGTAAGTCTAATATCAGATCTTACTGTCTTCATTTGTTCCCCTTCTTTCTTCATTGTTCCCATTCATTCATTCACCATATATTTATTACCTAATGTGTGCCAAGTAAGGTTCTAGGCACTGGTAGATGTTAGTGAACAAAGCAAACAAGTCAGTGCTCATTGTGGAGCTTCATTTTGGTGAGAGGAAACAAACCACCAACAAAATAAATTGCAATGTTATCTATTAGATAGCAGTGGGGTGGAGGTGGGGGTAGGGGTGCAAGGCAGGAAAGCAAGAAAGGGTTTATGGGGAGAAGACACCAGGTTTTAGTAAAGTGACTGGGGAAACCTCACTGAAAAGGTGACATCTGAATAAAGACCAAAGACCAATGAGCTATGCAGATGCTTACCTAAGGGAAGAGTATTCCAGAAGAGAGAACAAGCACAGATGCTCTAAACACAACTGAGTTTTTCATATTTCAGAACAGCCAGGAAGCTGGTGTGAAGAGAATGTGGGGTGTTCTGTCCATTTGGATAAAGTGGAAGGGGTTATTGGTACCAAATGCTGCTGACGGGCCAATCCAACTGAGGGCTGGCCACTGGGTTATGATTTTTTTAAAAAAATCTTTATTGTTGAGAGTATTAAAGATGTCCCCAATTGTCCCTCCACCTGGTTCCTGCCTCATCACAGGCATTCACCACCCTATTGTCTGTGTCCATAGGTAATGTGTGTGTGTGTGTGTGTGTGTGTGTGTGTGTGTGTGTATATATATATATTCTTTAGTTAATCTCTTCCCACCCTCCCCATCCCTGAGTTATGAACGTAACAGAGCAGATCTGTGTAGGGTCTGAATTTCACTGAGTGAATTTGAGTCCAAGTAGGAATGGCAGATAAATACAGCTCTCCCAGGGGTTCTGCTGGTGGATTTTTGACAAGGGAGAGATTGTGTTTTTAAGATGAGACATTACGGCTTATTTTTATGCTGGTGGGAAAAGTTGATCCTATGTGGGGATACATACAGCAGGAAAAAGGAATGGAGTCCAGTGCATAAATAGGATGCATCTTAGGAACCCATTGAAGCAGGAAGGAGAAGTGAGTGTGCAGGGACAAGTAAAGGGAGCGGGCAGCATATTAAAAGTTCTTTTTTGCTATATAAACAAAAACTGTCTTTACAGTGTTTGAATAAAATCCTGTCATAAGGTCATTTACTCACTGACTCTAAAACTATCTCCATATTTTGCCAACTGCTAAGTTATTCCTATTCCTTTTATTGAACAAAAACCTGTTTCCTCCAGCACAGCTTCTGGTTCTGCTTGTGGAGCCTCAACAGTTGTAACCCTTCCTTCCCCAGGAGGGCTGGAACAACTTTTCACGGCACCTTCATTGCTTTGGCTCTCACACCCAGCCCCTCAGTGCTGCTGCCATGTTGTGGTTTAAGCCCTTCTCACATGTGGTCCCTCTCTCTTCTAAGAGGGCTCAGGCTCACAAAATCTACCCATCAGGGATGATTTGTCCTGGCCTTTGGGATCTTGGTTTTCCTAGGTATGTGCTTTGCACATATTCAGTGTATCTCACACATCTATCTACACTCTTGACCAGCAGGCCAACAGGTTTCATCTCAGGTTTTTTCCCCAGGGTGCAGCCAAGAACCAAGCACAGTTGCTAGGGAGTCCCCTCCACCTGACTCGTTTGAATAGAACTGTCATTTCTGAGTTTCACATGACTCCAGGTAAATCAATATAGAAAACAGGAGACATGGTCAGTTTAAGTGGTATGAGACAACAGAAAAGGGATGTATTACCCGAGTTTGAGCCTGGATGATGGAGAAAGGTATATCACTGAGGATGAGTTTAGTGGGGCCGGCAGTTTTCAGGTCAAGACGACTCGTCTGGTGTTGGACACCAGGATGACAAATAGGATAGCACCACTTTGCTGTAGGTTCCTAGATAGATGTCTGAGATGAAGATGAATGTAACAGAAGTACTTAGGAGTATATTTGAAGACCTGAGAGTAGGTTCATTCTTTGAGAGGTCAAGGGTAAAAACTAGAAACCAGGGGCAAGAACAGTACATCTACATTAGAATTGTCTGTAGATGTGAGTGTGTGATCATCTGAGAATTAGAAGCACATTATCATGTACGTGAAAAATTGATGCAGGAGAACCACACTAGTTTGAGTTACCAGGATAAATAAGGAGTCCTGAATTTCCTTTCCCCTATCCTCACTTCCCCAGCCCATGATGCCGCTCCTGACAGCCCAGGAACTGAATCTGAGTTGACCTTGTCCCGATAGTAGCCCCGAGAGCACTGCCATTCCTTTACCTGCAGCAGGTTATTGGCGGCAGCAGCGAGCACCGGAAGTGATGACAAGTGAAAGTCAGCTCCAGGTGCCAGGCTTCAGTAAAAAGCCTGGTCATTCTGTACCTGTGACTAGAGCTGTCAGAGGCTGAGGTCTTGAAAGGCTTCTTGGAGCAGAGCAATGTGAAAAATGGGAAGAACAGGCAAAAAGACCCAGAAAATAAGATTTCTAACATGCACCTTTTCTAAAATTTAGAATGCGTGAAGATGGGAGAAGTAATATTCCTAGAATTATATCCATGCTAAAGTGAGTAGGAGCATCTTCCCAGGTTCTTTCTTTTTTTGTTGTTGGAATTTGACTTGTCCTACTTGCCTGCCTTTAGACTTTGGTTGACATATAAATATGTCTAAAAAGGAAACAAAGGACTGGAAACCACTCAAATGCCCATTACTGAGGACCTGGTTGAAGAAACTACGCAACTGTAAAAGGAATGAGAAATAGCTCTCTACAGCCTATTAAGTGATTTTCAATTGTTAA
This sequence comes from Lasiurus cinereus, assembly GCA_011751065.1. Classification (NCBI taxonomy): domain Eukaryota; kingdom Metazoa; phylum Chordata; class Mammalia; order Chiroptera; family Vespertilionidae; genus Lasiurus; species Lasiurus cinereus. The sequence goes on from JAAGEH010000293.1 coordinate 11,848,123, forward strand.
ATGAAAAGGCAAAGTAAAGAAAAGTGTGAATAGTATGCCAGCATTTATTTTAAAAGATGGCAATAGACTGTGGAAAGCTTCCCTGCCAAAAAACAAATGAATAAATATATTCCAGCCAATAAATGAAGGAATGATAAATAGGATAGCACCACTTTGCAATCCTTAATGAAGTAAAAGGACTTGGGCAATTAAAAGTGACTACTAACCATAAAAAGAAGGGCAGCTAGACATCATATGTATCTCTCTATCACCTGTGAAGTATTTGCTCAAAAAAATCCAACCTGACTCTGCTCAAGCCTTTAGATCTTAGTATATGTGTACAGGAAATGCAGCAGACAGAGGAATATGTTAAATCATACCACAGGGACACTGTTGGAAAATAAAGAATGTGGAAACGAGACAGGATGTATGATCCAGTTTCTTCAATATAAATTGTAAGGAAAAAGAAGGAGATATCCCTTTGATTTGAGACAGATTAATTAAATTCAATGTGTAGATCTTGATTTCAGTTTGGACAAATTGTCTGTGAAATACAATTATGAGTAATTAGCAAAATTTTAAGACTGACTAAATATTGATAATATTAAGAAATTGCTATTTTTAAGTGGAATAATTATATGCTTTTTAAAAAAGCATTCTTTTATAGCTATATGTTGAAATATTTCTGGATTAAGTATGATTCTGGGATTTGTTTCAGAAAGTTCAGTGCAGTGTTGGTGGTGAGGATTACAATATAGATAAAACCAGGTTCGCCTTGTGTTTATCATTGTTAAAGCTGGGAACCAGGTGAATGGTGTTCACTGTAAATTACTCTCTCTACTAGTATATATGTTTGAATTTTCTCTAGTTAAAAACAACAATGTAATGAGATGGGGAGGGGGAGATAATATTCTTTTTCTAAAGATGTCAATCTTGTCTCTCTCCCCTCTCTATTCTCCTGAGTAGGAATTGGGCAGCTTTACAGAAAGACACTTCAAATCATCCAGCCACTTAGCCTGGTAGCATGGAGTCAGAGCTCTCCCCACTTGGAATGCCATCCATTGCAGTCTGCCCTTCTTTCCACCTTGCCAACACGCACTTCCAGTTACATGCACAACTTTAATTAAATTTAGGGACTGTCTCCAAATAAAATTTCCACAAACTTCCAAACTAAATAGCTCTAGATGTTAGCTTTGTAGTCTATTAGCTATTTATGACCCCTCCCCCACACAAAAGTTGAATTTTTATTTACTTTCTCTTCTGATGTTCATTGAGACTGCTCCAGTTGCCAAGAAAGAAAATGAATTTCATACAAAGATAACTTCAAACTTTGACCATGACCTGTACTGGAATCATCATCCAGAATGAACAGCTTTAAGTTTTCCTATAAATTACGTAATCATTTGAGAGAACTTGACTGATGACCTTGAGGCTTTTCATCCTTCTTGTATTTGGATACCTGTGGCCTAGAAACCATTTGTACAGCCCAAAAAAGTGGCAGCTGGGTACATGCCAGAAGTGTGGCTGACAGGGAGCACAGGGGCACTTGCCCTGCTGGGCACGGGTTCCAAAGTGGCACCTTTTCTATAGAACATTTTGAGGTAATGTGTTGCCAAAACAGTATTTGAGAGGAAGCAGTGTGTAAGCAACAAAACTTTGCCTATACAGAAAAGGAAAAGGGGCCTTTTTTATATTCTCCCAACCAGCCAACCCAGACCTGCCTCATATCACCTCCACTTCCAGCCCTCCCACGGCTCCTCACTTCCCAGGATGGCCATGCACCTTAATGTCTTTTCAGGACTTGGTTTTCCTCCTAAAGAAACTAAATCAAAAGTGTTCATTAAAAGATTGATATAAAAATTTAATCATTTTGAAGTTAACCCAAAACTTCTATGGGAATATTTGTGTATGTGTATGGGGGTTTTAAATCCCACAGATATTACCAAAATGAGCAATCAGCAGAAAGATGTTTTAAGATATTTTGTTTCAACATGTAAAATCTCATCTTATTACAGAATTCTTTGTTAAAAGCACAGCTCTGCTGGGTTGTTGCCGGAGTGATGGGATCATAATGGTCCAGTTAACTTTTGAAAGATTCATAAATAGTGGGCTTCAGTACTACTGATGATAAAATGTAGTTTAGTATAGTGCTAGACTCATGCCATTCCTGTGAACTTACATTGCTTCTGCAAATGAGTGTGTATATACACATATAGATACACATAAATGTAGATTTTGTGTTTTGTTTTGTTTTTTTCCCTAAAGAGAGCCGAGTTGTTGGAGAGAGCAGATGGACCTGTAAAGTAATTCAGAGTTTCTCATGGCTCACACTCTTCCGTGTAGTTTTAAAATGTGCACAGAAGACACCTGAACACATCATGTGAAAGGTGGTGTAGTTTTCTTTCCAGTTGGATGCCTGCATGCTAAAACGTGAAGGTGCTTGTCACCAAGGTGTAGCCCATCAGAAGCTTAGTGACTAGGTTTCCAAAAGAGAAAGCATAGCCCTTCAGAGGAAATTCTTGGCACTTACTGCAATTTTCTCCGCATTTCAACCTTATAGGGTGCTTCTGTGTGTATATTTTATCATTCTTGGTAGAGAATACATAGACTAAGATTGCAAAATAGTTTCCGTTGTAGAATTCCCTTGTGTCTAGTTAATTCATCTCTGAAATAAATTTTCTGTTCAGTTAGAAATACCTACTGGTCTCTTTCCAATGATGTCCTCTCTCCACCTCCCCCAACCCCCACCTTTTTTTTTTTTTCTTTCTTTCTTTCTTTTTTTTTAATGGTTAGAAACCTATTTTTAAATGAAGTAAAATGTGTGGGTTCAGTCCTAATATTTACTAACTATACAACACACTTAAATTCACTCAACCTTTCATCTTTAGATATTAAAAACTAGATGGATAACCTATGCTTTAAAAGTTCACCATTAGCTCTTACTTTTTTTTTTTTAAGAAATCAGATACTTTATTTATTTTTTTAATATATTTTTATTGATTTCAGAGAAGAAAGGAGAGGGAGAGATAGAAACATCAATGATGAGAATCATTGATTGGCTGCCTCCTGCACACCCCACTCTGAGGATCGAGCCACCTGCAACCGGGCATGTGCCCTGACTGAGAATTGAACAAGGACCTCCTGGTTCCTAGGTCAATGCTCAACCACTGAGCCACACTGGCCAGGCACCATTAATTCTTTAAATATATCAATAGCTGCATTTCTGATGCCAAACCAATCCCACCAAGTGATAATTTTAATACATGATTTCTTCCTTATCAACAAGTGATTTCATCAACTCTTTTTCTGCAACCCTTTTAATATCTGCAGATTGTTCTTATGGCTTTTGTCATCATTTTCAGTTTAGTTTTTACAAGTAGACACTTTTCCATCTTTCCTTAGGAGACTTTCTGGCTTTTTTAAATTACTGAACTTTACACAGATCTTGTTCTCTCATAGTTCTTGCAGAAGAATTTGAGTAATAGTAGTTAAGAAGAAATGTTTAGGTTTTATAGTCAGTAAGTAAGGGGTGGACCTAATGATCAGAAAAGAAAAAACAATGCATGTTTGAGCTAAAGCTTTCATAAGCCAAATCATCCTTATTCTTCACCCTGACCTGGCCTAAGAATAACTAATGAAAATGATTGTCCTGTCAGTGATGGGCTTTTACAAGTATTTGTTATTTAAGTTGTATCACATATCTTTTTATTGTTAAAAGATAAGAGCTGTATCTCACTATTGGCTTTCAAATTAGTAAAATTAGAGATTTCCCTTTTCAATGGACACCCAGGGAATAAAGTTCAAAGTGTGTATCATTCCTTATAAGCAACAGACCATATAATTTTGCAGATAAGGAAACAAGTTCCTCAGTTTCTGAATACCTCATATGTAATGTTATTTTCAAACATCAAAACTGACAAATCATGCCCTAGCTGGTTTGGCTCAGTGGATAGAGCATTGGCCTGCAGACTGAAGGGTCCCGGGTTCGATTCCCAGTCAGGGCACATGCCTAGGTTACAGGCTCCATCCCCAGTAGGGGGTGTGCAGGAGGCAGCTTATCATGGATTCTCTTTCATCATTGATATTCCTCCCTTTCTCCCTCCCTCCTTCCCTCTGAATTCAATTAAACAAAAACAAAACAAACAACAACAAAAAAAGAAACCACCTGACAAACCAACATGCACTTAAATTTAAAAACTCATGGGTTAACTGAAATCACACACATTTAATCCGCACCACTTGTAAATTCTAATCTTATCTTAGAAACTTGGCTTTTGCATTCCTTAACTAGTGTGTTGAAATTTGCAGTCTTAGTATCAAATTACCTTAGCTTCTCCCCTCTCCCCCTCCTCTCACCCTCCACCCCTGTAAATGAAATAGGATATAGGTCTTAGGTTCTTCTTCATGTCAATGAAGATCTCAATAGCATGTAATTATACTTAGGGGCAGCTGTTGAATTTCCCTAGGGTACAAGAGGAAGATCTAAGAAAGCAAAAACTACCTGCCTTCAACTGTGATCAGCCCCATTGTGTAACTCCTGTACTAGGCTAATTCTAGACAAGTTGCATTCTGGCCTAAGTCATCTGGAGAGGGGAATATATATATATTAGTATGAAGCATTCATAGGATTCACGGTTTGAAATATAGTTACTATAGTGTAGTGTTTATTAACCATTTGGGGGTTATGGTTCCTTTTTAGAATATGATGAAAGCTTTGAACCATCTCTAGAAAAATAAGATTTCATGAGTTTCAGTATCTTCTTAGATCCATTTAGATATTCATAGACCCTAGGTTAAGAATCTTTATTTTCCTGTATAATAAAAGCCTAATGTGCAAATTGTCCCCTTGGGTAGGCGGTCGACCAGGAGTTCGGCTGCTTTCTATGATGTGTGCTGACCCCCAGGGGAAGCATGGAACATGGCAGGCATTGGTGATGCGGGGCTGGCAGCAGGCAACAGCAGAGGCACTGCCAGCTCTGATGGGTCCCAATGAGAGCAGGACCATGGTGGGATGGTGGAGCAGGTGAGCGGGTGGTGCCAGTTTAAGGCAGATGCAAGGTGGTGCCAGCGGTGACAGGAGGGGATGGGGCCACCCAGCTCCCAGGCACTGAGGGAGGAATTGCAAATAGCAATATTAAAATATTTCTTCTAATTATTTTCTTTTCAATGTGCACAAATTCATGCACCGGGCCACTAGTATGGTCAATAAGTACACAAAACTGGTGAAGTACTACTTGAAATAGCATCCAGTTTATGTAACAAATAAGACACTGAATTTAAAACCAAGTAATATAATGTTAGCTTCTAACAAATGGCTTATAAGCAACATAAGTATTATCAGTCAGAAGGGAAAAATAAAGAAAAAATGTGAGTATATCCTGGTTGTTCTAGAATATTTTATTTGATGGTGATATCACTTAATATAAATCCATTTCTAGGGAAGAAGAAGAGCTTTTTTAAAAAAATATATTTTATTGATTTTTTACAGAGAGGAAAGGAGAGAGATAGTTAGAAACATTGATCAGCTGCCTCCTGCATGCCCCCCACTGGAGACATGCTCACAGCCAAGGTACATGTCCCTGACCGGAGTCAAACTTGGGACCTTTAAGTCCACAGGCCGAGGCTCTACCCACGGAGCCAAACTGGCTTCAGCAGAAGAAGAGCTTTCTTTTATTGTAATGCTATTGTCAATGAGAATGACATTCTTAAAATAAGAGTAAGATAAATAATTATATTGTGTTCTCACTCTCTGTCATGTGCTAGTAGTATACTCTATGTTTCTCATCTTCTGATGCCCCTTAGCTAGCTACAAATTGTTTAGTCATTTTTTTTCTGTTTAACACAGATAGGCATTAACCATGACATACTCTTTAAAATGATTTTAGATGTAAGAAGGAAGGCTGCTGACCAGCCTGCAGCTGCTTGGAGAACGAGAAGGGAGAAAGGGGCTCATTCTGTAATGAGTTGGGAGTAGGGTGGGTGAAATGGGTACAGTGGGTCAAAAGATACAAACATTATGATCATTTCACAATATACGGGATGGGGCAAAAGTAGGTTTACCATTTGTATGGGAAAAAATACAATAATAATAATAATACAAGAATAAAAAGTTTCACACACAACTATAAACCTACTTTTTCCCCACCCTGTATACATATATCAAATAATTATGATGTAAATCTAAAACTAATATAATGTTATATGTTGATTATACTCCCCTACCCAAAGAAAACTCTAGGTGTAAAAGTACGTAGTGCATTATGTGCAAACCCCAAATATAGTCATTGCTGCATAATGACATTTTGTCATCAACAGACCACACATACAATGGTGGTCTCATAAGGTTATAATGGAGCTGAAAATTGCTATTGCCTAGTAGCATTGCAGCCATTGCAACACATTCACTCCCATGTGTTTGTGGTGACACTGGTATAAATAAACCTACTGTGCTGCCAGTCTTATAAGAGTATAGCACATACAATTATGTACAGTACATAATATTTCCTGATGATAATAAATGACTATTATTCCTTTATGTATTCACTATACTTTATTTTTATTATTTTAGCATTTACTCTTTCTATTTATACAAAAAATGTTTGCTATAAAACACTATGCTGTGTTATATTGATGACAGCCAACCTCCTATATCCCTTGTTTACGCAGTCTCTTGATTGCATCATTTTCTCTTGTGCTTTATTTACTCACATCTTTGGATCTTGTCTAGTTTGGGATGCTGGGTTCCTTGAGCACTCACAGAATAAAGTACAGTCATGTGCCACTTAACTATGGTGACATTTCTGAGAAATGCATCATTAGGTGATTCTGTCATTGTGTGAACATCATAGAGGCACTTACACAAACCTGGATGGTACAGCCCACTACACACCTAAGCTGAATGGTATAGCCTTTGCTCCTTAATTACAAGCCTGATGAACAGCATGTTACTGTACAACACAGTATAAGTGTGTATCCAAACATCCTAAGGATAGAAAAGGGGTGGTAATAATTCAGTATAAAAGCTAAAAACGGTATAAGGCACTTAAACATGAGTGGAGCCTGCAGGACAGAAAGTTGCTGTGGGTGAGTAGAGAGTGAGTGGTGAGAGACTCTGAAGGCCTTAGGACATTACTGTACATGATTTTATTCTTTACAAATACTGTACACTTAGGCTATACTAAATTCAAAAAACATGTTTTAATGCACCACCTCTGGCAGCCACCACCTCCCCAGCTCCCTCCACCCCGCAGACTTGGAGAGAAGTCCTAGAGCAGCTAGGACTGTGCTTGGTCTTCTCTCCCAAGAACATGTCTGCGCTGCTCTTCTCTCTTTGCCTGGGGCTCTCCCCTTCCTAAGTACTTTTATCCAAGTTGCTGCCTCTCCCATGACTCCAGTAACTTTTGGTCATTAGTTCCACAAGGGCTCACAAATACATCTCTTTATTTAGAATGACCCATTGTGCCCCAGACATGTTTGCTTTTTTAGTCCATAGTAGACAGTGAGTGGTCTTGGCTGCAGTTAGTTATCACAGCAGGAGCTGAGTGTATGTATATAAATACACGCACATACATATTTTTTAAAGCAAAAACTAGTTTATATTTCAGTTCATAGAAGACCTCAGCAGGGGACAGTTTTGTGGACTCCCAAAGGTCAAGGGACATGCTAACCTGGTATGTTTGGGGAGGAGAGCAAGGCCAAGGCTGGAGGAACTCCTAGTCTAGTGAGGAAAATAGACATTTACCACAAATAGCTCTACATCCTGACAGCTGTGATGTGAGCGAATAGTACAAGTGGCTGCCAGACCATAAAACAAGTGACCCAAGCAGTCAGGATTGGGAGGGGGGGGGAAGGGGGAGTAATGAAGTTGCCTCAGGCTGTGCCTCCCAGTAAAACCTTTACTGTGAACCTGGAGAGGAAATAAATGGATTGGCCAGGACTTCACACACCTTGCTCCAGGAAAGGGACCTGGCTATGATATCCCCAGGGCCCAGAACTTGCTGGTTGTCTTAAAGATTTCTAGAATTACCAGTGAATAGGGGGTTCTCAGCATCTGTTCATCCTTCTTATCCCTCTCCTTCCCTGCCCTGGTTCCCATCCTCTGTATTCTCATTCTAGTTCTTTTCTAAATTAAAAATACTCCTTTCTATTTTATTATGGTTCAGTTAATGTTAGAAACATTTAAAATTCCCACAGGTGTAGATGGTTCTAGAAATAATAAGAATAAAAACTCCTGCCGAAACCAGTTTGGCTCAGTGAATAAAGCGTCAACCGGCAGACTGAAAGGTCCCAGGTTCGATTCCAGTTAAGGGCATGTACCTTGGTCGAGGGCATATCCCCAGTAGGGGGTGTGCAGGAGACAGCTGATCCATGTCTCTCTCTCATCAATGTTTCTAACTCTTTATCCCTCTCCCTTCCTCTCTGTAAAAAATCAATAAAATATATTTATTTAAAAAAAAAGAATAAAAACTCCTGATCTTTTCAGCCCCAGAGTTCTATAGAATGATCGATGCATTTTAAAAAGTAAAAATTATTATGGGCTCCTCCATGCCATAATGATGAAGGGTTATTCACAGGATGCTCATATACCTCAGCTATATCTTTAGTGGCCTCAAAATAACTTTAAATCAGTGAAAAGTAAGCCAAAAGGGTTTTCCCCTCTTTTTTACTGTCATTCGACTTTGAATGTGTCTTTATAGAAATTCTTGTTTTCTTTTGGCTTAGTACTGTGTATAGCATCTTAGACAGTGTGATCCTAACATAATCCTGAAGGATTCATCATCATCATCTTATTTTGCAGACAATCCAAGAGGATGTATGTAGCCCAAGAGCAATACTTCGGTAATTTCTTAAATATGTCCTCCCGTCCTCCCAAATCTTCAATTCTAGCCTCATGACTTAAAAGTTTTCTGTGAGGTGGCATTTTAAAGGACATTAAGTAAGGGATTCTTGTTCCCCTGCCGTGCCCAGAACTCCCTTCTTGGGCCGAATTTTCCCTCTGAGCTGCTTTCTGGGTAGTTTGGGCACCCTTATGATTCCTGCCTGGGACAGTTGGACTTCATCTGCCGCACTGTGGCTCTCAGCTTCTACAACTTCCTTCTGTCATCATTCAGCCACCTCTGAGCAGGTTTCAATAGTCCCGGGAGAATGAACACCTAATCTCCCAGGTAGTCTCCTTCCCAAGCACTTCCAGTGCAGGCTATTCTGGAACAGCAGGATACCACTCTTCCCTGGCTTCTAATCCTCCCCACACAGGGAAGGAGGTAGCAGGCTGGGAAAGTGAAAAGAAAGGCGGGGCCATGGGCAGCTGGCACATAATGTCCTGGCCAGCTGCAGCCCAATTAGGCTCAACAGGTCACAGGTGTTCCAGACAGAGGACACTTTGAACAAAACCGCTGTCTTGAAAATACCTAAGACTTTTTCAAGCACTGCAGACCATTTCTTTTGGTAGATTCTTTAAAGCTATTTAGTGCACTTGAAATACAAAGAGGCTGAAAAGCACATTTAGGCCTCACTGGAGGTACTTTCCTCCCGCCAAACTGCAGGAGCTGGCGGGGAGCGCAGCTCTGCCTCTGCATGCACCCACGGCCAATAGCACATCCGAGGATGGCTGGCCGATATCTGGCCAGCTCAGTCCTCCACATCTAACACTCTCCTATGTAGTTCACCGCCCATGCTGGCCATGTCCTGTGCGCATAGACTCCATAGTGTGCACTTGTCATTCCTGTGGACCTCTCAGTAGTCCTGGTGTGCTGATTAGAGAGGAACATGAATCCTGCTCTCCACAGCCTCTATCCTTATTGCCTTAGGTTACCCTGTCAATTAGCCTTCTCTTTAGCCAAAGATCTGAGGGCTCCTGTGCCTGCTGGGGGGTGGGGGGATGCAGAAAGGGTTGATAGAACTAAGCTAGGCCTCCCCTGTTGCTTTAAGCCACTTGCAGAACTTTGTTACCCTCCACCCTGCCTGGAGGGTGCAGTTCATCTCAGAGGGAGTGAGGAGCACTGCAGTTCTGCCCCACCCTGCAGAATGATGGGGCAGAACTACAGTGTCCCTGTTGGAAGCCCCCAGGCCGGCAGTCTACAGGCCTACATCCTCTCCACTTTCAGGTGCCATTGTCCCAATCTGTTCACAGTCAGGGGAAAAGTGCACTTGCTACCCATGCCTTGACTGGAAATGGGAAAGGAAGTCTCAGTGCAGAGAAGGTGGTGTCCTTGACCTTGAGGACATGGGCAGGTAAACCACACACATGATGAGTACTCAAAACACTGCCCAACACTTGCAGGTCTTCCTGCCTGTTGATTACTTTTTGGTAAACAGTCTTTGCATTGACTACTGTTTTTCTTTTTTTAATATATTTTATTTTTTACAGAGAAGAAGGTAGAGGGATAGAGAGTTAGAAGAATATCGATGAGAGAGAAACATCGATCAGCTGCCTTCTGCATACCTTCTACTGGGGATGTGCCCGAAACCAAGGTACATGCCCTTGACCATAATTGAACCTGGGACTTTTCAGTCCGCAGGCCGATGCTCTATCCACTGAGCCAAACTGGTTAGGGCTTGACTACTGTTCTTTATCACATCGTTTTTTTTTTTAAAAAAGGTTACTGCCTGTTTAGAAAGAATATGGATTTCCATGTTTGTAGTGAGCCTGCTTCTGTATTACTAAGCTGGCCCACATGTTTCAATTCTCCTTGTCTTATGGATGGGGAAGAACCGTAGGCTATGTACAAGAGGTTTCATTTTTTTTTCTTCAGTGAAATAACATTATTCTTACTCTTCATGGCATTCAGAATTTAGCAGAATTGCCTCTTTTGCACATTTGCATTTAAAAATGAGGTAATTAGATTTCTCAAGGTTCAGTGGTCAAGAGCCTCCTCCTGGGAAGCTGCTCCCACCCTCAGAGCGTGGCTGTCCCGTAATCCAGTTACTGCTGAATGGTGTCTACAGGCACTGCTTTCTGGGTCAGCCCAGCATGAAATCCAGCCTCCTGAGTCCTTGCATCACTGAAAATAGTCACTTACTCTTTTCTTCAGTGACTTTCTTTTGAGGATTTCTATTATTTATGTTATTTTTTAGAAATCTGATAGGTCTTTTATTACTGCTGAACAAATAGAAAGAGAATTGGTGACACATTGGCACCAAATAAATGGGTGTCATGGCCACAGAACAACATGTCTTAGTCTAGCTCTGACCGAGAGACCTTCGGCCACTGTTAGTCTTTTGTCTCCTTTGTTATTTTCCCCAAATATTGTATTTTCACCTTTGTAGCAAGGCACATGTATATTTTTTTAGGTTTAGGTATCAATATTTTGGTCAAAATGAAAAAGAACACAATGTAAGCCTTAGCTTTACAGAGCCAGCCAAAACAATTGCTTTTACAGCCTAAGGGCAAGGCACCCTATTTATTTAAATGATCTAGCCAGCAGGCTGTGAGGAAGAGGACAAGATGGTGAAGGATGAGGGGAAAGCTTCCAGAACCCTTTTGCCAGAGAAGTAAGGTACTCAAATGTCTCACGTTTTCTTTGTATATAGGTTAGTTTAATATTCCAGACAACCCGAGATTCCAATTTGTCGATTCAGCTACATATTCTCAGTGAGGTTCTTCTGTGCCCTCCTGGGGGAAATTCATCTGAAGCCCCTCACCATGGGGTCCCCGACCCATTCTGCTTTTGAGTATGATGCCAGCAGAAGGGGAGCCATGTGGTGTCTGTAGCCTCTTAAGAGGTATATACATATACATATACATATACATATACATATACATATACATATA
>JAAGEH010000293.1:11859881-12007890 GCA_011751065.1 Lasiurus cinereus
ATATACATATACATATACATATACATATACATATACATATACATATACTCATCTCGTTAGGTTCTCTTACAAGCTTTAGAGAGTAATGAGGAGGTCCTGGTTTAAATTGGAGGTCCTTTTACTCAGTTTCGATAGTATTCGTTCTCAGAGATGTATTAGCAAATTTACCAGAAAAGACCCTGCATTTTCAAAGCTTAATACAGAAAAGAAAATCCCTCAGCAACTAATGGGAGCCAGATTACTTTCATCAAGTGGGAGAGTAGATCACCATTTGCACAAATTTTTAAACAAAGCTTCCATTTCAGTCCTCTAACCAATATACATATTACTGCATTTTTGGGAATCTTTCTCAATTATAATGCACTTTTTCCCCATGACAACACAGCAAAAATGCTCCATCCTGTGTAACAAATTATGATACCCAACGAAGCTTCTCTCAGTCCCATGGCTGGCAAACTGGCTCGAGAGCCACATGTGGCTTTTTGACCCCCCTTGAGTGTGGCTCTTCCACTAAATACCGTGGCCTGGGCGAGTCTGTTTTGAAGAAGTGGCATTAGAAGAAGTTTAAGTTTAAAAAATTTGGCTCTCAAAAGAAATTTCAAACGTTGTACTGTTGATATTTGGCTCTGTTGACTAATGAGTTTGCCGACCACTGTGACTATTGGTTCACTTTCTCACATGTGCTGGCAGAATTAACCACCTACCATGTAGCTCTGTGAACCAAATTCCAGGAACTTTGAGAGGCTCCAGGCAGCCTTTCATTCACCTCTTCTTTCCTCAACTCAACCAACCTCCCTACCACCCTCCTCCCTACCCACCACCACTGCCCTACACAAGCTCATCTGGCCATTCCATTTGCCAGGCTCCCATCAAGACTTCACATTAGCTGATCACTGCATTGTACAAAACTGGGGCCACTAGTCACATAGCAGGCAGCACAGTTATGAGTAGTCTGGCACATGTGGCACACGTAGCCATGATGCACTGGATCCAGTGCTCAGTGAGCTAAGTCTCAGTACTGAAGCGTGCAAGACGTGGCATTGCCTGGAGGAGTGATGGCTTCTCTACTCCACTTAGCTTGAGAGGGAGCAAGGCAGTGGCAACGTTTCTGTACTGTCAGAGGGCTGGACTCTGACCAGCAGAAAATTGAGTCCTCTCTGCCCCCTCCCCTCTGGATCTTCTTCAGTCTTTTTTAGCCTCATGATCATTGCTTCACATTCTTAACCTGGATGAGGAAATGCTGCTCAGAAGGAGGGTAGGAGGGTTGAGGCTCTTCCCACTTGGTCCCTTCACGGAGGTACCCCAGGTCTCTTTGGCATACAGTAGGACCATTGGATTGCTAGTTTACCATGCTGGTACTCCACACTCTTTTCCCGTGCTTATTATTTATCTTACCTTATTTTCAAAATAACTCCTTTTGTACCAGCATATGTGATGAAGTTGTTTTACTAATCCTGAAGTTTTGTGTTTTCCCTCAAGTTGGTAGGGAAAAGCATTAACATGCAGAACCTTGGCAGTCAACTTCAGTGCTCATTAATGAAGTACAGAACTAACAGTTTCATTGTCGTAATTTGACAAAGCCACCTAAATCTATGCGTGTTTTTTGAAAGCTTCCTAAAAACATGCTGCTAAATCTCCTAAAAAGGGACTGAATTGCTTTGGCAGCCATTAGCCCAGCATAAGCAGAGAAGCCCTTTTCAATAAGTGAACAAACAGAGAAAATATGCTGAATGGCTGGACAAATGCATTTCAGCTGGCCCTTTCATTTACCGATAGAAGGGCACAGTCAATATCAATCACTGTTTTCCCTGTTGCCCTGAAAATCACAATATCTCTTTTCATCCCACAAGCTCCTTTCACCACAGTAATGTATCTTTAGAATGACACTGCCATCAGCCTGCTTCCGCTGTCTGAAGACCAGAGAGCTTAAAAACACATTTCAGGATTCAAGACTTGAACCTGCCTCCCTTCCGGTTCCCCACCGCCAACTCTGCCTTTACTCCTCCTAACCCTCCACCCCCTATTCTCTGCCATTCTTTCAACTTCCCTCGCTGAGTAAACAGAATTCATTTCTCTGTTCTACGCAGCTCTCCAAAGTAAACGGAGACAACTTGATCTGATATTCCCGAGATTTAAGAACTCATTAAAGAGATGCACATAAAGAAATGCTTTTACTTGTTGGTAATACATCAAAGGCTGAAAGGAATGTGACGATTCTGTGCATGGCCAGGTGTGCTGATGAGCCGGACCTCGCTGTAGTGCCTGCTTCCCTGCCCCGCCACTCGTACATCCTTCCTAGCCCTGCGTGGGACCTATGTGCCTGCCAGTTTGTTCCACCTTTACAGTTGTAAGCAAGTGGCTTTATCTTGTATATGTTGCTGCTCCTGGTTCTGAGTACTTATGTTTAGTTTGGGAATGAAAGTGATTACTTTTTATCCTTTTGAAATTTTAAGTGGAATAGGTTTAGCAATGTGCTTGTAGTTGCAGAAGTTACACCGAAATGCTACATTTCTAAAAACCAATATTGATTGCCTTCTCTCTTCCCTCAGGTCATCGCCGTCTGTAGAGAGGCCGCCCTTCTGGCGCTAGAAGAAGACATTAAAGCCAAATGCATCAGGAAAAAACATTTCACTCAAGCCTTGAGCACTGTGACGCCCAGAATTCCCGAGTCACTGAGACGTTTCTATGAAGATTATCAAGAAAAGAGTGGGCTTCATACACTCTGAAAAAAACATACCCCTTCGATACGCTAAATATGCTTTCTAGAGAAAATTTGTTTCGTTTTAAAAGTTTGTGTTGAGATTGTTAAAAAAAGAAATTCTTAAGAAACAAAATGTCTGAAATTTGTTGACTGGATTTAAGGGGCTCCAGTTTTTATAGACATTTTAAATCGTATGGATAAAATGAAAATCTCTGGACAGAGGTTTAAATCACTTTTACCTGGAAATGTGTGCTGAGTTTTAAAATGTAAACTTCTAGTCTTTTCACTTTTGATCTGGTTCCTTCATCTCAGGAAATGCTTTTCTTACTTCAGATCCCATTTCAGTGCATTCCTAAATGCCAAACGTAGGCATCAGTTTTATACAAGAACAGAGAGAATGCATGTGGATGACGCATGGTGGGAAATATTTACAAATCTTTATTTTTGAAGGCCAAACAATGAAATGGCCAGCAGCACCAGCCAAGCTTATGTGGCCTGTTTACAAATAGATATCGGTTCTCATTATAATTCATACCTGCATTTTTGCTTCAGCCACATGAAGCTATACTTATGGCAATTAAAGAACAAAGAAATAAGAGTCATTTCATATACTGTAATGCCCTTTAAAAATTTGGAAATATAAGCCCAGTCCGGGCCTAGAGCATTACTTGGTGGTGTTTTTTCATCAATGCTAGAAATGAATGACATAAAATGTTCATGTCTTAACCTGTACACATTTTCAGGCTACCAATAAACTTTTCAGTTAAACGATGAACCATATTGTATAGTCAATCATATTGTGTTGTGTTGCATTCTAAATGTGTATTTATATTTCCGGTTATTTTATCTTTGAGGTTTCTTAACGCTTGAGTACTCCATAAATGTCCTTGAAAAGTTGTTGGACTTTGATTCCCTGACTTCCATAAACTCTGTAGGCAAGGGTAAGTCCAGTCGGAATTCTCAGAGGGACCTTTTTTCTTTTTTTAATCCAAGACACAGACCACGTCAACAGGGGCTCCTTGAGGTCTCCCCAACCAGCAGGAGAATTTCTGGTCTAGTCTGTTTCTACATTGAAGGCCTTTAAAGATCTAGCCTTAAGTATGAGGCTCAGTTATAACTTCATGTCAATTGGAAAAAGTGCACTTAAACGTGGTCACTGTAGATCTTTGAAAATCCCTAGAAAGACAAGTCAGGCAAGAAATACCTCATTCTCAAAACAGTGGGACTACACAGTTTTGTGGTGGCAGGTATTCTGAAGTCATGTCCAATAGTTGATTCTGTAACTATCAGAATTAGATTTGCAAGGCTTATTCCCAGACTCCAGTGGTTTGTTAGTATATAAAATCACCTGAGGATTGAAAACTATTACTACTATTTAGAACTGTGCCGTCAAATATATTAGACACTAGTCACATGTGACTATTTAAGTTTAAACTCTAACTAAAATAGTATTAAAAATTTAGTTCATCAGACATGTTAGCACTTGGTAGCCACAGGTGATGAGTGCCCGCCATATGGAACAGAAGGCATTATAGAGGCCCCCTGCACAACATTTGTGCACTCTGGGGGATTCCTCAGTGCAGCCTGCACCCTCTCACAGTCCGGGAGCCCTCAGGGGATGTCCGACTGACAGCTTAAGCCCAGGAGCAGGACTAAGCTGGCAGTCCGATAACCTTAGTGCTGCCATGGAGATGGGAGAGGCTCCTGCCACTGCCACTGTGCTCGCCAGCCCTGAGCCCAATTTCTGGCCGAGTGGCACTCCCCCTGTGGGAACACACTGACCATGAGGGGGAAGCGTCTGCCCCCTGGTGGTCAATGCACATCATAGTAACTGGTCGTTCAGCTGTTTGGCCAATTTGCATATCACCCTTTTATTATATAGGATTTCCATTCCTAGGAAATTCTATTGGATTCCGCTGATGTAGAAAATACTCTTACACAATGAAATAAATAGAACCTCAAAATTACTTTTGTGCTCCCCATTTTTCCTTATGAGAGCAGCATAACTTCTTTTTTACAAGTGCTGGGGGCACAAGAAAATAAGAGAAAAAAATTTTTCCCAAAGGCCTGAACATGAGAATTAAAGAAATTCCATTGCCTATAGAATAAAAACCAGAACCCACACAAGCTTGTGGGCTGCAGGCAGAGTGATGGAGAGCAAGGTGGCCATCTCAGCCAGCCAGGAGTTCAGATGGACCTTTCAGCCCATATGACATCAAGTTATAACTGAGCCTCATACTTAACGCTAGATCTTTAAGGGCCTTCAGTGTAGAAACAGACTAGACAAATTCTCCTGCTGGTTGGGGAGACCTCAAGGAGCCTCTGTTGACCTGTTCTGTGCCTTGGATTAAAAAAGAAAAAAGAAGAATTCCAACTGGACTTCCCTGGCCTGACCATGGCTTCAGGATTTGAATTCACAAGACTTTTGTGATACAGATGCTCAAAGCCTGGAAATTAACATGAAAGCATGTGTCTGAGCTAGAAATATCCTTGGGATGACTAGCAGTTGCACTAGTTGGAGGAATAGATCCTCAGGTGGGCCAAGGGGATTCCAGCAGCTAGGACTCTTGAGTTTATAATCCCAAATTCCTCTCTTCCACCCCCACCCCCACCCCCACCCAGTTGTAGGAGTTTACATGGTACAATCACTTCAGAAAGCAACTGGCATGTCAAGTCATGTGGAAGACCCTGTAACTCTACAGTTCTTGGTGTATATTTCAGGGCAAGTCGTGTTCAATGAAGAAATGAATCAGAAAATCTTAGCTCCATTGTTCGGAAATAGTAAGAAACTGGAAACAACCTAATTATCCACCAATAAGAGAGTGGGCCTCTATGGAATACTCATCCAATGCAGTACTGAGGCCATTAAAAAAATAGAGCTGCATAACAAAAAGAATGTTTCAGAAGAACACTTATGTATTTACTTATGTATTTAATGTTTAAGGCATGTAGAATAATATATATTGTTTGTGGGGTGGAGGAGTTGTAGTAAAAGACTATCTGAATAGAAATGAAAAGCACTAAATACTGGGGAATAATTTCGTCAGGGAAGAAAAGTTGAAAAGTGTCCTATCTTAAGCTGAGTGGTGGGGTTGTAAGCATTGATTGTAATATAGTCTACACTTTTTGTATTGCCTAAGTATTTCATAATAATTTTTAAAAGATGTTACAGTTCAAGGGCAAAACACATCTGTGGCCATTATTGTGTTTTAACCAACATATGAAACAGCATTGAACTCAATTCCATGCTCTCCCAAGGCAGTCGCAGTACACTCACCCACAAGTCTGGAAAATCAGGAGGACTGGGTATGATGGGATAAATGCAAGAAGGCAAATAAGAGGTCAGACTTTTAGGACTCAGCAAACAAGTTGAGAGACATTTCTTGCTAACAAAAGTTAGTTTTTAGATGAGCATTGGAAAAGAATTTGTTGTTTTTTATTTTTATTGATTTGAAAAAAAGATTTTTAGAATACTACATCTTTATTATACAACAATTATGTTTTATATCTGTAGATAGCTAGTTATCCTAATGTAAAAAAACCCTGGGTCTGTGACATCTGCAACAACCAGAAGGCTTGACCCTTTGCTAGGCTGCGCATGCAGCAGGGAGTGGGCTGAACTGCTGACCTCTCAGGGGGAGAGAAAGACGGGGCTGATCAGCAGTGGCAGTGCTGCTGGTACAGCTGGAAGAGAGAAGCAGGGTGATCAGACCCTGCTTCTCCTTCGCCAGCAGCCAAGCCTCTCTCCTAGAGGTCAGCAGTCCAGCCCACTTGCCAGCACCCTCAACCAAACTCCAGGCTGCACATGCAGCAGGCAAGCAGGCTGAACTGCTGACCTCTCAGAGAGAGAGATAGGTGGGGCTAACCAGCAGTGGCAGCAGCTGCTGGTGAGGCTGGGAGAGAGAAGCAGGGTCTGATTACCAAGCCTCTCCCAGAGGTCAGCAGCTCAGTCACTCGCCAGCAGCCTGGGGCAGCTGCTGATCAACCCTACCTCTATGATCAGGCCTGGAGATAGGCCCAGAGACACTGACTGGCATAGAAACCGACCAATCAGAACCAAATCTGGGTGAATTGCAAGGAGCCAATGGCTGCCTAAGAGGTGGAACTTTTGATGCTATCTGGCATAAAAACTGACCAAAACCAAATTGGCCAGCAGAGGAGAGCAGTTGGGAGCAAGTAGGCCGGCAGGGGAGCAGTTAGGTGTTCATCAGGCTGGCAGGGGAGCGGTTAGGGGGTGATCAGCCTGGCAGGCAGAAGCAGTTAGAGGCAATCAGGCAAGCAAGCAGGAGAGCAGTTAGGAGCCAGCAGTCCTGGATTGTGAGAGGGATGTCCGACTGACTGTGGGATCAGGCCTAAACCAGCAGTCAGACATCCCTTGAGGGGTTCCAGATTGGAGAGGGTGCAGGCTGGGCTGAGGGACACCCTCCCCCCCCCCCCCGTGCATGAATTTAATGCACCGGGCCTCTAGTTACCATTGAAAAGGCCATGATATTCCTTTATTTGAAATTTATGCCAATTGACAACAGTACCAGTAAAAATCTGAGTCACAAAAGAATCAGGTGCCACTAATAACAGTTTACCCCAGTGTCATCTCCATGAGGGTTTTACTTCTGATTCTAGAGTCTTGTGTTTGTGGATATAAAACAGTGTATGATCCTGTTACTGGATTTGTGATTGAATACACAGTATAGTTCATGGAAAAATTAAGTTTCAACAAGGAAAGAAAATGCTTTTCTGGCATCTCTTGGGTCAAATTTTGTCTTTGGTCCTGATTCTTTTCAGGGTTTCAGGCATATTCATATTGACACTCTTTTTCCAAGAGACTTTAGTTTGAATAGTGAAATTAGTGTTTCCTTCTAACAACAAAACTTAGAAAAATGGCTTATAACTTTTACTTCTTCGTGACAAAGAAAGTGTATTTATAAGCTAAATACTGACTGCCCTAACTTAGCTTGAAAAATGTTCTTTTCTGTGTTGTTTCTAATGTGCAAAACAGGTTTTAAAAATAATGTATAGGTTTTCCATTTGGAAACATAATTATTGGATTTATGGGAAAACCAAACTTGGTATATGCTTAATTTATCTTAATCAAGAGAAAGCTACAGAAAGTTGCTGCAGAGATAGAATGCAATGACTTTCCTGGCCTAAATGTGAAGTTGTTAAGAGTCTCAGTTCATTTTGTCACGTTTCCCTGAGTCTTTTCTTTAGGGAGGTGCACAAACCAAAGCACCTCAGAAATTGTACATGGATTGAACTAACAGTAGTTTCCAAGTATAGGACTTCTACAGCTCCAAATTCATTTTGCTTTCCTTCACTTTTCATGATTACAATGGAATAGATAGGCTTTTTAACCTATCGTCTCTGCCAGATATACCCCCTGTAGCCTCTACTTGAGTGGTGGTGGGGTGAGGAGGGTGCCTCACTTTGGGGGAACAGAATTCACTCCAGCAAATTTGAGCAGAAAGAGACACTTTACGGGGTTTTTAATGGCTTACAAAATCATTGGGAAACTTATAGACTCCTCTTTCATACTTAATGGTAAACATTTCTGGAAAGATGGTTAAAGTGTAAACGTGTACACACCACACAACAAAAAACAAGGAAATGAAAAGAAAGGAAAATTGAGTTCAACTACACAGAGATTAGGGAACAGATATTAAATACTTTAAAGGCTATCC
This sequence comes from Lasiurus cinereus, assembly GCA_011751065.1. NCBI lineage: Eukaryota > Metazoa > Chordata > Mammalia > Chiroptera > Vespertilionidae > Lasiurus > Lasiurus cinereus. The sequence continues at coordinate 11,868,261 of JAAGEH010000293.1, forward strand.
ATCCAGTACAACACATTTTAGACTAGCTTAAAAAGAATTAAGGAAGTTCAACACACACTCTGCAGAGATGTGTAGGAAATACCATACTGGTTTCAAAACACTATCAATGGTAAAACTATTAATTTTAAAACATATTTTTGGGAAAATATAAATACTGTGATTTGAATATTATCACACCCTGATTTCAGAAACATGAAAATATGGAAAATGTGCATATTAAAAATCAGTCAAATACAGTTAAGTGAGAAGGGAATTGACATGTAATAATATGTTTACACATTAATCATAAGCCCACAGCAATCAAAATACTATTTGCACCAACATAATCATAATAATGAAAATGTTGACAGGTAAGTAGGGGAGTCAAGGATGTGGAGCACAGAGTATTTGGGGGCCAGGAATGACCACAAATTAAAATACCAGAGATGGAAATAGCAGAAGGGGAACTACATCAAAAATTGGGGGGGAAGGTTAGAAGTGGAAGAGAAAAGTACTGAATCCAAAAAACATAGCTGGAGCACATTATGAGGGACATTTTCTGATGGAAGAGAAGAAAATTTTAGAATTCAACTTCTTTGAAGTCTCAAATATGACTCAAGATATATTAAACAATTGAATAAGACTGAAAAAGAAGAAAGTTTAGGAATTTATTTATTTATTTATAACTTATTCGACAGATATCCTCCCACAGAATGGCATATTATTTACCATATAATGGTAATGTATTCATTATATCCTCATTTATTACAATACCAAAATATCAGAGCAATTCAAATACTTATCAATAGGAGATATTTAAGTTACACACATCCATGTAATGGAACATTATAATACTCTAAAAAATTAATAAAGATTGTTATAAACTGACCTAGAAATTATCTCCAATATATAGAGAACCCAAATAACTTAGATCTATGCTTAAACTCTGCAAACAGATACTATAATTGTTTCATGCTCTCACTGTATAATCTATATAAATGGTACACACACACACACAATATATATTTGCAAAAGCAGAAATCATGCAAAATTGGTCTATAACCACCATGTAATAAAACTAAAGAAATGTAGAAACAACAACAACAACAAAAAAAGTACCATATGCTTAGAAGCTCAAAATTCATTTTGAAATTATTCTTTAATCACAGAGGAATTCAAATAGGAAAATGTCTGGAAAATATGCAAATACTTTACATCAACATCTCGATACAATTAATAGTTTTCAGGGAGGATAATTTATAGACCTAAACATTTCTATTAATTAAGATGAACCAAAGTAAGCATTGTTCTCAAAAAATTATTGTAAAGAGTTCCAAAATTCAGGAAACTATAAAGATAAGAGCTGAAATTAATGACAACGAAACAAAACAGAGATGATTGATTCAACCGCTCTTTCTTTGGAGAACAAAATGTAAAACAACTTTTTTTGTGATGGAAATAGTAAATACACACACACACACGCACGCACCCACACACGCACACATGCACACACACCACACATGGATGTCCACATCTTAACTCCAAGAAGAGTGAATTCAGTGTTACTTCCATAGTAAAAGGGACTTTGCAGATGTAATTAAGGCTCTTGAGATGAGCGTGCTAGATTTTCTTGATGTCATCATAAGGGCCTTTAAAATGGAAAGAGAGAGGTGGGAGAATCAATCAGAGAAGGAGAGATGAGAGAGACTGATGCTCCATTGCTAGCCTTGAAGATGGAGGAAGAAGCCAGTAACCAAGGAAGGCAGGTGGCCCTTGGAATCTGGGAAAGAAGGAAAGAGGGTTCCCTTAATGCCTGCAGAGCACATCGTGACATGTATGCCTGTTTATTATAGGAAAATACTTTGTTTCTTGAATTTCCTTAATAATTTCATTGTCTTTAAAATTTACATGGTCAAAATCTTTCTTGGAAGTTCTCATGATAAAAAAATATATACTCAACAATATTTAGATTAGAAGTAAGGTATATTACATAGTTTGATCATGATTATATAACTTTGTTTTCCTCTATTCCCAAACAATGCCTCCTGCATCTGCCAAACATGGGAAGTTTAAATTGCATCCAGTTGGCAATGGGAAGCCAGTGCTGCCGGGGTTCTTGTCCCAGCCTTACAAAGCATTCAGCAATCTGGAGAAAGGGGCTAATGTGTAGATTCAAGAAGGAGTCCAAGGATGTAAGCTAATTTTGAAAAGCATTGGGGATCAGAGGATCTTCAGCTAAAGGAACTGAAAACTACTCCTTGTCTAATGACCCCATGCTATTTATTAACACAATTTGTCCTAAGGCAAGATGGAGATAATACACTTCAAAGGGTAGGGTACAGCAGCATTGTCAGTTTGGGGAATAGCCTACAGCTATTCAGGTGTTTGGCCAATAGGAGGCAATAAAATGCCCTGAGCCGTCTGGCAGCAAGCAATCCTATTCAGGTGTGGGGAGATGCTTTTTAGCCATTCCAACAGGTAAACTACATTCGACTCAACCCTTGTTGAGCTCCCCAAGCTTCACCAACCCTTTGATGAAACTCTTGCAATTATTACATGCTGGAATTGGTTCCCAGCAAGTGCTGTGTTGAGTTTAATGGTTTATAGAGCTTCTCTCATTTCAAATCTCTTAGAATTCTTTTAGCCAAAAGTATCTCTTTCCTTTCTCCCTCTACCCCTCTCTCTTTATGCCCATCATCAGTTTGATATTTGTATGAAATATTCTAAACACAGTGGATTTCGGGGTTGGTTGTCTGAAATGTCTCAATAGTGGCCTATGTTTGTTTTTTAAGATTGAGATGCCAGATCTTCCCTGATATATTAAAGATGAAGGAGTCATGCCTAAATCTAGCCCTGGAAGTGGCAAAGACAGGAAAGAGTGCAGGGCCTAGGGCCTGGGGCGGGTGTGGCCTTGACCTGGAGCACCCAGAGGCCTCTGGATGCAGAGGGACCAGCGGGGCAGGTGGTCCAGGCAGCAGGCAGAGAGACTGGGTGGAAATGCAGGACTGCTTTTGCAGTGAAATAGGAAGCTGTGCTCTCAGCTGAGTTTGGGGATGGAGGAGGAGGAAGAAGGGACGAAGGAGGAGGATGGAGGGAGGAAATGGCCCATGGAAGTGTAGTAAGATGCCAGGTAACACTAAGGGCCCACTGCAATCAGTGATCAGGAAATCAGAGCACAAAGATTCCCTGTCATCAATCAAATGCTTACATTTTATTTTAAATTCATATCATTTTTTAAATTCTTCCTCAATTTTAGTGTATAAAAGCCTAAAACCCGCACAAATTTTATCCCCAATTTTCATTGTAAGTGAAGGAAAATCATGTGGCTTCTGTGCCAGATATATTTCGAAACAACAGCATTCTCCTTTATTTGCACATTTCCACAGAAGACATTTCCGTGGCCGCCTATGCTCTGTCCCCTCCATACGACTTGAATTGGCGTGAGGTAAAGGACAATATTGGCCATTCTGACTGCTCCTGCAGGCTTCCTGGGTTCAGTCAAGAGAGCCATCTGGTCCTTTCTCTCCCAGGTTCGCCTTTAAAACGTCACCACTGGGTTCCTCCCTGCAGCTCCTGCTTAGTAAAAGGTAGGAGCTGGAGGGGGGAGAGGGGTCATTTGAGGAAATATAGAAATATTAACACACATTAAAGTATTCTGCAAGTCACAAAGGCCCAACCGTTTGTAAAATGTTGAGACCTGGGGGAGGTTTTCTTAGGGTAAGCTGATGCCCATGAACACATAGCACAGGGAAGCAGTGGCACCAGGCCCGTGGGACCCGCCAAGCAGCAGGACAGGTTTCCCCTGGCTTCTGGGGGAAGCGGTGCTTCTCACCTGGTAGGGTGGGTGGGTGAGGCTCCTCGTCATGGGCCTCAGCAACTCGGGCCTGGGCCAGGCGCTCAGAATCCCCGGCGCTGGCCCAGCAGTCTGGGCGGAGGTTGTCTGTCCCGGACTGCGGGGTCCCTTCCTGTCACCGCAGGGCACATCGTTCTCCCTTGTTTCCTTTCACTTTTGGTTCCTTCCTGGACCCTGGACTTAACCGGCCAGCCCCACTGGACGAAAGGTGAATGCCATTAGGAAGCACACTGGGGAAGAAGACGGCAAACGAATTTTGGCAAAATCACCGAACGTGGGTAATGACAGGCCCCTGGGAACGCACACGCGGCAGCAGCTCAGGAGGGTGCAGTGAGGACTGAGGAACGTGGGCCGAGGCCTGTGAGTTCCTGGGAGGGAAGGTGAGCTGAGCGTGATGGGGAAGGGATCCTGTGCACAAAGGCAACCCCGGAGCCCGGACGAGGCTGAAAATAAAGCAGGACTCTCTGTGAGGAAGGGGGGGAAGGAAGTGCCTCACGGAAAAAAGCTTAACTGTCTCTTATGACAAATGCTCCCGCGGCTACCAGGGGAAGGGAACAGCGGGCTGAGGTTGTGTTCTCTGTAAAGGGCTGTGTTTGCCCGGTGGAGCGACAACCCAAAAGGACTGCTTGACCCAAAAGAAGGTTCTAGTCTTTGAAAACAGAGCTTTGAAAGGGGGAAAGGCAACAGAAAGCAAATGTTTGTTCGCATTTAGGGGGCAGGGGTTTTACAAATTGGAAGAGGCTGCACTGAATTAAAGTCATGATCGGTGGTTGCTCCCGATAAATCGAGTGAGGAAGATGAAAGCTTGTTAGAAACCTAAATACATTTTCCATTTGCTTCTCTATCAACCAAGGGCTGACCACCCTGACGATGAACTAGCAGCAGTGAAGCATTCTTGCCTATGTGTTTACAGAACATAGCGTTAGAAGTCCTCGTTGGGTATTGGGTTAACAAAACTTACAACAAAACTGGGCATGAAAACTCTGTCTCCTTTTCCTAACCTCTCCTTTTCTGACCCTTTCCTACGTGCGTCGCAAGGCCTATAGAGTCTGAAGCAGATTAGCAAACAAATAAATCCTTGAATGTCAGGGAATACTTTCCCCAGCATAAATGGGATTTATCTGCCAGCCCAGCAAATTCTACACTGCAAACCCCCAGCTGTGTCATGAGCCATTTCTGCCAAGCCCCTAATGTATGGTGCAAAGGTCACATTACTTGAATGCTGGCGGTGGCTAGCCTCCTCCATTCACCCTTCCCATCCCCTCTCCCAGCCCCTGGGTCTTCTCCCGCTGAGAATGTCCTGTCTGCGGTCTTCAGGAGCCTTGGTCCCCAGAGCAGTGGGAGGAGTAAAAGACCCACATGAACCTCCCTGACCATCCCCAGAAGGTCCCCCTCCAGAGGCTCTGAGGGTGAGAACTGGGGGTTATGGCCAAAACAGATGCTATAGTGCCACCAATCCTTGTCCCCTCTACTCCCTCCCCAAGTTTTACTGGAATCATGAGGAAAAACTAGACGGGTTCCTATAGAGATTCTACTTAAGACATTTTAAGAACTGGACAAGAGTTGAGTTTTGCGGAGTAGAGAAGGTAGGCAGTATGTCTCTGATCTTAGAACTAGAGAGCATCTCTAAGCACCATTTGCCTCAGTGTCCAAGGTCACCCAGGGAGAGGAGGGTAGGCTGGTGGGTCACAAGCACTTGGTCTTCTGCCACCTCCATCCCCCACCCCCATCCCTCCAAACTCCGCTCTTCTCCAAGAAAAGGATGGCCACACAGCCCGCCCTCAGGAACCTAAGGGGGAAAGACTATTTGGGGGGATATTTACTCAAAACCACTGGGTAGATTCTGGCTCATGCTAACATTTCCCTTTGCTCACCACTTGAAACCTGAGCAACAGGGTCCACTGAACAAGTCCTTCCTCCTGGTTAGTGTCAAAGGGAAATGCTTCGCTTGAAGGATGAGGTGCTAAGGGCTGTTGTGGTACTTGCCTGAGTATCACCATGAACACAGCTATGAGGAAGAAGGAGTTGGGGAGGCCCTGCAACTGTGAGCCCCAGGCTCCTCCTCCTGAAATTCAGGGTCTCCATCGGGCCTTTCAGCTAAAAGAGGAGGAACAATGGGGAAGGAAGGATGAGAATGGAAGCGTGCTTCCAATGAGCAGGTGTGACATCATCAGGACCTGTTCTTTCAAAGCCGCAAAGAATGTAACAAAGTCCAGCTGCCTGGCCCCCACCCGTTGGTCGAGTGTCAACCTGTACTAAAAAGGTTGCAGGTTCCAGTCCATCAGGGAACATAGCTCGGTTGCAGGGTCAATCCCCATTTAGGGCCCATAGGGAAGGCAACTAATCAATGTTTCTCTCTCACATCAGTGTTTCTCTCTCCCTTCCTCTCTCTCAAAAATCAATAAAAACATACCCTTCCTGTAGTTTAAAGCAACAGCTGAATGTTGTTAATGTGCAGTTTAGGAATACAATAAACCTGTAGGGAAAGAAAGGCAAGGAAATGGTGATTGGAGGATGCAGGCTGGCGGTGGGGAGGAGCGGGTGATGTTGGTGGGGAATGTAAGAGAAGAGGTGAGTCATTTCCCGGTCCTATTTTTGTTTTGGAAGATTGGTTCACAGATGTGAATTTCTCATTAAAAACAGTAAATAACAAAATTTTAGCTGGATGTGCACAGCCCAATGATGACAATGGATCATAAAGCATGGACCTTGATTAATGCAAAGTAAAACTATGAATGGCAATTCCACTAGTTTCCTGGGACAACCATAACAAGCCACCACAAACTGGGTGGCTTAAACAACGGAGACCCCTTGTCTCACGTTCTGGGAGTTGGAAGTCCCAAATCAAGGAGTTGGCAAGGCCGGTGTCTCTGAGGGTGAGGGACTGACATTCCAGGCCTCTCTCTGAGCCTGCAGGCGGTGTCTGTTCCCTGCGTCTTTCCCTCTGTCTGTGCCTCAGACTTTTCCGGTTTATAAGACACTGGTCATGTCAGAGGAAGGGCCACGCTAGTGCCTGAATTCGAACTTTTTCCAAATGAGGCCATATTCTGAGATGCTGGGGGTCAAGACACAATTCAACCCATAACGACGATGTGTAGGTAAGGCCCTTGGCAGGGGGGCAGAAGAACACGGTTCTTGTTACAGGGGACTTACCATGCAGCTTTCAAAGTATCTCTTCATTTTGGCCCTCCTGGCTTAAACGGTGTGAGTGGAAGAAAGTGTCAGAAGGTCCTTGGAACATCCCAAAGGGTTATTCCAGGGGGAGGGAGGAAAGAGAGAAGAATCTCTGAAAGTCTTTTTAATTGTTTACAAATATTGATTGCAAATCTTTAAGCCAACTTTGATTTCATTCTCTTTCTTAAAGCAGCCACTAAATCCCAGGCATCCTTCCTGTCACATGCTCTCTATCAACATTTAAAATGTCCTGGTCAGTGTGGCTCAGTTGGTTGGACCATCGTCCGGTGCACCAGGAGGTGGTGGGACTTTCTCTCTCTCTCTCTCTCTCTCTCTCCCTCCCTCCCTCCCTTCTTCCCTCCCCCCTTCCTCTCTCTAAAAGTCAATTAAAAGACTAAATTTTTAAGATGATAATGATAAAATAAAATGTGTCAGCCTTTCTCTTCCTAGAATCTACCTTTTGAGGGAGTTTTTACAACTTAGATATAAAAGGATGTTTGTGGCAACATTGTTTGTACCAGCAAAAAAACCCCACATCTAAACAAAACACACTAGAGCTATCCTAAAGGCGTGCCAGTCTATTAGTGGCTGGATGTATCTCTGTTAAGCAGGCATTGACACAGAATGGAGGTACAACCACAGCGACGCCCTGAGTGAGTGTCCCTCGGGCAGGCCCTGTGCTCGGGGCAGATGCGGAGTGTCCCTCTCCTCTCTAGGAGGTCACTGTTGTCCTCGTGCAGTTGAAGAAAGGGGGACCCCAGGCACCTGAGAGGGAGTACTGTGCTCAGGATGTACAGCTGGTAACTGCAGAGACAGGCTTCCAGCAAGGACATGTCTGAGCGGGAAGGAGCCTTGGAAACATGGATCCAGGTGTGGACTGTGGCCATCACTCCCAAGTGGTGGGTTAGGGATGATTTTTCTTTTCTTTTTCTTTCTTTTTTTTAAATATTTTTATTGATTTCAGAAAGGAAGAGAGAGCAGGGGAGAGAAACATCAATGATGAGAGAAAAATCATTGATCGGCCGCCTCCTGTACGCCCCACCCTGGGGGTCATCCCCTAACCCGGGCCTGTGCCCTGCCTGGGAATTGAACCGTGACCTCCTGGTTCATAGATCGACACGGGGGCACTGAGCCATGCCAGCCGGGCGATTTTTCTTTTCTTTAAAAAAAAAAGAAGTTTGTGCCGCTCAGGCCCCTTTCTTCCTGTCTTGTCCCCTCTGCGCCCAGAGAAGCCCAGTCCCATCCCAGGTGGTTCGTGCACTGGCTCCCAGTCTCTGGCTCTCCTCTGACCCTGCACGGCCCTGGGGTCCGGCCGTCGCCTCCAGTGGGTCCCCGGCTCCCACGAAGGTCCACCTTTCAGGCTGCCTCCTCCTCATGACCCAGGCTTTTCTTTCTCTCGGGATCGGCTCTGCTGCCAGAAGCCTCAGCTCTTCCCCGCCACTCGGCCCTCCACGCCTCTGCCACCCGCCTGTCCTTGCGTGGTTTGCTCCCTCGTCCTCGGGTCCTCGGTGGCCTTTCCCTCTTGGCTGAGCAAAAGCCTCCGGCCCATAGCCGCGACCCCTGCTCTGTGCCACCGTGCCTGGCTCTGCCACCTCGCGCCCTCTCCTGCCCACGACCTCCCGGGTCGCCTCCCCAGCAACCCAGGCTGCCTCTGACCTCATGTCCTTGCTGGGACTTCACTGGCTAAGTGGCCTCCGGGGTGGGGGTCACTCCCACGGCAAAGGGCACCTCCTTTAGGTTTTTGGAAATGCCCTCCAGCCCGCGCTGTACCTCTACCTGTGTCCAGCAAGCATATGCTGAGCAGTGCCACGGAGTCAGGGTGGCTGTGTTTAAACAGCAACTCTATGGGTGCTGTCCGTAAGCAAAACAACAGAGGGCTTCCACGCCGTAAAATATGAAGCATCGAGATTGCCCCACCGGGAGCCCAGCCTGGTGTGGGCTGTGCCAGAATGACCTGTGATGGTTCTGTCCCCGGAAGCCCCCGCCCGTGGCTCAGCCACGTCCCCAGATGGAACTGGGGTGAGAACCCCCATCTGTTACCCTGTGGACTCTGACCCCCAGCTCTCTCCTGTGCCTGGGGGTTTTCCTCTCCACCAAGGGACACGATTCATAAAGTTGATCGAATGGCATCATTGATTAAACCATCGGCCCTTGGTTCTTCAGCCTTTCTCCACTCCCGAGGGGAGGGGCGGGCTGAAAGTTCTAGGCCTCAGTTACATGACTGGTTCCTTTGGCAACAGGCCCCTTCCTCTCCCCCCACCTTCCCCTGCCCCCCAAGCTATCCAGGGGGCCACCTGGAGTCACCTCATTAGCAAAATCTCAGGCATGATTGGAAGGGGCTTGAAAAACAAAAGCGACGCCCCTGGCCCCGATCCCGGCAATCACAAGGGATTCAGGAGCTCCATGCCAGGAACCCAGGGGGAAGACCAAATGCATCTTTCTTATTCTTCCACGTATCACACGGAACATCACCTTGGGAAGGACGAAAGGAAGTGGGGTGTGTGCAGCGCCAGCCACGTCTGAGGAGCGCTGTGGCCTGCCCTGGGCCGCCTCCCCGCCCGGTCTCGGCCCGGCCCAGCCTGGGGCCTCCTCGGCCCTGTGAGCACATCCTGTGGAATCAGAACAAGGCCGGGGAGCTTTTCCCCTGGCAGCACCACCTGCTCTTCACAGGAATTATTTGCGTTTCAAGTGGACGCTGTTTTTTCTCTGGTTCGTTTGTTTTTAGAAGTTCCCCTTCTTGCATTGTATTCCTGGCCAGCGGGGACATGCCTGTCCTTTTTCCTGAACGTTCCGAAGCCCGTTTCCCCAAGTCCAGGCCTCACATTAGCTCTCTTTCCTCTCTCTGACCCATCGTGCCGTCAGTTTTTCTCTGGGTTCCTGGAATTTGCACAATAGCCTCCCCGGTCTTTTCCGTGAGGGTTACGTCAGGAGCAGAGTTCCCACGCCGGGGCTGGTGCGGGCTGATGATGGGCCGGGCTTACCTCTGGCAGAACGAGCCGTCTAGCAAGACCTGCACCCCCAAAGCTGGGCCCCATCACCACCCCCGCCTGCCCGTGTGCTCCCTGGTGTTGGGGAGCATTTCCCCACATGACATGCAGAGAGTCACACAGAACAGCTTCTGTTCATAGCGCAGTCACCGTGAGGGCACCTGACACTGGGTAAGCACTGTGGCACACCATCATTGTTAAACTTAAAAATCGCCCCCACACGATGGACTGTTATTCGGTATCAAAAAGAAGCAAATCCTGCTATTTGCAACATCATGGATGGACCTTGAAGGCAGTATGTTAAATGGGATACATCAGAAACACAAATACTGCAGGTGTCATTTATGTGTAGAATGCTATAAAAATGAAAAAAATAAAAATAAAAATGAACTCAGAAACAGTTTTTTTTGGGGGGGGTTGTTTGTTTGTTTTTGTTTGTTTGTTTGTTTTTGGTTTTCATCAAACTCCTAGCAGAATAGAAAAGTGGCTGCCAGAGTCTGGGGTGGAGGAAATACAGGAACTTTGATAAAAAGGTCAAAACTTTCAGCTGTAAGGTGAATAAGTTCCGAGGATCTGATATGACTCACAGGAATATAGTTGACAGTATACTGAATTGTATAATTGAAATTTGCTAAGAGATAGACTTAAATGTCCCATTAAAAAAAAGAAAAAGAAAAAAAAGAAAAGAGAAAGGCAAATATGTAAACATGTGAGGTGAAGTGACAGGTGTGTTAACTGACTTGATGGGAGGCCCTTTCACAATGTGTTCATGCATCAAATCATCACATCGTGTGTTTTAAATACCTTACACTGTTATTTGTAAATTATATCTCAAGCTGAAAAAAACACAACCCAGAGGTCAGTGCACAGATCTAGAAGCCAGAGCACAAAGAGATGATGTCATTTGCCTGAAGCCACCTGGCCTGCAAGTAGGACACCTGATTCTGTTCGGGCACCTCTCTCTGCCTGGTGCAGGCCAGCTCTCTGCTCACCACCTCCCTCCCTGGGGCAACTGGTTTACTGTCTGTCTCTCACTGTCCTTGTTTGCAAAAGCGGGAATAAGGACAGCCACATCTCTGGGACTGCTGCAGAGTGAAGCCAGGTGACCCAGGGCAGCAGGTGCGCTCAGGAGGCAGCGCCTCATTCCTGTGTCTGCACCCGGTCTCTGCTCTCACCAGGCCCCTTTTGCGCCCACATTTCCCACGCAGACACTCCATGCTGTTCCGCTGTCTCCCCAAAAGTTCCCTCCATGGCAGGTCCTTCCATCCGCGGTGCCTGTGAATCCGCGGAATGTATCGTTTCCATGCGTGTTTGGTTTATTTCTGTAGCTCGTGTATTGGTCACTTAAGGCCAGAGGCTTAGCTTGACTTTCCCCGAGTTCTCTCCCACCCGAACACTCCGTGCAGAGCTGTGGGGGACAGAGTGCTGGTCCAAAGGCAGAACTGGTCTCCACCCTCCCACCTCCCCGCAAGCTGGTCACTCACACCCGGAGCCACTCGGACCTGCTGACCCAGGGTCTCAGTGGGACTTCAGCAGACGGCTGGCCTTGCTAAAGGGGTGCCTGTGCCTGGCCCGAGAGCTGGGTCTGGAAATTCTGCCCCAAAGCCGCACCCTGCCCGCCTGCGGGTCCCCACCTCGGCCAGAAGGAGGTCTCCGGACTGAGATTGGGGAGAGCGGCTCTCTCGGGCGCCACACAGACACGTTCTCGGAGGGAGCGCGCCCGGAGAAGCCACACATGTGGGCAAACACTCTCGAGTTCCTCCATAAAACCGGAGTCCTATAAAAGCAGCCGTGAGGGAACCGGAAAGGGAGGAAGGAATGTATTAAACCTCTGTCGGGCTGGCTGCTGGCGTCTCATTAGGCCTGTGGGCACAGGGACACGTGCCTGCAGCGCGGCCGGCCGAAAGCCCGCGGGCTCAGTAAAAGCCTGTTTTCTTTTCCTGGCCGAAACCCGGCGGCCAAAGGGAAGCACTCTGTTGCCGTTGCTTTTGGTTTCTTTTAACTACAGGCGTGTCTCCCCTGCCCCCACCCGCTCCCGGGAGCTCACTCAACAGGTGGGGTGACTGGGAACCGGGGTCAAGTTCTTCCCTGGGTGCCAGGCTCCATCACCTGGCACAGCCTTTCTCCTCCTCCGGAATGTGACGTGCGTGCGGCGTTTTCATCTGGGTCAGTGGGAAAGGACTGGCCCTCGGCTGCTTTGGCAAAGGCTGGGTTCTGCCCGAGAAAGGAACACAGACCCCGCATGTCCTATCACCGCGCTGGGCCGCCTCTGGGAAGGCCTCCAAGCCCTGCGGGTCTGTCCCGCGGTGCGTGTCTGGGCACATCCCGGACCAGAGCTTCCGTCTTCTGCTGCAGGCGCAGAGGCTGGGACACAGGGCTGCCTTCCACTGGGAAGTGGGCTGGTGGTGGGGCAGCTCAGAGGAAGGGCTGGTGGCCCCCCGAAACCCCACATAAACCTTGGGGCGCGGCTGGGGCTCCGCGGCTCCCAGGCCACTGTACCTTAGGCTGTAAAATAATTTCGCAAGATTACAGATGAAAAAAATCAATGGGCGGTTTTTCACGTTTGTCTGCTGAACTCTCTGGGTAACATGCGTCCAGGCAGGTGCACCCAGCATAAACGCACAAGTCGACAGATTACCGCAGCGAAGAGAGCCCGGTGTCTACCCCCCGGGCCAGGTGTGGACGCGCCCAGGAGCTCTCCTGCTCCCTGCCCCCCACGCTTCCCCGGGGAGACCACTGACACCCTCACGGACAAGTGTTCATTTTACTTTTCTCATTCTAAGTCACAATCGTCTCGAAGGGCTCTAAGGTAGCCCCATGTTTTTAAACTGTAGCTCGGGGTCCGGGGCATCACTGAGTCGGGTACAATCGGTGCCAAGGTCACAGCCGTCCCTCGGGCGTCCAGGGGGCAGGGCATGCCTTTTTGGCAAGGCCCTCATCTATGTAAGCAATTTGAAAAAAAAAAAAAAAAATCTACCAAACTCACGGTGCTACATGAGGTACGCTGCTTTGTCATGAAGGTTATAGTAACGGCGAGGGAAGGAGGGCGTTCGTGTTTGCTTACTGACCAGTCCCTGCACCTGGAGAGTCTTAGTACTTATTGTCCAGGCAATGGTACTTATTTCCTCGTCGCGTCCAGGAAATGTCTCTTCCTGTTCGTTCGTTCCAGGCCTTGTTTCTGGCGAACGGCACATCTCCCGCCACAAGGAAGGAGCAAGGCTACGAATTGTGAAACAATGCGACGCCTCCTGCCTCTTCCTGATTCCGTGTACTTAGTGCTGGTGACGTGTATTTAAAAAAAAGATTCTGCAAATTGTGCAGGATGACCCAAATATCAGCTGATGTTTTCTTAAAAACAAGGATGTGCATGTGTGTTTGAAACGTTTGCAGGTACTGACTGTCTCACTGGGCTCTTCTGAGTCATAATTTCAATTCACTCTCTTTGGCGCCATAATTGAGAGCCCCTGCTGATTCGATGGTTTGAAACCCGTGTCCTGAGTCTAGGAAAGGGCACAGGGCCCTTCTTTTGTATCCCTTTGTTCTTCTTAGTCTGACCCTTGACTTTGGGGCCCTGATTCAGGCCTGCCCTAATCTGTGTGCTATATTTACCTTGAATTAGAATAGTTCCTCCTATTTTTCTACCCCCAGAAATGTACTATCAAGTCTACCAGTCTTGATGATAAGGCACCCCCACCTACTAACCTGGGTAAAAGAAGTGGGTGACGAGGGAGGGCCCCCTTTGCCCACATACTAATGTCCTCATGGCATTTCCCCATTCAATATGTTTTATTATCCCAGCCTTCTCTTCTCTTCTCTTCTTTCCTCACCCCTGCCTCCTCTCGACTGGAAGGATACCTAATTATTTTTAAAAATCTATTTTGCTTACCAACGGACATAATTCTGTGTTCCCTCACATCAAAAGACCTCCCTGAGTGGGGTGGATTGTTTTCTCCATTTGTTAAATCTGAAAGCTGAGCGCGGGAAGCATGTCTGAATCATGGAAGTTCGGCATCCTCGGTTTTGCTCTGGGAAACGTGGTCAGTGGAAGGGCAGGGTCCCCTGGGTGCCGTGTGAGGAACAGGAGCCGGGACCAGGCGCAGAGTCAGGCTGGCCACGTCTGGGCCGCCATAGTCCCCTTCATGACTTGCCTCTCACAGTTTCCCGTGTGTTCATGTCCTGGAGATCTTTCTCTGTTGAGTTCATTGTTGCAAAACATCCATCTACATACAGCTTATCTTTGAGGATGAACTACAGACAAAAATATGTCACCTTTCTTTCCATTCAAGATATTTTTACAAAATTTATTTGAATACCTTTCCATTTGTGGTTGTAGTGGGGCAAAGGTAGTCACCGGGGAAATTAGACAAAGGCGGGGGGGGAGGGGGAGGGTACTTGTTCATTGAATGAATGTGTGAACATCAGAGGTAACACCAAGAGGTGGCCTCCCAGCCTGGAGTGCATTGGCTGCCTTGGCCGAGGGGCAGGTGTTAGTTGGCCCAGGAGACCAATGGTGACATCCATTACTCAACGGGCGGGACTGAAAAGGAGTGAGAACGAGAGGGACAAGGGACTGATTTTGTGCTAGGCAACACTTTTCTTGGAGTTTTGCAGAATTACTGTAGAGTGATCCCTGAACAACCCCACTCCTGTTCTGTTCCCAACATCCCAAAGGGACACATAGGAAAGGAAATAAGAGAAAGGAATGATCAGTCCTACTCACTTCACCAGGAAAGGCCTGACACAATTGTGCAAACATAAAAGTAGGAAAGTGTTCACACATCTCATCCCAGGGGGCCTGCCGTGGGGCTCTGTGGCAGGGCTGCAGCCAGCCGACGGACAGAGCCAGGAGGCAGATGGCCGGGTCAGCAGAGCTGCATGCATTGGCATCTCCCCTTTGCTTTCTGGAAGTCATCCAGAAGCAACAAGGAGAATGAAAATAAATCATTTTTTGGTGAAGCTAGAAAACGGGTATAGTCCGTAGGTTCCAAACTGTGTAAAAGGCTGCCAAGTGCAGCTAAGTTACCAGGAGGAAGGGGAAATGGAGAGAGAGGCTTTCTCGGGGAGGGTGATGCTGGGTAGGGCTAGGTGACAGCCAGCAAGAAACACACCAAGCACTTATGAAGGTGAGAGGCATGTCCTGAGGGCTAAAACATTTGCTCCGGGTGATAGATTATATTATTTGTTCAGACTATGTACTGGCTGTCCCCAGCAGTCTCTTTCTTGCCAGCCGGACCCTCTAGCCCCTTCCTGAGCAGAGCTGTCCCTGCTGAAGATGGATATTCCACTCCACTGGCATCGGGCTGGGCCAGGAACCTTGCTTTGGCTAATGATGTGTGAGCAGAGTGACAGGTACCACTTTTGAGCAGGAGCTTTAAAGAGCCCCCTTCCTTTCCCTCTGCCACCGCCCAGCGATGTCCCGGATGGCGCTGTTGGAATTAAAGGGCTATGTGGCTGAGCCAGTCCACCCACAGGTCATTAGCTGCAGAACGAGTGAGACATAAATCTGTGTTGTCAGCCAACCAGATTTTGGGACCATTTGTTCCCACAACATAACTCAGACTGAACTAATTGATAGGAATCTTTTCAACAGAGGGCGGGGCAACTGCGATGCGCTGGGCTTGTAGCAGAAGGCTCCTTGGATCTGGGACATTCAGAGCAGAAGCCATAGGTCTGCTCAGAGTCGCACAGAGCCGTGTGTGAGGAAAAAGCCTGTCTCTGCAGCAGCTAGCCTGGGAAACAGGGGAAATATATAATTTCATCAACGTTGAGAACAGGGCCCTGGTAGCCGTTGGCCAAAGAAATAGAGGACTAAGGTTAGTCTATCAGGTTATAACTATGATCGACTAACCTTAGTCCTCTATTTATAACTATGAAGAGCAAAATAGGACAATAATAAAAACCTTCCTAAATATTAGAAAAACAACATGGCAAAAATACACACACACACACACACACACACACACACACCCACACACACACACAAATAAAACACAAAGAAGTGTACCTATAATGAAAGACTTCTTAAAACACGATGACAACAGAAATACCAAGTGATATAGAATGAGACCCAAATATACAATCGAAAGAACAAGACTCAGATTTGATCACTGTGTTGGCAGACTTGGAGGTGGCAGCAGGACCTGGACCTCCTATTGTGATGACCTTGTGGAGTGCCACCACTTGGGTGTGGGAGGGATGGGGGACCTGTGACTTGCTTCTAACCAACAGAATGGCAAAGGTAACAGAATGTAAGTGAATAAAAAATCTGATGAACAGAATAAACTGGTGAATATAATAGAATCAGGGGCATAGAAAGAGAGTGGACTGACAATTCCCAGGGGGAAAGGGGCATAGGGGTATGGAAAGAGACTGGACAAAAATCGTACACCTCTGGCTGAAGACAGTGTGTATGTAAGAGGGGGGGATGGGTAAGGGAAGAGGGTGAGGTGGGAACCAGGGGGAGGGAAGCTATGGAGGGAACAAAGAGGAACAATTATAATAACTTGAACAATAAAGATTTAGTGAAATGGAAAAAAAAAACACGTAACTCCCATAATTTTGTTAGGTTTTGTAAGACTTCGTCTTGCTGGTCAACTCCATCTACACACATTCCTTACTGGCTTACTGTGTTAGCCAGCCATGTTGTAAGTCCCTGAGGCCAGGACCCACCGATGGCCTTTAGGAACTGGGTACAGCCTCACAGAGTGGAAGGTGGCTTCCAGCCACAGCCAGCTAGATGCTGGGACCCCAGTCCTACTACCCTAAGGAAATTAATTCTGCCAACAACCTAAGAGAGCTTGAAAGACTGTTCTTCCGCAGTGAAGCTTCCACCTCAGCCAATGCTCTGATTGCAGCCTGGTGAGACCCTGAGCAGAGGAACCAACTAACGCATACCTGGACTTCCAGCCCACTTAATGGACAACATATTTTCATTTTAAGTGTCCCTGAGCTGATAACTTAGATTAGCCCACAAAGGACACCTCAGCAAATTCCCAAAGTTAAAATATTATAGACAAAATTCTGTGATTACAAATGGAAGCAACCTAGATATTGATAACAATAAAAGCCCCTTCTACCTAGGAATGAAAAACAGAAAACAAACAAACCAAATAAAATATGTAACTTTTGGTTCAAAGAGGAAATACAAACTGAAATAGAGAAAATATATAGAAAATACAAGGAATAGAAAACCTACATATCAGGACTATGGGATATAATTAAAGCAGCTTTTAGAAGGAAACTTCATAGCCTTTCATTCTCATATCATTAAACCAAGAGTGGCAACAAATTAAGCATTTTAAGCACAACTTATGCTAAGATATACAAAAAGAAGGAGCACAAAAATAAAAGCAGAAATTAACAAATTGGAAAACGGAACAGCAGAAGCAGATACCAATACACACAAAATAAGTCTTTGGGAAATACAATAAAATAGACAAATGGATAGCTGAACAGTTAGTTCACAGGAAAGGAAATACACCCAGTCTTTAGTGTGCTCTGAAAAGATGTTCCACCCTTCTGCTACTATCAGAGAAATGCCAAATAAAACCACACCTAGGTGCCGTTTTTTACTTAACTGATTGGCAAACATTCAAACACTGGATGACACACTGTGTTGGTGAGGCCTGGAAGAAAAAACTCTTTAATAGTTCTAATGAGTGTGAAAAATCATGCTATCTCGGTGGATGGCTATTAGGAAACATCTAACAAAATGGCAGCTCCAAAAACCTCACCAATCTACTTCCAGGATTTCATCCTGCAGATATGTTCCTACAAGGATGAACAAGTTTATTGCTTGTCAAAGCAAAATATTAAAAAAATCTTCAATGCCTGTGGTTCAGTAAGCTATAATCATCTGTGAAACAGTACTCTATGCAGCTGCAAATCTAAGGGAGCTCTGAATATGCTGGGATGGAAAGCTCTCCAAGATACAATGTTAAGTGAAAAGGGCATGGTAAAGAATGGTGTGGAGACTATGCTACCAGTTATATAAAAACTAGAGGCCCATTGCAGGAAGATTCCTGCAAGAATAGGGCTTCCTGCAGTGATCTCTGCTACGCCGCCTGCTTCCCTCCCTTCACCCCTGCCCGGCTCGCTTGCTTCTCTGAAGCTTCCCTCCTTTCTGCAGTGCTTGGCTTCCTTTCATGCTGTCTTCAGTCTTTGCTCTGCACTGGGGTATGCAAATTAACCGCCATCTTGGTTTGTTAATTTGCATACTCACTCTGGATTGGTTTGTGGGTGTGGCCTGTAGGCATGGCTTGTGGGCGTAGTAGAGGTCTGGTCAATTTGCATCTTTGTCTTTTATTGGATAGATAGGGTAGTGGGCTAAATGGAAAAAGATATATATTTGTAATTCCTTGTGTGAGCAATACAAAATTCTGAAAGAGATACTCAAAATGTAATAGCTGTGGTTCCTTATGTGGGAGGGTTAGGGAAGAGGGAGATAGGGCATTACACATTTTTGTACTTTTGTGTTTTGACTCATGTAAAAATCTCACCTAATAAAAGTATTTTAAATAATTTTGAACAACATGTTATCCATGTATAGAAGTATAATTGGGTTCTGTGTTGATCTCTCATCATTTATTCGTTCTAGGACTTGCTGTATAGACAGTCATGTCATCCCAAATAGGGGGAGTTTGGGTTTTTCCTTTCTAATTTGTTTGGCTTTTATTTCCTTCTCTGCCCTTTGTGCAGTGACTAGAACTTCCAGTGCTGTGTTGAGTATAAGCAGTGGGAGTGAACATGCTTGCCTTGTCCCCAGTCTTAGAGAAAAAGCATTTGGTTTTCAGCACTAGGTAGACTTTTAACGGTAGGTTTTCTGGAGACACTTGATACCAAGTTGGGTGAGTTCTTCTCATTCCTAATATGCTGAGAATTTGCAGGGTTTTTAAAAATCGTAAGTGGGTGTTAGATTTTTGTCAAGTGCTTTTTCTGATATGATGATGTGATTTTCATATTTAACCCGGTTATATTGATTGATTTTAAAAATATTAAAACAATCTTGCAAATGTGAATAAATCCCACTTAATCATGGTGTATAATTCTTTCTATACATTACTGGATTGAATTCACTCATTTTTTTTTTAAGATTTCTACATCTGAGCTGCTAAGATATATTGGTCTTTAGTTTTATTTTTGTTTTATTATTTTAAAACATATTTTTATTGAGTTCGGAGAGGAAGGGATAGGGTAAGAGAGATAAAAACATCAATGATGAGAGAGAATGATTGATCGACTGCCTCCTGTAATTTTGGCTTTGATATGAGAATAATACTGGTTGCATAAAAGGAGTTAGAAAGTGTTCTCTCCTTTGCTACTTTCTGGAAAAGATGGTGCCACAATAATGTATGTAAGAGTGTTTTTGCAAATTTTAATGTACTTGTTTAATAGTTATTGAGCATCAGCTATATGCCAGGTAATGCTACCCTCAGCTAAGTCCCTCCCACTGTAAACCGGTGCTTGGCTCTATGCACCTGTGAGTTTCTCATTCTTGACAGTAAATCTCACACTTCCTTTCACCAGCAGGACAGGGCTATAGAGTTCTTCACATCCATTGGGCTTTTCCAAAATTGTAGGACTGGAAACATCTTTGTCACTTTCTGGCCCCTGGTTTTGCTCAATCAAGATAGCCTGCTTCTCCCTCCCTTCTCATCCTCCAGCCTCCTGACACCCCTATTGTGACTATGGATGCCTGTGTCCCCCTTCGTTCATTCAAACACTGCTGACTTGTCATTCCACTGGGCCTGCAAGGCATGTGAGGGCAGGAACTGAGTTCTTATCTTCTTCATGCCACCGTGCTCACTTAGCACCGTGCCGCAGCCAAGTGGCCACTCGAACAACACAATCATTTTTTTTTTTGCTAAATGTATGAACAGCCCCTAAATCCTAAAGTTCTGCATTCAATCTCCCCCCCCCCCTTTTTTGGTTCTCTCCCTTAGAGGTTCTCTTCATACATCCAACCATCTGCTCTGTGCATGAGACTCAGACATCTCACCCACACGGTTTTGTTCAAATATGACATTCTTTCCTGCCAAGTGAACTCCGTTTAAAATGCCGTGCTATGCCTTTTCTGCCTTGTATGAGCTCAGAACATTCACGTTGCCTTTCGATCTCCTGAATCACAGGTCCAAGAGTCTGCCACTTCCTATGAATGGCCCCCTCTCTCCAATGCCTTCTGTTTCACTTCTTCCTCGCCTCCTGCACAGCTCCTCTTCTGGCATCCCAACAAGTATCCTCCAGCCCCTTCCCCTCACCGAGCTCTGCTACAGGACAGGCACCCCGCCACCCAGCTCCCACCCTTCCCTCAGTCACAGCAACAGCCTAGCCATTACCTGGCTAGTAAAACTTCTAGGGCCTCCCGGGTCTTCTGCCATAGGATCTCCTCGTCTGCATTCCCAGCCTGTCTGCATGGCCCCCTCTCCTGGACCACGACCCCTGTGGTAGGCAGAATCATGACTCTTGCCCTCCAGTTGCCCTTGACCTAAAACCTGTAAAGAAGGGAGGAGCTGCACTTCCTGCCACACAGCACTACCACAGACAGTGTGATTGCTGGAGGGCCACATGGTCACACTCAGTAAGTTCTTTTCAAAGCAGTTATTGACGGACTGGTGAGAAGACAGAAGGTAAAGTCTAAAACAAACAAACAAGGGGAACGGCGAGGGCAGCAGTCTAGGAAGCGATTGACCAGGGTTCTAAGGAAATGCCTGCCTTGCAGATGAGGCGCTGGGGAAGTAAAAATAAGAAAAACATGTATAAACTAAAAAGGGACAAATACTTTTTTTTAAAAAAAAAAAAAAGGAAGGAAAGATAATAAATTTTATCTCTTGGCAATGGAATGTTTTAATTAACAGTTTTCATTCTGACTTCTGGATTTGGCTGAAAGCCTAAATATTTTGTCTCCTCATTTCTAGACCAACGCAAGTGTCTCTTTCTTTGCCTTTTTTATGAAGTAACTGTATCTAAATAGTGTGAAGTAGCATCACTATGAAGTATGAACATAGAAATTGATTCTGGAATAGACATTTTCCAGGGTGTTCAAGAGAGAATTAAAAAATGTGTATTCACGAATATACAGCTAATTTTACATTCTAGATCCCCTACCAAGATGTAAGAATCATGTACACAACACATAGGATCCTGTCTTTACAAAGGAATTTTAATGCAAGTTCCCTCTCTTCTTCCTATTACTTTAAATAGAGACCAAAGACCTCAGCTTATTTGTTTATTATTTATTCATTTTATTGTTTGATTCATAGCTGTGTATAAAATACCAAAATATAACTATGGAATACATGGGTGGTAATGGGGATCTGTACTCTCTATGTGAGTGGATTTAGAGAAAATGAATCAGGAAGAAAAATCTTCTATTTTTCTCTACCTGGAAACCATCTCAGGTGCCTGACAGGAATCCTGACACAGACATTACCCCATGAAGAATACCATCTATTATTTTCTCCGGTCTTACTCAGAGTTAAGGTTTCTTTTTAAAGTAGTGTTGCTTTCTATATAACTAATAGTTTGAAGAAAATGATGTTCATATTTTAAGAAAAATATACGAAATCCCCTTAGAACCCTGACCTAGATAGGGTAAGGACAAACCCACCAGGCAGAGACCTGACCAGATTACATCCTGTCTGAATGCCAGATGAAGAGGCGAGATAGGGAAGCAGCCTGCTGGGCAGATGAAAACGAAGGAGATGAGACAAACACCAATCTCCCCCCATCGGAGCCCCATACAGCTCCTTTCAAAACATGTAAACCTGCTGTCAGAATAACATAATGTGGGCTGATCTGTGCAAATGATTGCAACTACTTTATAATTAAACATCTAGGGAATTATAGATGTGAAATAGATATCTCTGTGCATACCAGGGATTTAATTACATCCTGGATTAAAAGAAATTTTGACCCACGATTGAAAACAGATGGTCAATCACCTCAGGTCCCAATGGTCGCTTTGTAAGCAAGTGACACTGGATTCTGTGCCTTCAAGAACATTTTCCTCCACCTCATTGTTTTGCCAAATACTCATTAAAGAAGAAACACAAAGAACTCCACTGTTGGGTCTCTCCTGGGTTTCTTGAATGTTGGAAATCAACGGATTAGCCACGTTTGATTGGAAAGCTGTCTTAGGCATGTACCCTTGTGATTCGCCCCTAATCTGAAAGGAAACAGCTGACTTATTAAATCACCGTGTTACTGCTTGTTCTGATTATTCCTACTTGTGAAACTCCCAAATCTGGAATTTAGATTATGATTTGCCTCATTTTTTACCTTATGTTTTTAACTTTATGCAAATGAGCTAATAATGTGAGAAGAGAATTTATTAGATATTCTTATCCGTATATTGTTGGGGAGACAGTGAGACACCTCCCCTAAAAAAATAAGATGCAAAAATGTGTTTGGACTGAGAAATATACAAACAATTCTTATTAATACTTTGTTGATTTGATTGTTACAGAACACAGAAGGAACTTGAATTTCCGTCCTCATCAATGAATTAGGTTCTTCCTGTAAGAGAGAGACCTCTGTTAATTGCGCACATGCATGGGTTGAGCCTCAGGACTCCACAGAGGCTGGGGTGGGGGGCAGTGATGTGAACACAATGTCCGCATCCATGCCTCGCTGTCTAGAAGGAAAGACAGACTTTAAACAAAGTACTCAACATCAACAAATAATTAATTACAGTTGTGCAAAATCATGCAAAGCAGTACAGCATGTTGGAACATCCTGTAACTGAAGGAGAAATAACCAGCAAAGCTTCTGAGGTTAGCAAAACCTCGGCACTTGGGATTCCAGGAACTAAAGGAATCCCAATGTGGCTGCAGCACCAAGAACCAGGATGTGGCTCCAGCTAGAGGCAGCTGCCAGATCACAGGGGCCCAAGGCCATGTCACAAGTTGGGATACAGACTGAGGACAATGGGAAGCAACTGATAAGTTTTTATGTTAAAAAAAAAAAAAGGCAGTGACCAGTGTTTAGGGAGTTCATAGAAGCTCTTCTGGACAAAAATTGATACGTGTCATTCTGGAATCAGAACAGCCACGTCTTATTATTTGAGAGGTACATTTCATAAGGTGATAGCTGCCATTGATCATCGCCCTCGGATGGGTCTGGGCAAGCCAACTCCAAACCTCTGGGAAGGATTCCCCATTCCAGATGCCAGGAATAACATTCCAGACTCAGGGGAAGAGGCCCAACTGTCAGCATTAACAGGACTTTGGAAGAAGCTGATGCCAGCCCTCATGGTTGACCTTGAGCGGTTCAAGACTTCAGTAGAGCAAGTAACTGCAGATGTGGCGGAGATGGCAAGAAAACTAGCATTAGAGATGGAGCCGAACGCTGATACTGAATTCCTAGGACCTCGTGATGGAACTTTAACGGATGCGGGGTTGCTCCTTATGGACGAGCAGGGGGAGTGGAGATGGAATCCTCGCCTGGTGGGCATTGAGTGGCAACAGACATTTGTAATATGACATAAACTTAGTTGTTAAAGCAGTGGCAGAGGTTTCGAGGAGTGACTTCAATGTTGAGAGAAGAGCTGTGGGTAAAATGGAATCAGGTCTCTTTGCATGCTGCAGAGAAATCATTCATGAAAGGAAGAATCAATCAAAGCGCCAGACTTCACTGTCATCTGGTTTTAAGAAATTGCCACAGCCACCCCAACCTTCAGCAATCACCACCCTGACCAGTCAGCAGCCATCAACATCCAGGCAAAACCCTTCACCAGCAAAAAGCTGACCACTCACTGAAGCTTCAGCCTCAGCCAATGGTGAGATTTTTTTTAGCAATAGAGCATTTTTAAATTGAGGTATGTCCATTCTTATTTTAGACAGTGGAGGCCCGATGCATGGAATTCAGGCCAAGGGTACTGCCCTCGCAGCCCCAGCTTCATCCGGGGGTTGTCTGGAAGGACATCCGGAAGGTCATTCAGCTGTCTGGTCTAATTAGCATATTACACTTTTATTGTTATAGATAATGCTATCGCACACTTAATGGACTTCAGTATAGTGTAAACATAACTTTTATAAACACTAGGAAACCAAAACATTCATGGGATTTGCTTTATTTAGATTGTCCCTTAATTTATTTATTTTAAGTATATATTTATTGATTTTCCACTTGTGAAAATCCCAAATCTGGAATTTAGAATATGATTTAGAGAGTAAGGAAGAGGGAGAGAGATAGAAAAACATCAATGATGAGAGAATCATTGATCAGCTGCCTCCTGCACACCCCACACTGGGGACTGAGCCCGTAACCTGGGCTTGTGCCATGGCTGGGAAGGGAACTGTGACCTCCTGGTTCATAGGTCAATGCTCAACCTCTGAGCCACACAGACCAGGCTAGATTGTCCCTTTATTGCAGTGGTCTGGAACCAAACCTGCAATATCTTCGAGGTAAGCCTGCAATATCCTTGAAACCAGCGTGCACAGTATAACCTTCCTATGACACTGCTACATACAGAACAGCCTCAGCCCCCGCTGCCTCTGGTGGAGCTGGATAGCGGCTGTGATGTATGCTCAGGATCCTGACTGTCACAGGGAACCGAGTGAGAGCCAATTAGTGATGTTTGCACAGGGCCTTATGAAAATACACCCATCAAATGGCACACTGTCGTGGAGGGCAGGGCCACTCATTAATAAAACTCCTACCCCAGGATCAAGTTCCCTGGGCAGTGTAAAAAAATCTCATTAATCTCATTAATTCAGAACCCACTTTGGAACTTGCAATAATTCAGACCTGGTAGATGTGATTCTTGTTCGGTAGAAAGGTCACTGTTCAAAATAGGAGGCAGAACCCAGAATGACTGTATTAAATAATTCTGGGACAGTAAATGTCTGTTTAATTTTACTCTTTCTGGAACTTTAGGTTTTAATATGTGGTATACAAGGCATACGCCTACATTTATTTTTTAATATAACTTACTGTTTAGACTTTTTTTTACCCGTTAAGACATCCCTCTCCGTCTTCCCGGATGTCCTTTTCCCTCTCCTTTCCTCCTTGCTTCCTTCACTGTGAACCCAAAGCCCCAGGGAGCACGTGACTGACCACAGACCCACCTGTCACCAGAGGGAAAGAAAATTCCGGGGCAAGAGGCAAAGCCACACGGTGTCAGTGAGGTTTCTGTATAAAATTAAAAACAAAGCAGGAATAAGGTGCCAGTGCACGTTAAAAAGTAAAAGCACACACATTCACTTAAAATATCTCCTGACATTTGCTATTTCCTCATTTTTCATAAACATCTTCCTGGGAATAGTGTTTATGATTCAACACAAATCCCCTGGAGGCAGAAAACGCTCCCTGCCCGGCAAATCCCGATATAACACATTTCAGAGCAACAGCTCTGAACACTTTTGGCTCTGATGGTTTTGCTGTGGTGAGCATGCAGGCGGTTAAAGATGGGAACAGAGGTCTGAGCTACAGGGGTGCTGGGCATTCCGTTTCTGTGTGACATCTGCGTAGACACCACGAGGGGCATGGCACAAGAAAAGGGGCTCCCAGCATGCACCTTGCAGTCAGGAAAGAGCAGATTGCTCGTGCATTCTAGTGCCACACAGAAAGCAAAAGTTAAAGCATGATGGTGATGCTTGTGTATTCATCATGCTGTCTTGGCTAAATGGTGGCAGGGGGAGCAGTTTAATTATCTGCCCGGAGAAATCACCCAGGAATTGCATCCCATAACCAGGTAAATCCCACTCATTTCTCACTTAGGTTTCATATAATCTACCTAGGGATTCTATTTTCCATATCTGATCTTCAGTGCTGTCCCATTTTTTACACTTAACCTGTGTGTGTGTGTGTGTGTGTGTGTGTGTGTGGTGGGGGAAAGGATTGGGGAGAGAGGTGTTAATAAGAGACAGACCTTTCTTTTACTTCCAGATGTCTCTTGATTGAAACCTCTGATTTGTTCCTGTATTGTGTTTGTTCCTGAATTCAAACATAGTATTGAATTCAAAAGTAAATTTGGGATCTTAAATACAGCACGTCAAGCACTAACATGCACGTGGGCACCACAGGCCCTGAGCAGGGAATCTGTCTCACAAAGATACTGCCTGTGAAATTCCCTGTGGTGGGAAGGTGAGCGGAAGAAGAATATAGGAAAAACCAGAGGAGCCACAGCCCCCGGGTGCATGGTCTTGGATGGGAGCAATTTGCTGTTCCCCTGGATCATTTTTCCTACTCCCTGTGGCTTAGCAAGCAAGGTGGAGGAGGAGAGCACCCAGCAAGAGAGGGAATAAAGTCTTCTCTCTTCTTCCATAACGGCGAGTGTTCCCCTCAGAGCCCCGCCCCGTTCTACATTTTCAAAAGGAAACAAGACTTCCATCTTCTCTGCGGATTTGATTTCTGAAACAAGGAGTGGAGTGGCCCTTATAATGACCACCTGGTGTCTTCTTGGATGCTTTTGGAGGCATCGAAAAGTCAAAACCACTGTGCTTGCCTGAAGCTACACAACGAGGGAGCAACACTGACTTTTAACCAACACATTAGGACAAATGTATCCAAAAGGTGCTCATCTACTCAAAGTAGTAACTTGGAACAGGTACAGACGCTCCTGCATTTGGGGTGGGCTATGTCTCAAAAAACCCATTGTAAACTGAAACTTTTCTAAGCTGAAACTGAGAGAACACACCTAACTTACTGAGCATCGTAGCTTAGCCTAGCCCACCTCGCCTGTGCTCAGAACACATACATGAGCCTACAGTTGGGCACGATCCTCTAAGACCGTGGTCAACGTGAATACCCAATTCCAGGGCTCAATCACATTTTCCAGGTTTTGATTGAACTTTGAAATGACTTATTTTCAACAATAGGTGGCGTTTCATAGGTTTTTTGGTTAGTTGAAATGCATTGGCTATATGAAATAATCTCTGCTATCAATTTACAAAATGAATACAAACCATTAAGATTCATAAAGGACTTTGTTAATTGACTGAAGTTGTATCTGCCATATTTATGATCACAATTAATATCCTAAGAGATTATCCAAAAAGAAGCAGCAGTAATGTACTTTCGGGAAATATGTGTAAGGATCATGGTTTTTGTTTTGTTTTGTTTTGACTTTTCTACTTATTTTCAGCTTGTAAATTGTTATTCAGTTACTTTTTACAAAACATGTATCTGTTTTTATTTTACTCTTTAGGATCACAGCGTTTACAAATTTTATAGATGTGCCTGTTAATATTTGCAATGACCTTCATCTTCACTAGAAGTAAAATGTAAAAGATTAAAAATTTGAGATAAATATTGAAGTGATCAGGGCTCATTAAATTCCATAACCTGAAATTATTGGCAGTTAACTTCACCATAACATACATACACATCCACGTATACACCACAGACAGCACTCAATTACTTAAACCTAAGGGTTCAGCTTGAAAAAAAACAAAAGTAAACCGGAATTAACTTGAAACAATTAGAAGACAGATGAATTTCTAAGAGATTATCCAAAAAGAAGCAGCAGTAAAGTACTTTCGGGAAATATATGTAAGGATCATGGTTTTTGTTTTGTTTTGTTTTGACTTTTTTACTTATTTTCAACTTGTAAATTGTTATTCAGTTACTTTTTACAAAACATGTATCTGCTTTTATTTTACTCTTTAGGATCACAGCGTTTACAAATTTTATAGATGTGTCTGTTAATATTTGCAATGACCTTCATCTTCACCAGAAGTAAAATGTAAAAGATTAAAAATTTGAGATAAGTATTGAAGTGACCAGGGCTCATTAAATTCCATAACTTGAAATTATTGGCAGAGCTCAGAAAGCACTGCCCAAGTGCTGAGTCCACCTGCGTAGTGACATGGGAAGGCAAAGTATTATTTATTACTTTGGGTTAGTAATGAGAAAGCAGGCTGAGAGGAATAAGGAAGGTTTGCCACCCAGCTAGAAAGTGACAAAGCTGGGATGTGAACTCCCCATCAATTGACCCTATGCTTGATGGTCTTTTCTCAGTACCATGTCATTTTCTTACTTGCTATACTGGACATGGGGTTGTTATGAGAAAATCGGGTATCTCAGCTAAATTTATAAACCACGACACAGAAGAAGAAGGGTGTAGTAAAAACTCAGAGTTTAATGTATACATCCCATTGGTTATTATAGACCGTGTGAAATGTTTTTATAAGTGGAATTATTTAGAACGATCCAAGAGAATTGCAAATCAAAGAAAACGCAACCAATTCTCTTCTAAAAAGAAAACCTCTTGTAAGTTTCTTGTGTTTTCTTTTTTCAACATTAGGCATTCTGATAGAAGACACGCCTAGATTCACTCATCAAATAAGTATTGTACTTTTATTTTCCCATAGAAAGGATAAACTTTATAGTCTTTGGCATAGGTTATTTCAATAGGAATTAAAGATTAAAGTGGGCGAGACTTTCAGGTTGTTTTTGTTTTAATGAAAATGTGGTTTTTGGTGTTTTTTTTTTTTACTCTTCTATCTGTGAGGGCAGTTGCAAGTTTAAATCAGGCTACGTTTTTATGCACTTGTCTCTGAAGATGAAGCTAGCAGTAGGTAGAAATGGAAACGGGACATTAGTAACTTTTTGCCGACCAGAATCTAAGATGATACCAAGTGGTCATGATCAGGGCCACTCCACTTTTTGTTTCAAAAACCAAATCAGCAGAAGAGATGGGAAATCCTGCTTTCTCTTTAAAATGAACAAGTGAGGGCTCAGAAGGAAACACTTACATCAAGGAGGAAGAGAGAAAAAACGGTTTTATTATTCAGTTATCTAGAGAAGAAATGAAGACTGTACCAGAGCAAAGGTGTGTTCCCAAACAATCCTACCATGTGCATTTAATTAGTCAGATCTTTGCTGTATAGAAGTGAGGCAGTTTGTCTAACTTGTCACTTTGATTCTCTGGAAAGGGAATATGACACTTAGGCACCAATTCAGAGCCCTTCCATCTGCATGTCTTTCTTTTCCTACAACTTGTAGAAAAACAGTCACTTGTGACAAAGGACACAAATGGCGAGGTGTGGAATTATAGAGCTGACAGAGATCCCACAAATCACTCAGTGTAACTTAACTCAATATACTGCTGGGTTTATCCACCTCCAGAATTTGAAACTAATACAGAACATTTGTATTTCAAATAGGGCAGGATGAGAATTACGCTTATGAAAATGAAGAGAATGTTTATGGAAAATTTACAGAGTATGTTGGTCTATTTCTGTCAACTACAAAGATTGTTTACAAAAGGAAACTGAAAATAAAATGGCCTGTGCTTGCCAGCTTTTTTGGGGAAGTACAGTAATATACTGACTATTGCCCTAAAAGGAGAGACTTCGTTTTGTTCTTGGCTCTTCATTGGTTTATTAGATACTCATAACCTAACGCACCAACTTCTGTGATTATTTTTGTTTGCTTCTCAACGAGATAAAATATTGGGTTTGTTATCATGACTCCGCAGACACATTACAAGAATTACTAAGGTATTATTTTTTGAGAGCTTGGAATATATTATGGGTCTGCAATTTTGGCAAATAAATTTGATAAATGAATAAGTTAAGCCTCTCTGTACTCCACTTTTTATTTTTTTTAAATCACTAGCAGTTGGGTGGAGTTACTGGATTGTTTTTTTATTTTACTTTTTTTTTCCCCTAAAAAAAATCAAATCAACAGAAGAGATGGCTGATCTTGTTTTCACATGACAATGAACAAGTCAGGGCTCAGTTTCCACCCACTTTATTCATTTTGCTATATCTTAATATAGTAAACTGAAAATTATTGTAAGACTTTCCCAAGGATATTTATTTACATAGTTTTTCCTCCTCAGAATTTTATACTCCAGCTATATAATTGTAGCCACGGTGCACAGTAATTAAACTTACTAAACAACCAAAAAAAAAAAACCACTGTCTATTTTAAGCTGAAAATTTAGAATTTCTATAAAGTCTTATAGTAGTAGGCAATCACAACAAAAGGGGGGTTTTATTAAATGTCTTCTAGATCCAGGGTGGCAAGGCTATCCCTCTACTTATTTATAATCTAGTACGTAAAGAAAAATATATTGATGCATTTTAGTGCTAAATGATATAAAGGGTCACTGGTCAACTTTGTGCACATAATATTTTATTCCTAAATAGAATATGACCCATGTATAGATAAAATATCACACGTTTTATAGATTATTATAATTTAAAAATACTTAATCTCATGGAAATTGCAATTTCAGACATCTATGGTGGAAATAGTTGGAAGTTTATTTGTGATAGGAATCTATGGAACCTATTTTGTAGGATTTATGGAAGTAGAATGTTGAGTGCTCCCTCTCCTGGTTTTATCATATTGGTGAACTGACCTTCCATCCTAATCGGGTGATGATGGCTGAGGAAACAATTTTGAAGAACCAAATAAGGTACCATGACGTGATATTCTATTTGATTTGATGATTACACATCAATTCATAATGGTGAAAAAGCCTATCCATCATTAACATGTGTTAAGTCTAGCATAAAAAAAAAAAGACAGTTTCAGCAGAATCGCTTGTTATTGTGAAGAAGGAGATTTAAAAATTATTTTGAACTGAAAATTTCAATACTCAGATTTATATGGGACTTAATCCTGGAGTTTTATTTTGTTTGGTTTGTTTTCCCAAAGACTTTAAGTTACTTCTTAAATGTAGTACCTGGAGAAAATATTTCCTTTCTACTTACTATGTGTTTTTTATTTTTAGGTGTCTTTTAAAAGTCTCCGAGGAACCTTAAATTTTACATTAGTTAGCCTAACTGCAGCATTAGGTATGTTTTTGATAATAAACATCTAAAATCTAGTAGTTTCAAAGGAATCAAAAAGCAAGTTTCCTACTGGTAAAAATGATTTTTTAAACCCCAGTGACAATAGAAATATAGATCTTTTTGGTAAATTATTTCTATTGTAATTGGTTGGCATTTAGCTGATTTAAAAAAAATAAATGGGTTGGGCTTTATTTTATTTTATTGCAAAAGTATACAAATATATTACAAAATTGAAGAAATTTGGAATTTTAAAGTTTGATTTTTGAGAAATTATATCACAAATCAAGATGAAGCAAGTATGATAAAATAGACAGCAAGAAATTTCAGCTCTATGACATATTGTTATACACATTTGCAGTAAGGAGTCCACCTTTCAAACTTTCAGATTTTGCATATTCTGAATTTTGCTTTAAATAGGAACTATAATATCATCATCTTTTTATATCAATATGCATTTTCTCTCTAGCTGATCAGAAGTGATGGCTTCACATACAACTTTTTAATCTTTTATTCTTCAAAATTATTTTCTAATTCAACTTTAAAGATAGGATCCATATTTTTTTTTTTACTGAGATAACTGAAGATTGATGAGTGAATTTGAAGGTATTCTGTTATGACGAACGGCATTTGCAGGATTGTCAGAGGCGTCCTTTGTAGAGGATGTTTATTGCACGCGTGTACAGTGCAACATTTCCAAGTTGGTGCACTTATAATGAAAGAGGAAACAACTGCTGGGGAAATCCTGTTCCAGGTTTTCAGGCAGCCATGTGATTGACACATGATATCACGGGAGGCGTGTCTTGGAGTGGAGGTGGAGGTGGAGGCGAGGAGCTGAAATTGTGGGGAGCTAGAGTGGGATTGCTCTGTAAAGCATGCAGTGGTTTGCAGAGTGATAGCAGCAGACAGAGCTCCCTGCCCCGGATAAGCAACAGCTACGGCCGCTGTAAACGTGCCAGAAAAGCAATCTCCAACCTTTGCGTTAGGTAAGAGCCGTTTTCTTCCTTTCCTCCTGGAGGCGTTTTAGGAAAGATTAGGTGAGAAATGTTGGCTTTTGCAAGGAACTGAATGTTTCTTTGAACTCGCTTTCTATGTGGTTGCGATTCGAATTTCCAGTAGCCTTCCCGCTGCTAAAACCAGTGCTCTTAAAGTAAATGCTATCGCGGGAGGGGGGGGGCACTGTGTGTGGGTGGGTGGAGGGGGGGGGGGGGGATGAGAGAAAAGAAAACCCGCAGGGTCCCTTTGATCCCCCCCACCTCCTGCCTCTTATCCGAGAAGTAACAAGTTTAAAGTCAGAAGCGGTCCGCTGTGTGGCACACTGGGTGGTTCGTGCGGCAGAGGGGCTGGCACTCGGCGTGTGGACCGAATGCGTGTTTGTTTAGGCATTGTCGGAGAAGCAATTGTTTAAAACCCGAATGTCCCGTCTCTGTGTATTGATTTCCAATGCGCAGAGGCGTTGCTTGAACGCTGTTTGAACTCTTGGGCATTCCAAGGGGGCAAAAGCACTTCGGCAAAAACGTGCAAGACTGCATGTTACTTTGCTTCTCTGCTGACACGCCGACTGTGCGCCGGCCTGTCAATCACGGGAGCAGCAACAGCCAGCACATGGCAGCGGGCGGAGGGCGGCCCGCCCCGCGTCCCGGCGCCTGGAAAGAGGGAAATTGATGTGTTTTTATCTCCAACCCTCCGTCGCAGGCTCCTCGGCCGATGACCAGGAGGTTCGGAGGACTGGGAGCGAACGCTGCTGGCCCGGGAGGCTGACCTGCCAAGACCACAGCGCCCGGGACGCGGCGCCCCACTTGCGCAGAGCGCGGATCGGGACAGTGCCTGGACCTGCGCGGGCCGGACGACGCCCCGCCTCTTCCCCCCAGAGAGCCCCCCAACCTCGTTCCCTTCGCCGCCCCTCTAAAAGAGCGGGTAAAAAGGCCCACCCCCACCCCCGGCAGCGGCGGTCTCGGCCTCGCGGGCGTGCGCTCCTGGGATCCCTCGCAGACGCCGGTTCGAGACTCAGCCCGGGCCGCGGAGACTCCCAAGTCCGGACGCGGAGCTTGCCCGTCTCCTGCTGCCTTTCGCGCGAGCAGCGATCCGCACCGAGAAGCCGGCCCTCCGTTCCGCGCGCGGCGCGCACTGACCTCGCCGATGCTCCCCTGCTGCTCGCGACTCGGAGCCTCCTAGGCGGACGGACCTAGGGGATTGCGCTCTGGTTCTTGCACGAGCTGCCGGAGCGGAGCCCGGAGGTGGATGCTACTGAGCCGCGAGGCCAAGGCGAGCTGTGAGCGGGGTGTGCCGGGGCCGTGAGCTCCGCGGCCGAAAGGGGGCCGCGGGGAGCGCTCCTGCCCGGCAGCGGCGCGGGCCATGCCCCCTCGCCCGCCCTGCCGCGCTTGATGCGGCGCCGGCCCGCCGCCCGCACGGGACCTGGGCCCCCCGCCCCCGCCGCGGCCTAGGTGAGTGTGGGGCGGGCGGCAGGTGCGGGCGCGGGCCAGTGACCGGGCGGGCGCAGGACAACCAGGCAGGGTGTCCGTCCCGTTTCCTGAAGCGGCGGCGGCGGCGCCATGGCCCGGGCGTCCTTTGGGGGGAACCCTCCACGTGAGAGGTGGGTTCGAGGAGTCTGATGGGGTTACTTCCCGGAGGGCTGGGAGCTTTTCGGGTGTGTGCGGGCGTCGGGCTTTCTGTGGCGGGGTCCCCGTGCGACGGGGCACCCGCCAGAGCCGGGAGCGCGCTCCTGCGTGTGCACGCGCATGTGCGCGCGTGTGTGTTTTGTGCACGCGCGCGCGTGCGGTGAGCAGACCCCGGGATTCGCGTCCCCCCACAGGACAGAGCCCGCCTGCATCCCCCAGCCCCACGTTCTGCCCGTTGGCCAGCCCCGCGGAGCGGCGGGGACGGCGCGGCCCCTTTAAAGGGCAGCCCGCCCTCCGAGTCATGGACACCTCCGCCTCCGCCCCCCGCCCGCCGGAGCGGGGGAGAGAACTTGTTTTCATTCATAACTTTTTCCTTTTCCTTCCTCTCCGTCAACTATTTATTCAGCGCTCCAGGCTCGGAGCGCAGAGGGCGCGCTCCCCCGCCGGCCGGGCGCTGTGGCGGCGCTGCGGTGCGGCCGCGGCCCCGCGCCTCCGCGCCTCGGTCCCCGGCCCTCGGAGGCCGCTGTGCGCCCCGGGGCAGACGCGCGCGGCGGGACCGTCCGTGCCGCGGGCCCGCCCGGGGTCTGTGCGCCACCGCGGTGGGGACGCAGACTGGTTCTGGAGAGCCCACGGCGGTCCTCAGTATGTGAGGGACTGGTCCGAGAAGGTATCGACTTGGATCGTGTTTTCGCGGGGCGAACCGCTTGCCCAGAGCCAGGGAGCGCGTTGTGGGGGTGCTGGATGGGGACTGGACCTGCTGCCCCGGGGGCCTTGCTTCCGACCAGAGGTGACTCGCCCACTGGCCAGCAGGAGCTTTGGGACCACGGTCAGGGGGAATGCGGTGCCCAGCGTGCCTGGGGTCTTTCTCTACTCTCCAAATCCTCCTCCCTCGTGTGTCCTTCTGAGTTCTCGGACACACTCTTTGCTTTCCAAGCCCGGGGCTAACTGGCTGTGAGGAGGAGTGCTGGGCAGTGGCGAAGGGATGGTTTTTCTCCGTCTTTAAGGACTCGGGGGGATTGAACCCAGCAGGTTGTGAGCGTGTTGGTCCCCATGTACAGAGAAGGAAGAATCAAGCAGAATCTTGTAAGAATGAGGGAAGGAGCCCCCAGAAATGAACATGCAAGATATTCACTCCAGTTATTAGATGAAATGGACTTCTTTTTGCTTCATTCCGTAAGCTGGTGGTGGTTCTTTTTTTATCTTTTTTTTGGTGGGGGAGAGGGAGGCGCTCAAAGTGGCAGTGGAGAAAGGGCATTTTTCTTTTCATTCTTGAACTGAGTGGAATCTGTAGACTTTGGGAGGAATTTGTGTGAAAAATATTCTAGTTTACCACTAATTGGAAACGGAAACGATTTTATGTTTGGTCGTTTGTTTTATAAGGAATGCATTATAAATGAGAAGTCTTTTAGTGCTGGTAAGGAAACACAACTGCTCATTTTTATCAGGGTATTGCCGCACGTACTTTTATTACAAGCAGCATGTGAATTCAGAGCTGGCAGTGCTTTTGAAAATCAGGCTGTCATGTAAATGCAGATTTTTAAATTAGAGGAAATACAGATAATTGAAATGGATTTCCCCGTGCTGTTTTAAAGGCCTAACATTTGTTTGTGCACAAAAAGTTATCTTATTATGTGAGGGAGCCCTTATTTAAACTTTAAAAAGTCTTTTCATGATTTCGAATGTGAATACTCTTCAACATGAATGGATCTGTACATTAAGGTGAGTGTGTGTGTGTCTGTGTGTGTGAATGCGTGTATGTGCGCGGGCACGCGTGCACATACACACACACACACACTTTTGTAGGTATAAACGATAAGAACTACTGTATTCGTCTGTATTCATTTTGCGTCTTATACATTAATAATGAGCTAGCTTGAAAATCCTGGTTGCTACAGAAAACGACTTCTTATTCTGAGACTCCATTTTAGTTTGGAATCTCTTTTTTAATGGATGAAGTATACCTTGACTAGTTTCTTCATCATGAGCCAAATGCTTGTAACAGCAAACAAATGGCAAAAAAAAAAAAAGCAATAGCATCAGAGCCATTTTTTAAGTTGATATTTTCCTTTATGGAGATGGACTGATATTGAGCTTTCTATTCCAGTGCTTATGCTCAGTATTCCCTACAAGGACATATTTCCATTATGTGTTAGTTTCACCAACAGGAAGGCATTACTTCTTGATTCTGCTTTTTACAAGTTGAATAACCTAATTTTTATGGCATGGGGTCTCTTGCTCGAATTCTTCTTCCATGATGTGGTCCTCGGCCTCTCTTGGATTGGACTCCGGCCAGGACCCCAGCATCATTGTAATCCGCTGATGAAGGTGATCATTACCAGGTGCTTTAGGCAATTTGTGATTTGACAGGGTTTCTCCCCCCCCCCCCACCCCTACTCTATAAAAGAAATACTTCCTGTCATTTATTTTCTCTGTCTTTTTCATGTTCGATTTCCTTTTAGGATTTCAGATGCATGCCAGGTTTCCACTGATTGCCAAAATTCAAGATCACTACACATGGATCCCCCAAACCAGCATGGCAGTGGCAGTTCATTGGTCGTGACCCAGCCGCCCGCCCTGGACAGCCGGCAGAGGCTCGACTATGACAGAGAGATCCAACCTGCTGCTATTTTGTCCCTAGACCAGATCAAAGCCATCAGAGGCAGCAATGAATACACGGAGGGACCGTCAGTAGTGAAAAGACCTGCTCCTCGAACAGCCCCAAGACAAGAAAAGCATGAGAGGACTCACGAAATTATACCAATTAATGTGAATAACAACTACGAGCACAGACCTGTGAGCCACCTGGGACACACGGGACTCTCACACCACGCCCGAGGCCCTGTGCTGAGCAGATCTACCAGCACTGGGAGCGCGGCCAGTTCTGGGAGCAATAGCAGCGCATCTTCTGAGCAGGGGCTGCTGGGAAGGTCGCCGCCCGCCAGACCTATCCCTGCCCATCGGTCTGAAAGGGCAATCCGGACCCAGCCCAAGCAGCTGACGGTGGAAGACTTGAAGGGCTCTTTGAAAGAGGACCTGACCCAGCACAAGTTCATCTGTGAGCAGTGTGGGAAGTGCAAGTGCGGCGAGTGCACGGCTCCCCGGACCCTGCCGTCCTGCCTGGCCTGTGACAGGCAGTGCCTGTGCTCTGCGGAGAGCATGGTGGAATACGGGACCTGCATGTGCTTGGTGAAGGGCATCTTCTACCACTGCTCCAACGACGACGAGGGCGACTCGTACTCGGATAGCCCTTGCTCCTGCTCCCAGTCGCACTGCTGCTCCAGGTACCTGTGCATGGGAGCCATGTCTCTGTTCCTACCTTGCTTACTCTGTTACCCACCTGCCAAGGGATGCCTGAAGCTCTGCAGGGGGTGTTATGACTGGACCCACCGCCCGGGATGCAGATGTAAGAACTCCAACACCGTCTACTGTAAGCTGGAGAGCTGCCCCTCCCGGGCTCAGGGGAAGCCTTCATGATTTGGGAGGTGGGTTGGACCTCCTGAACCAACTTTCGAGCGGTGGCTGTTGAAAAAGATGCTATTTGATACTGATTTTATTTCCTTTACGGATTTCCCATTCCCTGCCTTCTCTCCTCCTGTTCCCAAGGCTTGACTTGTGGATGGTACCCTCTCATGGACAATCAGTGAGAATGGACTGGGTCCCACTCAAGACAAGAGCCTTTGCCACCCCCCGCAAGAGGGTGTTGGGAGCCACTGGCTGGGGTTTTGTGTAGCCTTTTTGTTCTGCAAGCAACTTTCCAGAGTTGCCCACACAACACCACCCCCCCCCACTACCACACACACACCACACACACACACACACCCTTAGGGGACAGTGATTGAGAGCTGTTTTTGATGGGGTTATTCCGGGAGCAGGGAAATTGGTGTTTAAAAAGCAACCCTTTAATTGCTTAAATAAGCTATGTATTCAGTCTCTCTCCAGTTAGTGCTATCTTCCTAGCATTGGACCCTTAAGTAGCACGGGGGATATATTTTTGTTATAACATAAAAGTTTTCCTTTAACCACTGCCTTCTTGCCCCTCAGAATTCTCTCCCCTCAGTTTTGGCATTGTCTTATTGTAGAGATGCCATGGTTTTGTTTGTTTGTTTTTTTGTATGTAATGTTAGATTCACTCTACAATGTAAATCTTCACATTGGAGATATATTGGTATTTGTATCTTGCTGATCTGTATTCTAGCTTTCTTATTTTTGAAGGTCTCAGCTACCTTCCTTCCACATCCCACACCTTTCACCACATTTCTCTTGTTGAGGGCACTTGGGTTACTGAAGTTGATATTTATAGCTAATCAATCTGCAGGTGTCAGAGAAGTATGCTGCCTAAAGTGATCTTGGCTCCTGAATGGTCCCTTTGCCTTGGTTAGTTAACAGCTGAGTAAGTCTAATCTCTTCTGTGTTTTCATTGCCTTAACCACAAATTGTGGTGCTTTTTGTATATTTTATGTATAAATCACAAAGTTGAATTCTGACTATTTTTAAGACAAAAGTCTGTTAAACTTTTTTATTGTAAAGAATATTTATTATGCGAATCTATTATTTTATGATATTTATTGCAAAAGACTGTTGAAATGTACTCATGTCTGAATATAACAAAATACCAATACATAATGGAAAACAAGGTGATACGAAGAAAGTACATATGTTAACTATAACGCAGAAATATATTAATTAACAAAACTGTCTCTTGATTTCTTCATTTACTGGCTTGTACTGTTATGGTGATGTTGGTCTTTTGCTTTGACTCTTCATACACACTCATTTAATTCCTTTCCCTTAATATTTCAAATCCAGACACAGGTGACTTCAAATTTTAAACTAGATGTTTCCTGGAAAATGCGCTAATCAAAATTTGTAACCCAAACGCTGTTTCAACAAATTCCCAAGTGAGTTGCTATGAAGTAAAAATGTAATTAATATAAACAATCACTCCCACTTTGGCTGTTTTGTAAGCAGGAGGCTTTGTGAAGGTCTTAGTGTCTTGGAATGGCCCATATCTAGAAGTTCTTAAAAATATTTATCTTAACTCTTGGGTTAATCAGGAATTAGTCTTCCATCAGCAAAACTTATAGAATTTAGTTCTGCAGGCATGTTAGGAGTCTCAGGCACTGTTGCTCTAATAAAACATTCTAGAAGTCAGAGTGCACCAAGGGAGTAGTTCCCAATAGCAGAAACATGCTTTGAAAACATTCCTGCCCCTACCTTTTCATGTCCTTTAGTGAGACTTTAATGTGGCCTGGTCACATTATTTGTCATCAGGTCCTGTGAAATAAGAGATCTGGGGGCCTGAAAATATATGATAGAAGTAAATATTTTAATTTTTTACTTAGCTAAAACCACTGCAGAGTTGGTACCTTTGGGTCTGACAACGTTTTGTTCAAGTGAATCCTCAGACTCGGTGTCACTGACTCTCTGTGCCTACATGATATGTCAAACCTGAACAATTTCTTGTGTGTGAGAACATGACATACTGCGGACATAGGACTGAGGCTTTCAAAACTACCCAGCCTTTTTGTTTTGATGGGTATCGCTTAGACAGTTTGGCTCCGAGCTTCAGAAGTCCTGTTCTTTGTAACCAGGCCTTGGTTTTGTTTTAATCAGACAAGGCATGCGTGATGGAAGCCTGTCTCAATGCTGCCCCATCAAGCCACTCGACCTGTGTGACATTTGACAGTCAAGGAGTATCTCTCATCTCTGAAAAGCACATTCATATCTGTGTTTTGGAGGCTACTGCAGAATCCAGTATTTCGAAATGTGAACTTCTTTCCTCTGGTACTCAAGTTATGTGATGTTATCACTGGGCCCTTAATACAGAGTATTTCCACGAGACTGGGACTCCTTAATGAATGAAGTGTAAATACAGGCTCCCTCAAAATACTGTGTAACATTTTTCTGTTATTGAGACCCTTGGTATAATGAGCTGGTGTGAGGCCTGTCTGCAGTTATAATAACCAGACTAAGAAGCTGTAGTTGCTATTGAAAGAAATGTATGACTTTTATGAGCATGAGGTATGCTGGGGAGTTTTAACTTCTGGCTCTTTGCGGAATGCATGAAAGATTACAGTACTGAGCCACCGGCTGCGGCTCAGCGCTGTGTGTGTGTGTGTGTGTGTGTGTGTGTGTGCGCGCGTGCGCGCCGTCCTCTACCTGAATGTCAGGCCCACATTAGGAAGCAGCATCAGGTTAGAGGTGCAGGCGAATGCAGGCTTATTGGGTGGCAAAGCAAAAACACTTGGACTCAAAACTTCCTTCTATATGATGGTTTCAACCTAGAAGGAAGAAAACATTGGGGTGTGTCCTCATAAATGCTTTTGAACCCGATACTGATTGTCATTTAAAGTGTTAAGGCCCTGAAAGCATGGGCAAAGCTGACATCTCTTCAGGACCGCTGCCCTGTGTGGATCCTGCTCCCTGGAAACGGACATGCCAGGTAGATGGGCCAACCTTTGTGCTTCTCAGTCCTGTTCCTCCTCCCCATCTGCAGCCCGGCAGAGTGGACCTTTTTGTTAAGTAGATTCTTTCCAGCCTGATTTCTGACTGCCAGTTCTTGTTCAAGGGAGTTTTATTTAGAGAACTTACTTGTGAGTAAAACCAATCCTGGATTCCTGTAATTGAGTAGTTTCCTGTCAACGGAGTTTATAAAATGTAACCTGGCAGAAAAATGAAATGCAAAAAAATAGATAACGCTTCTTTTTGTGAAGGCCTAAGGTGAATCCTTAGGTTATAGTCAGTTGTAATTATTTTATGGTGTTCAAAATCCAAACCCTAGACCAGTGGTTGGCAAACTGACCTAGACTCTCAATTCCAATAATTACAGGCTGCTGTTGTTCCTTGTGATTAAGCCCCTGTCCGGTGGTTGGCAAACTCATTAGTTAACAGAGCAGCAGACTGGCTCTTGAACCGCATGTGGCTCGAGAGCCGCAGTTTGCTGACCACTGCCCTAAACCATTCTAGTTAGGACTAAGAAAAAGAAAAGTTAAAAAACAGTAGTCTTTATAGTGAAAAGGAGCAAGTCAGAAACTAATTGTGTTTTTACCCTAAAAATCTATATTGGAAGCAACTCAGAGGATTCACTTATGGAAGATTGATTTTGTTTTTGAAATTGTCTCCTTTCCCTAAATCTTTTCTTACTAGAGTGTTTCTTTTCTTACTAGAGTGTTTCTTAATATTTCATGGCCGTTTTTACCCATAACTGTTTAACAAAACAAAAAACAAAAACAATCCCTGTTGAAATAAATACTGAAATACTGAAACAAACAAAAAAAGTGTCTACATAGTTCTCATCTAGAATTCCACACCATATAGGTTTTTTTTTTTTAATTGCAAGAAAGAGTTGGAATCTTTGAATATCTTGAAAACAAAACATTAAGTCTTTCTTTTGGCCAGCTGACAGTTGGAGGACCTTTTCCCCATTATTTCACTGATTAGATATGACCCAAATAATCACATACGTAATTGACAAATTATTAATTCTTCTAATATTTGCTCGGACTACTCCCAGCCATGTTGCTACAATTGTTGAACACCTACCCGATGCATTATTCTATACGCAGAAGGATGCCAGAGCTAGAACTGGATCTCAGAGTCTGTCTTGCTTAATGTTTCTCAACTAAATATGAAAACAATAGGTCACCAGTTAAAAAATGAACAATTTCAGAAGGCTGTGTCATAGTTCAGACCTACTGTATCAGGAACATCTCCAGAGGAGGAGCTTGGTATTCAGATTTTGGTTTTTTTTTTTAATCCTCACCCAAGGATATTTTTCCATTGCTTTTAGATAGAGTGGAATGGAGGAGGGGGTGGGGGAGAGATGTCAGTAAGAGAGAGACACACTAATTGATTGCCTCCCCCATGCATCCTGACCAATGCCAGGTAATGAACCTACAACTCAGGTACATGCCCTTGACCTGGAATCGAACCCGAGACTCATTGGTGCAAGGGCCAATGCTCTACCCACTAAGAACACAGGCCAGGGCATGGTATTATGGGTTTTAAAAATACTTCTTGGATGATTTTATCGGGCAGTTTTGAACTGTTTTATTAGCTTGATGTCTTCAGTTTGAGGATGAAGAACAAGGACCTGGCTTGTGTTACAAACTATTCCTGATGCCTAGGGTAGAGCTGGGACCCTCACTGGATTCAGGATTTTCTTCATCTTTCAGCAGCAAGCCCAGCACCTCTCTGTTGCATGTTAGCCATTACCATTCATTATCTTCCTAATTAATGTATTTGATCATAACTGAGGACATGGGATGCTTTTCTGCATATATTATTTGCACTTAGCTCCCAGGAATTAACCTGCAGGTCTTCTCTTCCTAATTAATGTATTTGATCATAACTGAGGACATGGCATGCTTTTCTGCATATATTATTTGCACTTAGCTCCCAGGAATAAGAAGCAAATGACTTTATTGCCATGATTATGTTTCATATGTTGATATTACAGTTAACTTCATTTGAAGACTGAGCATGCGTGCTTCCTCTGCCCAGATTTAGATGAGCAAGGTGATGTAATCAGTTTGTAAAAGAGGCAGGAACTTGGCATCTAGACTTAAGAACTTGCGTGATGGTACTTCTTACCATTATCCTGGTTGCATTGGGATCACAGCGATTAAAAAGCAGACCTTAATGTTCTCTTTTGTCCTGTTAAAAAAGATTGGTGTTACCTGTCAGATAGAAGAGCCATATAGTTATGGTAATCATTCTAACTGCAAAAACAATCAGAGAACCTAAAACTGTTTTGAACGAGGTACCTGGAAACATGTACTAGAAGCTTCCGTCAATCATGAGTAGTCCGAATTTCTTTTGATAAAATAACTGTAGAATCATACTTCAGTGCTAGAAAGAAACTTAACTGTCATTTAATTGATTTTTAATTTAGAGATGAGAAAGCCAGGTTCAGAGAGGTTACTTACTGGAAGTCAGGTCTAGGTGCCAAAAATAAAATAAACTTTATAGAAAACTACTTGCTATATATGTACACATGGTAAATGGTTGGAAAGAAGGAAGGAAGGAAGTTGTTGGGGATGGTTTAAATGAAAGTTGCAGGTTAATTTATGTTATCAAATTGAACAAATTTGTTAAAAGTACTATGGACTACTGGTAGTCTGAGGGAAAGAAATAAGTGCCATGGTAGGAAATCAGAGAAAACTAGCTGAATAAATTTGATGCAAGAAAACAAGGTGTGCATTTGGGAAAACTGAGTTCTGATTTGGGTAGCAGTGGCAAACCGGCTGTGTATTAAAATCATCTGCAAGTAAAAAGCAGCCACAAACAATTCCTGTGCCCAGACACGGCTCCCCCCACCCCCATCCCCAGGCCAGCCAGTCAGAATTTCTGGGACGGGGATTTGGCTTTGGTTTATTCTAAAAGCAACCCAGGTGAGTTAGATTCTAGGTATGTGAGGAGAATTGTGGGAGATTAAAATGGCAGATTTAGAAAAAGAAAGGTAGAGGTATTAAGGGTCACAACTAGCTTAGAGGTTAGTGGGAATGGGAAGAAGAGGTCAATGTGGGAAGTATTACAATCAACCTTTAAGACTTTGTAGTTATTTGTATGTGGGCTTGAGATGCAGGAAAGAATTGAAAATGATAATGAGATTTTGGACTTAGGTGATCACACAAACCATAATTCTATTAGAAGAAATGGGTGGTATTCATTTAGGAGGTATGTGGGATGGGAAAACTTCTGATGGAATAAACTCTGAAAATTCCAGTGAGTTTCTAGCAGGTCATTGAGAAAGAAGTTGAGAGTGTAAAAGAGGCGAGTGGTCCTTTAATCCACGTGGCGGGGAGGGAGGGGAACACAATAACTCTGTGTCACAGATCCCTACGGGAAAGGACGGGATTACATCATGCTGGAGACATACTCTTAAAAATATTTTATACACACACACACACACACACACACACTAGGATATTTTAATTGGTTTCAAAGAGGAAGAGAAACATCAGTGATGAGAGAGAATCATCAACTGGCTGCCTCCTGCATGCCTCCTATGATAGATCGAGCCCGAAACACGAACAAACATGTGCCCTGACTGGAATTGAACCGTGACCTCCTAGTTCATAGGTCGATGCTCAACCACTGAGCCATACTGCCAGGAAGAGGACAGAATCTTGAGGAACGAACTTGCGTTTAGGGGGTTGGTAGGTAGATATAGGGCCAGTAGGCAAGGGGTGGTCAAAGAAACATGAACACCAAGAGATTGGTATGTTTCAAATTTCCAGGAGACTTTCAAGATGAAAGTTAGTCATTAAATGTCAAGTGCTGCAGACACTCTCAACTTAACTTGGTGGATGGTTTTCAGGTGAAGGTGTGATAATAAAAACCAGGTTGTCTGGGATGAGAAATGGGTGGGTGGTGAGCACCTGAAGGTAATAGTTTAGACTATTCTAGAAATTGTGAGGTAGGAAAGGAAGTAGAGGCAGGTAACAGGTGAGGAGGATTTTTAGCTTAACAAAAGCCTCAGCCTTTCTGTAGGAGAGAGAGAGGGCAATTGAGAAACAGATAAAAGGGCAGAGGGGCACAATTCCTGATGCGGAGGAAAGGGTAGAAGAGAAGGCACAAGGGTCTTTTCACTGGCAAGCAAGGCTCTTCTCCCAGAATGAAGAATAAAAGAAGAGAAGGAAGACAAAGACAATGGAATTTGAAAACAAGAAGGGATACTCTGATTTTGGTAAGTAGAGGTCTTATTTATCTATCTATCTATCTATCTATCTTTCATTTTTTTTATTAATATATTTCATGTATACATATCTTCCCATTGCCCCACCCCACCCCACCCCAGTCCCATACATGCCCTCACCCCCCAGTGTCTTGCGTCCATTGGTGATGCTTATATGTATGCATACACGTCCTTTGGTTGATCTCTTATCTTCCCACTTTTCCTAACCTTTCCACTGTAATTTGACAGTCTGTTTGATGTTTTACTGCCTCTGTATCTATCTTTTTTCCATCAGTTTATAATGTTGTTTATTATCCATAAGTGAGTGAGATCATGTGGTATTTTTCTTTCATTGACTGGTTTATTTCACTGAGCATAATGCTCTCCAGTTCCACCCAGGTTGCTGCAAATGGTAAGAATTC
Source organism: Lasiurus cinereus (assembly GCA_011751065.1). NCBI lineage: Eukaryota > Metazoa > Chordata > Mammalia > Chiroptera > Vespertilionidae > Lasiurus > Lasiurus cinereus. The sequence goes on from JAAGEH010000293.1 coordinate 11,912,716, forward strand.
CTTTTTTACGGCAGCATAGTATTCCATTGTGTAGATATACCATAGTTTTCTGATCCACTCATCTGCTGATGGGCCATAGGCTGTTTCCAAATCTTAGTTATTGTAAATTGTGCTGCTCAGCATATAGGGGTGCATATATCCTTTGTGATTATTGTTTCTAATTGCTTAGGATATATTCTTAGGAGTGGGGTTATTGGGTCAAATGAGAATTCCATTTTTAGTTTTTTGAGGAAACTCCATACTGTTCTCCATAATGGCTGCACCAATCTGCATTCCCACCAGCAGCACATGAGGGTTCCTTTTTCTCTGTATTCTCGCCAACACTTGTCATTTGTTGATTTGTTGATGATTGGCATTCTGACAGGTGTGAGATGGTATTGCATTGTCGTTTTGATTTGCATCTCTCGGATAATTAGTGACTTTGAGCATGTTTTCATCTGTCTTTTGGCCTTCCTTCTGTCTTCTTTTGAAAAGATTCTATTTAGGTCCATTGCCCATTTTTTATTGGGTCATTTATCTTCCTTTTATTAAGTTGTATAAGTTGCCTGTAGATGTTGGAGATTAAACCTTTATCAATGATAACATTTGCAAATATGTTCTCCCATTCAGTGGGCTTTCTTGTTGTTTTGTTGATGGTTTCTTTTGCTGTGAAAAAGCTTTTTATTTTGATGTAGTCCCATTTGTTTATTTTCTCTTTAGCTCCATTGCCCTATGAGTGTTATCAGTGAAAAGTTCCTTCGGCTGGATGGTCTTCTTTTGATAGTTAAGATGTGTCAGGGACTGAACTTGGGTCTAGAATGGGTTGATATGGTGACACCCATGCATAGTCAACTGGTCAAGGGTAGAGTGGTGCAGAGAGCTCAGCTCACATTGAACGGGGAATTTTTTTGTGAGCTATTAAACATTTTCAGATTTCATCTAGACATTCTTTGCAGCAGCTGGTTGGAGGGGCAATTAAAGCAGAGAATGAGGGGCCAGAATGAAATGGTGAACTTCAAAGAGGTCAGGAGAGGGAAAAGCCAAGATGGCGGCATAAGGTATACACTTGTATGTGCTGCCTCTCACAACCACAGCAAAACTACAACTAAAAGACAAAACATTGAGGGTGTGTGTGTGTGTGTGTGGGAAGACAGCTGATGGCATGTACTGGGGGGTGGGGAAGGCCGGGGAGAGGTCAATAGGGAAAAAAAAAGAGACATATATACTACTATTTGTAATACTTTAAACAATAAAATATATATTAAAAAAAAAAAGACAAAACATCTATCACCCAGAACCATGGGAAAGCTGGCTGAGTAGAAGTTCTACAACTAGAAGAAAAGAGAAAAGAGCATTGAGATGTGCACAAGCACGGAAAAGCTGAAGTATGGGAGGCGGGCAAATCATGTGAATCAGGCTGGTGGCTGGCAGCTGGGTGCACTGTTTTTTTTTTTTTTTCAACCTAAAGGGAGACACAAGCTACCGATTATTCTCAACTCCAGTTTCTGGTGAGGCTCTGGGGACCCAGAATCCTACAGGTAGAAGCTGGACTGTCTGCCATTGGGTCAGAAAGTAAGGGTGGCTTTCTTCCAGAGGTGCGCACAGGAATCATTGTTTACTGTGCTGGGGCATGGGACACAGGGATGTGGAAACTCAGAGACACAGAGACGGCTGACTGGCAGCTATTGCTGTTTGCCACACCCTAGCCTAATGATTCCCTGAGACCCCACCTGGCACAATTTACAAACCCACCCAAGCTCTATGCAACAGCTTTTGCATATAAATGACCTGCCCTATCTCAGCTTAAACTAACAAATTGCAGCTCTGGTCAGACATCTCCAAAACCTCCAAGTAAAGAGAAGAAATCTGCAGATCATGCTGTAGCTCCTGCTGGGTGACCTCAGATAGTAGCTGACCTGCACCCCATTGGAGATCCAGAAGCCAATCTACCTAGTAGTCAGTGTGAGACGACACCACATTTCAACTTCTTACATCCATAAGTGACACATTCAAAGGCAGACTCAGTGAGCACCAAAGCCCCACTGAAACAAGTCCTGCCCCATAAGTGACACATTCAAGAGGCAGACTCAGTGGGCACCACAGCCCCATTGAAACAAGTCCTGCTCTGGCACAGCAGTTCTTCCATTATAGACACAGTGGGTCATCACAGCCAAATGGCCTGGAGGTCATTCCTCCCAGTGTACCAATAGCAATCAAGGCTTAACTACAACAAGACTTTGTACTCAGCCCACAAAGGGGTGTACCTCAGGTGATAGGGGAGGCTAACCTACCACAGAAAACCACTCCATCAACACAAGGAAGCAGCAAAATGCAGAAACAAAGAAATATGTCACAAATGAAAGAAATGGAGGAAAGCAAACTACTATATATAGAGTTCAAAACCACATTTATAAGGTTACTCAAGAATCTCCTAAAAACCTCTAAGGAACTTAGTGAGACCTTTAAGGATCTTAATGAGAATGCCAAAAAAATAGAAAAGGACCAGTCAGAAATTAAGCATACACTGTCTGAAATAAAGAATATACAGAAATTTAACAGTAGACTAAAGGACCCCAAGAATCAAACTAAAGATTTGAAATATAAGGAAACAAAAAACACCCAACCAGAAAAACAAAAAGAAAAAAGAATTCAAAAATATGAAGATAGTGTAAGGAGCCTTTGGGAAACTTTAAGCATACCAACATCTGAATTATTGGGGTGCCAGAAGAAGAGAGAGAGCAAAATATTAAAAACCTATTAGAAGAAATAATGACAGAAAACTTTCCCTACCTAGTGAAAGAAATAGACTTACAAGTCCAGGAAGTGCAGAGAACCCCAAACAAGAGGAATCCAAAGAGGACTACACCAAGACACATCATAATTAAAATGCCAAGGGCAAAAGACAAAAAGAGAATCTTGAAAGCAGCAAGAGAAAAACAGTTACCTAAAGGGAGTACCCATAAGACTGTCAGCTGATTTTTCAACAGAAACTATGCAGGCAAGAAGGAAGTGGCAAGAAATATTCAAAGTGATGAAAAGCAAGAACCTATAACCAAGATTACTCTACCCAGCAAAACTATCATTTAGAATTGAAGGTCAGACAAAGAGCTTTACAGATAAGAAAAAGCTAGAATTCATCACCACCAAACCAAGATTATATGAAATGCTGAAGGGTATTCTTTAAGAAGAAGAAGAAAAAGAAAAAGATAAAAATTATGAACAACAAGATGACAACAAATACATATCTATCAACAAGTGAAGCTAAAAATCAAGTGAATAAAAAATCTGAACAGAATAAACTGATGAATATAATAGAATCAGGGACACAGAAAGGAGTGGACTGACAATTCTCAGGGGAAAAGGGATGTGAGGGGTGTGAGAAGAGATTGAACAAAAATCTTACACCTATGGATGAAGACAGTGGCGGGGGGTAAGGGCATGGGGTGTAGTGGGGAATCAAGTGGAGGGAAGTTATGGGGGAAAAAAAAGAGGAACATCTGTAATCTGAACAATAAAGATTTATTTTAAAAAAAGAAAAAAAAAGAGGTCAGGAGGTTTAGGGTAGTCGTCGTCTGGATATTTGCTGATGTGACTGGCCAGAGCTGGACACAGGTTGCAATGAGGAGGAAATACAGGTTCACAGAGAGCAGCAGAGGAGGACTGGATACAGCTGAGGACAGGAGGTGTTCAGGTCAATACTTAGAAGGTGGCTGTTTTTCAATGCCAAGGAGAGCTGGACTCTCTTTTGTGCTGATGGGTGGCTGAGGTAACGAGAAGACTTCTGGAGGAAAGGATGAAGAGGAGGAAACACAGGCCCATGTGTTAGCAGAGTTGTTATTTTAGGTATTAAATGCAGAGGTGGAGGTGGAGAGGAAAATTCAGAGGCTGCTGTTTATGTTCAGAAGAGGAGTTTTTAGACACTTTGACTTGTTTTTAAGCTAATGGATTATAAATTCAGTATATCAGGTCTCATAAAAATGTCAGATTTCTTCATAAGTAATGAACTAGTCGTAGAATTTATTTACAATGGAATGCACTCCATTTATAGCACAAATGGTCTATTCACAAAATATGTTATCCTATCTAATAAAAGAGTAATATGCAAATTAACCATAACTCTGCTACACTCACAAGCCACACCCACCAGCCAATCAAGAGAGAGTATGCAAAGTAACCCAAACAAGATGGCTTTGGCCACTAAGCAAATGGGAGGCTTGGGTTTCTCTAGCACACTGGACATCCCAGGCCTCCACTCAAGGCTACAAAGTTTCAATTATAGAAGATAAATAATTCCCAGATACCAGGGCCTCTGCTTGGGTTGCAGGGGAAGTGTCCAGCCTGCAAACCACCACAGGCCCCTCGCCCAGGCCTTCCCATGCCCAAAGGGAACCCCCACCCTGATCTGGGACACCCTTCAGGGCAAACCAGCTGGCCTCCACCCATGCATCAGGCCTCTATTATCTATTAAAAGAGTAATATGCAAATTGACCATAATTCCAACACACAAGATGGCTGTCACAAGATGGCCAGCAGGCAAGGGCAGTTGGGAGGAACCAGGCCTGCAAGGTAGGGCAGTTGGGGGCAATCAAGCCTGCAGGGAAGGGCAGTTAGAGGTGACCAGGCTGGCAGAGGAGGGAAGTTGGGGGCGACTGGGCCTGTAGGACAGGGCAGTTGTGGGGGACCTAGGGCTATAGGGGAGAGCAGTTAGGGGATACCAGGCCTGCAGGGGAGGGCAGTTAGGCATCAGTCAGGCTGGCAGGCAGAAGCAGTTAGGGGCAATCAGGAAGGCAGGCAGGTGAGCAGTTGGGAGTCAGCAGTCCTGGATTGTGAGAGGAATGTCCAACTGCCCATTTAGGCCTGATCCAGACTGCCCTTGAGGGGTCCCAGATTGGAGAGGGTGCAGGCTGGGCTGAGGAACACCCTCCCCCTGTGCACAAATTTCATACACTGGGCCTCTAGTTGAATAAAGAAACTATCTTCATGAAAGTTGATTAACTCATCAATTTGATCAAAATAGTACATGGAGCCAAAAGACCCGACTTCTCAGTCTCTCCTTGAAGCGTTTGTTCAGGTCAGAAAGCAGAGGGTGGGTCCCAGAGCCTAGGTCTCCCTCACAGTTTGTGTGTTGCAGATTTGCAGTGCAAGCTGTGAGTAAATTTGGTGCCGTAGCAGAAGTACATTTTATTCTTCTAGTTCACCCAGAATCTGCCTTCTACTCCAAATGTAGAGAGACTGTCTTTACAAAGAAAGCTGCTGGTGTCAGAGTTCTTTACAGAGTAGGTAACGTTCTAACTGGTTTCTTTGTGGTTTATAAACCTGTTCTTGGAATTACCTCTAATTTCCTCTTTGTGCCTGCCTTTGGCTATTTTTTAACTTTGGTCCTTTAGTACCAGAAACACAGTTCAACTAGGATAGATGAAATAAAGATGAAATTAAAGTTTATCAGTTTAATTTCTTGCCACCAAATGCCTAGAATAGTGCTTATTACTGCAGACTAGAAACTCAATAAATATTTATTGCTGATTGCCTTGCTAGATTTATTCTTTTATAAAAAATGTATTTTATTGCTGAAAGTATTGTATTTTTACCCATTGACCCCCTTCACCCTGAGCCTGCCCACCCCCACCCCCCACCTTCACCATGCTGTTGTCTGTGTCCATGGGTTATGCATGTACATTCTTTGGTTAATCTCTCCTCACTCACCCACCCACCCCCCACCCCCATCTTCCCTCTGAAATCCATCGGTCTATTTCATACGTCTCTGTCTCTGGATCTATTTCGTTCATCAGTTTATTTTGTTCATTAGATTGCACGTATGAGTGAGATCATGTGATACTTGTCTTTCTAAAAGCTTCAGACTAAGGGCAGATGCTGAGATTAGTGACCAAATTGAATGTTTGGGTTGGCAGGCCTTTTGATACTGTTTCTAGTATCAACAATATTGGCAGTTTTAAGGGATAATAAGAACTGCCGTATTTAGTCATTCGTTCAGTGATCCTTAGGATCCTTAGGGGCTGAGGATCCCAGTCTACGAGTAGCAGCAATTCACAGGTATTTAGCCATGTGATTGGTGCGATTAGGTGCATTGGTAACTGGGGCTGTGGAAACACTCTGGGAGGAGCAGCCACATTTGTCTGTGCACGTTGTGGAGAAACCACAAGAGCTGATTGGTAATCCATCAGGTAGACAAGTTCAGCATGATGGGAAAGTCGCAGGTATGCTAGGAGGTTCGGGCTGTAAGGTGCCTGTGGGAAGAATGGGAGCCAGTCATGGGAAGTGTGGCTGTTCTGTTGGAAAGTTTGAGCTCTTTCCTGTGGGTGGTAGGGAGTCACAGACAGGACAGAATATAAACAGAAGAGTGACAGGACCAGATGAAGGTTTCAGGAGATTCTTCGGACAGCACTGTGGAGGACACACGGGGGTGGAGGAGGGAGGCCAGCAAGGGAATCATCCCATGGCCAAGGTAATGAATGGGGTGGGGCCATGGGGACTGGAAGGAAAGGGTGAGTGGGTGTGACGTGATGGATTGAGGAAGATGAGTGAGTAGGAATCTGGTGACTCTGCGCTGGATCAGCTGCTCTGGTAACTTAAGGCAGAGGGAGCACTTGTAAGAATGAACTGCACGAGGAGACCAAAATTTTCCACACTGAACATTCTAGCACTCATGCAGATTCAAGAATTCTTTTTTTCCTCTTAGACAACATCTCTCCCAGAACAGTTAATGAGTAATGAAGTGGAATGAGGCAGTGAGCAAGAAGGCAGAGAAAAATCAAAGGCTTTGAAAAATGAAACAAACTAAATTATTAATTCTTTCTTCCACCCCCACTTCCCCAGAGTTCATTGTATATCACTCAGAAAAGTGAATCATGTATCCAGACTTCGCTGTGAGAAAGAACTAAATTCCAGAGCTAGAAAATTCAGCAAGCCCACCACTTTCTCTCTGTTGTCTAAAAAAAAAAAAACAAAAAAAAAAACACACGTAAATCCCCCAGGCTTTCTGCACCCCCGCCCCCAGGCATTGCATTTCAATCACTGGAGTGTCTTAAAAACAATGTCTGCAACTTCAGAATCCTGGCTGTCCTTCTTCCCTATATGTTTCTGTTTGCCAAAGTCAGAAATGGCCGTGAGAATGGACAAAGGAGGGAGGTGATGCCGGAACGTGGGTATTAGGTGATTGGGAATTCTGGCTATAGAATAGTTTGAAAGCACTCAAACTCAAACCTGGGTGGGGGTGGGGGTGGGGGGGACTGTAAAGGCCACTTTGTTCCTTTCCTTCAGTTTAAAGAAAGGTGACCTCATGTGGGGTGGAAGGGAGGTGAAATGACTTGCTCTGGGGAACACTCAAAGGGAGCCAGCACAACGGGGAAAAGTACTTTGTAAAGGTCCGTGCTATTTCCATTGTGTAAACCTTGTCCATGCCCCAAACCTGGGAGTTTAGGTTACATTTCTGAAATACACCTGGCAGTAGGCAGGTGCAGTAAAATCCACAATCTTGTAGAAGCTCTATGAAATAAAAGGGCCAGATCACTTTGGGATTGGAACTGGTCTGTCTCTCTCTTGTATTTTGAAACGCTTGTAAATGCTAGTATTGGAGTTAAAATGTCTACCTTTTATAGGTGGTATGTGGCACATGTGGAGGCTTGCACGGGCTTTTAGAGGTGATCATTATAAAGCAGAATAACTTGAATTTGAGGAAAGCTGGCACTGCTTAATTTCAGACGTTTAGTGGGGAAAAAAAGAAGTCAAGTGTGAAAGTCCACATTGCTGTGTGTCCTATGTAGATAATAGGATTTTCTTTTCTCCTGGGCCCTGAACTAGGTACCATGTCCCTTCATTTCTTAACTAAAAAATTTAACGAGGGGGGAGGGGGTGAAGGGAAGGAAGGAGAGGGGGAGTCTCTTAATCCTTAGGGAAAATATGCTTCATATAGATGGTAAAATCTGGCAAATTTTGGAAAGAAGAAAAGCAGGCAGTACTCTTGAAAAAAAAAAAGATCTGCTTGAACTTGCTTTTCTTGAAAAAAAAAACAAAACAAAATAAAACAAAACACAAAACCCAACATTCTTTCATGAAGCATTTTTTTCAAAAGTATTTGCCCTCCAGCATTTTTTTCCTACTTACCCCCGCTTATCTTTCAAAATAAACATTTATTCCTTTCTACTATACAGTGTGAGGAAGTTCCTCTGAGGTTATGCCCTCCAAGCCATCCAGGCAGTAACTGTCACCCCCTTCCTATGGTACAACAAATGACTAAGTCAACCGCAGGGTGCGCTCAGCGCAGAGCGGTGATTTCACATTGGGCCGTTCACACGTTACCTATGGGACAGTTTCTCAAGGGGAAAAACACAGAGCTGTATTTTAAGTGCAAATAAAATTTTTGGGTCCTTTTGACCCAATGGAAAATGTGTGTCTGCTGGTGGCTGCCTCGTTGGAATATGATGATTTACGCTTGGAAACATTTGTGTCATTTATCATATGATGTTCCTGGCCTACAGCATGACTGCATAACAAATAAGCATATTAAAAATTAATCTTTTCCAGTTCATCAGACTGTATGTTTTCTTGGAGCCCCAGTGTTCTCTGTCCCTCTGGCCCTGCCCTCTTTTCCTGAAGTCACCCTTGACATTAACTATAGAATTAGAGTAACGCTCACCTCTGGGCATCCACGGCTGTGCTTTCTGACTCCCCACCTGCCCTCTCACCCTTCTCTCCCACTTTTTCGCAGGATAACTGTTTTATCCTGTGCAATTGGTTCACCCCATGTCCTGAGACCCACCTGTGAATCCTGACCTCAGGGACATCCTTTAGCCTTTGAACCCTGTTCTTGTATTGCTGGACTTAAATCCTCCTCCTTTGACTGAATCATGCCAAAATATTCTCCCAGAAATTCTTTAGTAACAGCATTCATTGTGTACACTGCTCATTACTATTTTTTTTTATTGTTCAAAGTATTACGTGTCTCCTTTTTTCCCCCCACTTCCACTACTCCTACCCCTGAGGGCAAGCCCCCACCACCCCAGTGTCTGTGTCCATTGGTCATGCTAATATGCATGCATACAAGTTCTTTGGTTGATCTTTAAATCCTCCCCTCCCCCTCGCACCTCACATTCTCCGTGAGGTTGGACGGTCTGCTCAGTGCCACCTTGTCTCTGGATCCATTTTTGTTCTTCAGTTTATGTTGATCATTATATCCCACACATGAGTGAGATCATGTGATGTTTATCTTTCTCTGACTGGCTTGTTCCGCTTAGCATAATGCTCTCCAGTTCTATCCATGCTGTTGCAAATGGTAACAACTCCTTCTTTTTTATAATAGGGTAGGGTAGTATTCCATTGTATAGATGTACCACAGTTCTCTAATCCACTCATCTGCTGCTGGGCACTTAAGCTGTTTCCAAATCTTAGCTATGCTAAATTGTGCTGCTATGAACATAGGGGTGCATATATCCTTTCTGTTTGGTGTTTCTGGTCTCTTGGGATACATTCCTAGAAGTGGAATCACTGGGTCAGATGGGAGTTCCATTTTTAGTTTTTTGAGGAAACTCCATACTGTTTTCCACAGTGGCTGTACCAGTCTGCATTCCCACCAGCAGTGCATGAGGGTTCCCTTTCTCCACATCCTCGCCAACATTTGTTGTTTGTTGATTTGTTGATGATAGCCATCTGACAGTTGTGAGATGGTATCCCATTGTCTTTTTGATTTGCATCTCTCGGATAATTAGTGTCTTTGAGCATGTTTATGCATATGTCTCTCCGCCGTCTTTCGAAAAGTGTGTACTTATGTACTTTGCCCATTTTTTGACTGGATTTTTTTATCTTCCTTTTGTTAAGTTGTATGAGTTCTCTGTAAATTTTGGAGATTAAACCCTTATTGGAAATATCATTGGCAAAAATGTTCTCCCATGCAGTGGGCTTTCTTATTTTGTTAATGGTTTCTTTTGCTGTGCAGAAGCTTTTTATTTTGATGTAGTCCCACTTGTTTATTTTCTCCTTAGTCTCCATTGCCCTACAGGCTGTATCAGTAAGGATATTGCTATAACACATGTCTGCTATTTTGCTGCCTTTGGAGTCTTCTAAGATTTTTATGGTTTTCCATCTTACATTTAAGTCCTTTAACCATTTTGAGTTTGTTTTTTTGTGTGTGTGTAAGTTAGTGATCTAGTGTCATTTATTTGCATGTATCTGAACAAATTTCCCAGCACCATTTATTGAAAAGACTATCTTGACTTTATTGTATGCTTTTGCCTCCTTTGTCAAATAGTAATTGTACTGCTCATTACTTTTTTTAAAAAAGCATGTTTTATTGATTTTTCACAGAGAGGAAGGGAGAGAGGTAGAAAGTCAGAAACATCGATGAGAGAGAGACATCAATCAGCCGCCTCCTGCACACCCCCGACTGGGGATGTGCCCACAACCAATGTACGTGCCCTTGACTGGAATCGAACTTGGGACCCCTCAGTCCGCAGGCCGACGCTCTATCCACTGAGCCAAACCAGTTTCGGCACTCATTACTTTTAATGTTTTCTTTATAATGTCCAGGAGGCAAATCTACTGCTGTCCTCCTACTGTCTCTTGCTGGGCTTGAGAATTAAATCAGCATAAAAATGGATTAACAGGAGAAAAAGACACAGATTTTTACCTGCACTTGAAGCCTTCCCAGGAAAATGAAGACCCAAAGAAGCCGCTGGGCCCACGTGTTTATACCAGGTTGAACAAAGAGAGGCAGTTGTGGGAAAGTAGCTAAAATACCTGGGGAGATTAAGGCAAGTTAAGAGTTATTGTAACTGGTCTGTCTGTCCAGATTTCTCTTGGCCTCAGCTCCCATCTCCGTGATGAGAGTGTTCCTTTCCTCCTGGGACAGGAGGGCATCTTTCACAGAGGAGTTTTATCTCCTGCTTTCAGGAAGAAGGTCACAGCACCTTTCTTATATCTACTGTTTTTAGTGCTTTTAGGTCAAAATAATCCTTGCGCTCATTTTGCAATAGCATTTCTCTATCATTCTTCAAAGTTTATGTTTTGTCTCTCCTTTTATACTGTTACTGTTTGAGGCTGAGATTGTGTTGTAGATTGACCTTCACTCTAAAGGTGCTTTGCCCATGGTAGGTGCTCCGTAAACATTTATTGATATATTTTCCCTGCATTTTACAATTGAATCATATAAGCTCATATTTGGATTTTGTTCTTCTGACTAAGAGGAATATTTAACTATATTAATAAAATATATATTCTAATATGACCTGTAACCTGCTTTAAGCCATTTTAGTGGTGCATATTAGTAAATAGAGTAAAAAAAAATATGTAACCATTTGCTGCAGAGAATGTTGGCCATATTATTGATGGTGTTCAAGTGTCTAGAAGAGACTAGTTTTAAGAATCGGAGCAGTAAAGTTTTGGCACTGGAAGAGACAGGCATTAAAGGTCATTGAATCATTTTACCTGGAATAGTGTATCCTCTCTACAACATCTCAAGGAGGCCTGACATGGTCATGCCTAGAATTACTGATTCCTTCATTTTACAAATCTATTCTTAGTTATTCATAATATAAACCATTTGGCCTTTTTTTATGAAGAGCCAAAAGTGTTCTTGAGAGTGACTAATACTGAGTTGACTTGAGAGTCTTGGACAACTTCAGAGCCTTCTTAGCTTCTTTGGTGCTAATGCTCTTTCTCCTGGACACCAAACCAGTGTATATTCCTCTTGCTGAACTTGGCAGGGGCACAACACTCATCAAAATGCTCCCCCCCCTTTTTCATTGTAAATGGCTATTAATGCTTTTTAATGTTCTTTTGAAACATCTATGATTATATATAACTAGAGGTCTAATGCACAAAATTAGTGCAAGAGTAGGCCTTCCTTCTCCCGCCTGCCAATACTGGCTTCCCTCTGGCACCCAGGACGCGGGCTTCCCTTGCAGCCCCAGCTTCATCTGGAAGGATGTTCGGTCAGACATCCAGTGTAATTAGCATATAATGCTTTTATTATTATAGATTTGTTATCACTCAAATCAAAGCACTATTCTGAGTAAATACAGTAATACCTCAAATTGTATATTGCATATAACATTTTTTGTAAGTATCTAGGTTTATAAAACTTGGGTATTTCAACAAACTTGTGAGTTAAGGAGGGCTGAAATTATTAGCCTCATTTTTATAAATAAGGAGGCTTGACTAGAGAGGAAATACAATTTTCCCATTTATTTTGGTAAAGTTAGGACCAGATTCGAACTTTTCTGACTGCTTAGTTCATTCTGCTGTCTTTTCAATGACCACTATATAAGCACAAAGGGTATGCCATGTCTGCTGATGACATCAGTGTTTGGCTGTAATGGAGCATCCAGTTGAAACACACACACACACACACACACACACACACACACACACACACACACAAGTCCTATTCTCCTATGAAAGCTAACCCGACTGATTCTTAATTGTATCCCATTCCGCTGGTCTAGAACAGTAATTTTCAACTTCTTCCATCTCATGGCACACATAAACCGATTACTAAAATTGCGCAACACACCAAAAAAATATAGTTTCTTTTTGCTGATCTGACAAAAAGGTAGATATAATTTTGATTCATTCACACCAGATGGCTATTGTGTTGGCTGTTGTCATTTCTTTATTTGACAATTTAAGGGACAAGAGGTCAGTGCCCTTGACTAAGTAGTCAGGTACTGCATGCTTTAAACATTCTTGTGGCACACGGGTTGGAAATCGCTGGTCCAGGAACACTGTGGTTGCATTTACAAAGAATGCATGGAGCCCAAACACACAAAAGCAGCACATTTTAGTTGTGTTGGAGTTTGATTCTTTAGTTCATCATACCTCAGCCTCTTATTCTATCCTCCCCTCCTACTCCACTGCTGCTCAAATTATTAGGTGGAAATTATTCTCACGATTAGGTCACCTTTGGGGGGAAATTGGGAAGACGAGGTAGAACTCTCAATGATGCCTGGAACTCTCCGAGCGGGAAACCGGAGCCAGGCCCCATGGCACTCTAATGAAAACTTTTATTCCTGCTGGTTTCTTCTGTGGTCCCACTGAACAGATCGGCCTTGGGTTTCTGTGGGTGAGTTTTCCAGCAGGAATGCGGGCTTTGTTTCTCTGAATAGTTGAGTGCAGATTAGTGGGATGCCAATTTCCTGTGGCCTTTCAGGGCTGCAATTTGAGCCCTGTTTGCTCCTGGCCCTTGCACAATGAAAAACAATGGGTGACTTCTTTCAGGTTTCACTTCAGGGCTCTTAGAAACAGGGGAAGTGGCTAAAGCCCTACTTTACAGGTAATTAACAATAGATAATGTTTGCTCTGCATTTTTTAGAGCCGATAAAAGGTAGAAGAACATATTCAGCTCCTGATTTAGACACTGTGCAGTGGTTTTATGAGTACAATAGCTGTTCTTAGCATTAGCAAGGTGGCGTTAACATCTGGGACACATACAGGGTGTGGCAAAAGTAGGTTTACAGTTGTTCCTATGGAAAATAATGCAATAATTAATAAATATTTATTTCTGTGCTTCCTGTACTCATAACTATAAACCTACTTCTGTCCCACCCTGTATATGACTGAACAGAAAACTTAAAAAGTAGGAGAAAAAAAGATTTTTTTAAAACACATACAGCTAGCCCTGGCTGGGTAGCTCAGTTGATTATAACGCCGGCCTGAGACACCAAGGTTGTGGGTTTGATCCCCAGTCAAGGCCCATACAAGAATCCTCCAATGAATGCATCAACAACAACAATGTTTCTCTCTCTCTCTCTCTCTCTCAAATAAATAAATTTTTAAAAAGTAAAATAAAGCAGGGACAGCTAACCAAGAAAGCAGTCCTTACAGATGCTGGAGAAACCTGTCTCTTGAAGCCATGCATTTGGCTCAGGGGGCACATATTATATCTTTGTTTTAAGAGGTGAATAGTTTTCATAACTTGATCCTTACTCAATGTTCTTTTTTTTTTCTATTCTGTACCTTCAACTGCAGAATTCACCTGTTTGTTAAAATTATGCCAGCTTAAGAGGTTTTTATTGGCCACTATTTAATGATTAGCCACAAATATTCTGCCCAAGGGGTCGTAGATGCCTGGCACGTGGGAGAAAACAGTGTCTCTCTCGCTTTCATTGTGTATTTGGTAGCGACAGGGTCTTGGTTTACACACTCCACCCTGAATAAATATTATTTTTAGACTACCCTTCTCTCTGAAATATACCGGGTGGGGCAAAAGTGGGTTTACCATTGTGAATACGTGAAACAGCGTTTAATCTCGGATTTAAAAAAATTAATTATTGTATTCTTTTCCATAGGAACCCTGTAAATCTACTTTGCCCCACCCTATGTTATGTCCACTTTGAGACAAATGGGTTTGTAGCCGTGCTGAGGACTGATGGGTTTATTCAGTCTTCAGCAGTTATGAAATACCTATCTGCCCCACATACTGGGAGCAGCAATAAAATGGAGAGATGGAGGGAACCTGAACCTACAGAGATATGACAGTCTTTCATATCTTATGCCATTGCCAGAGCGGGTGAAGGCTTCTCTTTGGAAAAAGTCATCTCAACTTTAAGCCCCTACACTTCACATCTACTGGTGCAATGCGTTCGCAGAGCTCTTGATTAAAATCTAAAGACTGGGTCATGCCTGAGAGCCCCACATAACTTATTTTTAGAGTGAACATGACTCTAACCCAAAAGCCAGGGGCTTTTTGTTCCAAGCCGCATCCAACTAGAGACATGAAAAGGTCACCTTACTCATCTACTCTTGAGAGAAAGTCGCTTTGGTGAAGACTTTACGGCATTTGAAAGCAGAGCGGCTCTTTGGAAGGGTGTGCAGACACTCCGGAGAGCCGTGTTCAAGGCCAGAGGTGTACGAAGGTGAAGCAGCCTTCCATCAATTCATTCGTCCGCCCGACCTGCCACGGCCGGCTGAGCGCCGGTGTGGGGTTCAATACATGCCCTTCATCTCCACCCAGAGCTGGGCAGAGGCTGGCCTGGCCCCTGAAACAGGAAAGCACTCAACCCTTCTTTTCTGCTGACAAAAGGAGCATGTGTTTATTGTAACATTGTTTCTGAAAATGTAGAAAAAGCATAAGGGAGGACAATAAAAATCACATAGCCCCACTCCCCACTTCCTAGTTTCAGAGGGGCTTTAGTAATTCTGTGAATTCCCTCCTGATCTCTCCTAGTTTCCGTACCTTCTAAAATCCTTAACTTCTCTCGTCCCTTTGTTATCTGTTATGCACAGAATCTTTTAGGATGGAGGCCTTGGTTCCAATAGAGACCAGAGCCATGTGAGAAAAGAGTCACTCCGAAAAGAACCAGAACTGGCATTTTCTTTCATTGACTACTTTTCTTATTGAGAAGACTTGGGAAGGGGAAAGCTCAGTGTGCTTTTTCCAGCTTTCGAGGACTTACCCAGCTAAGCACATTTATTGGAGGAGAATGGAGACACTTGAGAAGAAAAAGAGAACTGAGAATATTGAACCACTGGTGAAAGCGTCAAGGCCCCGGGACGAGAATATTTGATTTTTATTGAAAAGAAACTGTAGTTGCTGGACATTGCCAAAGGTTACAGTAAAATACTGGGGGGAAAATACTTTAAAAAAGTCTCTGGTGCTTTGATGTGCGAGCTGGGTTCCTTCTCCCCCTCCCCCACGCTGTACATTAAGCACATTAATAGCTCTAATAATTTCCCTTCAAAAACTCTGTCTCTGAAGACAAATGCTCATCATTTTCCCCGTGGTGACGGGCTTGGGATTACGTAACCAACTTTATCATCACTATCATTAAAATCAGTGTATATTTCATTCCGGTTGTACAGGAAGTGATTACTGAAAGTATCCATTTAAAAGATGACTTCATGTTTAGACAGTGAGCTTGTATGTTTATCATGTCAAAGCCTCGGGAGGAATATTTTGTTTTCCTTAAGTGCCCTACACACTGCCCAGTTGCACGCAGTTGAGATGGGCTTTAGGTGCTAGTATGTCCGCACAGTTAACGGTATTAAAGTGGGACAGTTACTGTGATACCATTAGACTGTTCCAGATCTATTACTCTTTTGTTCCACTGACTGGAGGAACCTCCGAGCTATAGGTAAAGGGACAGCCTCCATGCACTCATTCCCATGCCAGCATGCTGACAAGGCTTGTCTTTTCCGATGGAAGGACTCCTTTGCTGAACCAACTCCATGGCCTCAGGAAGCAGTGACGGCCGACTTTGATTTTACTGAAGCAACCTTTTACAATGACTCCTAGATAGGTAAGTGCTCCGCTCCAAGTGAAGGCATTTGAAAGCAGCGATGAGCTCACTGAATTTCTGTTTAACACAGACTGCTTTTGATGGTTTACCAGACACGACATCACAGTTTCCTGTTTCAGATTTGAGTTAAGCGGGGTTGGAGAAAACCATGTGCCCTAAGTTTGAAACTCTAGGGCACAAAACGCCCCTGACCAGAAGCTTCAGAAGCACAGGAGCTTTTTTTAAATGGCAAGAGAGAATGACAACCACAGCACTGAAGAACCAAATACACAACATCCTTCCCACAAACCCCTCCCCCACCCAAAAAAAGGGTAAAAGCTAACACAGGAGACTAATGATGGAAATGATTCCTTAAGCCTTTCACATTTAAGGGCTCTCAGATTTTTAAAGAAATTTTCCTTCTTCCTAATCACAGCTCGCCCAGCACTCTGCATGTTGGCCAAATTGTTGCGTGTTCTCAGTTGAGACGGAAATTGAAGGTTGAGTCAAGCTTTTCAACACTCAGAAGATGGTTGCAGTTACAAGTTAGTGCTGATGGTGGCTGCAGACCTGGTGGGGTGTCTAACAGTGCGGTACAGAAAAATGATCAACTCTCTCCTGCTCTCCTCAGGGATAAAAAGCACATTTGGCCTTACGTATGACTCTTACGCATACTGACTTATACTTTTTCAAAAAGTGACAGAACAGCCAATGGCTCTACAGAAAACAAGGCACATCTGAAACTTTTATACACCACTGCTACCTAAGCTTCCTGGAGAGGAAGTTCTAACGTGTGACTCATTTAGAGTTGTAAAGTAGGGTCATTTTTTAAAGGGGTGTAATTAAAACTAGAGGCCCACTGCATGGATTCATGCACCAGTGGGGTCCCTCAGCCTAGCCTGCACCCTCTTGCAATCAGGTACGCCTCAGGGAATGTCAGATAGCCAGTTTCGGCCCAATCCCCGCAGGCCTGATCCAGACAGGAGTGAGCCCGATTCTGTGCATTGAGTGTCTGTCCCTGGTAGTCAGTGCGCAACATAGTGACTGGTCGACTGTTGTGTGTGTATATGTGTATGTGTATATGTATATATGTATATACTGAGTGGCTAGATTATTATGATCTCTGAACACATAATAATCTGGCCACTCAGTATATATACATATATATTGAGATCATATATATATTAGAGGCCCAGTGCATGAATTCATGCATGGGTGGGGTCCCCTGGGAGAGGACATGGGCAATTGGCCCACCTACCTGCTGGTCGAACTCCTGGTCGAGAGGAAAATTTGCATATTAGCCTTTTATTATATAGGATATACACTGAATAGCCAGATTATTATGCATTCAGAGATCATAATAATCTGGCCATTCAGTGTATGTGTACATAGATATAGATAGATAAATAGATATAGATAATCAAGCCATTTTGCAAAAGCGTTCAGTTAGCCCAACCTCTACATATCCATAGGAGGTATTAGCATGCACTATGTTCACCCAGGAACAAAGCAAGAGCTCTTTTTTTGTGTGTCCAATTATGAGGATGTAAGAATGAGTACACGAATTCCATTACTCATGTTCTCTAGCAGTCAGAGAAAATACCGGGCAGAAATTACAGGTCACGTTAAAAGAACCTGCTAGCATTGGATAGCAGCGAATTAATTCCATTTGTTCCAAGGGCCAGTCTCCAGCCTTACCTGCTAGTAGTTTGCTTCAATAGGCCAATGACGTCCCTGAGCAACTTCATTGTGGTTCTTGCAACTAAGAATCCTAGTTGACTCGTATCTAAGTGTTAGGCACTTTACATGTTTTCTTGTGTTTATAAAAATGTATTGTGGGTGTCATTATCCCTATTCCATAGTTGAGATTTTGGGTCTCAAAGAGAAAAATACCCTGTCCATGATCACATGACTATTAAATGGTAGAGATAGTTGTTAACAGACTCACTGGCTTTGAAGTTCATTCTTTTGGAAAACAATTTTATCTTAGTGCTTTCTTTTTTATTGTGGTAAAATATTCTATATAATAAAAGCTTAATATGCAAATTATCCCCTCCACTAGGAGTTCGACCAGGGGGCGGGGCCAGCCAGCAAGTCACAGGAAAGGAGGCAGGGGAAGGGAGGCCCAGGCCAGCAGCCAGCAGCCCCTAGAGACCCCACTTGTGCACGAATTTTGTGCCCTGGGCTTCTAGTACTAATATAAAACTTACCATTTTAACCATGTTTAAAGTTTACAATCCAGTGGCATTGAATATTTTCACATTGTTGTGCAGCACATGTTGAATTTCCTTTCCTTTTAAGACTGTATAATATTCTTTCATATGTATCACCAAGTATCTGCTGATGGATGTTTCCATTGTTTTCTATCTTTTGCCTATTGTGAATGATGCTGCTATGAACTTGGTTATACAATGTTTTATTTGAGTCCCTGCTTTCAACAATACACAAGGGTTCCAATTTCTCCACATCCTCACCAAAACTTGCTATTTTCTGGATTTGTTTTTATTTTCACAATATCCATGTTAATTGGTGTATTGTGGTTTTGATTTGTCTTTGGAGCTCCTTATTTTTATTTATTTTTAATCCTCACCAGAGGCTACGTTTTTATGGTTTTGAGACAGAGAGAGAGAGAGTGAGTGTGAGAGAGAGAGAGAGGATGTTCTACCCAATCAAGACACTCTGCCAAGGCAGAAGCTCTCAGTGTTTAAACTACAACACTTTTTTTTGTTTGTTTGTTTTACCTGCTATTAACATTTTACTCCATTTGTTTATTTTTTATTTTAACAATTATTACAGTTAACATTCAATATTATATTAGTTTCAGGTGTACAGCATAGTTAGCCATTTATATAACTTTAAAGATGATCCCCTGATAAGTCTAGTACCCATCTGGCACCATATATAGCTATGACAGTAGTATTTACTATATTCCTATTCTGTAGTTTACATCCCCATGACTATTTTGTAATTACCAATTTGTACTTTTTTTTTCCTGTTTTTTTAAAAATTAAATCTTTATTATTCAGATTATTACATTTGTCTCTTTTTTCCCCTCCATAGCTCCCCTCCACCCCGCTCCCACCCCTCCCTCTACCCTTACCTTTCCCCCCAATTGATGAATCCATATGTGTATGATTTTTGTCCAGTCACTCCCTGTACCCCTGTCCCCCCTTTCCCCTTGAGAATTATCAGTCCACTCTCTTTCTGTGCTTCTGATCCTAGTATATTCACCAGTTTATTCTGTTGATCAAATTTTTAATTCACTTAATTTTTAGATTCACTTGTTGATAGACATGTATTTGTTGTTCATAATTTTTTATTTTTTACCTTTTTCTTCTTCCTCTTCTAAAAGAGTACCTTTCAGCATTTCATATAATACTAGTTTGGAGTTGATGAACTCCTTTAGCTTTTTCTTATCTGTGAAGCTCTTTATCTGCCCTTCAATGCTGAATGATAGCTTTGCTTTTCATCCATCAGCAGATACTTGGTGATACATATGAAAGAATATTATACAGTCTTAAAAGGAAAGGAAATTCAAGACAAGAGTATTCTTGGTTGTAGGTTCTTGCTATTCATCACGTTGAATATTTTTTGCCACTCCTGTCTGGCCTGCATTGTTTCTGTTGAGAAATCAGCTGACAGTCGTATGGGTGCTCCCTTGTAGGTAATAAATTGTTTTTCTCTTGCTGCTTTTAAGATTCTCTTTTTGTCTTTTGCTCTTGGTATTTTAATGATGATGTGTCTCGGTGTATTCCTCTTTGAATTCCTTTTATATGGGGTTCTGTGTGCTTCCTGGACTTGTAAGTCTATTTCTTTTACCAGATGTGGGAAGTTTTCAGTTATTATTTCTTGAAATAGGTTTTCAGTATCTTGCTCTCTCTCTTCTGGCACCCCCACAATTCTGATGTTGATACGCTTGAAGCTGTCCCAGAGGCTCCTTACATTATGTTCACATTTTTGGATTCTTTTCTCTTCTTGCTTTTCCAGTTGAGTGTTTTCTGATTCTTTATATTTCACATTTTTGACTTGATTCTTGCCTTCTGTTAGTCTGCTGTTAGGTCTCTGTGTAATATTTTTTTTATTTCAGACAGTGTATGTTTAATTTCTATTTGGTCCTTTATGATCTCTAGTTGGATCTTTTGCATCTCTAGTTGGACCTTTTGCATCTCCTCTTGGGACTTGATAAATTTATCCATCTTTTCTAGCATATTCTTGAAAAACCTTATAAGTGTGGTTTTGAACTCTATATCCAGTCGTTTGTTTTCCTCTATTTCTTTTGTTTGTGTTCCCTTCCCTTGTCTTGACATTTTCACTATGCCGGGAGAACTTCTGTGTTGTATTCAGCCTTATGATACCAGACTTGCAAAACCGCAGAAGCCTCCCTGTTGAGCTTGGGATGGGTGGAGTCTCAGGGCTTAAGGGACCTCCTTGCCTTCCAGTCAGCACTGCCCTCCACGGCCCCTGAGTCTCACATGACTGGATAATCGCTGGAGCAGTCCCTGTGCACTTGCACTCTTGCAGTGCCTCTAGTCTGCTGCCCCTCCAGCTCCCCTGCGCTCCGGGACCATATGAGTCTGGGTCCCCAGGGTTGCGCCCAAAACTGGGGTTTAGTGAAGTTAGAAGTGGCACAGTTGGGAGGGTCTGTCTCCCGCCTACTCGTGAAAGCCAGCGGCACAATCAGCAGTCTGTCCTTTGCGGCGCAGTGCCGTGTGCGCCACCAGACTTCTGATCTTTTGCGACTCCCCTAAATTTTCATGTACTTCTCCCCCTTCACAGTCCAAACTCCCCCCCAAATGAGTTTCGGCTGGATCAGGGGTTTAGTGTTATAGGATAAGGAGTTCAATGCCTTTGAGAGTCTCCGTCTCCCTCCCGCCAGAGAAAGCCAGCCAGGTACTTTGGCACCCCCTCTCTCCACGCGCACGTCTCCGTACCTCAGCTTTTTGCAGCTCCTCTGGGTCTCCGTGAGCCCCTCTCTTTCCCTCTAGTTGTAGAATTTCCACTCCGCCAGCTTTCCTGTGGTTCTGGATGATGTCTGTTCTGTCTTTTAGTTGTAGTTTTGAAATTGTTGTGCGAGGCAGCAGTGTAGGTGTTTACCTATGCCACCATCTTTAAACTACAACACTTTTGTGTGCCCCTCCCTCTAGCAGCCATGTGACCCCTCCAGTCCCCACCATTCCTGCAATTGTCCTCAGCTGTTGTCTGTTGAGTTTAGAGTGTGGGATCCCATTGGCCAGATGCAGATTTTTCATCCCATCTTCAAACTTCCTTGGCTAGAAAGACCAAAGTCTTCTTTGCTCGGTCAAAGCATGTGTCCATCCTTCTTCAAAATTCTGTTTGAAATTCATCTCACCATCAAAGTCATCCTCCAAAGGAAGCTGACCTAACCCAGAGTGCATTTTATTCTAATACAGTAGTACCTCAAGATTCGAGTGCCCTAACATACGAGATTTTTGAGATACAAGCCGTTGAGCAAGCAATTTTTGCTTTGAAGTACGAGCAACATTTGAGATAGGAGTAATTGTGCGGATTGGCCGGCTGCACATGACCCACCAGTTTACCGTGACTCGAGCATCTCATAGTTTTCCATGCCTCAAGGTTATGGAACGAAATGAACTCGTTTCTTGAGGTATCTTAAGCATTAGAAACCATTAGTATTGGGCTAATCTATATATTCTTTTACATGTTTTCCAAGTCAGTTCATGCCACCCATTTTTAGTTCCTAAGCTTTTTGAAGAGATGGACCCAAGGTACCTTTCTGTGGCAATACCATTGTACCTACTGCTCAGTGGTCAATACACAGTGGACATCTAATAGATTCTCCTGCTATCTAGGAGGATTATTACTTATTTACACCCAATATGGTATTTACATTTTCCTATAGTGTTCTTCTTGAGAGTAGATTTTAATAAATATATCTTTGAATTATAATTTTTTATAATGTTTCTTCAATATTTCTCTTTTGTGATATTTTCTCTTGCTTAAGAGGATGTCAGAAAGTAAGTTCCACTTTTCTTATCTATGTTTCTATTTCTTACTTACATGAAAGGTCCCTTGTAGAAGGGACAAAGCTTGAGTCTTCCTAGGAGAAGTGGATACTTAAGTACTCTATTCAAATCCCATTCTTAGGCACAGCCATGTTATAAAGATGGTCATATTTAGAAACATGACTGCCATACTGTGGCCCACCCTGAGCTATCTCAGATCAGCTGGTCTGTTAGCCATGCTACACCCCTCCAAAAAAAAAAGTCTGAAAATGATTGGGCTTCCTGTGCAGCGAAGTTTGAATTACTGTCATTAGGATCTCAGGTTTGGAGTCAGAGAGCCAGCAGTTGTCTCTCTCCACCTGGTCACTTTCTATTCTGCTTGGTAATTACTTAGTGTTAAAAAAAAATCACAGATGAGGGAATGGAGGCATAGTTTACTTGGTATGGACTCTTTGGGGGAAATAGGGTTCACCATCTAACCCTAGCTTTCTGTAGACCAACGCATTCAGGCTGAATGTCATGGGCCCCTCTGTTGCCTGGCAGCCACGAGAAGGTGCTTCAGTGAGAACCGGGAGGAGACAGAAGGTGTGGGTTGGGGCAGGACCATGAAGCAGAATCCAAACGGGAGGAAGGGAGTACAGCTGTGTCATTACAGGGGGTCTTATACTCTTTAAAAAATTATGTATTTCTGTGTGTTTTAACTTAAGGTTAACTTCAAATAGTAATTAAACACCGGTTACCGGATCATCTACTTAGTACTTATCATGAGACTTGACTGACCTGATGGATTGAAAATCAGCGCATCCTCTATTCAACATTTGCTCAGATTTCTTTGTGGAAAAAGATGTCTTTCTCTCTCTCTCTCTCTCTCTCTCCCCTCCTTCTCTCTCTCTCCCCCCCCTCTCTCTCCTATGCCTGGGAAAGCTGGGTTTATATCAGTAAAATGTTTGAGTCACCCAGCCCAGAGTTACTGGCCTCTGTAAAGGGCACTTTCTCTCTTGTCTTCAGAACAGGCTGGAGGAGCCAGATGGTTCCTGTCTGCTGCCCGGAGTCAATGCCCTCCTCCCCCAGAAGAGCCCTTTGCCCTCCTTCCTCCCCAGCCCCTCCCCACTTTCCACCCCCTACCTTTGGGCCTCTCTGTTTTGTTGCTAGAAATAATCTTTTATTGCCCAGTTGTTCGGAAGTGACCTTTTGCCCTTGATTAGATAGCACCAGGCTCTATCACTGGATTGCTCTGGAGCTGGCAGCCGCTTTTTGTGTGGGCTGATCCGGTGTCAGGGCGAACAATGCGAGGCTTTGCAGAATTCTGGTACAGCTTGCCTCATGGGAGAGGTGGGGGTGGGGAGGCTGGGGTTCTATAAAGCACACCCGTGGATCTCGGTTGCAAACTATCTTTTTTTTAGTAAACCGCAAAACAAATGGTGTATTTTGAAATTCATTTGAATGTATTTAATTCACTTCTTTTCAATAACCAGGCATTTCAGAGAAATAGGAGATTACTCCAGGATTTTACTATATAGCACTTAAGTATATAAATATACTATTAAACTGACATGAGTGTATAGTCCTACACTAAAATAGTAATCAAATGTACTATTATATTTCTCTGAGAGCAATTTTCCAACAGGTCCCAATTATTCTAAGTAACAAGTGTAATAAAGCCATGTGACTGCGATTGTCCTGAAGCACTAAAAGCTAACTCATTCTTTATTTAAAAATTAGGGCGAATGCCCATAACTTTGCTTGCTTCCTGGATAAAAAAAATGAAGGAACTTTTGATTTTGTATTTTTTTCATAGTAGTTCTCAAATTCATTTGACTTCAAATTCCCAGGAATATCTGCTAGAGTTAGTAGAGCACTTTGAGTTTTTTGTTTTAAATTTCCCAGTTTCACAATAGAGGTTAATATTCTGCAATACAGGTACAGGAAAATTTGGGAATTTTTTTCAAAATGTATTAACATAAAAAATGTTGACATTTTCTAGCCCTTGGCCCGAGGGGAGACAAATGTCTTTGCCTCCCAAGTCCTGCCTCCTCACAACTCCTGCAACCCTGAATTTTTCTGAAGGTGATTCTCAGTAAGGCCATACTGTTTCCTAACTCTTGGCTCTCCCCCCTCTCCCCATTGTGGTGGCTAAACCTGAATGCCACCTTTCTGCAGGTTTTCAGGCGGTCTGGCTATTGTGTCAGAGATTTGTAGTGGTGGCAATTATTGTGACTGTCACATAGAGGGACTGTCTTTGCTGCACTATGTGGAAATACATGCATCAGCTTTCACCACAAAGGAAGTTAAAGATGGAAAGTGCAGGGTGAGTAAGTCTTACCGGTTCCATTTTATAGATGCAGCAGCAGGAGCTTACAGTCATGCACATGTTCTAGAAGGACACAGACAAGCCCACATGTTCTCCATTACCAGACTCCTGTACTGGAAGAATGATTGTGTTCATCAATATTTTGTGTGTGGCTGTCGTAGATGGTCAGTGTGTTCTCCCTTTTTCATTTTGCATTTATACTTTACTGGTTAAATATATTTCTCTCAAAAAATCAACATGAAAAACACAAATTTTACCAATGAATAATTTTGAGAAGATGGAGAGTTGTGTGTGTGTGTGTATATCCATGTTTTGAAAAGAATAATGAATATTGTTGATCAATTTTATTAGCAGACAGAATAAATAGTTTGCCAGATAGTTTGCCATTTGGTAGGTTTCCTGCTTGCACCTAGAAAGTTGGGAAATGACCAAGGGGAGATGGATGTTGAGATGCCATTGAGGGAAATGGAAACATGCCGTTTGTATGTTTGTATATTTCTTTTGGTTCAGTCATCTGTCTATCAACAAGAACAGATCTCTTTATGTCTTTGGAAGGGTGACTGTATGTCTGAGTGGTGTCATTTGACTCTTTAAAAGGATCCAGGAGCCCTGGCTGGTGTTGTTAAATGGGTAGAGTATTGGCCTGTGCACCGAAAGGTCAAGGGTTCAATTCCTGGTCAAGGGCATATACCTGGGTTGCACATTCAATCCCTGGTTATGGGTTAGGGTGCATGTGGTAGACAACCAATCAATGTATCACTCACATTGATCTCTCTCTCTCTCTCTCTGTCTCTCTCTCTCTCTCTCTCTCTCTCTTCTTTCTCTCTCTTTCTCTCTCTTCCCCCTCCTCCTCCATCTCCCCTACCATCCTTCTCTCTTTCTAAAAGTCAGTGGAAAAAATATCCTTAGGGGAGGATTAACAAACACAAAACAGGTCCAGGAAATGTCTGAATTTTTCTCCCACTTTTTTCCTTTGAAGAACGTTGTCCTCAGCACTGATGCTCCTCTGAGAATTGGTCAGACACCTCAGGGGAGAACATTGGAAGGTTCCTTTTGGAACTTTGAGTGGGTGGCCAAGGAAAGGCTGAATTTTTTTTCTCATTGTCTATTATAACAGAACAGCAGACAGGTCATGTTGTGCTGATCACATTTTATGTTTTCTACATTCCTGTCTGGAGTAACGTACTTCTCTTTTTGTTCATGGGAATTTTGTAGAAACTAATAGTTTCATAAATGGAACAGTAAACTCTCCATGATACTAATTTAGCTTAAATATGAACTTAAAAAAGATATGAGAGACTAGGATTCAGGGAACCGAGATTTCTTCTAGTGATTATCTTTTAAAAAGACAAAAATACTTCCCCCCAACCGATATTATCATTAAAATAGTGAGTGGGATGTATTTGATGCTCCTGACAACCACCACTGAGCAACAAAAAGACAAAAGCAAACAAGAATGCTAAGTAGTCATAGTGGTCAAGTCAATAAACATTTATTATCTCAATATTAGAATATTATAAAAAATTTAAATATTTGTTAAAGCTGTAATCTATATTCTTATTGCCATACCCCAAAACCTGATTTTCTGTAAACTTGACATAGAGATATTTATTTTTGACTTTTATAGGGGATGACATGTAAATGCAAAAATAAAATTATACTCTCACTGGAAAAAGCAATATACTGTACTAGCAAATTATTGATGAGGTTAACCTTAAGGAGGCATTGAGGCTTGGGAATAAAGGCCCACAGAGCAGATTTGCTGGTTATTCTGTATATAATCACAGAAAGTCATAAAAGTAAGTTAATACTTTTACTTTTGATTAGGACGAAAATTAAAACCCATTCCTAAAAATTGATTGCAAGTAAAAGAATTAATTAAAAATAAAGCCATGGTAAAATATCATATAGAAATGGTTGTGTTCATGTACTTGATTCGATATTAGCTTTGTCATGAAATAAACAAGGCATTTGTAGAATCATGACCATTTCCAATATTTCTTAATATTTGATTTCACCCATGCCACTGTTCAACTTAAGTTTCATTCTCTTCACTGATGGAGTCTCTGAAGCTCTTGGAATTGCTTTGCTAGTGAAATTCCAGATCTCTCTGTCGTCACCCATCTGACCTCGGCCACAGGAGCATCAAGACTTCTGCCTCATATAATCAGCCCACGTCCCCAGGGGGCTGTCTCCAGTCCTGTACTTTCTATTACCAATTAATGCTAATGACTTCCATATCCCCAATCCGTCCTCTATCTCTCTGATCCTCCTTTAAGATCATCAGAAAGAAGATCCATTACTATCTGAATTCATGTGACTCTGAACTTTTCCTTCACTGCCTGTCCTTCCAAGTGCTTTATATTTATTTCACTCTGCAGGATAGTACTTCTCAGATATTCTGATGGTAAAACAAGACATCTTTAAACTTGTATCTCTCAAAAGAACCTATTCTTACAACCACAATTGCAAAGCGTGTTAAGTACTTGCTGAGTAGAGGTGGGAAAAAACCCACACCCAACACAAAAGTATAGGCTCATCCATAAACCAGTCTCAAAAGACTGTAGGGACTTTGTAGGTGATAAGACCTAGGTATACTTAGGAAGGTGTAGCTCCTTGTCATCCAATCAGAAGAACACTCGATGGGAGTGGCGGGTGACAGGTTTCCTGTGTTCAAGTCCTGGCTGCACCACTCACCACGCAAAGCTCCCCGAACCTCCGTTTATCCTTGGTCAAAGGGTTTCCCCCAGCATGAAATCAAATACATGAAAATGCCATGAAGTACTAAGCAATATAAATAGAAGATAGTTATGCTGCAGTGATCTTGTTGGGGGTTTGTGGTTACTATAGTCGCAGTGAAGTGTTTGTAGTTAAGTGTTTATTTGCTTGTTCACTCGTTTATTGCCTTTCTCCCCACTCAACTGCAAACTCTGCTGACACCAGGACCATGTTTGCTTTATTTCCCACTGTAATCCTCTTACCTTGGACACTTGCTGGCTCTGGGAGGCACTCAACAAATATTTGTTGGATGGATAGATGGAGTATGGTTACTAGCACTGAGAACCTCAACTCTGAGACATCCAAAAGGATTTCAGCAAATCTATGCACTAGAGCTTTGGAACCTTAATATGTGTAGAATGTCTCAAAGTTTGTTTTAGAGCTGGTTTTAACAAACCTGGCTATGCCAGTTTTCCAAGTTCTACAAAACCCGAGGTTGACAATAAAGAGTTCCTAGGGAGGAGCACAAAGCAAGAATCGACTGTCAACAACCCGAGAGTAAGGAGCAGAGAAACTGCCATTGGAGCTCAAAAAACAGGGCATAAAAGAGAAAAAAAGAAAAGATAAAAAAACAAAAAAAAAAAACAACCCCCCCACCCCCCCCCCCACACACACACACAAATAGGGCAGTCTGGGCCCCATGAATGTAAATTACACAGAATATTGTGTCCATGCAGGCTTTGTGACATGAAGGCCATCACACAGATGCACGGTGCTATGTGAGGGGGAAGCAGCCCACCTCTCCGTGTGTAACGATTCTTGCTCACAGTGCATCCCTAAGCCATCAAGAAAATTAAATTATGTTTATGTTAACAAGAAAGGAAAGTACGTAGGTCATTTTAGGTTAAAGAAATTTTAGCTCAAAAATGGTCAAAGTCAACAAAATTGAAATGCCTTATTTCTGGTAGTGCTGGATAAATGAGGTATTATTTTATTCATAACAGCAATATTCTTTCCTAAATAGATCCAGATCAACCACATTCTAAAAGTTAGGAAATGATGCCAGTCGCTCATTTCACTATGTCAAGCTGGTCAGCAACTTAATTGGTCCAAATTAGAGAGTCTTTATTTTTGCCACACATTATATTCCCTTGGTATCTGAGTTATGCCTTAGTAAAGTTAGACATTTAAGATGTGAGCTATCCTTTGGTGGTAAATTTACATAGTCATCAGAATAATGA
Source organism: Lasiurus cinereus (assembly GCA_011751065.1). NCBI lineage: Eukaryota > Metazoa > Chordata > Mammalia > Chiroptera > Vespertilionidae > Lasiurus > Lasiurus cinereus. The sequence continues at coordinate 11,941,175 of JAAGEH010000293.1, forward strand.
AGATTTATGTTTGTTTCTTTAGTCTGATATCCGCAAGTGGCAAATTTTAAGAGCTTGAAGCTGATATTAAATTCCATTGATTAAAAAAAAAAGAAAACTTACTGACCATCCACTACAAACCAGGTGTCTGCAGACAGATGTCAAGGAGTCTGGTATCCCTTCTCTCAGGTTTTGTTACTCTCACATAGAGAAAAGCCATCTGAATCCATGACCTTTAACCTCTAGTGATGCTTGGGAAAAAATGACAGTCATTACAATTTTAAAGAGTGAATAAAGGTAATTTTATAAGATTCAAAATCCTCAGCCTAATAAAAATGAACTATAAAATATGTTATATTACTAGCTAAATATGTTAGAGAAGTAATATTCACCTTTAAGAAAATATTTCAATATTTTTTGTTGGTGGGTTTTTTCCTGACTATTTTGGATTATGATGACTTTTTTTTTTTAAAGGAAGCCTCCCCACCCCCTCACCAAGTTTATAATTACTGAAGTCTCCTGAATTAAAAATAACTTATTAAAGGAATGATGTAAATAGTTAGGTGGAAAAACTTCATATGAAAGCAATTGCAAAAATGACATTTTTATCAAAACAATTTCTAGCATCCGTTTACTTTATAAACTTAATTTTCATTTTCCTTTCTTTAAATATTTGTTGTCAGTTCTAAACAAAACTTTTGAAGTAAGCAATTCTAAATATTTTCATGGGTTAGGTTTTTGAGGTCCCGAGTTCCTACAATCCATTAAATCAAGCAAGATCAAAATAAAAGCATTAAGAAGGGAACAAACTGTATCTGATTAAATGGTAATTTTGTAAGTTGAAGTTTTGCTCCATCAGAGAACAGGTGCTATCCACTGCTCATTACCCGATAGGAGCCCACATGTCCCATTCATGGAGAACAGCCCAGAAAAGGCTGCCATCAGTGGTAGCTAGAAAAGGGCAAGATGAGAAGAGTTGCTTGTAGCATGGCCATCTTTAGTAATTTGTCTACCGGGTGAGACGAAGCACCTCTCTCTTGGTTACTCTGCCCTCCTGCGATCTCTCTGACCTCCTTCGCCTCTCTTTGCCTCTCTCGAGGTGGCTGGTCTGTTGCAGCTGGCACTGGGGTCTCCGCAGGCATTTGGGGATGCTTGAGTTAAGCATCCCCTTCTCCACCATCTGAGCTAAAACAAACAAAAGCCTACCACGTGCCTGTACCACAACTTTCAGTTATCTCCAGCTAAGATTCATAGCATACTTTATGGGTTAGAGGTGTTTTCAGCCTTCAGGTAGGTGGAGTGGAAACTGTGACCCAGCAAGGAGGTGAGGCCAACGGAAGATGGCTAACATCACCCTCTCGGAGGTCAGCGGAGAGGACTTGCTTATGAGTACATCGAGAGGAAAGACCCACAGAAAGGAGAATGGCTTTGTTAAACAATGGGAATAAAGAAAGGCAGTGCCTTCTGAATGGCAGAAGGCACTTGTTTTTTAAATGCATCTGAATGAAAATGAAAGAAAAACGGACTTATTCAAGAAGAGAGGGGAAACGTTAACTGAACCCAGGCCAAAAGGGAATCCAGTCTGCACACAGCTTTAAGGATAAGGAAGGAGCTAATGAGCCTTCATGGTTACACATCAAATGCCATGTCCAATGCTAGAACTGCGGTTAGGCACAAAAGAGAAATTATGGTACATGGTCCAGGCTCCGAGGCCCTGCCAGAGGTTGCAGACCTATTCAAAGTCACATCTTTGCTGTGAGAAACTGGCCCCAGGGGATGGGACTTCCTGTTCTTTCAAGGCTCTGTGGCAGTCTGCAGGAACCCCTGTATGGCTGGGCAGTGTCCACTGTTTCTATTTCCACGCCTGTCTTCTAACACAAGAGATCACAGGGACACATATGAGTTCACCTAAATCTACGTTCTTAGGGGGACATCTGAATGGGGTGAAGTAAGTCTAACTCTAATGAAAGTAGATTCAGTAGCTCTTTTCTTCTCAGGCAATATAAGGCAGGCATTCTAAGAAGCTTCTATACTTGAACTGTTTTTTTTCTTTTTATCTTCGAGAAGCTCAAGTCCTTTCCAGAAGACCACAGCCCATCTTTTGAAACCACTGTACCTCTATAGTGCACATCAGTTTAAAGACAAGTAATCAAGATGGAAAGCATAGGCTTAGGACTGGACAAATACAGTTTCACGCCCAGTCTCTGCCGTGATAATATCTACGTTAGTGCTGCCTACAGACTTGAGCACTCTGGCCTTATCCTGGCACACTGCCCCCACGCCACCTCAGAGGACCCTGCTCTGCGCTTTTCCACGTAGCTGGGAGTCTGGGTCCAGGGGAACATGGCCACTCTCCCAGAGCTGGTGCTTCCCCAGAGTCTGGGTACCCGGACCAGAATTCTGGACCTACACAGGAGGGCCTGCCTTCAGGCAAGTACAGGACTCTTTCTCAGGCGTGTCTTCACTGGGTAGACAATAGCGCCAAGATGCTGCCATCAAGGGGGAGGGGACAGTAGAGGGAGGTGGAAATAGATGGCTGGGGGGTGGAGGCTGCAGTGTCCACACAGGTGTGTGATATGCCTGTGGTGCAGGCCAGAGCCCTCCAATGTACTCCAGCTCCATCTGCAGAGGTTAACACAGGCCTGTCTATCTAATAACGTTATTGAGATATTTAAATAAGCTAAAGTACATGAAATGCTCAGCACAGAGGTCTGTGGATCTTGGGCTTTCAGTATGTTTTGTTCTGGGATGGTTTCTGTTTTAAATTAAACCTGACTTAGCCCCTTCTAAATTCTGGTGAAAAACGCATCCAGAGGCCCCAAATGAAATGAAACCTTTTTAGCAGCACTGAAAAATAAGACTAATAGCCATCCTCTTGTCGGAATCTGGGAGGGGAGCGTTTTAGGAGGAGGGGGGATTTACAAATGCTTACAAAACCTATGGAGCAAAACAAAGAATCAAAATGGATGTTTTGGGTCATTTTATACTGATAATAATGCACTTTGAGGGGACATGGCATGGAGAAAGAAGAAATTGGACATGGCCTGGAGAAAGAAGAAATAAGCCGGCACAAACTGCATTATATAGGTACTAGAGGCCCGGTGCACAAAATTCATGTACTGGGGGGGGCGGAGGAGGCTCCATTAGCCCAGCCTGCGCCCTCTTGCAGTCTGCGAGCCCATGGGGAGCCTAAGCCGTCAGTTGGACATCCTTAATGCTGCTGCAGAGGCTGCATTTGCCAGCTGTAAGCCCAGCTTCTGGCTGAGTGACCCTCCCCCTGTGGGAGTTCACTGACCACCAAGGGGCAGCTCCTGCATTGAGTGTCTGCCTCCTGGTGGTCAGTGCACATCATAGCGACCGGTTGTTTCACTGTTTGGTCGGTTTGCATATTAGTCTTATATATCTATAATAATAAAAGTGTAATATGCTAATTAGACTGGTTGACCTTCTGGATGAAGCCAGGGCTGTGAGGAAAGCCTGGGTCCTGGGTGCCAGAGGGAAACTGGCACCAGCACTAGGGAAAAGGAAGGCCTATTCTTGCATGAATTTCATACATTGGGCCCCTGGCAGAATTATAATAGGAATAAAAATCAGTGTATAAAGTAAAAAATACTAGAAATACATACATCAAGAGACACACATACAATTCTTGTGGAAAATAAATCAAGTAGGTGTTATATAGACAGAAAATTTGAATAAAAAGTTGAATTCACAGCTAATTATTGACCTTTATATAATTAAAACAATGAATATCCCTCCTTTTAAATGTATGTGAAATATTTTCAGAAACTGATTTTATTGTGGCATAAAAAAAATCTCAATAATAACATGAAACAATAGTAGACAAAGAAGCCAATATTAGGATGGGGAGCTCTGGAAAAATTCCTCACTTTTATAATGGCAGTTCATGATGTAAAAATAAAGTCTTAGATAAAGGACAAGTTGGTTGGGAGACCAGACCAAGAATTTGGAGGAAAAAATTTTTATTCTTTTACTATATACTTTATTGTAAATATTAGGTGGATTAAAACTACAAAAAATCCTAGAAAAGAATCCTAGAAGAAAATTTATGTATTTAACTAATTTTAAGATGAAGATGGACTTTATAAGCATAAAACGATATAGTAAATTTAGTGGAATAAATTATAAAAGAAAATCTGCTTAAAAAGCTTATATAAAATGATGAAATGAGAAAAATATTTGGGAAAAGCATTACTGTCACAAGTTAATTGTAAAAAACTTAAAGGGCTATTATAAATAAAAAAATCATGACTACTCAACCAAGAACAAATTTCAGCTTCATTAGTAATAAAAGAATCACAGATTAAAGCAATACTATGTCTTTAAAAATATATATGTAATTTTTATACATTATATATGCCCAAGTCTATATAAAATATCTAATATTGATATTAGCAAGATAAATACATTGCTTGTGGCAGCTTACATGGTCAGTTGTTTTGAAAAACAATTGTGCAGTAGAGAGCAAGGCATGACAAATGTATATATATATTTTACCTCAGTAATTTTTTTTCTCTAAAAATTGATCCTAAGAAAATAACTAGAGATTGACTGGAAAGTACATGGGATTGCATAAACATTATGATTTCCCTTTAAAATAAATGCTTACATTTGTTTATACATGCTTAAATATGCATTATGAAAGTCCTGAAGGGGTATTTGCTTATGGAGGTTAAGATTTTAAGTTTTGTATTGTTCAAAGTTTACATAATCAGCAACATACTGCTTTAGTAATTAGAAAAACAATCAAATGTTAAAAAGTTAAAAGTACTTTCTGCCTTTACCATCTGATCTTAGAGTTGTGAATGATCTGACCTCTTTTTTTCCTGTTCTCTCATCTTATCTCCCAAGACACATTATACATTTTTTCCTAAAGTCCCATAGCTCTTTACTAAAGAGAAATAAATGACGTTCTCATAATTATGAGTTTCTGCTTTAAGTGCTTTATAAAATATGATCACCAAAAGTTCCAAATTCACATTTCAGTTCAATATTGTGTATTCAGCTCAATGCTTAATGGATCCTTAGCAGTAAGAGCTACCTAGTAATAGGTGAGATTATTTTGGCAAACATCCAAAGTTAAAATTAGATATTGCTATTAGACTATTTTTAAAGGTAACTCACACAGATTCTCTTGGCTGGAAAATCCCAATAACTGCAGCAAAGAAGCTTTCCAAAATTCAGCTTAATCTAACGTCTGGTTCTCACTTCCTTCGTGGTCTCCATTACAGTTAAGATCCATAGATTCTGAATTTCGTATGTGGTTTAAAAACAATCTTGATTGCAACTGTGACCTTAAAGCCGATCTTCAATAAAAAATAGTTTTCTCTCTGACAGGTTCTTGGATTTCATTAAGGATAAAAGGGCAATTTAGATTATTACACTTAAGCTGTGAGATGAGAATGTGGTAAGTCACGTGCGAGGCTAAGTCCAGCTGAGCTTCATGGTGCTGCTTCAGCTTAGGGAGGCTCTCGCAGGTTGAGATAGGGGCTCCCTGGTCCCTGGGAGCTAACTTAGGTATTTATGAGTGTCCTTGAAGTGTTTTTTTTTTTAATAATTTCAAATAGCTCAATGGAATCATTCATTTTCCCATTGGAAGGTGACTTTCTTCCCTCCTCTGTTTTGCTTTCAGTTGAACTCGATTTATTTACTCAGGAAATCTTATACCAATTAGACACTGTGGCAGCTTCATGTGACTTTGACTAATAAGAGATGGCAAAATGATATCATCTCAGTTCGAGAGACAGTGTCCAAACCTTTGGCCACTGGATAGTCATGGAGTTTGGACATACTGACACACGCATGCCCTCATGTCCTACCTGGCCAGTTCAGGACAGTTCTCACAGTCAAATGTTCAAGATAATTAATAGATGACTTTTGTTTAGATGAATCTTCCTTTCTATGTATCTAATACATTAAAGTCTAAATCTGTCCAGCAGGTACATTTTCCTTGACTCCCTTTGCATGACTGCATACATATGGGCTACTGCAATTTACTTATTCCTGTCAGAATTGCTTTTTTTAAAAAAATATATTTTATTGATTTTTTACAGAGAGGAAGGGAGAGAGATAGAAAGTCAGAAACATCCATGAGAGAGAGACATCGATCAGCCACTTCCTGCACGCCCCACAGTGGGGATGTGCCCACAAGCAAGGTACTTGTCCCCAACTGGAATCGAACCTGGGACCCTTCAGTCTGCAAGCCGATGCTCTATCCACTGAGCCAAACCGGTCTCAGCAGAATTGCTTGGTTTGAGAATAAACCTTTGTAGTCCTGGCAGAGTAGCTCATCCCTATAGACCAAGGTTTCAGGTTCAATCTCTGGTCAGAGCACATATAAGAATCAACCAATGAATGCATAAATAAGTGGATGAACAAATCTCTCTTTCTCTCTCAAAACAATTTTAAAAAAGAAAATAAAACTGTGTTGGTCTTGCAGATTTTGAGGGCATTATTAACAGGCATACCTGTCTCAGTTGCACCAACAAAAATGGACACTTTTAGAACTAAAAGGGCCATGAGTTCTGGGATCATGCAATGAGTTCAGTGAGCAATATACTTCTTTATTGTGCACCATTGGAGATCTTCAATAGGTATTGGTGGATCTTGAAGCAGCTTGAGACAGATTTCCTTCTTCAGGTGCCTCTCAATTTTACTTTGGTATGAGATGCTTTGGCCAGCTACCTTTGAATATGACATACACAACTGAGAGAAAAAAAATGTTATCATTCCTCTATCATCAGGTCTGCAGGAGACAAGTGGGTAGAAATGAGGTTGATCTGATTAAAAAAACATACAACGTCATCAAAATTTCCAAATCTTTATGTAACTCCTTCCTCCCCTCCCTCGCCCTGGCCCAGTCAACTCCATTCTTACTTTTCTTCTAATGAGGAAGTAAAGGATGAACCCTTAAAAATAACAAGTCAAATAAAAATTATTTCTCAAATGAACTTTTTGACTCATGTTTGGTGTTATCACTGGGTCTTATTTCCAATAGTTTTTTTTTAAAAGCATTTTAGGGAACTACTCATTGAAACTCATCATTTTTCTATAAAACCTATCTAAAATTATATGTTGTGTGTGTGTGTGTGTGTGTGTGTGTGAAAAATGTCTCTAGGTTCAGCTCTATTTGCATTGGTATTTCCAGTGGAAATGTCAAGTGTGACCTTTTTCTTGTTTGGGTGTCTAATCTTATTTTCAAGCCCTGTCACGCCCCTGCTGAGGGTCAGTGCCCTTGTGAATAGAACTTCTGCACCTGCTCCCCTTTCTTCTCCTCTTCCCCTCTGCCCAGAACTGGAGGATGTTCCGGATGGCAAACAAAACAATACTATGCTTCAGTGACTGCAGCGACAGAAAATAACCCCAGACTTGGGAATTTGGTAGAGTAAGTTTTGAAACCATGAGAAAATACAGACAAAAATAGGCAAACCTGAAAAGGGTAAGAAAAAAATGTGCATGAACATTGCATTTCATTGCTACAAACATCAGGGCTAACACACCCTTGAACTTTTCAATAGAGGCTCTATGAAAAGATCAGCTAGCACAAATGCAGGATGCTAAAATCAGTGTCACTAACATTTCACCTGCAGGAAAAAAATTATTAACATGGAAGAACTGTGGGAAATATAAACAAGGAAGTCCCAATTACCATAGTGACTGCATTTGGTTTGCATGTTTCCCAAAGTAGAATTTTGAATAATTATGCTTAGTGAGCGGAATTAAGCAGTAAACGAGTATAGGTGACTTGAATAGTAAAAGGATTGTAATTTCATGCTAATTATCATTTAAAGACAACGTTCTGCAAAAATCAGTGCCTGAGTTGGATCATAATTTCCCATCACCTGCATTATTAGGGCATTAACAAAGACTTGCTTGTTGGATTCTAATCACATTTAAATATGTAACTTGTCATTTTACTATATTTGTTTTAAAGCTAACCAAGAGGGGGAAAGCAGTGAAATTCTGCTAAAACTATAAAGCTCAGTATCAACATTTTTACCTGAAAACACCTTTACCAGAAAAAAAACAAAACTCAACAAAAAACAAAAAACAAAACATAAGTGAACAACTTTTCTGGCTGTATTAATGTTCTCACTATTTTATTGAAAACCATGCCAATTTCCATGTTTTCTGGTAAAATAAAGCGTTACTGGTTTCTCTAAGCCAGTAACAGAAACACATCTTATCTTTCATTTTGCAACATGCCCCCAAGTCTGGTGCAAGACTCAGCGTTTTAGTCAGTGCAACTCTGCTCTTCCCTCACCACCTTGTATGTTGACCCTGTGATCTCCAATCAATTTCCTGCAAGTTCCCACCTCCACTCCACCCATCCTGCTCACCACCACAAGTGTAGTCTTCCTGAAAGACAACACGGCTCTCTTCCTCAAATACCCCCAGTCCCAAGAGTGAAATGTGAAAATGGAATTGACCATAAGGAGTAACTGAGCTGTTTAGAAGGTAAGGGTAGAGATGGAAAGTGTTAGGATTCAGAGGGCTTCAGAGACATTGGAAATAGGTTGATCCTAGCATTGGGAGGAAGTGGGGTTTGACACATATCTTGAAGAAATAGGGAGAATTAACTAGAAGAGAAGGGGCAAAAGAGTGTTTCTTTTAGGGAAGGTGACCAAAGACTCCGCAGTGTTTTGGAGTATAGCAGGGGCAGCACTGTGGCTGGCCAGGAGGATTGTGGGAGATGAATTTGAAAAGTAGGTTGGAATTTACTTAGGGCTGGCCCTGATGATCAGCTTAGACATGTTTGCTTTGTAGTTTTGGGAAGCTGCGACAGGTGTTTGGGCAGGACAGTGATATTATCATCTAGAAAGACTCATTGACTGGAAATATTTAGGGCAGACTGGGTGGGATAGGATAGTTGAGGCAGAGAAATTGGTTAGGAGGCAGGTGCTGTAATCAAAGTGTGTGAAAGACCGTGATTAGATGTAGGGAAAGAGGAGATGTATATGAAAGATACTGGAGAGGAAGTATTTATAGGGTTTGAAAATTAAATGGGTATGAAGGAGCACATTAAAGTGACTCAAAGATTTCAAATATGAAGACCAGCAGAAGCAGAGCAGCCAGGAGAAGAACCCGGGGTCTCATGTGCATGTAATGAATTTTTAAATGTGATGTTTGAAATGATTGCAATTCATTTTATTAAAAATGTCACGTAGGTAATTTGTGATGGAGGGTTAGGGTTCTGGAGAGAGTCCTGGCTAGAAATGTAGATTTAGGAATCCTATTAATTGAGAGCTATTTAAAGCCTTCAAAATCAATAAGATCATTCACCAAGGACTAGACTTAGGAAAGTACTCATGTTTCTGAGAGGTGAAAGAAAAGGAGAGAGCAAGGACAAAGGATAGAGGTAGGTGGGCTCCAGGTGCCTTCTGAAGGAAAAAAGGAGGCCCTGGCAGAGAGGACGATGGAATAAGTAAAAACAAATGAAATCTACAAAGACCATACTTGGCTTTTAAAAGAACAGCCATGTTACAGATGATTTAGGAGAGCGTGTTGTGTGAGAGCAGAGGCAGCAATCATAAAAATTCATGATAGAGGGAGTTTAAGTGAGGAGGATATGACAGGGATGGTGCTGACAGGAGGTTCATTAATTTTATGCCATTAATCCAGTCTCTTTAACAAGATGGGAAGCCTCCGAAATGTTTCCCCGCTGTGCCTTGCAAAGTGTTCAGGGCTGAAGCAACACTCAACTACTACTTGTGGACTGATTAGCATAAACCAGAGTGATGTGTACTGACTGGAGCCAACACTGTTTTGGAGCTGTGTGCTTTGCTATTAAGCTAAGCAGCGATTTGATTAATAATAATAATAATCCTATCTAATAAATAAGGAATATGCTAATTGACCATCACTCCATCACAAAGATGGCTGCACCTACAGCTGAGGCCAAGTTCTCAAAGAGCCTTAATGAGCAATCAGCAGGGACCTGAGGCTATGCCCTCCCCCACCCCCATGGGACTTGACAGGGGACCTCAGGCCATGCCCCCTACCAAGCAGGGTTTGATAGGAGACCTCAGGCTGTGTCCCCCACCTGGCAGGGCTTGACAGGGGACCTCAGGCCTCGCCCCCTGCCCCAGAGCCAGGCCAGGGGATCTGAGGCCACGCCCCCCGCCTTTTGGAGCTTGATGGGGGACTTCAGGCCACACCCCTCCACCCAGGCACCAGGCCAGAGGACCTCAGGATGCACCCCTGACCCCAGCACCGGGCCAGAGGACTTGAGGTTGTGCCCCTCCTGCCTGGTGGAGCTTGACAGGGGACCTCAGACCATGCTCCCCACCCAGTGGGGCTTGATGGGGTACCTCAAGGTGCACCCCCAGTGCTGGATCAGGGAACTCAGGCCACACCCTCCCTCCCAGCGGGGCTTGACAGGGACCTAAGGCTGCGCCCCCCTGACAGTGGGGCTTAATAGGGGACCTCAGGCCATGCCTCCCACCTGGTAGGGCTTGACGGGGAACCTCAAGGCATGCTCCCCCCCCCCCACAATCTGGGGGAATCAGACCATGCCCCTGGTCCTGGTACTGGGCCAGGGGACCTGAGGCTACACCACTTGCCTGGTGGGCTTTGACAAGGGTGAGAGTGGCTGAGTCTGGATCTAGCCCAATGGGGGAGGGGAGAGTGGCTGGGTCTGGGTCTCACTCGATTTTGAGGCACATGTGAGTGAATGGGGACTTGACTCTGGGTCCCATGGTGTGCCCCAGACTCTGACAGGAGGAAGATTTTCATATACATTTTACTAATTTTCTTTCATGTCTGATACTTCTATTATAGAGAAAGGGCAAATAGGAATATTAAATTATTGCCTCTAATCCCTTTTAATGTGCACAAACTTTGTGCACTGGGTCACTAGTAATAATAATAAAGCTCTTCATGAAGGAAAATTTGACTGAATAGATATGCCTAGATCAGAGTCACTGCAAGAAATTAAATAGCCAATCTGATGAAATAAGACTTTGGCACATGTGTTCTTTATATTGTGTTGCTCTAGGAGAGAAAAGAATAATAACAAATATTTTTGAGAACTTGTTGTTCTAAGTGCTAGTTGATTTAATCCTCACAATGACCCTAGAGGTAAGTATTATCATGATATCCATTATATAGATAAGGAAATAGGCCAAGCAAAGTAGTGGCAAATTTAGCCTAAGGACACAGCAAATTAGTGGCAAATTTAGAATTTGATGGTTGCCTCCAAAGTCTATGTTCCTAACTACTTTACCATTCTCCAAATTCTGACATTTTCTATTTTATGATAACAAGCAGCTTCTTTGTGTTGGATGACAAATATGAGTAACTGGTAACAAATCTCAAGTGTGTCCTTCCTTATCCAGCACCTGTTCTCTCAATTGTGTTCAAAAGGAAATCCTCTTTCTTACTCATTTGTATTTCAGTGATTCTTTGGCAAAAATATTTCAGAAACCTAAAAAAAAACTACTACGACAAAGGATGTCTTCACATTTCCATGCATAATAACAAGACTGGGTCTGAGTTGTCAGATTTCTCCCTTCTCTCAGTTTTGACCAGTTTCCGTCCACTTGGCTTTAGAAATTGGATTTGAGAAATCTTTTAAAAAAGGAATTTAATCTGATGACCATTGTTAAGTAATTTTATTTGTTTATTTTTCCAGCTTTATTGAGAAATAGTTGACATAGAACATTGTGTAAGTTTAAGGTGTAGATGTGATTATTTAATATACATAGATATTATGAAATTATTTTCAGAATAAGGTTAGCACATCTATCTCCTTACAAAAGTACATTTGTGTGTCCGCGCCTGTGCATGTAGTGAGAAAATTTAAGTCTTACACTCATAGTGACTTTGAAGTATTTAATACAATATTGTTAATATAGACACCAAGCTGAATATTAGACCCCCAGAACTTACTCATCTCATAGCTAGAAGTTTGTACCCATTGACCAATAGGTAATTTTTTAATCAAAACAATAGTGAAGGATTCCATATTTAGGATTTCAATTGGGGAGATCATACAGTTGGACTCTATAGCTGTATGCCCAAAAGACAGAGGGTTCCGAGTGTCTATTTTATGCTTATTTTCTTACAACAATGGGTAGAGACCAAGAAATGGCTCTTTTGACTGCTTCCAGTCCTAAGTGAATTATTCAGAGATAATTCAGAGAAATTTAGATTCCATTAATGTGAAGTTTGTATTTTGTCCTTGTGGCCTGTCAAAGTGTATCTTTATAGACTGGGCTGTAGGAAGCATAACAGTAATAAAAATTCATGTTAAAGATAATTCTCTAGGACTTTTTGAAGCTACAGTAAATTTTCACCAAGTGCTCTTACATATCTCATCCAGTGTTTGAAATTTAGTTCATTCTAATTTAAGAAAACTGTGATTTGAGTTGCTGCTACCACATTATGGAATGATTGTACACACAACAAACTTATTTCCAATTGGAATTTGCTTGTTGAGTTCCCAAAGCAGAGCATCATGCCTGACATAGGGAAGTATTTGGCCCACTGTTCTCTACTGTACATATACAATTAAATTCTGTTGACCACTTCATTGCCCAACAGAAAAGTATCTTTTATCTTCAAGATCTTTTGAAATGTCTTGTTTGTTTGTTTGTTTGTTTTTATTGTCAAGTATGTGCCCTTCTAGAAGAATCGTATAAGGCAGAGCCTCTTAATAAACATACCACACCCATAATGCCTACATGCGCCAATGTGTTGCTGAGCTTCCAATAGGTCCGTGTGCATAATTCTCTCATTCTACCTCATCAACACAAATATTTATCATTTCTACTTGCCCATGTACTTATAATCTTAAAGGATGATCAATAAGTAACATCCACATGCTAACGTTTTGTAATGAACATTGTCAAGTTTCACATGTACTTAAAATTTTTCTAAAATTTCTAAAAACACAAAACGTTTGACAAACAGTGCTAAGTAATAGATAGATAAAATAAACACCCAGTTGCCTGACAAGCAGAATTCCCCCACTCCAAGTTTCTAAATTTTATACCAGAATGATTTTAAACACATGTGGTTATAAGCTTATCAGATTTCCAAAAATGAACCTTCCATAGAAATCACACTGGGCCCCTCAGCTGTGTTTTCTTCCATTATTTATTGACAAATTGAAAACAAATGTTCTTTAAGGAAAAGTACGCTGAACTGAAAGCAGCTGTCAGGATGCCCGTTTTCCCAGAATTCCTCTGTGATGCAGGCGTGCAGCAAGTCAGAGACCGCTCTCAGGAAATCATGCCGTGCTTCTGTGCTTAATGGTGTCGGTTCAGAGACAGGAGTGCTAATATCTGTTGCAACAGGAACTAAATGGTTTACTGAATGCAGTGAAGGTTACAATAAAATAAGCAAGTGACACGTGGCGAATGTGGACATTTGCATTTTGGAAGTCTCAATTGTGAATATACTTTGAAAAAGAAGATACTTTTTCAAAACTCACTGGAAGGGGTTTAATTATTATTATAGAGCTGGTTGTGGACACTCTCCTTCTCCAGCTCCCAAAGGTTACTGAATAACCTACAGATTTCGAATGCTTGATCATAAAACAAGATTATAGAAAAGAAGCTTAGAAAATGTGTGTAAAATATTGGATGGCTTATTTGTCCTAAACAAAAAAAATTCTCTTATGCATAAAACATTTTGCTTCATATAGAAAAAAAGCATGTTAAACTAATAGCCTTATTTTAAAAGTTGAACATTCCGTCTAAGATGCTATGCAAAAAATATTTTTAACTTAAAAAAGCATCATCCTTTCTGGATGTGATACTTTGAGAAGGAGATAACCCTTACGGAGAATTCCTGCCAGGAATGCATACTCGGAGTTTAAACATGAGGAACATTCTATTAAAAAAAAGAGAGAATGAATTTTTTCAGAAAGGTCAGTATCCGAAACAACAAAGAAAGGCTAAGGGAATTATCAAAAGTAAAAGACACTAAAGGGACATGACAACTAAATGAAATACCTGACCTTAGACTGAATTCAGCTCTGAAGAAAATAATGTTATTGGGGCAAGTGACAAATGTGGAACACAGATGGTGAGTTGGATAGAAGTATTGTATCAATGTCACATTTACCGCAGGTGATAACGGCACTGAGATTATGTAAGGAAATACTCTTATTCTTAGGAAACACCCCTGAAGCACCTGGGGCAAAGGGCGATGATGTAATCCATGGAGTCTCAAATGGTTCGGAATGACAAAGAAAATGCAGCACAATGTTAACAATGGAAGAATCTGGGTAAAGGTAGATGGGTGCTCTTTGTACTACTGCAACTTCTAAGTCTGAATTTATTTACAAATACAAGTAAGAAATTAAATTTTTAATCAGTCACTTTATTTGATAAGGAATGCTTTCTGAGAAACATGAACTCTGTTTAGATAGATGCCATTGTGGAAATAGCTTGCCTGCCACCACCAGGTGTTATGGCATGCTGGTTAAACGAACTCATACCCGAAGGAAAGGATCCGATGGGCATATTGAATTACTTAAAGTTTTGTTTTTTAATTCCATGTCATCTGACATTAAAAAATAAGCAGGGTCCACTGACTCAGTCTTTGAGTGACCGGAGAGCTGAGTGTGTAGCATCTTGCTGCACCACAGCTTTCCAAGGCTCTTTCTTTTGTAGTCTCACTCAGCTGCCCTCCAGTCTTGAGGGAGCTGGAGGCCCTCAGGCTTCTCTGCAGGGTACATGTAGAGTTCTTTCTCTATGGTCTCATTTTGTTCACCATTTTATTTAAAAGTGTTTGATGGAACATAGTTCCATGAGAGCAAGTTTTTAGTCTTTTTATTTTACATTGGGTTTACCACCCAAAAAACCCAATGCCCTTCTCATAATTCTCTTCTCCTGGAAGATATGTAGACAGTAGAGTCCCCAGCGTCCTGCTCTGTCCCTAACTGATAGTGCCATGTCATCTCCTCCCCATTTCCTCCTTGTTGTTTCTGATTTGTGTGTTTGTGGTAAAATCACTCTAAAGGTCCAAATACATGAAAAGAGCGATGCCTTCTATGCAGCCTGCTTGCAGTGAAGGATGAAAGGCTGAGGAATGGGAAAACCTTGTTGGCTTGGACCATGTGACTTACTTCTTTTATAGGATTGAATGGGCAGACAGTTATGACATGGTCCCTTCTAGAACTCACCACATAAAGTGTGGTGTGCAGATTAACGGGGTCAGCCAGATGTATTAAGTAGGAATCTGCAGTTTACCTAGGTCTTCCACCTGTAGGAAAAGGTTGAGGAAGTGATAAAGCTTTGGAGAGTTTTAAAGAGTCTAAAACAGATGATTTTGAAGAATCTGAAGGACACAGGGAGGTGCACTGCTTCCAGCTGCCTTACTGCTAGGACCGCACTGAGAGAATGGAAGTCGTGGCTGTTGTCTCTCCTTCAGAGAACCTCTCTTTTCCTGATTGTTTACTATCATCTCCCCCCTCTTTAAGACTTCCTAATTTTTTTTTCTTTTTTTCTCATGAATTATTTTTGTGTTGCTTATTCTAATCACGATGGCCTGTTTTCCTTAGACACAGTTATCTTGAATGTTGTTTCATTACCTGCCCATGGAATGACCTAATGTTATTTCTTTTCCATTGTGGTCAGAAAACATATGCTGTAAGATTCAAACCCTTTGAAATTCACTGAATTATATATTATAATCAGCACATGGTCTATCTGGTGACCATTCTATGTGCCTGGAAAACAAATGTGTATTCAGCGGTTGTTGGGTATAGTGCTTGGTAAATGTTATCGGGTTAATCAGATTGATTGTGTTATTTAGATAATTTACATTCATTCACCATGACTTTTTAATACTTGTCCTATTAAGTACATTGTCTCCAAGTACAGTCACATTCTGAGTTCCTGGGGTTCGGGCTTCGAGTTTGGGAGGACGTAATTCAGCCCCTACCAGCTGTTACCGACAATGCTTTGCAGGCATTGTGGTGAAGTTCTCCTTGTGCAAAGATGTGATTTCCCTGGGAAATCCTCAGAGTGTGGAATTGCCAGGTCACTTGACAGAGGGCTCTTAAAGGATGCTGAAGATGAAGTTTATACAGTGAAAATCTGAAAAATTACAATGATAACGGTAACTTTTTTCAAGTGATGATAACTCTATATCACATAAAACTATAATTTAGACAACATTTTCTTGAGACTGGTACTATCATTATTCCCATTTTACTGATAAGGAAACTGAGACTTGATCATTACTCTTTCTGTGGGCCCAGAGGAGTCAGACAGAGCTCTGACTGAAGTCTGTTTAATTCCACGCCTAAGCTTTTATACATGATAGCAGCCTCTGTTGTAGCTGCGTTTGGAAAACACAAATGCACACAGATGTTCACAGATACACACACAGACACACGTCCATGAGCACA
Source organism: Lasiurus cinereus (assembly GCA_011751065.1). Classification (NCBI taxonomy): domain Eukaryota; kingdom Metazoa; phylum Chordata; class Mammalia; order Chiroptera; family Vespertilionidae; genus Lasiurus; species Lasiurus cinereus. Next base: position 11,957,538 of record JAAGEH010000293.1, read on the forward strand.
CACACAGACACATATGCACACACATGCGCACACGCACACCCTTTCCCACATTTAGGAAGTGATGACTGAGCACAATTGGACGCCAGTTCAAAAGCCCATTTATCAGGCTGTGCTAGATTTGACTGGAAAATAAATGACAACAGTATGTGAGAATAGCCCAGGATAAGAAAGAGGTACAAATTCCCTGAAAAACAACTTCCAGAAAGGCACATCTGTGTCCATGTATAAAAATAGAAATGCACAGAAACACCATGGCCTTTGCGTTAGGAGCAGAGGCACAACATCCTGTGAGGCCAAGAAATGGTGGTGGAAGTGCCTGCGAACAATGGCCACAGATGCCAGTGGAGCAGGGGAACCGTGTGTGACCCGCCGGCTGTGGGACATGCACAGGAAGGAAGTACAGGGCCAGCTCCAGCACTGGCAGCACGAGACGCTCTCCTAAGTGCCGGTGCCCGGCTGCGCCTGGAACATGGGCTGCGCTCGGACAGGTGGTTTATTATCACTTGTTATTCTTTTCACGTGGCCCGTTTCCCCAGACACACAGATAGAAACGGTAGGCTTGGAGGGAGGAGGTAAGAATTAGATCCGTAAGCCTTCCCTTCATCTCATAACCAACCTCTGAATAACACACGTGCAGATCGGTCCTGGACAGCATTTGCATAGGAAATGTGGGTGGGATTCCTTTTTTACCTTTATCACAGGAAAAATGGGCATATGTTTAATTGTCTTTTTGCATAAGACCGGCTGGAAAGGGAGCTTGGACTTCCCCTGAAGCATAAGCAGGGGTAGTTTTCAGTAAAAGGAAGACCCAGTTCTTAGGGCAGGGGTGCTCACTATACCAGGCCAAATGATTTGAAAAGACTTCCACTTCTTTTTCTTATTTTAACAAATGATTGGGGCAACATTGATTAATAAAATGATATAGATTTTTACTCATTTTTTTTCCCCTCTCACTCTTTGCATCTCTTCTGCCCAGCTGGAATTTCTTCCCTCCAACAGTCCTAAAGGGTCTCCAAATTCGAGGTAGGCCTTCTCGGAATGCCAATGCCGACTTTCTGCCGAGGAGGAGATATTCCCAAAGCTGCATCTCCCTGGTGGACGCTTTTCCTAGTCTGCTGTTTGGGATGAGCATTGTGGAAATGGGGCCTCTGGTTATGTTCAGAACTGGGGTGGCCCAGGGAGGACCCAGGCCCCTCAGAGGCCACCTCCCACCCAAGCCTGACCTTCTGGTGGGAACTCAGGAGGCACAGGACAGTGAGGTCTCCTTGGTGCAGTCTCTTCAGGGGGACCTCTGTGAGGGCATGTGCGCAGGGGTGGGGGAAAGGGTAGGGCAGAGAGGTAGGTCCAGGGAGCCTTTGCCACAGGGGCCTCTCAGCTGAGCGCTGCGCAAACATCTCCCGCACCGGCTCTTTCCCCAGGCTTCTGACAGATGGTGAGGCATTCCCGAAAGAGAGGCGCATTTGTTCAACTTATATAACTTCTCTGTCTGTCACAGGGCCGAAGCAGTCTTTCCGGCTCACGTCCTGTTGAACGCGGTCCAATTGAAACTTCTTTCCCTTCCACACTCAGAAACCTGCCGACCTGTGTCAATTCCGCCCGAGAGCGCAGCTGCCTGTTTGCCTCTCTGACCCCCGCACACTCCCGGATTTCACAACGACATTCCTCATGCCCCTCACAAGTCTTTTTAATGGGTTAAAAGAGCAGCACTAGCTTGTGGCTGAACCCTTTCTACCATGGGTTGTTAAGTCCAGGGCGTGCGTGTAAAATACATATGTCTTAAAAGCGCAGCGGGTGCTGTGTGAGTCTGGCATGGCAAGGTGGCAGTTTGGCTGGTGGAGCTTGGGGGGTATGAGGATAGGTGCATCTCTGGGGATACTGCTGCCCAGGAAGAGGGAGAATTTGCATTTCCAGGGCTCAGGGAGCTGCAGGGCTTTGGCCCAAGCCATACAGGGAACAAGTGGCGTGCGGGCTCTTTCCATACAAAGAGTGTGTTGCTCCATCAGTGCTGGTTCCCCTGCCCTGGGTGGTCCAGACACTGGGCATGGTGCACCTAGCATGTTGCTTCAGTGGACACTCACGGATGCTTGAAGGGTTGGCATTAACTGCGACCCAAGACTCATGTCACCCAAACAACTCATTGGGAAGCACCTCTGAGGCTCTTGAAGTGATGGCAACTCAAGAGCACCTACTGTGATGTGTCTCACTCAATGTGAGACCCCTTCTCCTTCCCATGGTCCCTGTGGGACAGGGAAGGCCCTGCTTCAGGATGATGGAGATGGAAACCAGTTGAATGCAGGGTGGGGACCAGGCTGCCACAGGGATGCTCAGGGAGGGCTCCGATTGCCTACATGGGAAACCAAGCCCAGCGGCCACATGCGGCCTGGCACGGAGCTGAGGAAGACCGGCCATCTGTGGTCAGTACGGCAGCTCCCAAAGGGGAGAGGCCAAAGTGAACCCCAGGAGAGTCAGGCTGCCGGCAGCTCATTGCTCTCTGTGTAGAACACCCTGGCATTTTCAACACCCCACTATGGAGTCTGTCCCCCGACCCCGTGCAGGGAAGGGCCGCTCTGCTCTTGGAGTGGGCCAGCCTTGTGGTTGGTTCTCTGGCACCCTTGATGTTATCTGTGAATATGTCTTAGTGGCTTTGGCAGACACTAGGACCACCTTGCCCTGGGAAAGGTCAGAAGTGGAAAACTTGAGTAAAAATCTCCAGGAAAATACAACAAAATGTCCCTAAGAGTTAACATTAATGCCTTGAATAAAGGTGGCTTGTACTTTTAAGCTGAAAGTTAAGTTTCAAAGTATGGCCCCTTATAATAGCCACGAAGCTGGCTATTTAAAAAAGTGCTCACTAGTGAGTGTCCTGTGCCATGTGTTAGGACAAATACCTAAAAAAGGCTAGATTAATGCTGCTTATTCTCACCATGGAGACACACCAAAAATAGTGACAGCATGCGGTGATGTGACGGAGCAGGTGCTTGGGGGTGGTATTTCCGTTTGGTGCATGGTGCCTCAGGGGTAGAGCTTTCACACAGGGCTTGTATTGGACTCCCCTGGGTGTATGTCTGTTAGTGTCTCCTGTTAGGGTGTCATAATGCCGGAGTTCTTTTCCCTACTGGGATGGGGCCTAAAAAAGCAGTCAGACATCCCTTGAGGCATCCCAGATTGGAGAGGGTGCAGGTTGGGCTGAGGGACACCCCCCCACACACACACACACCCATGCACGAATTTCATGCACTGGGCCTCTAGTAAGAACATAAGGTGCTAAGAAGTAGGGATTCATTTGAAGTTATTGGAGATGCCACACAAAACCATCATCATGAAATTAAAATGTATTATCATTCAGAAGTACTGAACCAGCTTGAATTCTTAAAGAATCATTGACTGAAAATCAATGGCCTTATGTGAAAATAAAAAGTCTTTTCTCTGTGTGTATAAAAGGAAAATTAATCTGAAATCACTGAGATGGAATGTTCCAGGGATAGACACTGCTCATGTGAGCGTGGTCATGTGTGGGGTAGGGCAAACCCACATTCTCACTGAATAGGAAAGTCAGGGCTTGCTCAGGAAAACAGAAGCCGGTCTTTGTTTTATAGACATAAAGAGTTTAATTCAGAATTAGGAACTTGTACAACTTTTAGAAGAGCTTAGGGGTAAGGGGGGAGGGGTGCACCAGTGCAGAGGTTGTAAAGCTGCCCTTGAAGGTCAGAGGGGCTGCCTGAAAGGTCAAAGGATTGACAGGGAGACCATAGTTCCAAACACTTGGAGTAGTTTGCAAACACTTGTTAGCAACCTGCTGTACCTCCTGGGAACCTCTGAGAAGCTCTCCCTAACTCTCAGTCTGCTATGCCAGGGGTTGCTTCTCAAAGATTTGCCTGTGCATCAGTGTGGAATTCCCTCCAGAGAACCAGAGAATTGGCATCACCTTCCACATCTACTCCAAGTCTCCCAAAAGCCTGCAGGAGGTTCCGGGCAGTCTCAGGCTTAGAAGCCGATCTGGCCCATAGGCCTACCTCTCTAAACTAACACAGGAAAATCAAATTTCATATAATCACAGGACAAAAATGGACACTGGCATGAGTTCATTTCTTTTTTTCCTTCATTTGTTCAAGGAAATACGCTTTGAATAGCAAGGCCCTGTGCCATGTGTTAGGACAAATATCATACAAGGCTAGATTAATGCTGCTTATTCCCCCCAGGAAGACACACCAAAAATGGTAACAGCATGTGATGATGTGACAGAGCCAGGTGCATAGGGGTGGCATTTCCGTTTGGTGCATGGTGCCTCAGTGGTAGAGCTTTCACACAGGGCTTGTGTTCGACTCCCCTGGGTGTATGTCTGTTGGTGTCTCCTGTTAGGATGTCATAATGCTGTGGTTCTTTTCCCAGCCTTACAAAGAAAAGGGTTCAGCATTCTGGAGAAAGGAGCTACACATAGATGATTAAAGAGTCCAAGAATGAAAGATATTTTTGAAAGGCATTGGGTGTCAGAGGACCTTCAGCTAAAAGGAACTGAAGACTCTCCTTGTCTCAGGATCCCATGTTTTTATTAAACACAATTTGTTCCAAGGCAAGGTGGAAATACATACTTCAAAGGGTAAGGTATCAAAGGGTACAGAAGCATTATCAGTTTGGGGAATAGCCTATAGCTGTCCAGGCGTTTGGCCAACAGGAGGCAATAAAATGCCCTGAGCTGTCTGGCAGTTAACAATCCTATTCAGATTTGGGGGAAGTGCCTTAGCCATTTCCAACAAGTAAATTATATATGTGTGGCTCACCCTTGTTGAGCCCACCAAGTCCCATCAACCTTTTGACGGAACTCTTGTAATTATTACATGCTAAAATTGGTTCTTGATATATGTCTTACCACATCATGGAGGTCTGAAGCTCCCAGAGGGCAGCTTATAATGTTGTTTGTTCCTTATACTTAAGTTTGTACAGGATAGTAGTCAGCTAGTGAATATTGATTGGACAAATGTGGGCCACAGTTCAGCATTCCATACGGAGTCAGGTATTTCCAGGTGGACTAAATGGACAAAATGTTTTGGCTTTGCATGTGATTCACACCCTGATGTAGACAAGGCTATAGGGTAACGATGGCTCTCATATTCCTTGGTGCTTTTGCCAAATACCTGGGAACTAAACCTTGATTCTCTGGTTCTCAGAGTTCTGATACAGGGATGGATTCCTCCAGTCTAACTGCCTGAAGGGGCAGGGTTAAAAGGCAACAGAGATGACAAAAGATAAATTGTCAGTTAATGTATCAGACCAGTGTTCCATTACACCTAGCATCTTTCCTATCTCCACATAAAAGTTTTCTTTTCAGAGATGTTTTTTTCCCCCTGAGCAGCATGCTACTTTGCAAGAAAGATGCAAACGAAAATTCAAAACCCATCACAAATTCAGAACAATTTGGATTAAACATCTACATGGAATGCAGTATGGACACATGAGTGGAATAGTTGTCTACCTCTCAGGAGAATGACCCAATGGGGAAAAGGTACATGTAGAATAGATGTACCTTTGCTCAAGGTGTCGCTTTTGGGAGAATGTTGAAAGCCCACAACTTTCTAAGAAGCAGATAGCATGGTGAATTATGCCCATCATTTCTTCCTCCCTAGTGCTCCCAAATGTAAATGAGATGTGTAGCCTCTTACTCTTCTTTTGTATTTTATCACAGTTGAGATCATCAGAAGCAGAAATATGCAGGGAGTTAAGTTTCTCATGTTTTTTTACTTTCTCTCCATAGAAACATGTCCCAAATCACGTCTTCTGTCTGTATTTGATTCTTTACATAAGAAACAGCCTTGGGGCCCAGGATTGATGGTGAAGACTGGCCTTCGAATGGTGTTGTCTGGAAACACATGGTCAAACATGGCTAGTTAGGTGACAACTGATCCTGGGGACCTTTCTGTGGCTCACTTTCCCCTCCTGCTTCTGAACCTCCCCCAAAACATTAACAGCACATTTTGTCCCCATCTGGGTTGCATCCCCCAGTAAACAGATGGGTCCCAGCCACAGCATGAAGATGGAAAGTATGTTTGGGGACACACTGTTTCATATTCCTTTCCAGCTGCCTCTTGCTTCCATCATCACTAAGTCTGTGGAAAATGCAGGACTTCTCGTAATCTGTGAAAGACTGTTCTTTCTTCCCCCCTCCCTTCTCTGTGGCTATACATTAGCGCTCCAGTAGTGATTTATAGTGTGTCTTTAAGAAGAGAAAGATACGCCTGGAGAACCCTAAGAGGTCCTCCATCCCACCAGGCAGTGTCCTGGAGCAGTCAATCCTCAATTTGTGTGTGTGTGTGTGTGTGTGTGTGTGTGTGTGTGTGTGTGTTTTAATGTGAAAGAAAAAAGGAACTTATTCCCTCTCCCACATCCTTCTCCCACTTTAGACCAAAATGCATTAATTGCCTCTCAGTGTCACCTTAAGATGTGCTGATAACGATTCTGGAAAAAAAATAAAATCAGCTCTGACACAAGAACAGTGTTCCTTGAGTAGGCCGGCTTGTTTCAGGCTGCATGTCTCCTTCAGCCAAGTCAGATCATTTGACCTGTTAATTGGCTGAACTTAATTTATCCCTTACTCTGCATGTGATGGAAGTAAGATGGGAAGGAAACATTTCTGGGAAACTTGAATATCCAAAAATTATGGATTGCCATGTTGGTTTTATTGTGCTTGCTGTGACAATCAATTAATCAAGATATTTATTGGGTGCCATTCCGGGCAAAACACAGTGCCATATGCTGTTGTGAAATCTACAGCATACCCTGAATGACAATGCTCACTTAGCTGTCCAGGCGATCCTTCCTCTGTGATGTGTGTTAAGACCCACCCTCCTTCTGCTTTAGCGCAATTTTGTGTCTAGCACATTGTAAGCAAATTTTTGAAGCGTGTTGTTTGGGATGGAGAAATAATCTTACTTTATACAGATTAATATGAGAAGCTGGATTTCAAATCAGGTTCAGCAGATACTAGGTAGTTTAGAGAATTTTTAGGAAGGTCAGAGAACCAGGCATGGGTGGTTGCTACATAGCTAGGAACAGAGCAACCTTGAGAAATACGTTAAGTCCAACAGAGAGATATTAATATATATATATATATATATATATATATATATATATATATATATATAGTGCTTATTTCAGAGAAAAAGGGAGAGATAGATAGAAACATCAATGATGAGAGAATCATTGGTTGACTGCCTCCTGCATGTCCTCTACTGGGGATTGAGCCCACAACCCAGGCATGTGCCCTGACCTGGTTCATAGGTCAACACTTAACCACAGAGCCATACTGGTCAAGCCCAACATAGAAATGTTTTAAAGAAAACACGCCTGGTATTACCGTCTGTCATTTGGAACCTGTAACTATAGAGACTGGATTCTAGAAAATTTCTAGAAGAACGGGATGTTGTTTCTTTCAGGAAGATCTGAGCTCCCTCTACATGTCCACTGCCCACAGTGTTCACTTTCACTTTTGAGTTTTGAGTGGTTATGTCTGGTTGGCAAAACCTAGATCTCATAAGACTCCCAAGCTGCAAGGGAGTCTGGGAAATGTGGCGTTCAGCTTCTGGCCTCTGTAGCACAGGAAGTCAAGCCACAAGGAGGCTATATAAATGCTGAGGTGCTCAGCTTATAGTTATTGTTCACAATTGTTAAAGGAGCTGTTATACCTCTGACCCTCTCCTCCATTTGATGAAACTCTGCAGGTAACACGGGCAGGACAGGTGGGAGTCAAGGAGGTTGAATTAGCTGTGAGTCATTTCTTAAAGACCAGGAATTTTGAAGCAAGAGTGGAGCTATCATCAATGTACTTGAAGTAAACTATAAAAATAGAAAGCAAATGTGTTAAACATTACGGTGAGGAAGGAAAAGAAGTCAATATTTACAAAACAAAGAACTAATGGCTTTCCCCCCAATCTTCTAAGGCAGTGGTTCTCAACTTTTCTAATGCCATAACCCTTTAATACAGTTCCTCATGTTGTGGTGACCCCCAACCATAAAATGATTTTTGTTGCTACTTCATAACTGTAATTTTGCTACTGTTAATGAATCATAATGTAAATGGTCTTAAGCTCTACATCAGCGGTTCTCAACCTGAAATGGTCTTAGGCTCTACAGCAGGGTTACCTAAGATCACCGGAAAACACAGATATTTACATTATGATTCATAACAGTAGCAAAATTACAGTTATGAAGTAGCAATGAAAATAATTTTATGGTTGGGGGTCACCACAACATGAGGAATTGTATTAAAGGGTCGTGGCATTAGAAAGGATGAGAACCACTCTTCTAAGGTATGACAACAGGACAGCCAAGAATAACAAAGAACAGGAACTAGAAAAAATGAACTGCAGTTTCTCTTAATTTTCAATCATATCGGAATCCTCTGTTCTTAGGTTTTTCAATAAAAACAGCAACAGGAATTTAGCTTATGGCTAAAACTGGAAATAGTTCAGGTGGTTATACTTTACTGAAAACAAGATTTGATTTTTTTAGGTCAAAATAAACACAATTCAAAATAATATAATGATAATCTTGAATGAATGATAACTGTGGGAGGGATGATTAACATCCTAGATCAGATAGTAACTAATTTGGAGGCAAGTTCACATCTGCTACATCTGAAAAGTTAGAATTATAAAATCAAGATACAAATGCTAAAAGGAACCCAGAAACCAATCGAACGTCTCATCACAAGGCAGAATTCTTTCTACTTCATCCCTGACAAAAGATTTGTCTTCTATCATCCGTTTCTGGAAACAAAGAATGAAGTACTCCTTTGGTTATCAAATAAGAAATGTATTTGGTTTCCTATAACCTTTTCTTAGTGAAGTTTTATTATTATTCAGTGACTTTCATTTTCTTAATTCTCACTAGCTATGCTGTCTCTTATTTATTAATGTACATAGTTACAAACTTATTAAACTTTTCAATAGGTGTGAAAATATTTCTTAAAACCAATTTCCATGTGTCATATATCTTCTATTTACAGTCAAACTTAAACATGTTAAGAGGATTAGCCCCTTGGGTAGTTTCCAACCTTCCTACCTAAGCCCCCATTTAGTTCTCTGTATTAAACAACGGAGAAATTTACAAACTCCCAAAAGAAAGTAAAAATCCACTCCTGCATTTTATTCTAATGTATTGTATACTGAAGATGAAGAGTCAGGGTAAGTGGAACGGTTGTTTATAAGGCTGACTTACCTCTCACTAAAAGAAGTATGAACCGCACTGATAGCAAAACCCAAAATAAATTCAGTTCTATAAATGCAATTTTCTGTGAGAATTTCTTCTTCCCACGGTGGCAATGTACTGGTCAAGATTCTTTTGGATTACAAAGGACAGGAAGTCTTTAAACCGACTTAGTCAAAGAAGGAATTTATTGGCTCACATAACTGGAAAGGGGAATGATTCAGACAAGGCTGAACCCAGGCGCTCACATGCTAACATGAACAGTCTCTCCCTGTGATCCCATCTCTTGCCTTTGGCTGACTCTTCTCCATTGATGATGATCATGGTCAAGTGTAGCTCCATGTCTATATTCCACCATTTAATCAACTCCACTAGAAAGTAAGAATGCCTCTTTTCTAAGAATTCCAGCAAAAGACTTTGATGAGTTCTGCTTGTTCCTATGCCTGCTCCTGGAACTCTTCAGCTCGGCCTGAGAAGTTGAAATGGGTGCTTTGCCTGTCCGAGTACACTGCAGGCAACAGGAAAGGCTGAGAATAACTATGAACAGTGCAGGGCCCCAGCTGATGACTGCAAAGCTCTGGCCTTATGCTGGGCAAGCCTGCTGCTCTGCTGCTGGGCATGCGCTTCATCCGCCTGGTGGAAGGGGTGCATTCTAGGGCCTAGTTGTGGATGTGAACCTGTGGCCTCTGAGTGGGGCAGGGTGGGCCTCTGGTTCAGATGCTGTTTGTTTACCGAGAGAAAATGGACTCTGGCAATGAGCTGTGTCAGATGAATACTCAGAAGACGTGCCAATACCCCAATATTGTTAGTACAATTCTGAAGTCTTGTCCTGTAGATCCAACTCAACGCAATTTAACTCTGCTCAACTCAGCTCATTCCGATGCTACAATTATAGAGCCAAAATGTGTGTGTGTTGGTAGATGGGTAAGGAGGCACCGTGGAATTCTTACGTAAAATCAGAGATGATAGAGTGTGAATATTCCTTTAGTTTCTTTTTAGCAAAACAATCTGTATATGTTCAAATATGAATATGCTCTGTTACATTTACAAGATTAAGGTAGTTTTAAATAAATACTTCATTATATTTGTTGTATCAATCCTCACTTCCTAATAATCTGAAATTGGGACCAAATATGTATCCTGTAGAAAGTCATCTTATGTTTTCAAGTGACCTTCACATATCCTTTAGTTTTATTCTTAAATTATTGCTATTAACTCATAATTTGCTTTTAGAATTTTAATTTTATTTCTCTAAAGAAAATGCTTACCTTTATTCCTCTGCTGAGTATAGGAGTTTCCACAGTGCATGCCTTTGACTTTAAACTTCACGGAAAGTAGACCACAAACAGGAAGCTGATATTATCTAGTTCAAAGTAAAACAAGGGGTCAGGGATGGGGAGAGAGGGTGGACAGCACCCCAATGCCAGTGGGGTTAGTTTTTACTCAAGCATTTACAGGATGTCAACCAGAACTGTTTTTTTTCTGGGTATAAGAAAGAGAACTGGATTTAAGTGAGTAAATTCTTAAAGTTAAGCGAGTAAATACTCAGGGGGAAAAGCTAACTGCCACCGTGGAACTTTGTGGCACTTGGGAATTTTGTGTTTAAACTCAGAAACGGAGTGAATGTTTCTGTTCCTTAGCCCATGATGGGGACCTGCGTGGAGGGCTAGGGACGCCAGGGTAGGTCTTCGGGGGAGAGTGAGGATGAAGATTACGGTGATGGGGAGAGGATTTAGAGAAGTTAAAGTGACAACAGAGCGGGCTGGGTGCTGTCTGTGGTGCCCCGTGCATCCAGGGCACGAGGCGCAGGGGTAGGGAGTGGGAGGTGGGCTGAGGGTGGGGGAGTGAGAAGTTAAGGGGCAGGAGGGGTGGTGCCCAGGCGAGGCCGCGGCATTTGCATTTCAATGAGACCTGCTGGTTGACTCCTCGCCAGCGCTTCCGCTGCTCCCCCCCAGAATCTGCCTTTGTTGGTTTTCGCTCCGGTCAAGTCCACTCTGGCCGCGGGGGAGCGGGGAGCGGGGAGCGGGCGCATTGAGTGTGTGCAGCCAGGCGGAGCAGCGGCAGGAAGGAAGAAGCCAGGGGCTCCTGCAGCCTTTGTCTGGGCCCTGGGCTTAGGCAGCCAAGCGACTATGTAATCTGCAAGGTGCACTTGAATCCCTCGCAAATCCTCTCGGTGTGGGGCGGGGGCACCGAGACGCGGACAGATGGTGCAGGACCCCTTTGTTTCAAAATATGGAAATGCTCAGTTTCATGGACTTAAGGTAGCCCGCCCTGCTCCTGGTGGCTCCTCCGCCATCGCTTTGTCCAGGAGAGACCCCAACATGCCAATGGGTCTGGACAGCGCTGCCTGTGCGCCTCGGGCAGTTAAAAAAAAAGTGATTGCTGGCGATGAGGAAGCCATCGGTACAGCCGGGCCCCTTCTGAGCTTGGCAGAGAGAATTGGTTTCAAAGTTGCCAATCTCTCTTTTTTAGAGGCCCCTCGCTTGCCTTCTCCATGTTAGACATCAGGTTCAGAGATCTCGGGTGCCTCATGTGCAACACGGGGACAGGAGAAGCGCCTGGCCTCGGGGTCCCCTGCGCTTTGCTGGGGAAGGACCCACCATCCCATCCCAGGGAAGGATGCGGTGGCCTGGGCTCACGCGTGTTTCTGCAGCCACGGCTGTGAGCATGTCCAACAGCTGGCGGGGAACGTCCACGTGTGCTTGTGGGATCTCAGGAAAGCGGGCGACTCTGCACATGGAGCCCTGAGCCAGGTTCACAGGTGCATTTTCTGATGGTACTGGCACCATCCAGGACTCCGCTCCCCGTGGGGCTGGGGCGCACCGGGGAGCGTTGGAACACGCCCCGGTCCACGCGAAACCAGGTCCATGACCGGCCGCGCACACGTGACCCATGTTTCTCCTGCCCCAGCTTTTGTTTGAAACGCGGCTGTCACGGTCCTGCTGGCCTTTTCTAATCTCCAAGGGAAAATCTGATTGGACAGCTAGCTGTCTGATAGCAATCAGACAGCGTTCCATTTTCAGCAACAGATTACACAGGAAGTAGATGATTGTCTTGTGGTTTTGAAGGTCGTTTTAGAAAGTAGATGATTGAAATATTTTCATCTTGAGGCGTTTCCATCTTGGGCATGTTAATACATTTATATACGGAGACAGACGTTTGTTCGGTCGCTAATTCTAATGCAAACACAGGACGGAGCGAAATGCGCGCGGTCCCTGTCTGTTTTCTTTAAAAGACACCGTCTCTTCCCTGCCGCGCGGCTGCAGATACCTTGCCCTCGCGTTGTCCTGACTTGCTCTCTCTAAGAACATACACAACACACGCAACACCTGGATCTGCGAATTAATTACTACCGGGCCACCCCCAACCGGCTTCCCACGTGGCCCCGTGCAGGGATCTTCTGCTGCTTCCGTCGCAGCCTCAAGCCCATGAACTGACCCTTCACGATGGATTCCTGCTTCATTTCCATTCCAGTCAGCCATTTCAGAGCAGAAAAGAGCCAAATCAGGTGTCAGCCCACAGGGGAGGCTTATAATTCATTTTATTTTACTTTATTATGTATATATATATATATATATATATATTTTTTTTTTGCAGAGAAATCTAAGTTGATTACCAGTTACCTTGTCAGAAATTAATGCACAACGTGGGAATGGGAGGCTCCTGGTTTTTCAGTAAACAAATTGGTTTAGAAATTCAAATGTGACAGCCAGCTTTGCTTGGAGTTTAAAAATTTTATAGGTTTTTCCTTCCAAATGGTGAAAATTGGAATATAATTTATTACCATTTTTCTCCTTCTTCCCTGGGCAGGTGTGAACTTGAACATACTCAGTTTCTTGGCTTTCTGTTGACTTTATATAATGAACCTTTTGTTGGAATTCATTACAGTGATGGTCTCTCTCTCTCTCTCTCTCTCTCGCTCTGATTCTGATTAAGCCGTGAAACCCCACACGCTCACTGACATTTGTCATTTCGTCTTGGTTGGTAAGTGAATTTTGGTGATGAAGCTGTGAGCCACAAACTTGCTAGAGCGTTGGGGATGCGGTTAAAAGGGAACTGCCCCATTTGGCAAAGAGTTTTGGTTTTAGTTGAACCCGCAGCCTCATCCTCACTCCTGGTGAATAAATGATGCCCATTCACTAGCCCAGGGGATAAGATTGGGGGCATTCAACGTCTGTTGGGTGAAGAAGCCTCAGGGTGCTCCTAAGGCCAAGGTACTATTTGGGACCAGCCTGGGCCTCCGTTAGAGGTCAGAGAACAAGATAACAAGACTGTATATGTTCACAGGGGACAGCCACTTCAGCGCCGATCCTGGGAGTAGGTCTGGCCAACAGGGACTTCAATTCAGAGGTTTTAGCTACCAATCAGTTCCTGGAAGACTCTCATGTCTGGGCAGAAAGTGTTCTAATTGAGCTGCTGTTTGTAGTTTCTGCATGGCTCGGCTTTGTCCAAAATGAAAAGAGTGATGGTAGCCTTCCATACCAGGAAGAGCATTGTTTAGAAGCATGAACCAAAACCTCCATTCAGGGGTGGACTTTGTTTTGGAAAGCTCTCTAAGACAGAAACTGTATTCCCCAAAGGCAGGAGGGATTCCCCGATGCCAACTGTAAACCGGCCCGTTGTCTCTTAGCCGACCTCTGCAGTGACGGCTTGTGTTGGCTTCATCCTCTTCCGAGAGCTCCTTCCTTGTCTTTGTTAACAGGAGTCCTGGTATTTCTCCTCTCTCTGTGGCCTTATTCTTAGTCTTCTTCATAGCCTGTGCCCCTTTGCTCACCCCTTAATTTTTGCTTTCTTGGGGCTTCTGCCTTTGGTTCCCATCTCTTCTGTACATGACCCCAGAGTGAGATTTCTGAGAGCTCTTCCTTGAATACACTCTGTACCCTCATACCTCAGGGTCTTTGCATATCAGGCCACACCACTTCCTCCTCAAATTTTCTTGGCTTAGACTGTTCTTTCCCCAAACATGGGGATACCTGGCTTTTTCTTTATTCACTTCTCTACTCAAATGTCATTTTTCAAATGAATCCTTCCCTGATTATCCATAGAAGATAAATAGTCAGGACTGGCACTAGGTTGAGGCAATGAAGGTACCCAGGCACAAAACTAAAGGAGGCAAGCTCAGGGTCAGAACCTCCTTTCATTTGGTGCCCTGAGCACCTGGCTTGCCTCACCTGTCCTGGTCCTGTATCTGTACTCAGTCACTCTTCAGCCTCTCAATTTACTTTTTTTCTTCATAGTTAACATACATATACATACCCTCACCTACTCATCCCATTAGAATGTGGGGCCCTTGTCTGTTTGGGGTTTTGCTGTATACCCAGAGCCTAGAACAAGTCTCAGAAAATAGGAAACATTCATTCTATATTTATATTTGAATGAACATAATGTGTAAATGACTCATATTCCTGATGACTCCCAAGTGCATGAAAACAGGTTTGTAAGTGAACTTTGTCTCCTGGATGTTCCACTGCGTTTGAAACTTGGCATGTCTGTGTCTAAAATCGCATTTGTCACTTTTCACTCCCAAACCTGCCTCCCACTTGAATTTTCTTTTCTGTTGAATGGTACCTCCACCCCACTCAGATCAAAATGCTGAAGGTGTGGTAACTCAGGCCTGTCAAGTTCACTCCCTAAATAACTCCTGCCTTTTTCATCTCCCTCCCTGCCGCCCGGACTCTCCTCCCTTCCTCTGAAGAAACTGCCATCACCCTCCCACTGATCTCATGGGTAATAGCTGGTCTTGTGCTACTCAGACTTCAGATACATCGCCGGCAAGCAAGCTCTCTCAAACCACATATCAGGCCACGCCACTTCCTCCTCTTAACATTCTTCCTTGTAGCCATGGGTTTGAAAGAACAATTCAAAGTTCATAGACCAGAAAGACCCTCTTGTGGTCTGTCTGCCAACTCCCCAGCCTCCCTGGGTCCTGCTGCACCCTCTCCTCTCTTCTGCTCCTCACTTTACCCCTTTCTGCCTCCAGCACACGCTTTGTACTTCAGTCATAGGCCATTTGGAACTTTGGAGTAATCTGTCCTCTGAAATGCTGCTCTACCATTTCCCGGCTAACATCCATTTAGTCTCGGTGGAATGGGCCATTTGAACTTCCTTCTGCCCATCCAGCGGTTTACTTACCTTCCTCCCCAAGGGGGAAGAACTAGGTCCTTCATTTTAGCACACTTAGTATAGAGTTGGCCTTCCATATTGTTTGTTGAATGAATGTATAAATTAATCTAAAGATTATTTTTTTTGTGGGATAAGGTATGGTTCTAAATGACTTTTACCTTACTTGCTACCTATTTATACCTACATTATTTTAGCAAATCCTTCCTTTCTCCCTTGTGTGAGGAGATTCCTTTGTCATATATCATGTTATTACAAATAGTTGGATATCGTTCAAGTTTTCCATCTTGTCCCTTGACTTATGTATTGATTCATCAATACATCAGTATTGCACCAGTAACACACCACCCTAGACTTTCTCAGCCATTTCCAACCCTCAGAATATTCTTTGGGCATTGCCCATATTTATTCTCCTAAATACATTTTGGCATGGAATGTTTAATTGAATTTACTACAAAATCCAGTTAGAGTTTTCATTGGAGTAATAATCTGAAAACTAACTTTGAAAAAAATAGAGCTCTTCCTCATTTTAGTTTTCTCATGATGCAGTTGGTGAGTTGCCAGGTTAAGAGTCACCAGATAATAGAAAAATCGCATAAAACACAAAAGCTGGTGGCAAGCGATAGTCACATTTTAATCTCATCACTCTATGTCCTCAGGACCGAATTCACACTCCTATGTCTCTCCTGCCATTGGATGCTCTTCCCTTCCCGTGGGCAGACGACCTGTCCCGTGAACTAACATATTTGTCTTTTCAGTCTCTAGTGGAGATAGACAGGGTCTCCCTATACCATTTCAGTGTCACATGGAATATTACAGTGGAAAATTCTTCCTTTTGTACAAATGTGGTATTTAAACACAAATTCAGCCCATTTTCTTGATGGAGATGAAAAGCAGCTAGCCACCATCTCGTTTCCATAAACTTTCCTTATACTTTCCACTAGTAACAGTGAAATACATCTTTAGCTCAGTTTGTCTATAAATTTATTTTGTGAGACCTGAATATGCATACATTTTTACACAAACCACCCAGACATTTTACATGATTACTCCTCTATTGTTTATTGAACATCAGATGCTGGAAGACTACCTACACACTGATTGGGAAGACATTGTTATGATCTTGGGGGACTCTGGGCTACGTGTCCACAGCATCATCACTCTTTCCCATCCCCTTGCTTGTATTATGGGATGAAAATCACGCTACTTAATTTAAATCCCTAGTGTCTTTTGTTTCTCTCTCTCTCTCTCTTTTTTTTTTTTTGTGCTGGAAATCGAGTCTAAACTTTCTAATTTAAACAAAGGGGTTCATGAACCCTCCTCCCTCCCCAGGGCAAAGATTTCACTCCATAGCCTTGAAGTTGGAAGCAGGGAGATGATTTGGTTCATTGATTTCTCTTCTGAGTCCATTCCTTTCTAGTTCCTGAGCCCCTGATTCCTATCTGCCGGGGGAGTAGTTAATAATTTTTTCTCATATCCTCTGGCTTTCAATTAATAAGTGCTCAGGTCATTTGATTTAAAGCAAATCTTAAATTTGTACTAACCACTTCACTTACTTGAGCCCAAAGCTACAATTTGTTTCAGGTACAGTTACCAATGGTACATAAGGATGGCAAAACCGGGTTGGCATGATCATAAAATCATTTCATTGTTAAATCTGGTTAATTTCACAAAAGTAGATATAGTTTTTTTCTTGAATTACCTAGATCCATAGCTCTGGAAGTCCACTCCAATCTCACTTCCACACAGTCTATTTTTAAACTGCAGAGACAACTGAGTTTTAAGGCATTGTTAATCAAAACAAAACAAAACAACAAACAAAAAAACAAACCCAGTTTACCCACTCAGACCACTGTTCACCGACTTTTCCCCCACTTCTCTGTCAGAAGAAAATTGGGTCCTGGGCAGAAATATGAAGGGCTCAGGTCAGTTTTTAAACACAAGACAACTGGACAAAGCGCATGCAGGGGTCCACCCTGGGATCCCAGGTCCCATTGTAACCCATTGTCTGGAGATGAGAAAACACCATGCTACTGGCATTTAGGGTCACAATGAGATAGCTCACTTGATACCACCATGTACTCTGAGTTGGGGTGGAGGGTGTGATTTAATCTGCAATAGAACTGCATCCCTGGAAAAACCAGGCCTGGGTTTCATATGGGCTTTTGCTACGTTTATTCCAAGCCAAACCAACAAAAATGCATAAGAATCTTTTGTAGATTGTCAAAAGAAAAGCTAGTCAAGTGTCAGCACTGCATCATGTTCTTGTCAACGTGTGTATGTGTCTTCAGAGACACAGCCTTACAGCTGGGGAGTTGCTGGTCTTGGGGAATGAATAATTGGCAGCCAGGTAGCATAAATGTCAACGAACACTTTCCGCTCATAGATTCACAGATAGGCTTGCTGCTGAAATGATTAACAACTGTGGTCAGATCAGCGAGTAGTAACCACAGAACACTTGCATTCATTTTATGTGCTTGGGTTCATATTTATTAATACATTTAAATGATTGCTCTTTCACATAACAAAAATAATTATTAGAACTCATAGAAGGCTTTTAACACAGTTAAGGACTGTATTCAATTGAACACCATAAATCTGTATTCACAGGTGGGAAGAATAAGTGGAAAAGTATAAAACTGTTTAGGATTCTACTGTTAGACTAATTTATGTAGGTGAGATGACCCAAGTTAATTAAAAGCATGTGTGGTAAATAAAAGTTTGGGTGATTTTCACAAATCTTGCTATTATCCAACTACCACCTGCTTAGCAAACCCTAATCCAGGAATAAGGTCTCATGGAACAACAGATGTGTTTTGAATATAAAAGTAAAGCGGAAAACAATTCAAACATCCCTTATGCATTTGAATAATAATTTTTTACTTGTTTAGGCCTATGCTGGTATTAGGCATCTACATATGTAACAAGGCACATTAGAGTACTTTGTGAATCTTAATTATTCATCAACTACCTGCTTTTGTTCCACACCACCTGAACTTATCTGCTAGAGCCAATGACAACTGGTTTGTCAGTAGCTGTCTAAAGGTGCCTGCATGATCTAGGAACTGAGACTAGATGAGCGAGTCCCAAATATTGGGGTGCCACAGAATCACTTGGGGAGCATCTGTGTTTTAACTAAGCTCACCTAGGTGATTCTGGTGTGTACCAACATTTGTGAAATACTAAGTAAGATGACCTAGAAGATCTAAAATAGGCATGTATGTGTCTTGAATTCTCAAGATATCAAAACTCAACCAAAGAAAAGAAAGCTTGCTGAATAGAGAAAAGCCAACTTTGAGTCATTCTTCCTGATTTCTGGTTTTCTCTCCACTGGTTCTCTGTCACCCTTCACAGTCTCTATTTGTCCTACTTACATGTGATTCCTATGCGTTATACAAAGTTTAAGGATATATGAGGTAAGAGGTATAAAGCAGTCAGTCCAGTGTTTAGGGCTCAGCCCCTCCCTGATCCTGTGTCAGCCCCACCCCTGAAAAGGGGTGAGCTCAGCTGATCTCCTAATGGCTAATCAGAAGGCTTTTGTGAAACAGAGAAAGTGCAGCTTGCTTTTGAAAGTATTGCTTTCCTCTTGATTACCCCTAGTCACCACCATAGTCAACTATAGGGATTTGAATCAGAGACCTCAGCAGGCTGAGGGGCTAAGCCTGAGCAAACCCAGGCTGCCCTTCCAGAGCCCAAGAAGCGAGGTGCAGTCTTTCTGTTGCTCCTTTCCATAGAACCAGGCTGTTCTCTGAATTAGTGGAAAGTAAATCTCCAAGACATGACAGGGTAATTCCAGGAGGGAGGGGCAGATGCCACTTAGGAAACATCCTTTTTCTAATTTAACTTCCTGTTGCCCAGGCAACAGGGATAGAACCCCCAGGAAGCTAATGATGTATCAAGAATGAAATTCTGTCATGAACCTTGGAGAAGAGGATATTCCACTTTGTCATGCTGAATGTGTCTTCGCCACATGAGTAAGAATCACACAACCTGGTCAGTAAGGAACAACCTGGCTGTTATTTTTAAAGTCATCAGTTGACAGGAACTCATGTGGATTGACTGGCATAGAAGGAAACACAGTTGATGCTGAACAGGCTGTGGCTTTAGCATTGAATCACTCACATCGTGTAAAATGATTAGTTCACTGGTAGAACCAGAATATCATGGGTGCTTCTCTCCCCAACCCCATGCAGCTTACCAATCACCTCTCATTTCTTTTCTTAGTGGGAAATCGCTTATGGCAGATATCTTTAGGCAGGAAGTCACGTTTCCAGAAAACCAAACCCTGTGTCTGTGTGTGAATTCGTATTTATGTCTGTGTGTGTGTGTGTGTGTGTGTGTGTGTGTGTGCATATATGTGTGTGTGCTTGCAATTCAGAGAAGGGGAGAAACAAGGCTGATGGTTTGCTAAGACAGGCTACTGCTAGCTAAGTTTCTTATCCTATTCTGGACTTATTAAACTTATGAGAACATTCCTTGTAGAAAGGAAATAAGTCTATCCTGTGGCTGCTTAACTAGTGAATATAAACACAGGATAATTTCAAATTGGGGGAAGGAGGATATATGTAACAAGGATGCTAGACTACGTAAAAGATCTGAGACCCCTCCCAGTCAGCCCATGCATTGAAAACATGACACTGTTTTTTAATGGACTTGTAAAAGGATGTGAAGTCTTAGAATGAATGTGCTAGCACATGAAATAAAATGTCAAAATTTAAGCCAAGAAAGAATAACTTTGCAATGGAATAGTAAAACCGATTTTAAAAATATTTTTAAAAATAAACAACAAGCCTAGCTGTTAAAAAACACACAAAAACAAACTTTGTTAAAGAGAACACTACAGGCCCCAAAGGCATCCTTTCCTTTTTTTTGTTACTAGCTCCCCTGCCACACCTTCTTCTCCTTCTCCTTCTTGCTGTTTATAGGTATTTTATTTTGTTTTTAAATAAATATTGTTCAAATTATTACAATTGTTCCCATCCCACCCTCTGTCCTTACTCCCTTCCCTCCCACTGTCCTCATCCATAGGTGTACAATTTTTGTCCAGTCTCTTCCCACACTTCCCACATCCCTTTCCCACCCCACCCCCCACCAAGAGTTGTCAGTCCACTCCCTTTCTATGCCCCTGATTCTATTATATTCATCAGTTTATTCTGTGCATCAGATATTTTATTCACTTGATTTTTAGATTAATTTGTTGATAGATATGCATTTGTTGTTTATAATTTTTATCTTTACCTTTTTCTTCTTCCTCCTCTTTTTAAAAAACATCTTTCAGCATTTCATGTAATACTGGTTTGGCGGTGATGAACTCCTTTGCTTTTTTGTATCTGTGAAGCTCTTTATCTGACCTTCAATTCTGAATGATAGCTTTGTTGAATAGAGTAATCTTGGTTGTAGGTTCTTGCTATTCATCACTTTGAATATTTCTTGCCACTCCCTGTCTGGCCTGCATAGTTTTTGTTGAGAAGTCAGCTGACAATCATATGGGTGCTCCCTTGTAGGTAACTAACTGTTTTTCTCTTGCTGCTTTTAATATTCTCTCTTTGTCTTTTGCTCTTGGTATTTTAATTATGATGTGTCTTGGTTCCTCTTTGGATTCCTTTTGTTTGAGGTTCTGTGCACTTCCTGGACTTGTAAATCTATTTCTTTCATTAGGTGGGGGAAGTTTTCAGTCATTTTTCTTCAAATAGCTTTTCAGTATCTCGCTATCGCTCTTCTTCTGGAACCCCCATAATTCTGAGGCTCCTTACACTATCTTCATATTTTTTGATTCTTTTTACTTTTCTGGTTGGGTGCTTTTTACTTCTTTGTATTTCAAATCTTTGACTTGATTCTTGGGATCCCCTATTCTGCTCTTGGGTCTCTGTATATTATTTTTTATTTCAGTCAGTGTGTGCTTAATTTCTACTTGGTCCTTTTTCATATCCTCTAGGGTCTTGCTAAATTTATCAATCTTTTCTAGAAAATTCTTGAAAAACCTTATAGCCATGGTTTTGAAGTCTATATCCAGTGGTTTGCTTTCCTCCATTTCTTTCATTTGTGTCTCTGCATTTTGGCTTTTTCCCTAAGTTGATAGAGTAGCTTTGTGTGCTAGGTGTCCTTTAGGGCACAGTGGCTCAGCCTCCCCCGTTACCTGAGGTGGCCACTCTTGATGCACCTCTTTGTGGGCTATGTGCACAGTCTTGTTGCAGTTAAGCCTTGATTGTTGTTGGCGTCACTGGGAGGAATTGACCTCCAGGCCAATTGGCTGTGTAGATCAGCTGTGTCTATGCTGGGAGAACTTCTGTGCTGGAGACACTCTTATGAGACAAGATTTTCAAAAGCCTCTGTGCTCAGCTTGGATGGGGTAGAGTCTCAGGGTTGAGCAGACAGCATTGGCTTCCCTCAGCCCTGCCCTATGAGACCCCTGACTCTCACTATCCCATAGTAATCTCTGCAAGCACCTCTGAAAGAAAGCCACCCTCAAGTTTCGCCCTCTGCCAGACAGTCCAGTTTCTCCCTGAATGAGTCTGGATCCTCAGAGTCTCACCTGGAACTGGAGTTCAGAGCTATCAGGATCTTTTGTCTCACTCCTGGTTGAGAAAGACAGCTGCATACTCAGTTGCCAGCCCTCTCCAAGCGTGTGTGCCTTAATACCTCTGCTCTCTGCAGCTCCTCTGAGTCTCAATGTACTTTTCTCTTTCCTTCTAGTTGTAGAATTTCCACTCAGCCAGCCCTCCTGTGGTTCTGGATGATGTCTGTTTTGTCTTTTAGTTGTAGTTTTGAAATTGTTGTGCGAGGTAGCAGTTTAGGTGTTTACCTATGTCGCCATCTTGGTTTCTCTCTCTACCACACCTTCTTATAAAAATGGTCCACCCCCTCTGAGCAGAGCGCCCTCTATTTGCTGGGCAAAATGCTGCCTGACTCATGATCATTTAATAAAGCCAATTGGATCTTCAAAGGTGCTCTATTGAATTTTGGGTTTTAAAACTTTAATTATTTTTAAACAGACATGAGCCAAAACACCTCACACTTATTGCTGAGGCTTTTTTACCCTGATAGTCTTCCTGCTCCACACCTGTTCAGAATCACTGCCAAGTGAACGCAGTCACCGACCAAAGTGCTCATACTGCAATAGGGTGGGCAGGAAGCCAGAATGAGAGCTACTAACCGGCACTGTAAGATTTGAAACACCTTCCATACATTCTTATTAGTATCATTAAATTTCTTTATATGGAGAACAAAAATAAACTCCTGAACTCAAGGGGTTAGACGTGATTGGAATGATAGGTAATCACATTTGAGTTAAAATTTTTGCTTGTTTTAGAAGCAGACATAGATATGATACAATATTCAAAATGCAGAAAAGTGAAGTAAAACATTTCCTTCATAATCTTACCACCTAGAGTCATTTTGTCATCCTGGGTGGCAGCCAGTCTGAGAAAAACTGTCCTAGTTTGCCCATGATGGAGGGGATTTGCCTGGACAGAAAATGCCAGCACTGAGAAAGTATGTGCAAAGTGGGGTGAGGGTCACCCTGCAGTTGTCTCCAAAATGAGGCTAAATAACTGTTCACCTTAGCCCAATCATTTTGGGAACACACAGAAACAGAAGAGAGAACAAAATAGTTGTTTTAAGCTACTACGTTTTGGGGTGGTTTGGTTCTATCTACCTACCTACCTATCATCATCTACCTTCCTACCTACCTAATTTTCTATCTGTATTAAATTGCACACAGAATTTTATAACCAGACTAGAGGTCCAGTGCATGAAATTTGTGCACAGGGGTGGGGAGGTGTGTCCTTCAGCCTGGCCTGTGCCCTCTTACAACCCGGGACCACTCGTCCCTAACCACTCACCTGTCTGCCTGCTTGCTCCTAATTGCCTGTCTTCCTGTTCAGTGCGCATCATAGCAACCAGTCGTTCTGGTCATTCTACCGTAATGGTCTCTTAGGCTTTTATATATAAAGAGATTTTAAAAAATAGCAGTATACTATGGATATTTTTTCATGTTTTAAAATGGTCCTCTACAAAATAAATTTTAATGGTTGCATGGAATTCCACTGAAAGGGGGGTGGGGTGGGGCACGGTCTATTTAAAAAAACACACACACCTGTTACTGACAGTTGTATTGCTTCCCATTGTTTCTCCTCCAAACAATGCTGCCCCAAGGCAAACTCCAAGATTACTTCTTTATGATGAATTCTTAGAAGTTCAACTACTGAGTCAAAAGATATGTTGAAGGTTTTTGATGGAATTTGCCAAATTGCCCTTCTTAAATGTTGTGCTAATTCCAGACCCACTGATCCTGTATGAGAATGCTATTTTGCAATCACTGGGTTGACAATAGCAAAACACACTCTTAAACTCTGTCAACTTGGCAAGTTAATGAGACTTTCTTATATTCCCACACCATGGTGAGATCCCGCTGAAAACTGTGCCATGAGAATATATTCTATGGGGTGACTCCTGGTGTTTACATTAACCATTGCTTAAACCCTTAACATCATCAAATTTTTATTTAACGTCCACTTATTGTTAAGAATTGCAACCATGGGCCCCGGTGTAACTTAGAATCTAAAGGAGTGAACTGAGGCACAGTTTTCTTATCTTTCCTTATTTTTAGTAACTTTCTTCTTTTTCTTTCCTGTTTATAGCCTTATAGAATCAAAAGTATGGAGGAAACATTGCAATTAAAAAATTAAATATTTTACATTGTGATATATAAAATACTTTCATAAAAGAGCATAATACATATGTAATAACAAATGGTTGAAAATGGAACTTCTATGTAATCAACATCCAACTCAAGAAACAACACTGCCAACACCTGCCATCCACTCCCCAACCCCTACCTCCCACATGTCTTCCTGGGATTGTAATCTTCCTGCCATCAGAAGGTAACCTAACTCTGTCCTTTCTTTTCTTTTTGCTCTTGTTCTATCATTGTGTAGTTCTGCCTGCTCCTAAATTTTCTATCAAGAAAATTATAAAGAATTATTCTTCTGATTTGTTGCTTTTGCTCAACAAAAGATTGATTCATTGTGTTGTGGGTAGTTATATAATATTCCACAGTATAAATATGCCGCATGATTTAATCCACTCTAGATTAAAAATTGATGTATTTGGATTGTTACCAATGTTTGGTCTAATATTCATGATTTTACCATGAAGCAGATGCTTGGAGGAAGTAGACTTCAGATTCAATGCATACATAAACCTAATCTTTAAACTATGTTAGTTTCTTGGTGGTGGATCTCCCTCCCCAGAGCTTTCAGCTATGATGCTGTGATGATCTGCTAAAACTGTAGTTTTGACTGTGAATCCTAGAAGCTTGAATCCTCTTTGGTTACTGCGTCTTCTCACCAGGAAGCACTCAGTACAGATGCCACCACTGCAGCTGCCTGGACTCTTGGCTCCTGCCACAGTGATGTTCTCGGTGAAAACTTAAGAGTTCCCAGGAAAACAGTGGTTTCAGAAGTGGGCTGAGGTTAAAGGAACTGACTTAGGAAGAGAAAGTAGTTCTACCAATTTAGAGATTGGTTTAGATTAAAAAATGTCATATTTAAAAAATAATATTTTTAGCCTGGCTGGAGTGGCTCAGTTAGTGGAGTGTCATCCTGTGATTAACTATACATACATACATATATATGTATGTGTGTGTGTGTGTGTGTGTGTGTATTTATATATATATATAAATATATATATATATATTTACTTTGAGTAATAACTTCAAAACCATAGTAGGCATGAGTTAGGCTGGTAATGGAAAAAGCAATGTGAAATATCTCAGATTTAAGTAGTTTACATAAAAGCAAAATCCTTATCCCTCTTATTTATAACTTAATTGTATTTATTTTATGTCTTAATCCTTTGTGACTGAAGAAAGACTGGGGTGCTATTTATATTCCAAAATTCATAACAGTTGAAAGGAAAGAACCAGTGTCAAAAAAATGAGGGAGAACTTTAAATATAGTGAGATGACAGGTCTCCAAGATTTTGTTGTAAAAAACCTACTATGAAGAGGAGTAGGGAGAGTCAGGGATATAGATGAAACATATTAGATTGGACAGAAGATGGTTGATGGGAGGTTGGGTACTATTGGGTATGGCAAGTTCATTGTGCTATTATCTCTACCTTTGTGTGTTTAAATTTTTCTATAATAAAAACAGGAGAGCCTGACCTGTGTGCCTCAATGGTTGAGCTTGGACCCATGAACCAAGAGATCACTGATTCTATTCCCAGTCAGGGCACATGCCAGGGTTACATGCTTGATCCCTTGTGGGAGGTGCACAGGAGGCAGGCCATTGATGATGTCTCTCTCTATCCCTCTTCCTCTCTCTCTAAAAATCAATGAACACATATTAAAAGAAAAAGTAGAGAGGGAGGGGAATGAAATAGGACAATGATTCAAAATGTTAATCCTGTTTTTAATGCAAAATGACTTAAGTGTAACCTCCTCACCTTCCATTATATCTAGGTGAATTGACATACCAGAGCTGAAGGAATAGCTATTTTGATGGTGGAGAGTAGAAACGGAAATAAGTTTTGTTGTGTGCCAATGGTTGTGGAAAATCTTGAGGGTGCAAAGATGGGTAAGATCCGGTCCCTTCATTTAAGGAGCTGTGCGTTAGTGGAGAGAGAGTGGAACACACCTATGGCATGATGGCCTGAGAGTGGCAATGGCGGGTGGAGGGTCACTCCAGGACCAGGAAGTGCAAGGGGAATTGGGAAAGGATGGGTGTGGCTGTCAAAGCAAGCTTTTCCTACTTTACAATTTTCCTTTGAACCAGACTCATGTCCAGAAAAGAGAGTGGAGGAAAATCTCCTTCCCTTTTGAAATTTGTGAGGTTTTTTTTTTCCCTGGTCAAGAATTCATGCTATTTCTCTGAGTTTTCTTGGACAGTCAAACTATGGATTAAATCGAGATTTAGGAGCTAACCCCAAAACTTCTCATATCACTAAAGTACTATTCATCCCTGTAGGAATTCTACATGAAAACTGCAAAGGAGCTGAAAACGTGCCCAACACCATAGTAGGTGTCACATTTGGGCAACACATCAAGAGCATGGAGGAACACAAAGACTGACAATACACCAAAGGAAGAAAAGGACTACCCTTTTTAAATGCCTTGTTGTTCAGTGGCAGTGAAAACATATATGAAGGTGGATAATGTTTCTTTGTGGGAGAAACAACAGAAAATGGGAGAGTCAGTGGACATTCATTCAGACCCACCAACTATTGGTATTAGGACCATCTTCCAAGTATGTATACAAGCCCTAATAGTTTGGTTCCGGTCCTCAGTTTAGTTCACTTTCTTCTGATTTCCATTCACCTTTAGTTGGCTGCTCAGGTCCTCAGTGGGCAGTTAGAGAAGGAAGGCCTTTAAGTCATGATGTGAATAGCATCATTACAACATGAGCACATTTTTGTGGTTAGTTTTTTGACTGTCCCTTCAAAGACAGTGATAACCAAAAATAATTTTTAAATTTTATTAGATTTAGTTTCCGAGAGGATTCTGGATTCTTGATGGAAAAAAATTGTCACGTGGGATCTGTGTCCAATGAAATAGGCAGGAAGATTGACATGAATCAGTGACTGTTCCCAGGAGACCCACTAGATTGACTTCAGATGGCTTTGCTGATGAGGGGTGTGCCACTCTATCTTTGTAATGTGGGGATAGCAATGTCTGCCTTATTGGAGGCTGAAAAGAGGGTAGTACATGCAGAACACTTAGCACGATGTCTCACACAAAACACATTTGTTCTTAATACATTTGGAACCTAATAATGTTATCTTCACTATTGGTAAGGATCCCTAGGGCTTGTGAATATCTATCAGATACATAGGTGATAAAATTAGCTGAAAAGCTAGACAAAAAGTCTACAGCTGGATGGCCATGTTGCTATTTTGCTGTAATTCTGTCTGGTCCAATCATGACCAGACTGATTCTTTCCTATGACACTATTTCAGAAATGCCTTCCAAGATTTCAGGGTCATTTTCATGAGAAAAAAATTCAATAAAACAACATTGTTAGCCATTAGTGCTTTTCATCGGGAATGCAGGAACAGCCAGCTTCTTGGTGCAAAGCCCCAGACTCCAGTGGTGAATGGGCTCTGTTTTGCCTGTAGGTCTCCACCAACATGCACCTAGGTTTTCTATTCCCTTTTATCCCCCATTTCTTTGCTATTGTGGGTACTGCTCTAGTCCCACAGGAATAGCTGATGATCCCAGTGGTTGATAAATAGCTGTGTGTACAGTATTCACAGTTGGATGTTGGTACATGAACTTGGTCTGTGTTAGGGCCACATCCCCGCAGTTCAGAGTAGTGTGCTAACTCTGAAAAACTGTGAGGTGACATCTGAAATACGCTTCCACGAAGTATACTTATGTGGGCAGAATGCCCAAGTTCCTGAAGGACATGCTCATGACTGTTCTTCACTGCTCATAAAAATGTTTATAGCTTGAACTGCCAAAGCTTTACAGTTAGACTTTGGTCATTGAGCCTTCGATTCTAAGGGAATGGCAGGATTTTCTGTAAAGGACCGGATAATAAATAGTTTGGACTTTAAAGACTACACACAGTCTCTGTCCTATAGTCTTCTTTCTTTCTTTTTTTTAAAAAGTAATTTTTAAAAATGTAAAAATGATTCACTTGGTGAGAGCCCTGGGCTGTGATTTGTCTGTCCCTGTATGACATTGCAATGGGACAGACTGAAAACACGTGACCTTACTAGGCAGCCTTTGGGATATCAGAATGAACTGACTGAGTCCCATTCCTGAGTCATAATTTGGTGATGGGGAGGGGAACAGGTCATGTTCCCACCTACTTTTCTCTGTAGCAACATGGCCATAGCATACACTGGAGGTGATTGTAAATTTCTCCACTGGGCTGAGCCGTACTTCATTAGTGAGTGTCATGAGTCCTGTGGTAACAATTTGTGAAGTCCTTTGAGGTGAAAGGAGAAATCATAACTATTAATTACAGCCATTGTTTTGATGAAAGGAGGATTACTGGAGGCACAGAAGCCTCTAAATCCACCTATTAAACCATACGCTAGCTCTTAAGTTCTTGAATGAAGGGGTTAAATTATACTAGAAAAAAAAAGTCCATGGGGTTCTTCTGTGGCCTGAAGTCTAATAAAAGACTGACCTTTCCTATGACACTATTTCAGAAACGCCTTCCAAAGATTTTGGGGTCATTTTCATGAGAAAAAAATTCAATAAAGCAACATTGTTAGCCATTAGTGCTTTTCATCAGGAATGCAGGAACAGAGTCAGCTTCTTGGTGCAAAGCCCCAGACTCCAGTGGTGAAATTTTTAAGGAGGTATAAAACACACTTCAGGCTTTTTGAAATAGTTATGAAAGAGAAGAAAAAACACTTGAATAAACGTTCTTCATATTTTATATGTGTTACTATGGAGAAAAATAATTAGAAAGTTACTGAGTGAGTTCATTTAGGTCACATGTTTTTTGGTACGGTGCTCTACTAGCCAAGGAGCCAGCGACTGTGTTGGCAGAGAGTCCTGATTATTTACCATCTTTGTAAATGTCACCCTTTAGATCCCAGTGCTTGAAAAAGAGGAGGGAGGGATGTGTCTCCATGTCTCAGGAAGCTTATTTAGAAATAGAGGGGCATGGTAAAATTCAAAGTGAATCGGTGGGTGATTAGGTTTCAGAGGCTTATGAAGATTGGACCAAAGACTTGGCCTTTAGTATCATTTCTTCCTTTCTTCCTTCCTTTTTTTCTTTTTTTTTTTAAAAAATATTTTATTGATTTTTTTATAGAGAGAAGGGAAAGGGATAGAAAATCAGAAACATTGATGAGAGAGAAACATTAATCAGCTGCGTCCTGCACACTCCCCACTGAGGATGTGCCTGCAACCAAGGTACATGTCCTTGACTGGAATCGAACCTGGGACTCTTCAGTCTGTAGGCTGATGCTCTATCCACAGAGCCAAACTGGTTAGGGTTCATTTTCTTATTATCAAAGTGAAAATTATAAAAATATGGAAAATGATTAGGAAAATCACCTATCTCAACACCCAGAAGAAAAAAAAATCTATCATTAAAATGTTATTGCTATTTCAAACATAATTAGTTGATACTGTGAATATTGTATTGTAACTAGCTTTTTTCACTTAATGTATCAAATCATTTTTGCATGACATTCATTATTTTTAAATAACATTTTTATTGATTTCAGAGAGAGAGAGAGGGAGAGAAGATAGAAACATCAGTGATGAGAGAGAAACATCCATCAGCTGCCTCTTGTACATCCCCTACTGCGGATAGAGCCTGCAACCCAGGCATGTGCCCTTGACTGGAATCCAACTGAAGACCTTTCAGTCTTCAGGCTGACGTTCTATCCACTGAGTCAAACCAGCGAGGGCAACCATTCCTTATTTTAATGGCTACAGGATTTTGAGCCTATGAATATGTTTGCTTAACCAATCCTGTTGGATAGATAGGTGTATTGGTCACAATCCATCCCATTGCAGTGTTAGAAACTAATCTCAGAAAAATTCATCCCAGAAAGGGGATTTGGCAGCTCTTGACAGAGGTAGGGAAGAGGCAGGGTTGACCTCAGAGTCAACCTGGATTGAGAACTGGAAGTATCAGGACTGTCTTTCTATTTCTCTGCCTTCAGTCTTGGCTTCTTTTGTTGTCACCACTCATTCTCTATCACTTCAGAGGACTTCTTGAATGGCAATGGCCATGGGCAGCCCCACAATTATAGGGCCAGATTTAGCAATGCCAAAAAAAGGGAAGCTCTTTCTCTTGCCTTCAGTTTGGGGGACACTTGGAAAAGAAAGGCTCAAAGAAGGTCACCTTTGGGCAGGTGCTCACTCTGGACGAATTGCTTGAGTAAGTGGGCGTTACTCCTATTGCCTTGGCTTGGATCATGGACCTCCTAGTGGTCAATGGGACAGCCAGAGGCATGGGATTTGTACACCCACCCAAATGGGGGTAGGGGCACAGTTTGTCTTTGTATGGAGTGGAAGTGGCTGGTCCCAGAAGACTGGAAAATATCGTGTTGTGTGGGTAAATATGTTTATGCAATTTAATATTTATGTGTATTGCTAAATCTTCAGTAAAAGTTTAAAAATAGGGGTCAAGTTAGTTTCTCCAGATATCTGATGCATATTTTGTAAATAACTTCGGAGGATTAAGACTAAGTGTTGAAGTGATAGCACACTATAAAAAACTGAAGAACTATAGCTCCCTCACTATCCTGTTCCAAACCCTCTTAAAAATGTGGTGTTCTAGCTTCTAAGTAGTTGGCTGTATCTGCTTTTCCATTTTTGAATAAATTGATTTCAATCTCAGCAACCCATTTCCTGAATTAAGAAAGTCCTGCACTCATTATCTATAACCATTCCACATACAAGCCAGCAAAAATCTAGGTTGTCCCAGAGTCTAAGCAAGACTATTTATTGCTCCTTCCACAGAATCCACTTTGTGTGTTGATGAAACGTGTGGGGCATTATTGTTTTCTTCTCTATTATATTAAGTGAATTGTCTTTTAAGATAGTGCAAAGCTTCTGAGGAAACTGATTGAGTCCAAGGTGTCTAGAAGATGGATCTTTGGAGGAAAGATCTGCATGGGACGCAGGCTTCTCTACTCTGCTCATCTGCTCTCACTCCTGAAAGACAGCAGTGACAGTGACGGACTCTGCCTCTCGCCACTGGACCTCCTTGCTGGCCCTGCTTGGATAACTATTGGAGCAGCAGCCATTCAAAATTAATTGCCTCGTTTATTTAATTTTGCTGAGTCTTATTTGAAATTTTCAGTATCTTTAACATATCATTTCATTGTTTACTTAGAATACAGGGCATATTCATAGCAGTGCAGGAGGAAAAACATAATTCCCATCTGATTCTCTCCAATATCATCAAGCACTGCATACGAATTAGATAATGAGCATTTTAAGTATTTTGTAGCATGCAGAAATCTTTGATGCATTATTATGTTAATATAAGGGTGTTTTAGGGATGTTTGGAGAAATTGGTTGAGATTTTTCAGATATATTGGGAACATTTTGTTTTCTTTTCCCCATTAAGAATAATGGATTGCCCTGGCTGGTTTGGTTCTATGGATAGAACCTCAGCCTGTGGACTAAAGGGTCCTGGGTTCAATTCCAGCCAAGGTCACATGCCAGGGTTGCGGGCTTGATCCCCTGCAGTGGGGGATATGTGAAGGCAGCAATTGGTGATTCTCATCATTGATGTTTCTATCTCTCTATCCCTCTAAAATGGATACAAATATATTTTAAAAAATGGATTTATTGTTCCCATCATCCAAAAATTAGCTAATGCATTTTGGGGACAGGATTAAACTTATTATACAACATATCTTTCAGGATAGGAGAATGAAGCATTCCTACATAAACCAATTCAATTTGGATGTTATTTTGATTAAACCACAGCAAATGCCTCCTAACTGAAATATAGTGCAGTATGTGATTCCACACCCACCCTCCCCTCCCACCCCCCATCATTCTTACTTGGCGCAGGTTGTGGTAGGAAGGAGGATGGGAAACAGAGTTAGGAGGAGACTTGGAGCATGATGGAACATGGTGGCCTCCAAGACGGTAAGAGGAAGCAATGGAGGAGCTTAGGATGTAGACCTGGAGCTCTGTGGCCAAAAATTAAAGAAAAAATAAAAATGAGTGGAATCCAGGGACACCACTTGAGGTCCAAAGAGTTTCCTTTAGTCTTCCCCTTCTCTGACTATGCAACCCCTACCCCAGGCCAAGAGAACTATCAGCCCATGGGAAGTAGATTTGAAAGTGAACTAGATATAGGAATGATACAATGAAAAATCCTGATCTATGTCTATTTAGGTCAAGCTCAATAAGCCCAGATACCTGAAAATTATCCCAGTGTTCAGACTTTACCATAAGCAGTGACCATATGTGCAGGGACATGTACTCTACAGGCATAAAAATACTTTAGAATTTGGTCTCTGGAAGAGAAACCCCAATTCTTAAGGTAACACTGGCATAAAGTGTCCTAAAAGTGGACATTTCGAAGATCAGAGCTTCCTCACAGAAGCTTTAAGGACTTGCTAATCTTTAACAAATAGATCAACAGCTATTTCTCCAACAAAATGGGTTTATTCAGAACAACAAAGCATTGCAATTCGGGACATGTGGTCTGCTGGTGAACCACCTGCCAGTCCAGAGAAACAAAGGAAAGGAATGCTCTTTTTTGGACTTGGGAGTGGCTGTTGTAAAGGAAGAGTTCATTGGAAGAAACTGAAAGTTCAAAGTATAGTAGCTTTTCACTGGCTGAGTCCTGGCAGTCTCCCATTGGCTGAGGTGTTACTGGCAGGGAGGAGCCTTTTTTTTCTCCTGTTGAGTATTAAAGTAGTGTCACTTCCTGTCTGATATGCAGGCCCATCTCTTCCTCTTAGGGTCAGCTGTGTGCATTGAATGACAGGTGCCGAGAGATCTTTCTTCCAGGCTCCTGACTCCATTTTAAAAGAGGTTTCTGTTTATAAATTTTCAGACTATAAATACTATGGGTTCTACTGATGAGGTAACAAGGCTGTCAATTCTGCCTGGGGTGGGACTGGGTGTGGGGGTACGGGGGTGGGGTGGGAAGGAGGGAGAGGAAGGCAAATTTATCCTGTTGAGCAAGGTGGAATATCGGAGCACATTTTACTTGGAAGATTGCTTGAATAGGACTTACTCATTTCTGTGTGAGAACAGAGGGTTTTGATTAGTTCAAACTGAAGAGAGAAAACCCTTTATTAGCTCTAACAGAATCTGGGAATAATGTTAATTGGCTTTTGGGCCAGAGCTGGGCTGCTTTAACCCACTCAGCCTCAAGCTGTTTCCTTTGAGACTTATGATCCCTGATAGGATTTCAGGTTTCTCATGGTCTATGGCTTAATGAATGGGGTTTCTTAGTACTGGGTCCTGATGCTCACTAGCAGAAGCACTTTTAAAGACTTGAGCATATTCGGTCAAACCAATAAATAATATGTTTATTGAGCAAATCAACAGAAAAAAATTTAAATCTCTTATTATTTTTGTGTTATGAAGACTCAATCTTTAGCAAAACCTATAATCTATTGTACATTAAGAAGGGAGCATCTGCAGTGGGCCTCCCAACTCTGTGTGTCCTGGGAGTGTCAGCCATGGGCTCTGTGTCTGGGCTGGAGGGATTCCAACTATCAGAAGAGTCCATTCTGTTTAATGAACATGTATGAAGCACGTGATAATCGCATCATACCTGCTGTGTGCCAGTGTATATTGTGTGTTCACCACCCCAAGTCAAGTCTCTGACAGTCACCATTTATATCCTTCTCCACCCCTCTTCTCTGCTGGCAATCACCACATTGTTGTCTGTGACCAGACCATGAGTTTTTCTTCTTCTTTTTTTTGCTTAATCCCCATCCTCCATACCCCTCTCTCCCACAGCTGTCCACTTGCTCTCTATCTTGAGTATTGATCTCATTTAAAGAACCTTCCAATAAATAAAATAAACCTGCTTCTGGCTTATGAAGAACCATATTAATGATCCCTGTGGAATTTGGGGAAAGTGGGAATGGCTTTTGTTGAGTTGTCAGTTCCACCCTTTGTGAGGAACCATTTCTTGTGGTTCACACATTTTGATGGTATTTACTTTTAATTATTTTGATGGATGGCTTTTAATATCTTTGGACATAATTAGAAAGTCGTATTAATATGTAATTCCTGCATTGTGTGTAGTAAATGCAGAGACTCTAAGGATTCAGGGCTCAGTCTATGAGTAAGATATTGTCCTTGTTAGGGCCAGACCCAAATCTGCCCCAAACATCTTACTATTTCAAGAATCTTTCCTTTGAATTAAGTCCCTCAACAACTGTTTTTTGTAAAGATATGTCTGTGCTATGTGCCCATTATAACATTAGCCCATTTAGCCCCATTGCTAAATAATAAAGGACTGTTATTATTTTTAAAGAAATCAGAGAGTCAAAGAAAAGGAAAACTGGGAAAAGAAGTCCAGTGAGCATTGCTCCACTCTTGATAAGGAACTCTGTGAAAAATAACCGAGAGTGGGGGACACACTTGGCCCATTTTGTGGTTTCCATAGGATGAGTCTTTTTTGTGTATGTTGGTTATTGTTGTTAATCCTCACCTGAGTATATTGTTCCATTGATTTTTAGAGAGATTGGGAGAGAAAGAGGGAAACATTGATATGAGAAGGACACATTGATTAGTTGCCTCCTGTACATGCTCTGACCAGGGCCAGGGATTGAACCTGCTACACAGGTACAGGCCCTTGACTGGAACTGAACCCATGACCCTTTGGTGCATGGGCCCACATTCTGACCACTGAGACACACTGGCCGGGGCAAATGATTTTATTTGCCAACCTAGGAAGATGCTAAAGTTACAGCAAGTTGCCTCAAATTAAACAATGGTATAGCCAGAAAGTCCATTGTTTTTGATATGACATTCAGTTTTAAATCTTTTCAATACCCTATCTAATAAAAGAGTAATATGCAAATTAACTCTCACTCCGTGACAGAATGGCAGCACCCATAGACACAAGATGGCAGTGACCAGTCCTCTCAGGCCTGCCAGAGTCCCCAGTCCCAAGGAGGACTGCCGCTGAGAGCAGGCAGTGTGGGGCTTGGGCTGTTGGCCTGGGAAGCGGCCCTGGTGTGATCCTCTTCCAGCCCTAGCCTGGGCCGTGGCCTGGGAGATGCCCGAGCACCCCTGGTGCAATCTGCTGCCAGCTGCCGCCCTGCCTGCATCCCCTTCCACCCCTTCCAGCGCAGTCTGCTTCTAGCCGTGGCCAGGGCTGTGGGCCTGGGAGGTGCCCACGCCACCTATCCTGCTCCCCCCTCCCCCTGCAGAGATCAGCTCCCATTCACAGCCGGGGGGGGGGGAGAGGGGGGAAAGGAGGGGTGTGTAGGCCTGAGAGGCAGCTGCGCCCCCCAAAGCTATCCCCTCCCAGTGGCAGCCTGGGGTGTCAGCCTCCAAAGGGCCTGCACCCCCATGGAGTGATCACCTCCCCCTCAAACACACCTTATAACCTTGGAACTTCCCTTGTCCCCAGTGGAGTGATTGGACATGGGTGGGGAGGTTATCTGGGCAATGCTGTCCAGCAAACCTCTCCCATTGGCTAGAAACTTCTGACCAGGTTAGGCAGATAAATGGGTTTTGTTTAAAATCTTTAGAAATTGCAATGGAAATGTCTGAGGTAGGGTTTCACATCGGAAGTAACTTACAACTGATTTCTGAAGGCAAACGGGGCCATTGCAGTTCCATTACTGGAGAGTACCCTGAGGTCCGGAGGTTGGCTCTGCAAGGGCAGTGGTGGTGCTCCCCGCCCTGGTTCCTCAGCACCTGGGGCAGGGCTTGAGCCCACCCAAGAAGGCCTTTTCCCCTACAGTTTTTACCAAGGTAGGCAGGTTTTGTAGACATGAATAAGAAGTGCCCACACACAAGTCCTGAAGATGCCGGGGCCTGCAGAAATGACAAACCAGGAAAATAGCAAAACCAGAAACACCACTGATTCCAACATAGATCATCTTTTTCTTCAGATGATGGTGTGTTTCCCTCTTCTTCTCTTCTGAAAGCAACACTGATTCAAGTACTGATGATTCTACCAATAGAAAAGTTAAGAGAGAGGACAGAAAATAAATAAAAGGAAAAAAGAAAGGACAAAAGATGAAACATCAAGAAAAAAAAAAGAGAAAGGAAAAAGGAAGAAACAACCACATGATATCACCTTTCCAAGGTCTCATGAAATTCCTGCTTAAGTACTTTATTTTATGACACTTTTAGTTTGGGTTTACATTTTTACTGGTTTGTCAAGACCACAGCAGGTACACACTGTCCAATATGTTAAAGAAAAAAACCCTATCTAATAAAGAGGGAATATGCAGGGGAGGGCATTTGGAAGTGACCAGGTTGGCAAGGGAGTGGTTAGGGGGTGATCAGGCTGGCAAGCGAGCAGTTGGGAGCCAGCAGTCCCGAATTGTGAAAGGGATGTCCAAATCAATGCCTGTTCAGGCCTGATCTGTGTGTGGGATCGGGCCTAAACAGCAGTCGGACATCCCCTGAGGGGTCCCAGATTGGAGAGGGTGCAAGTTGGGCTGAGGGACACCCCCCCTCCCGCAGTGCACAAATTTCATGCACCAGGCCTCTAGTTAAAAAATAAAATATAACATAATGCATTTAAAATAAGTATATTTAGTTTTCTTTCTTAAAATGTGTTGATCAGTTTCTCTTAAGGAAATCATGGAATAATATTAAATTCTGAGTGCCAAAAGTATTCACTCTCACTTTTTATCTTTTGTCTAACCACTACTCATAATACGTATAGCTTAGAACAGTGGTTTCCACATTTGGCTGATGATCACACCATGGAGAAGTTAATTCAGGTTCCCAGGTACCTTATCTTAGATCCACTGTATCAACATGCAGGAACAGGGCCCCAGCAATCTGCCTTTTAAAGAGCTGTCCAGGTGTTGGGATCTACCCTGGCAGAGTTGAGAACCACTGCCATAAAACAAACAGGGGTTTATAATGTGTGGCCTTATCTCAGCCTCTCCCGGAAGATGCTCCGGTGAGGACCGGCCAGGAAGAAGTTTTCTCTAGGATCTCTCCATTCACACAGCCAGTAATCGCCCAACTAAACACTCGCCTGCAGTTCAAGGTGGGAAACTTTTTCTCTGCAAGGGACGTACACTCTAAGATTGTCTTAATTGCATTCTTTTTCTAATTCACCTCTTCAATGCCACACAGTGGTTCTGAAACAGAAAAAACAACCCTGAGGATCAAAGTATATGTCTCTGCTGGAACAAACCAACTGGAGGGGCAGGGTGTGTGTGGGGGGAGGGGGGAGGGGACGCTTTAGCAAGATCTTGGCTGGATTTGCTGCAAGGTTTCATCGGTGCAGCAGTGATTTGGACCAGGTAATGTGAAGGAGGCTGTGCTCAGTCTTTACAGATTACACCCCACTTCTTCACCGTGCTGCTGAGCAATCTGCAGCGAGTTCGTCCGGCTCAGGCTCCTCTCTGCCAACTGGGCTCCCACATCGGAGTGGGGACAGCGCCTTTCACAGCGGGCAGGCCGCCCTTCGACCCACCCCTTTCCGGGGAGGTGAGGAGGTTGCTCAGACCTCAGCTCTTGTTACCAAGCAACAGAGTCCCATTTGCCAATTGCCACCATTTCCTTCCCATAGTATTACAGGCCTTATTATTAGCATTTAGTTCAGAGAAATTGCTATCATTATGTGAAGTAACTTCCTTTAGAGGTTATTCATTAACCTTAGGTATTTTACTGTGTAATTATAATTGCCAAGTGCCTCAGGCTGGGAAAACCTTTGAACTTCTCAAGGTATTAGGGGACAGCAAAAAAAAAAAAAATCTAATTTTTCTTCCTTTTCCAGTTTAAGTTTTCATTTTGAAGGTACTCCATGTCCCCTCTAGAGGTGTCTGCCTCCCTCGGGGTGAGCCCTCGCGTCCCCTTCTTCCAGGTATCAGGCTGTAGAGAAAGCTGTGGAGGAACCTGCGGTGAGTCTGGCTTCCCCCAATGCAGTAGACCAGACTGAAACTGTTCCTTCTTTGTCTTAAGGAAAAATCACGGGGATGGCTATTCAGAAGACATATGTGGTCGGCAGGCACACTTGTGTGTACGTGGGGTTCTGTGAACACGCACAATACCTGGAATTGTATATTGTGCACGACCTTGTTCTGACCCAACAGACGGCTTCATCCTATTGCTCAC
Source organism: Lasiurus cinereus (assembly GCA_011751065.1). Taxonomy (NCBI): domain Eukaryota; kingdom Metazoa; phylum Chordata; class Mammalia; order Chiroptera; family Vespertilionidae; genus Lasiurus; species Lasiurus cinereus. The sequence goes on from JAAGEH010000293.1 coordinate 11,995,576, forward strand.
TCGATGGCTCTTTAAAAACCATTTCTCAGTGCCTGGTCTGCAGGAGCCAGGTGTGCTGGCCATAATGCGCCCTTTATATCAGCATCCTCAGTAGCCATACAATGACCCTTCTGATCTGCCCCATTACCGCATGGTTGCCAACGACTCGGTCTCCACCCCAGTACAACTTCAGGTATGCATTTCACATATATTTTCAGGCCAAAAAAAAAAAAAAAAGGGGCAGCCCCCCCCCCCTTCCCCTCGCTCTTTGTTTCAAGGCAAACAAAAGCAACTGGCATATTTCTTCCCCAACCACGTGCGCAGGCAGCACGGGTGCCCTAAAAAAAGGAAACCTGTTTCCCTCCTCCCAGGTTTCTGGTTTCCCCACCCAGTCTCCCCGCCGTCCCCCCACTCCCCGCACCCAGTCCTTCCGGCCTCCACCCAGCCTGGGCGAAGGGGCCCGACATTCCAGGTAACCTGACTCCGCAGTCAGCAGGGGCGGTGGCTGCTGCTGCGTGGCCACGTGACTGCCCCTGCCCGCCCGGGAAATGCACACCTTGTCAGAAAATAGGGGACAGGTGAGCCCAGAGATACTGTGCGAATCTGAATTTAAAAACACGTCTGCTAAAAAGGGAGCCCGCTTCGGCATCAGACAGCGTCTACTTTGATCATTAGAAATTAGAAGGCACGGCTGGCCCTAGGCTCCTCTGGCAGGAGCTGAGCTGCAGGACAAAGGCTGGAGCTCTGGGGAGGAAAAGGCAGGCTGAGCGGGTTTTATGGGGCTGCCGCGCAAGTCTGAACCGGAGCTCCCGGAGGGCCCGGCTCCTGGTGAAGTGGAGCTGCGGGCCTCGGTCCTGGTCCAGGGTCACCCCCCTGGCTCTGCCGGCCCTTCCTTGCCTTTGATCTGTAGAATGGGAGACTGTAGGGGGGCATGGATAGTCCTTCAAGGTTACGGGGTCTGCTGTTTCCTCCCCACGTAGAGGGCTTGGGGAGAGTTTCTCCGAGCACTGGGAGGAACAGGCTCTCATGTGTAATCTAACGAGCTAGGCCTCCTCTTCCAGCGCCTGTCAATCAACGAACCAGTTCGGAGAGCCTCTGCCAGGGATCCTGTGTGGAAAAGGGAGGGCGTGGCCTCGCTTTAAGGCTATTTATGGTTTAGCTGGGAGGATGGAAGAGGGGAGTATAAAACATGACAATAACATGTACTGAGTGCTTCCCTTGTGCTAGGCTTTGTGCGTCACCCTGCTTTACTCCACAGAACACCCCATCAAGTAGGTCCTCTATTATCATCATCTCCATTTTATGGACATTGAAGCGAGATCCCTTGCCCCAGGTCACACTGTGCAGCAGTCAGGAACCAGCTGCATTTCCCAACCCCCCTTTGGCCTCAGCCTCCCCACTCTGGTTCCTGGACTCTTCTTGCCTTCTCCCTGGGAGGGCAGGAGAATTCCCTGTCCTTATAACATTTTAGGTCCCCACCCCTCCCACTTCCTTTGGGATCCCACATAAGTTCTGTTTCTTCCCCTTCCTCTGTCTTTCTGAATTCAACACTCAGCCCAGTTCATTTCCCCACAGGCGACGTTAACCTTGTACATCATCTTGCTGTCCAAGTAGAGAGAAGAGGCCTGATTCCAAACAGTTAAATGGACAATGAGTGAGACTTGTTGGTCTCTTTAGTCCCTTCCTCCAACGTTCAGTGACCCATTTCCTCTCAGTTTTGCACCAAGCAGTGACCTTCGGGAGGGCAGTCAAGCACAGCCAGGGTTTCCCCACACCCCAAAGGCAGCTCTGACAGCACAGCATCTCCAACTCAATTTGTCACTCATGATGACTAAAGGACCAAACAGAATGCTCCTTCCCAGCGAAGCCAACATCTTGAACTTTTTTAATATTGTGAAACTTCAGCCAATAGGATTTTATGAGTACCGTGGGAGACACATCCTTTGACCTGGTAGATAATCCCACATTTCTGGCTGCTGGGCTAATCACAGCCTCTCCCTTGGGCATGGGTCTGACTGGGAAACATTCTGGTGTTTGGAAAATTCCAGACTGGTAGGAATTAACCCTGGGCCCACTGTTCTTTATGCTGTATCCCCAGCTGACTGGGATTGAGAAGGCCTGGTGATCCTTGTTCAGTATAATTCCATTCTCTCTCTAGCAAAAATATGGGGATCTGGAAATTTGCCAGACTTTGTTTTGTCTTTATTGAGCACCTCTGTGTGCATCACTTAGTGGTAAAAATAATGGAAAGAACAGAATAGGAGTTGAGAAATCTAGGTTCTACCTGTCCTAGACAGCATTGGGCCAATTGAGCATGCTAAATCCCGCCCATCTGGGCCTCAGTTTCTTCACCTTTAAGAAAAATAAGATAAAAATTAGACCAGGCCAGTGGTTTTCAAATCAGAGTAGCTCTGCCTCTATCTCATGTACATGGGAATTGTGTGTGTCAGATATTTAAGAAACGGAGAGGCGGGTTGATAACTATTATACACCCACTGCTCCAGAGGCTCTGAGGCTGACAATTCTCCTGAAGGCGTTTGGTGGTGATCATGCTTCTGGAATTGCAGCTGTTTAGATTGGCAGAGTGATGGATTGCATAAGGGAAAGGAGTGGAAGACCAGGCTGGGAATAAGGTTTCATTCTGGACTTGGGATCACCATGGGTGCTGGGCCAAGGAGTCTGGACATTGTTTCATTGGAATTCAGGAGCCACCAATGGTTTTGAAGGCAGAGTTTTGTCAGTTATGATTTTTACGCCGCTGTAAGAGACCTGTAAAAGAGTGGCTTAAGAACAGAAAAGTTACTTCCTTATAAAAGTCTCTGGAGATGGGCAATTCAAGGCAGGCGTATGAGCTCCATGCATTGTCAAGGTCCAGGCCCCTCCTAGTTTTCTGCTTTTCCATTCTAGTCAAGCAGGCTTTCACCCCACAGTTGCCTCATGGTCTAGGCTGGCTGCCGGACTCCACCCATCAGGCGTGCATTGCAGGCCACGAGGAGGAAGAGAGAATATGGAAAATGCAAAGGGGTGGGCAACCCAGTTGAGTCAGCCCACTTTCATCAGCCTTCCCAGCAGTCCCAGACAACCCATCTTCCCACTTCTCATTGGCCAGAACAAAGTCTCACTGCCACACCTAGTGTCAGGGGAGCTTGGGCAGTGTGCACCATTTTCTGGGACTTGCTAAAAGGCAGGGGTCTGTTACTAAGAAGGAAGGGAAAATGGGTATTGGAAGGAAGCTAGTGGTCTCTGCTATGGAGAATGAGCACAATCCTGCCCTGGATTCCTCTGTCTGGTGGCAGTCAAGAGGATACCTTGGACTCGGTGAAGGGAAGAAGGCCTGAGCTGGAGTAACCCTAGGAAGGCGGGTTGGGGAGGAGGAGGGCCAGCAGTATAGTCTCAGTTGACAGGATTTTGTCAGCTGGGCATGAGGGAGTGGAAGGATGCAAAGATCACACCCAGTTTTGGGACCATGTGGGAAGGAAGCTGGTGATGCCAGTGGCTAAAATAAGGAAGCTGGAAGAGGACCAGTTTTAGGAAAGGGGGTCATGAATTAGAATTTGGACCTGTTGAGTTTGTGGTACTGGTGGTACACCAGGACTGGAGCTTGGGGGCATTTCAAGTAAATATTAGGTTCACCTAGTTTTTAAAATCTTATTATCTAGGATGTCCTAGCATCTCAGATGCTTTATTGGACTTCCTAAGTTGTTACATAGGGACATTCTGTAGAAGATGATGGAGGAGGATACTGGGGTTACCTCTTCCCTACCGAACCGCTCCATAGAGGTTCTCCCCCATCACTGGGCTGAAGGATCCTGAGAGTTATGACAAGGAAGGTATTCCAGGTATTTTGATATTCCAGGCAAATGCATGTTTCTTAAGGGGGTTTCTGCCCAGAGGCCCCTGTGATCTTCCACCGTGGTTAGCTCAAATATGGGCCGAGCACAAATTCTTCAGTTCCAGTCCAGAGACATTTCTTAGTCACAGATTCCCTTTCAGTCTGAGCCTCCACGAGGTCCCAATTGACCTTCCCTGTCTCAAACCCACTGTTAGCAGTGCATAGGCTAAGTGGGGGGCTGCCTTGTATATAGTAGGGATGTACATAGAGCCATATGCAGTGTCCCTAGTTCAAGAGAACAACTCACAATGACAGTGGAGGGAGGACCCCACTGAGTGAAGACCGGGAACAAGTTTAATAGTAAAGGTAGTCAAGGCATCAAGAATTAAGGCAAGGAGTCCTGAGCTCAGGGAGCAGAACTGAAATCCACTGAACGCAGAGCATTCTGGGAATGCTCTTAGCACATTTTGCCTGGGTAAAAGCCACTCCTCAAAAGAGACAACCTGGGTCAGATAACTGCAAGTGAGGGCCTTAAAAAGACACACTCAGTGAGAGAAGAGACAGCAGCATCCACTCAGCCTGTGTATGGTGTAGAGTTAGTTACTAGTATGCCTGGAGCAGAAACCTAGACTTTAGGATGTTGAAGGCATTCTTTCGCTGTCTCTGGCTGAAGCTATTGCTGCTGAGGTGCATGGTAGCAGTTCTGAGCACCTGTCCATTGTTTATGATGCTGTTCACTCTACCCGGAAGCTTTTAGTATCTTCTCAGTTTGCTATAAATCTTTTATTATTCACTGTGCCGCTCACTTAATGAGCCCACACCTGTGTCCTTTAGGTAGGGGGCATTTTCTCATTATGTCTTTGGCAGTTTCTTCCATGATATATTCTCTGTTCTCTCTTTTTAGAAATCCTATTAGTCCCATGTTGAAAATGCTAGACATCCCTTTCTACTTTTCATCCCTTAGCTTTCTATTCTGTAGATCTTAGTGTATTGCCTTCCGGATAAGGCAATTAAAACATTTTTTTTTTCGTCAAAGTGTGCTTACGTTGAATGACCAGGGTGGGGATGGAGGAGGATTTGGGCACTGAGACTTTGGTTGGGAAACAGGCTGCCTTTTCCCCTCACTCGCAGCTGGTCATCATCCTCATGGCTCTGGTCTTCTGTGTGATGGATTCAACTGAGGTTCTTTGGCTTCTTGAATTTCTGAGGAAACTCAGCTCTTGCAACTTTCTGTGTCTGTGGCTTAGAGCCTAATGTTTCTGCTTCTGGTCAGTAGAGTCACTAAGAAATTGAAGAAGTGGGTGATTACAAGGGAATAGCCTATTGTAATGCGTGCACCTAGAGTGGTTGTATTCTAAGTGGATGGTGATGACTTGGTTGTCTGGCCCCAAGCAGCTGACTACCTAGGTTTCTTGAATGAAGTTGCTTTTCTGAGAGAAGCTTGGGTTAACCCGAGTCTTAGAATACTTTCACTGGAACAGCATGTTGGCATGACACAACTTTTAAAATGTGTGCTTGTTTATTGTATTTTTGAATAGAATTCGAGCATTTTAACAGAATAAACCACAATCATCTTCCATGCCACCCTCTATTGACCAGAGCGCTCTGTGTGGGCTCTTGGCGACCTCGTCTGTCTTCTGATTCTGTTGCTGCTACAGCATCTTGCTGCTTCCATTCTCTAGGCTCCTCTGGCCACCTTCCCTGCCTCTCAGCTTCAGCTTTCCCAAGTCGCCTTCTTCCTCTCCTTCTACCTTGGTGTTTGTCACAGTTGGTGGATATCCAGTGTCAGAATCCCATGAGGCCTCACCCCTCCTGCTGATCAGAACCACTGGGATGGGGTGGGGGATGCCTAGTGGTCTGCCTGCTGCTCCAGCACTCTGGCAGGGGTCCTGGGGCAGGGCCTGGGAGGGAGGAATTCTCTTGCATGCCACGTTCATCCCAGAGCCACAGCTAGCAGCTCAGGGCCTGACGGCTGCTCATCCTTCGCCCTTCCTCTCAGGCAGTTCAGACCCCGAAGGCATCATGCTCCTGCAAAGCACAGGGGCGGTCACCTTTATCTGAAATCTTTTATTTCCAAGTATTCACAGGACACTCCTCTGGGCCATCTATTAGAGTCCCGCCCCACATCCCCCCAACCCCACCTGTCCCCAGGGCACTGGGACAGGACATAGGTCTGAGAGGGAGCTCTGTGGGCAGGTGTACATTGTTAGAGAGAACCACAGGACTGCATTCAGACTACCTGGCTGAGATAGTGCACGCTGTTTCTGTAGTCAGAGGGTAAGTGGGCTTTGCTGTTCTTTATCCCATTTCTTCTAACTAGAGCCCTGGGAGGAGGGAGAGGGGAACCAAGTGGTGAATTCCTGGCAAGAGTTCAGCATTAACATTTGAAATGGAAATGCTGTGGGAACACCCCTCTTACACCTCCCCCCCTCCCACCCCAGATTATGACGAGAAGGAGAGGGGGCATTCACTGGCTGTTGATTATTGCAGAACTGGGTCAGTTGGAGGTCAGGGAGGCAGAGACAGGGAAGGCTGGGGGCTTGGAGGATCTGTGAGAGATCTTTAGAAAGGACACGGGGCTTTAAGAATCACCTTGTTATGCCAGGCCAGGGTGGGCCAGTGGTTGAGCATTGGCCCATGAACCCGGAGATCACAGTTCAATTCCTGGTCAGGCACATGCTGGAGTTGTGGGCTTGATCCCCATAGGGGGTGTATGGGAGGCAGCCAACCCATGATTCTATCTCTCTGTCCCTCTCCCTTACTCTCTCTGAAATCAATAAAAATAAAAGAAAGAAACACATTGTGGGAGGAGCAGATCACTGCACTGTTCAAGCTCTGCCTGTGAAGCCCTACGGATGTCATAGGCAACCCCCAGGAGCGAGCAGTGAGAAGACTTGCACTAGGAGAGCCAGGTCACTGCTGACCAGACCTGCCCTAGACGCGCCTCCTTTTAGTACTTGAGGAAGGAATGTCTCATTTACCACAGAGTGGCCTGGAGTGGCCCCTCGGCTTCACAGGTTGTGCGGGGTCCCAGGGGATGTACTGCTTCCTCCAAAGGCTCGCAGCATGGCTGGGAGGCAGGCCTGTTTCTCCAGCTGCCTAACCTCTAGTTTTATCTGTCTCCGGCTGACCTCTTAGTTTTACAATGAGTCAGTTTATTTGCTTGTGCAAATTGAGTTTTCTTAGAGAGAAACAGAACAGAACTAGAAAGAGGCCAAGGTTTTGATGGTTTCCTCTTAAGAAAGAGAAACAGCCACGGGCCTGGGCTCCGCAAGACGCTGCTCTTACCAGGACAGTCCGAGTTGGTGGCTTATTTTAATCCCGGGCGGTGAAGTTGAGAGGGCAGAGAAATATCACCTCCCTTGTCGGAGGTAGAGAGCGATCTGCTGGGTTTACAAGCTAATTACTTCTGGATTCCCTGGGAGTTCAGAGAATTTGCTTAGCAACGGGCCTGACTGGCCCCTCGCCCCCTGCGGCCCCCAACTTTACTGCACTTAACCAGTGGGACGATCGCGTGGGTTTCTCACTAAGCAAGGACTAAGCATTTTGGGAAAATGGTGCCAGTCTTTTCCTCGATGGGACCCGAGCCTGAAACCTAGTCCAACAAAACGGGGGAGAACAAGCCAAAAAAAACCTTTTTAAGAAACAGCACAGGCAGTAGGAAATCATACTGGTCAGGGCTTGTTTTCCTGGCTCAGCGCCTCATTCCAACCTGTTGCAATCAGCTCTGGAGTGTCTATAGGGACACCCCGGTGCGGGCCCCTCGGAGGAAAGGAACTTTTACATCTCTGTTTGACTGGGCTCTGTGCCAGGGGCTAAGTTCAAAGTGCAGTTTCCAGTAATTTGCTGGGCCTCTCTGTGGGTTTGATAGGCCAGGACAGAAGCCTGCAAGCCCAAGTAATATTTCCTGATTTCTGTCATTTCTTAAGGAGAGAGGGAAGGCTGCGGAGGGATAGGGCTGAACACTTGTGTTGGTTCTGAGAGGAGAGGGGGACGGGAGAGGCCTCCCGGGCCTGGCCACTTGGCCCGGGGCTGGTGGGCAGCTCCCTCCCTGAGAGGCCCGAGGTGCCCACCCGCCAGCCAGACCCTTGGTTGATTTACTGGTCTTGTTTGCAGCTATAAAGTTGTTGGATAATGTTAACATGTTCTTGTTTTCTCATATCTGTAGGATGAAAGTGAACATTTTTATAATGCTCCCCTCCTCACCACATTTCAGTTCCCTGGCGTGAGACATGTGGGCTTGATTAAAGGGGAAACCCTACAGAAACGTTCCATTTTACACTCCCTCAGCCACCCCCTTCTGAGGACAGGGTCCGTCTTCCTGTCGTTTCATCTTTGTGTCTCTCCCCTGAGGACCCGATTTGGGATGAATCCTTATTAAATCATGGGGTGGGGAGCAGGGAATCGCATTTCCAGAAAGTATTTGGTAGGACTGTGTAATCACCATGTCAGGTAGGGGCTCATAGGATGGCTGCTCTATTGATCACAGTTTCTTTTCCCATAAGGACTTGTGTGTGTGTGTGTGTGTGTGTGTGTGTGTATTTTTTTTTTCTTTCAGAGAAGAAGGAAGAGGGAGAGAGAAATGGAAACATCAGTGATGAGAGAGAATCATTGACTGACTGCCTCCAGCACGCCTCCCACTGGTGATGGAGCCCGCAAACCCCGGCATGTGCTGTGACCAGGCATCAAATCGAACTGAGAACTCCCGGTTCATAGATCGAAACTCAAGCACTGAGCCACGCCAGCTGGGCAGGACTTGTGTTTCAGAGTGTTTGCTCTGGTCCCTGTAGCCACTTGACTTGGAAAAGACTCAGGGGAGCTGGGGAGGCCTTAGGCACAGTGGACAGAGGAGCAGAAGGAGCTGAGCTGGACTCTCCAAGGCTCTTTTGCCCCGGCATCAAGGGCAGTCACCTTTAGAGCAGCCCCTACCTCTAAACACCCCTTCATCCACAGAATGAAAACCAGACAAACCCCCCAGGCCAGGACTGCAAAGGCATCTGGAAATAGCCCCTGGGAGTTACTCTTCCAATCCCCTCCATCAGGGGATTGGAAGAGTAACTGCCCTACTTCTTCAGTTCTCCCACAGTAGGCTTCTTTTCATTTGCTAATTTGCTCAGAAAAGCAACTATCTGAGCTGCTTTTCCACTAACCTGGAAACTTGGATTATAGCAAATTAACATTATAGCATGATCCCACAGCAATGTGGAGCTGGTGATGGTGGAGCGAATGTTGGTGAGAGTGGGAGCAGAGAATTTACCGGAACAGGTGTTTTCTGTGCTCGTTTCAGAAATGCTAGTATAAAGCTATGTTGGTATGAAATCTTATTTAAATATTTTTATTAGAGGATTTGGTGCTATTTGAAACCATCTAACTAGGCATCTGTATGGTGCCAAAAGAACTAGTTAAACATTTAAAAACAAGATGAGGGACAGTCAATTGTATGGACTTGTATTACCCAAATAATGCATTGATATGATTTCCCCCCCTCCCCCACCTTTAATGAACTGACTGTACTTTTTTAACTCATATGAATGAATTATTTGTGTTTGCAATGTGGAATGGAACAGTATTTCACCTGTCTTCAATTACAATGAAAAAACAGCTTGTGACTTGTTGTCTAGGAAACCAGGCCCTCAGCTAACTCTACAGGTCAGTGTCAGGAGAGGAAGGTAGAGATGGATGCACGTCTTCTTGCCCAGTGACTCCTCACATCACGGCACAAGGAGAGGGGGTAGGTTAGATTCTTGAATGCAGTAAGGACAGCTGTATCATTATCAGACAGCTCTCTCAAGGCGGGGCATGGATTTCCTACCACTTCTCTGGTGATTACACCTCTCTGTTCAAAAGTAGATGTACCTGCAGAAGACCTTGGCTTTCCAATTAAAGCATGTAATCCTTGCTTTCAGTTTCTGTATGTGCTCGGGATGGGGGTGTGATGAGCCACACATCTCCATGTCGATAATGTTTGGCTTCCGGAGTTTATGGAGACGGCATTGGCAGGCTCACTTACTCACAAGGCATCCTGAAGGTCCGTGATACATATACTTTTCATCCTGTGTGTGAGAGCAAGCCCCAACGACCTCTATGTGACTCGACCTCTATGCGATTCGGTGATTCTTCACACCTCTGATGGGTGCAGACAGTGAACTTTACACAGCCAACTGAGGGTTGAGGAAAGTGACTAGCGAAGATCTAAGAAAATGGAAGTTCTTTGCTACCTGACCCAATTGAAGTGGGGATTGAACCTGCCACCTAGGTATATGCCCTTGGCCGGGAATTGTAACCCTTCATGCAAGTGCCAGTGCTCTACCACTGAGCCACCGCAGCCAGGGCCAGAAGTTATTTTTAAACAGTTTTTTAACCTTGTATTTTGTACCCCATCAATTTATGAAGAACTCTACAGAGTCACTTAGCCTTGTGAAATCTACACACGATGGAGGATGTTGTAGGCTGAAGTGCTAGGTGAGGATTCGAGAATCTGTATGTGAAATAATCACAGATTCAGTTTTGCTTTTATGCTATGCTTAGGATATTGTGGAAATATTTTTTAGGCTGCCATGCTATAAGAATTAATAGCTATTTATTAACTCTTTTGGGATAAGCACTCATCACAGGCCTAGAGCATTTAAATGAACAGTATAAAATGAATGATGTAAACAATATATTTACTAAGGTGTGAGCAGCTACATAAATGAGTGGGTATTCTATGATTACAGAAATTGAAAAATTAAAACCATTGGGAGCCAATTATTTATATTGCAGAAGCATTCTTCACAGCAAGAGAGACTGGCTTCAGGTCACCTGTGGGAGGTGTTCCTAGGTCCTCTCATTGAGGCTGCTCTGCCGGATATTACAAACCACTTCCCACACTCTTCCTTTCTACCCACACCCACTTTTTCTTTTTCTTCTTCTTCTTTTTTTTTGTCTGGACTCCTTTTTTCCTATTCAGTGATCCCAAAGCCAACATAACAGGTAGGTGGGAAGGAGGGACTAAAATGTAACAAATATCTCCTCTGTTTTACTTATATTTTCTCATTTAAATCTCACAACACCTTCTGAAGTGAGTAACTGAGAGCATCCTACTTTGAAGGTGATGCTCAGAAATTTTAAATAACTTGCTGTGAGTCCCCCAGCGGGAAGGGAGAGGGATTTACATTCAGATTTGGGCAGTCTTGCCCAGCTTCCCCTCAAGTCTGACTACATCATCTCATTGGTAGCGAGTTCCTCCAAATATATAGAAAAATATGGTTGAATTAAGGAACATCTGTTGCATAAATCAAGGAACACCTGAGTACTTTTTTTTTCATGTGTCTATGAATGCTAGAGTTCAAGGGTCATTCTTGTAGTACATACAGTTCCAGAAAAGCTACTCTTTAATGCATGTCACCTTATTCTTTATTTTCAAAATAATCCCAGACATCTTAGCCAAAAAGCTACGCATCCAGGCTGCACTTTTAAATTTGTCACTACACTATCCTTGTGAAAACTTTGACTCAATTATTTTCGCTCTCCAATATGTCTAATACCACCATAGCCTACTAACCGTGGCTGGAAATAGCAAGTCATTATGATGTCTGAATTAGCATCCAAAACACACTGGGTTTCTTCCAGGGTTCCCATATCTATTATTGTTAAAACATATAACTTTTAAAACTCAAATGGTTTTCCCAAGCCAATTCTCTAATCACAGACATAAATTTCACTCCATTAAGGAAAGGAAACCAGGCAGTATGACTAAGGTTAGGAATATGATCAAATTTCAAGGGAGGAAAAAAAAAAGATGAGGCATGGAATTCTTTCCATTGCTTCTGCTTGTGAAACATGGTTCAAATAAAGCCCTGCTTTCCTGTGCACAGAAAGTGTGCAGCCTCTCAAGTGAGATGTTGGATGGAGGCGTGGAGGCTGCCATCTCTCTGGGTGATTTGACAGAGAAGGGTGTCTCCGGCTCCCCACTTTCCTTGGAATGGCCAAAGGGGTCCTGGAACCTGTGAGAGCCAGGAAGACAGCTCTCTCCTTTCTGTAGCTCAGGGCAGTTGGAAGTGATGGAGCTCCATTTTCTCCTGTTGCATATTTATGAATCCTCTAAACAATGACCATCCGGAGAACTTGCGATAACCAGGCCAGCCTATCAGTGAGGAAAGGGGATGTGGGTTGAAGGCTAGCTCCATAGGCTGTGGAGGGTGAGTACTGTGGTCTTCTTTTGATTGCTGCTCCTGAAAATACCCCAGGCCTCAAGGCTTGTTTTTTAATACTTATCAGAATTTTTCTTCATAGTCTTTTCAACCTATTACCTGACTTGCTTCCTTGCTATTCTTAACTGTGTTCAGTTATTATTTAAAAATCCCAACTCTTAAAATAAAAATAAAATAAAAATGCCAACTCTTACTCTTTCTATTAAGAACATGAGATGAGACAGTTTCCCCTCCCAACCTCAGAGACAGGGCATAAGTTTTCCCTAGAGACTTCCGTGAGGTACACGTTCTTCATTTCATAGACATAGCCAT
>JAAGEH010000293.1:12008290-12269891 GCA_011751065.1 Lasiurus cinereus
GTGTGTGTGTGTGTATGGTTTTCTAACGTATACAAAGTGATATAAAGTAATTTTTGATGCTTACTTTCTAGCCAATCAACATTCATAGATGTTGAATTTTAAGTAGGTCAGCATAGTTAGACAAAGACAGCTGGTTTAAAGTTCTCTTAGTGAATCAAAGGAAGACAAAAGTTAATCTTTTAAATCTGTATTTCTATTGTGGGTGAAAATGTGGGGAGGGGGGAGGATCTGTATTTCTGTTGTTGGAAAAAAGTTTATTTCTAAATATCAGTTATTTATATTGTTGGTGGAAATGAGATTTGTATTTCTATTGTTGGTAGAAAAGGAAACAGGCCTTTTAGGAAGCAAAATAGCAGTAATTATTAAAGTTAAAAAAAAAAAAACCTGTATCATTCAACCCACCAACTCCACAACTGGGGATCTGTATCAGATAAAAATATCTGTAGTTCTCACCAAGTGTCTCTCAATCACATTACCCTATTTTAATTCTCTTTATATGACTGAATGACATTATCTTCTATTTTTCTTGTTGTTCGTTTGTTCGTTCATTCATTCATTCATTCATTCATTCATTCTCTTTTCCCCCAGAATGAAAACAAAGACTGCATCTGTCTCTCCACAATTATAAATTCAGCATCTGGCACAGAGTAGGCCCTCATTAAGTATTTGTCGAATGAAAGAAATAAAGACACCCATAGATCAGGATGTGTGTCCATGGATATTTATAGCAGCATCCTCTTAGTGGGAAAAAACTGGAATTAAAAACAATGCCCATCAGTGAGGGACTGGTTGGGAGCCACACACTCTGGCTAAGCAGCTTGGTGTGGGTGTCAATGGCATGGTTTTAGCATCAGTCTGCCTGGACTTTGATCCCTATATTTATATTAAATGTATAAAGAATGGCCTGTGGAAAGCTTCTATGTCTAAGTTTTCTCATGTATAAAATAAGGACAATAGTGCTATCAACCTGAGGAATTATACTTTTTGACTTGTAAATACACCTATATGGCCAACCAAAGGTCTTGCAAACACAGGCAAATGGACAACAAAGTTCTTGAACACGGAGAGAAGGGAGTCACAAATGCCCCTATCTGCAAATAATTCATCCTCTGAAGGCTCCAGTGGTTGAGTTATTAACAGACATGGATTCACTTGCACGTGGAGTTCATCCTTGTAGCCACCACGCTCAGTGCCTGACTGCTGTCCATCCTTGGCCCTTTTGGGCAATTCAGACCCAGCAGGCGTCACGCTCCTGCTAAGCACCAGAGGCTCCCCTCCAGTGGTCACCTTTATCTGAAATCTTCTATTTCTAAGTATTGGCAGGGACTCTTCTCTGTGCTGGCTGTGATCCCTCAAACTTGCCATCTATTGGAGTTAGGTGTTTCCCCCCAGGTCACTGGAAGATGAGGACACAGGCCTGAGGGGGAGCTCTGTGGGCAGGTGTGCGTTGTTGGAGAGAACCACAGGACTGCATTTGGACTACCTGGCTGCCATAATTAGTGCACACTGTTTCTGTAGCCAGGGGGTAAGTGGGCTTTGCTGTTCTTTATCCCATTTCTTCTACTAGAGCCCTGGGAGGAGGGAGAGGGGAACCAAGTGGTGAATTCCTGGCAAGAGTTCAGCATTAACATTTGAAATGGAAATGCTGTGGGAACACCTCTCTCACCACCCCCTTCCCCCCAGATTATGATGGGGGTTTCTGTGTGCCATTCACTGGTTGTTGATTATTGCAGAACTGGGTCAGTTGGAGGTCAGGGAGGCAGGGACAGGGGAGGCTGGGGGCTTGGAGGTAGAACAGGCAGCTCTGAGGATCTGTGCAAGATCTTTAGAAAGGACATGGGGCTTTAAGAATCACCTTGTTATGCCAGGCCAGGGTGGGCCAGTGGTTGAGCATTGGCCCATGAAAGAGGAGGTCACAGTTCAGTTCCTGATCGGGGCACATGCCTGGGTTTTGGGCTCATTCCCTGGTAGGAGGTATATGGGGGGCAGCCAATCGATGTTTCTATCTCTCTATCCTTCTCCCTTCCTCTCTCTAAAATCAATAAAAATGTTTGTTTGTTTTTAATAAAAGAAATACATTTTGGGAATTTATCAAATTATGGAAGGAGCAGATCACCGCACTGTTCAAGCTCTGCATGTGAAACCATATAGATGATTTGGGAGGGAGCAGTGAGAAGAATTGCACTAGGAGAGCCAGGTCACTGCTGGCCAGACCTGCCCTGGACTCGCCTCCCTTTTAGTACTTGAGGAAGCAATGTTTCATTTACCACAGAGTGGCCTGGAGTGTCCCTTTGGCTTCACAGGTTGTTCTGAGTCCCAGGGGATTTACTGCTTTCTCCAGGGATCTCCAGCATGGCTCTCTAACCTAGTTTTATCTGTCTCTTGTGAACCTCCTGATTTTACTATGAGTTTGTGGAGAGAAAGGAGTCACAAATACCTAATATCTGCAAATAACTCAACCATTGAAGGCTTGATGGACTCCACATCTCATATTTTCTTAAAATACCACTTTACTCATGCCAGGGCTTTGTTCTAAAACCCCTGCTCCTCTGTGTCACTTAGTAGATATAGTTGAAAATCTGTAGCCCAAGTTTCAAGGATCAGGATACTTTTGCTAACTTTCTCACCATTTCTTTACAAAGGCTCTCTGCCTCAGTCGGGGTCATCCCAGTGTCCACTCATACTTCTCCTTCCCTTTGTTCATGCCCTTCTCCTTCTCTTTCTCTGTCCTGAATCTTACTCATCCCTCAAGCCTTGGCTCAAGTCCATCTTCCCTGAAAGGATTGAATGATCCTGGTCCGCAGGGTCCCCTCAGCCTCCTCCCAGCCTCTTGAGGATGAAAATACTTTTCATCCCTGTACCTCCATGGTTCCTAACATGCTGACTTGGGTATAGTTGACAGACAGTAAATATTTGCTGATTGATAGATATTTATAGGTATTTTCTGAAAGCCAAAAGTATGTAGTTATCACATGATTAATGTAAGTGCTGAAGTCCTTATGTAGAACCAATTTATTTGCCTATAAGCTTATCTATCTAGATAAGAATGCCTGCCTACACACACAGAGAGAGAAAAAAACCCAAACTTTAAGAGCCTTTCAAATCCTTGAAAATATATATGTACTCAGTGATATGAATCAATATTTGCAATAAACAGGATGAAATGAAAATGAAGCTGAATGAGAGACATTTAATTTTTGAGAACTAGAAAGAGTGAAATATTAATAAAGATACTATTAGCTAATACTTATATGGTATTTGTTTATCTTAGGCTTTGATTTTTTAAATTTTTCTTTATGAACCATTTACATTTCTAAACATACTCATTATCACTTTTATAATTTTTAATAAAACAATTGATTAGACAGAGTGATTATAGATTTTATTCCCTTATCTCTCTGAAAATCTGTCTATATGCTTAAAAAATTTTATCTTTGTTCAAAGGAAAAAATGGGACACCTCTATAACATTTATTATGAGCTAGTTTGTCTAAGCTATACTATATATATATATATATATATATGCACATTTTACAAAGGATGAAACAGCACTGAATTAGCTCCTACTTGTACTGAGTTTCTTTAAGTTGTTTAATTGGAATGTGAATAATTTTCTGAGTTTTGACTTGTACATTTACCTATATGGCTACATTTGCATAAAGGATGAACCCATGCACTTTGTAGATCATATGGCTATGATTCTGCTTAAGGTGGGATTTAAAAGTAATAAAGTTGGTTTAAAGAAAAGCAAATATATCCCAAGACAAATTTTCTAAGGTAGATGTTTTCTGAAGAAGAGGGTATTTATGTTGACTCTCTGCCACTACCTTCCTCTCAGAATGTTTTTAAAAGTCAGTCTCCCTTATTAATAATTACATCTGGTTTTAAGGCAAAGAGAGCTTTAGTCTCTTCCTCACTCAAGTCATCTCAGCTGTGTATGATGTTTTTTAACCCTCAAAGCCTGAAGATGTCTTCTAGCAAGGGTTGCTCAAAAGAATTTTGTAATAGTCTCCAAAATTTCAAGACAAGATTTCTAAAAATTACAACATCTTGTTACCCACATTCTGGAACGACCAAGCCATTATTCAAGATGGGACAGAAACAAGAGAGGAATCCAGGCTGTTGACTCTAGTCCACTGTGTTGTCCACTGTCCTACAGGACCCCTAGGTGGGCTCTGGGAGAGAAAGAGCAGGCCCTAGGGAATGAAGATACCCATGTGCCATAGACCTGCCCCTCCTCTTCTTTGGGTGCAGCAGATGGCGTGTCAAAATGGAAAACCCAAAGATCCATCAGTCATTATAGTCTATTGGCTGTTGAGTGTGGTAGAGAAGAGGTGAGTGGATTTATACCACACTCCTCCTTAAGAATACCATTTCTCAGGAGCTAATCTGACAGTTTGAATGCTCAAAAACTCTGGCTGGGCTTTATTCAATTTTGTGGACCTTACAAGTCATAAAAGCTAATGTTTAAGTGTACACAGTATATCAGGAATTATTCTAGGTACATTACTTATATCCCCTCACCGAGTCCTCAGAACAGCCCACCAAAGCAGTGACTGTTTGTATCATTCCTATTTCATAGTTGGAAATCTGACTTACAGAGGGGTTACATATATGCTGTAATTTGCCCCAGATCAATAGCTATTAGGTAGCTGAAGTGGGATGCAAACTCAGGCAGTTTAGCTTCAAACATTCATCAATTAAAAATTCTAATATGGAAAATTGTGCATACACACGAAGGTACAGAGAAGGGGCAATGAACCCCCATTTACCACCTCCCAGCCACAATTGTTAACTCAGAGCCAAGTTTGTTCTATCTGTATCTCTGTCTACTTCATGGTCTTCCACTCCCTTTCCTGGATCATCATCAAGGAAACACAGACATCTGATCATATCAATAAATATTTCAGTAAGTATGCTAAAATAATAATGTCTTAAAGAAACCCAGGTTCTTTTCATAAGATGCTCTTAGTACCTGTTGTCTCTCTTCTTGTGGCATTAGCAGCTGTGAATCTTATTGTCTACATCTGGGATATTCTAATGCTAGTGTTTCTTCTTCACTTATTTGCCGGAATATTAGCTATTTGATTATCTTGATGGGCATCTTGCATAGGAAAGGCCAGACTGATGCCAAATTTACAGCCATTTCCCTCTTTTTGTTGTTGTTGCTAGTTTCAATGAGTTGGTTTTCTTAATGCCAGCCAAAGCTGATCACTTACTTTTTAAAAAAGTATCATAATAAACATATATACTTGTACATATATTTGGTATTTATTTAATGGATTTTTCTTATTAATACTCAGGTTGTTCCACTTTGGCTGGTAGAAGCCTCTTCAGGTTAGGTTCTTCCACAGCTCCCTTTTTTTCTGTTCTGACAAGATATTCTAGGCTCACTTTGTGTAGTTCTTGTCCGAAGCTAGAAAGTAGGTGTTTTTCCCAGGAGCTGGTATTCCTTGATAGGAAATAGTATTCTTTAGAGACCACAACCTGCATATTATAGGTGTTCATTGCTATTGGATTGATCATAGTTCTATCAACCCTTCCTCTCTGCTTCTCCTCCTTTCCTTCCCTTTTTTTCTTTTTATAGAAAGAAAATAAGTTCTTACTGGTAACTACTTGTTTGTCTTCTATTTCTATATACATTTATATATAAATAATAATCATTTCAGAATAACACTGTAAAATATTGTAAAATATTAGTGGCCCCATTCATGAATGAAGATTCGTGCAAGACTGGGCCTTCTTTCCCCTGGCTGCCAGCACCACCTTTGCTCTGGCTGGAGCTGCCTTTCTGCCTTCCCACTCTGCTCAGAGGCCTGGAGCAGCTGGGTGGTGCAGAATGCCTGCATCCTGCTTCTACCATGGCACTCTGTGCCTGTGTATTCAAATTAACCTTTCATCTTTGTTGGGTTAATTTGCATACTCACTCCTGATTGGCTGGTGGGCATTGCGAAGGTATTAACATGTTACCCTTTTATTAGGTAGATTTTGAATTTATTTTGCAGTTCTTTTTATTGTTAGAGTTATACCACTAGGGATGTATAGTGAAATTATTGTCCTTTTTTGTTGTGGTAAAATTGGTATACAACATGATATGTATTTTAGCTATACAACATCATAATTCTATATTTGCATACACTACACATTGATCACCATGGTAAGTCTAGTTACCATATGCTTTGCCCTCCCCCCAGGCCTCTTCCTCTTTGGGAACCACCTGTTTGTTTTTGGTGTCTATAAGTTGGTTTTTGTTTTGTTCTGTTTGTTCATTTAAAAAAAAATCCCACATACAAGAGAAATCATTCATATTTGTCTTTCTTTATCTGACTTAATTTACTTAGTATAATACCCGCAAGGTCAACCCATATTGCTACAAATGACAATATATCCCTCCTTTTTTTAAAAAAAAATATATTTTATTGATTTTTTTACAGAGAGGAAGGGAGAGGGATAGAGAGTTAGAAACCTCGATGAGGGAGAAACATCAATCAGTTGCCTTCTGCACGCCCCCACTGGAGATGTGCCCACAACCAAGGTACATGCCCTTGACTGGAATTGAACCTGGGACCTTTCAGTCCTCAGGCTGACGCTCTATCCACCGAGCCAAACTGGTCTTGGCCCTCCTTTTTTTTTATGGCTGAATAGTATCCCACTGTGTGTGTGTGTGTGTGTGTGTGTGTGTGTGTGTGTGTGGGGTATATCATCTCTTCTTTCCCATTTATCCAATGATGGGCATGTAGGTTGTTTCCATATCTTGGTTGTTTGTAAATAATGCTGCAGTGAACGTAGGGGTGCATATATCTTTTTGAATTAGTGTTTTTATATTCTTCAGATAAATACACTGAAGTGGGATTGCTGGGGCATGTGCTAGTTTTAATCTTACTTGTTTTCAGGAATCCCCATCCTGCTTTCCAAGTGGCCATACCAGGTTGCAATCCCACTAACAGTGCACAAGGCTTTTCTTTTTTCCATATCCTCTCCAACACCTGTTATTTCTTGTCTTTTTGATAATAGCCATTCCAGCAGGTATGAGGTGATACCTCATTGTGGTTTTGATTTGCATTTCCCTGATAGCCAATGCTGAATATCTTCTCTGTGCCTGTTGGCCATCTGTGTATCTTCTTTGGAAAAATGTCTATTCAGATCTCTGCCCACTTTTCAGTTGAGTTGTTTAGGTTTCATGCTATTAAATTATGTGAGTTCTTTATATATTTTGGATATTAATCCATTACTGGCTGTATACTTTACAAATATCTGTATACTTTACTAAATGTGTAAGAAAATGTTTTTAAAAGCTGAAATAAACAACCTACAATTAAACAAAAGAAAAGGATAGGACAGACAGTGACCTGGTGTGAGAGAGGTTGAAACCCATTCTCAGCAGAAACACGGAGGTGCAAGAGGTGACTGCCAGAGGAATGAGGTCAGCAGTCTGAAGTCATGGTGACTCTCCCCTTCTGGACAGGCTCTCCTGTAGAAGGATGAGAACTGTCCATCGAAGGCCTGGGAAACAGGGGCAGGTCGAGGAAATGCTAGAGGTGTATCACACAGGGCTCCACAGGGCAGCAGTGTGGGCTGAGGTTTTATTACAGGAATTAAACCTTGCACAATTATGGGAGGATCAGGGGACAAGAAGGTCCAGAAAGTGGAGTTGGAGGATCAGAGAAGGAGTCATCCCCTTAAGAAATGACTTAAGCACTGGCCGAGGTGGGCAGGTCAGGACTTGCAGAGAAATCTGAGAAGAGGAGCCCATGTGGCCGTTGAAGTGGGACTGTGAGGGGAGCTGGGGGTGTGTCTGTGGGAAGTTGCTGCCTCTGAATAGCCTGGTGGTGGACCGCCGTGGGTCAGCAGGACCTAAATTGGGAAGAAGAGCTAAATGTGGAGTAGAGGACAGTGAGGACAATGGGACCTGCCAGGCTCCTCTGAAGACTTTGCTGTTGCCTCTCCAATCTTGCTCCAGCTCCTCTTTTGGCAACTCTAACCCAGAACCTAGAGGGAGGGGAATTCTGGGAAATGTAGCTAGCCTGACCACACTGACCATAGCAAACCCAGCTTTAAAAGAGGCAGGCTTTTCTTCAGGAAAAAGAGAGAAATAAGGGGGAGATTTTAAATCTGTCCAATGTGAGATCTCTGTAGATAGCTGGGGACGTCCACATGGCAGGGATATTGTAGATGGATCCTCACCCTGGGCATTCTGTTTGTCTGGAGTTTAAAAAGAAATTCTATCAAATCTACTCGTCTACCCACATCTGGACCTGGATACTCTGTACCTCAATGTCTATCCATTTTCCATGAACTGGTAGTTAGATTTAGAGACTCCATCTAAATTCAGATTAGAGTTTTTTAAAGTGAGAGTAATTCTAAATATGTGCCCAGTCATATCCATGTCACCCTCTTTCTGTGATGTTAGTGCCACTGACAATCCCTCCTTCATCTGGGAAAACCAGGGCTCGCACCCTCTTTGCTAGTGCCTTTTGTATGAAGAGTAACCAAACCTTCACAATTCTGGGCAGAACAGGCGTGGTATAGAGCAGAAGGATCATGCACACATGTTCTCAGGAGCATGTGTACTGGTGCACCCATCCCCACACACGTGTCCTCGGCAGGAGGCATTATTCTGTGCGATGGTAAGAGGGCCTAGGTGATCTTCTCAGTCAGCATGGAGGAGGCCAGCTGGAAGCGAGCAGATATAGGAAGCGGAGGATCTGTGTGTGCCAGAGACATCACAGCCCAGGGGGTAGGTTCTCCGGTTCCTTTATCCTCACACTGTGCTTTTGTACTCTGCCTCCTGGGGATAAAACCAGATCCCTCCGGGCTGGGCCACGAGGCAGGAGGGGCAGCAGGAAAGGGGCCCTGAGCAGCTGGGCCTGTGAACTGAGGGATCAGGCGTTTGCTTTCATGGCCCGGGTGCCAGCCCAGCCTGGGGACCTGGGCGAAGGTGCTTTGATGCTTCCCCTTTATGGAAGTCCATAAATACAATGTGGTGGAGTTCATACAGGACCAGACTAGTTCGGGAACTAAATCACCTGTAAGTCTTGATGGAGATTTTCCTCAGCGGAGATGGAACAAGCGCCTTTGCTGAGGAAGGAGAGCCAGGTATTACAGAGTCTTAAACTGTTTACACTTTGGAACACGCTTTTATTGCCTTCCCAAGTTAAAAGGCCTCCCCCACCCGCCTTGTTATTTCCTATGGTTTCAGGTTTATCCCCTGAAAGAAGGCCGGATTTTTCTGCCTTATCGTTTCTCCAAAACAGAACTTCCTATTGACACTCAACAAGTACCATGGGCTGGAAGGATCCAGAGACGTCTTTCAGGGAAACCCTGGGAACCCCCAGAGAAAGAACAGGTCCTACCTAAATCGTCTTAGCACACCAGAAGCTCTTGGCATTTTTCACTCTATTAATATGTACATATAAACTTGGTATTTTCATGTGTAAAAATGGTTAACTATTAACTATTTCATATGGTTCCACCTCTTAAACCAAGATATATTCAGCAGCCATCCTTGGCATGAATGTATACACGTTTTTCTGAAGGTGAAATTAATTGAAACTGTTATTATTTTTTAAATTTTGAAAAAGCCCCTGTAAAGATAAACAAATGCACTCAATTTGTTTCTTATTCTGTAAAAATATGAGTAATAATACATAACTCAAAGGTTTCATGGGGATTGAGTGAAGCAGACAGGAAAGCAATTTGGGCTGAAAACCTGATACCAGGTGTTGAATAAAGGTTGACTTCTTGGCCTTGTGTTGGTTTAATCTTGATTGCATTTCAGGTGGCCTTTTCCTTGATAATGTGGAGCGAGACCCCCTTTTGGTGGCAAATGCCCTCCGTCCACATCACATGGTAGGATGGGCTGCTTTTGGGAAACCATCTGTGAACCAGTGCCTGTCAATAGCTTATACTTAATAGCTACCATGAGAGGAAAAAAAGAGTTATTTTTCTGAGAAGGGCTGTGGCTGTTATATTGTCACTGTTGGCAAGTTTTATGGACATAAAAATTGCAGTAATCCCGGCTGGACTTCCTTTGCCTCCTCAGCAGTTGAGTGGCTCAGCAGTGCATCGGGAATTCCAACATAATTGTGGATTTTGGTCAGTGAACCTCCGAGGATGGCCCTTTCTCATGAAGCCTCTGTTTGCGGGTTACTTTTATGGGCTTGTAGAACTTTATGCACTGAGTTCCGTGCTTGCATACTTTTAACTGGCTGGAGCCAAGTGAGAGCATTTTGAAATAAATCTGTCTTGGGCAGTATATGGCACCTTCTCTTTGAGTAATAGCTGCTGTCAGATGTGGTTGAACTTTACTTTTTCTTGCCTATGGATTGTTTGCCCAAACATTATAAAGCTAAGAGGTTTTAAATTTTGAAAAAGCCCCTGTAAAGATAAAAGATACAAGATAGTATGTGCTTGCGATTGCTTTACTGATGCTTTAGACGAAATAAAAACAAAAACAACGAAGAAGTTTCTTTGTCAAAGGTCTGGAAAACACAACTTTTGGATAGATTTTTGGGAGACCTGTTTTGCATTAAAATACCAAATAAAACAAAATGATGGATTGTTCTGGCACCGCTTTGGTTGAGCTTATGTGATGAGAACTGTACATATAAGACAGCCAGTTATTGTCATAGCTGACAGATTTGGGGTCCTGTCTACTTGTTCAGCATAGTAACATCTCAGGGGTGAGGAGCTTTTCCAAGATCCTTACCCCAGGAATGTTGCAAACTTTTGTTGTAACAAACTGACATTATCGTTCCAGTTCTATAGATAATCCGTAAGTTGTGGTCTTGCCTGGCACACTGAATCCGTTCCTGTGACTTTCTATGCAGTGCAGTAGCATTATTGACATGGCTTCCTTTATTTTTTTGCAAGTTTGAAAGTTGCCAGAAGGTATTGGTTGGGTTTGAATAGGAATGCAGAGATCTTTGAGTGGAGCAGACAGCTCAGGCAACAAGGACATGCTGTTGCAAAGCGTGTCTTGGGAAGAGCAAGATGCTTCGTCTCTGGGAAGAGTAGGTTATGTCATGGGGTTTTCTGAGAAATAGTGCTGGAAAGGTATTGTGGGGACATGTTTAGAAGGCCCCGAGTACCAAAATAAGGAGCTGGTACTTAAGAATTTTTGGCAATGCAGATCAGTTTTAATCTGCTGATACACATGTTGGAGAGACTCCGAGGGAGGCCAGTCATCTAGAGATGAAGTTTAAATGGGCTGGAGGTGATGACAGGAAGTACCCATACAGATTGCCTTGATTCTGCCACATCACACTTAATACACTTGTAATACAATGTGACATATGTCACTAATGGATCTTATTGTAAACCTGTTAACAGGAAGTGATGGGCCTGAGGTTAAGACTGAGGTCAAATAAGGAGTAAATGCATTAAACATATACTTATGTTTGCAAGGTTGCTGTGAGGAGAGGTTGCCACCACACAGCCACATACCAGCGTGGAGGCTTACCTGAAAGATGATTATTGGAGCCCATCAAAGCCTAATGACACTTGTCTCAGCGTTTCACCGTTTCTAGCATTTTTTTTTTACCTCATTTCCTCCTTACGACATTTTTACTGCATTTCCTCTTTGTGACAGTTCTGTAAGGTAACCGCCAGAGTCCTCATTTTGTAGAAATGGAGGCACATGGAGAATGAGTACCTTGCTCAGAGTAGTCAAGGTGGCAGAAACCAGACCTGAAGCCATGTTCCAGGGTCCACATCTATTTCCTGCCATTTTGTTCTCCTGCCTCAGCTATACTCCAAGATCCATTAATTTGCAATTTAATGAATTTGTTTGCCCATGTGGCCTACTTACATCATTTTCATCATGGGAATGTACATATCCCGCAGCCCTCTTTGTCTTGTACATTAGCCTCTAAGGGCAGTATGAGAATTGTGGTGTGCTTCACTTGCTCATTGTCATTGGCACTGAATGAAAAAGGAGAGAATGTCACCCTGTTTGCATAGAACATATTCAAATGAACCCTTGTAGCGCTTCCAAGGACAGGTCAGAATCCTTAAGCACTGAATAAATGTTAGCTGATGAGCAATGTTCCTGGGAAAAAGAAAGATGCTTAGGAATGTGCTTTAAATGGAACATTAAATGATCCCCTAGTGGCTTGAGATTCACGGTGCTTTTTTCTAAGTGCCTCATTTATGGCAAGGCCCTTGGGAGACCTTAGCGCCTTGAGTTTTATTGTTTGTAACATTCGATATGTTATTTGAAGTAAATTGAAGTATTCTTTTTAATGCTTCTTTCAGTCTCTCCCATTTTTTCCCCCCACCCAAAATAGAATTCTCATTTTAACTTACAGATTAATTCCTGACATTCAGCTGAGCTCACAGGACCAAGGTTTAAGGTCATCATTGAGTTGCCTATATCAAACACTTGATAAGGACATGATTTGATGATGATGAAATCCTGGACCAATAGCCTGAGCCTGACCCGAGCTTGGTGCCATAATGGAGGGTCTTAGGAGGGAGTATATTTTTTCATGTAGGAAGCATGTTAGCGTTTGAGGTCAGAGGGAGGACTGTAGAAGTTTTGAAATACATCTGCAATTCATTGAGAGGTGAGATCTTGTCCCCTGTCCTTGAGTATGGGTGTACTGATAACTGCCTTGAAAAGCAGTATGTGAAGAAAGGATGCAGTGTGACTTCCAAGGCTCAGTGAACTGAGATTGATTGGTTTCTGCTTTGTTTACTGTCCCACCTGCGCTGGAACCCTGAACTGCCAAGCAGACATGGTCATTCTGCAGCCATCGTCCTGGAGAGGCCTCCCGCAAGCGTGTTGGTCGACAAGTCCTGCTAAGCTCAGCCTTGCAGCCATCCCTGCCAAGGTGTAGACATGAAAATGAAACTAGGTGGACCCTCTGACAAGAACAGTCTCTAGTTGAATACCCATGAACGACCTACATTGATTCCACATGAACAGAGAAGCACCTACATGACCTCTGACCAAATTATGGAACCATGATTTTGACACATAATAAAATGATTGTTGTTCTAAGCCATTAAGTTTTCAGGCAGTTTGTTATGAAGAAATGGATAAGTGGAACAGAATTTAGTATCAGAAATGGAAATGACTGATAGAATGTCTGCTTGCCCAAAGAAGTCTTTAAGAACTATGTGGTTAAGTAGTTACATGTATTATGTCCAGACGTGAAGGAAAACATTTGTGCCGATCTGAAAATACCTGCAAGTGTGTGTGTGTGTGTGTGTGTGTGTGTGTGTAGTTATATGATACTTAAAGACCAGCCCTAGAGTGAATTGTTATACAGGTTGTTGTGTATTGGTTTGTTATGATTTCAAATCCACTTGTTTATGAGTTAAGTGAAGTTGCTTTGATCTAAGTTGAATTAATGTACAGTAGAGAGGCTGTGTCATGTCAGGATGATGTCCTAAAAATTATTGTGCTACCAATTACTTATCAATATGAATGTTTGGAAAGACAACTATGATGCAATGAACACTTAACTTTATTTATTTATTTTTTAATTTAATAAATCTTTATTGTTCATATATATTATAATTGATCCTCTTTTTTCCCCATAGCTCCCCTCCATCTGGTTCCCACCCCACCCTCTGCCCTTACCCCCCCACTGTCCTCATCCATAGGTGTATGATTCTTATACAGTCTCTTCCTGCACCACCACACCCCTTTCCCCCCGAGAATTGTCAATCCACTCCCTTTCTGTGCCTCTGATTCTATTATATTCACTAGTTTATTCTGTTCATCAGATTTTTTATTCACTTGATTTTTAGATTCACTTGTAGATAGATATGTATTTGTTGTTCATAATTTTTATCTCTACCTTTTACTTCTTCTTCTTCCTCTTCTTAAAGAATACCTTTCAGCATTTTATATAATACTGGTTTGGCGGTGATGAACTCCTTTAGCTTTTTCTTATCTGTGAAGCTATTTATCTGACCTTCAATTCTGAATGATAGCTTTGCTGAGTAGAATCATCTTGGTTGTAGGTTTTGCTCTTCATCACTTTGAATATTTCTTACCACTCCCGTCTGGCCTGCATAGTTTCTTTTGAGAAGTCAGTTGACAATCATATCGGTGCACCCTTGTAGATAACTGTTTTTCTCTTGCTGCTTTTAATATTCTCTCTTTGTCTTTTTGCTCTTGGCATTTTAATTATGATGTGTCTTGGTGTGTTCCTCTTTGGATTCTTTTTGTTTGGGGTTCTGTGTGCTTCCTGGACTTGTAAGTCTATTTTTTTCACCAGGTGGGCAAAGTTTTCAGTCATTATTTCTTCAAATAGTTTTCCAGTATCTTGCTCTCTCTCTTCTTCTGACACCCCCATAATTCTGATGTTGATATGCTTGAAGTTGTACAAGAGGCTCCTTACACTATCTTCATATTTTTTGATTCTTTATTTCTTTTTGCTTTTCCAGTTGGGTGTTTTTTACTTCTTTGTATTTCAAATCTTTGTCTTGATTCTTGCGATCCTCTAGTCTGCTGTTAGATCGCTGTATAATAATTATTTCCGTCAGTGTATGGTTAATTTCTAGTTGGCACTTTTTCTTATCCTCAAGAGTCTTGCTAAACTTATTGGCCTTTTCTAGAAAATCCTTGAAAAACCTTATAACCATGGTTTTGAACTCTATATCCAGTCATTTGCTTTCCTCCATTTCTTTCATTTGTGGTCTGTTCCTCTGTCTCTGCATTTTGGCTGCTTCCCTGAGTTGATAGAGTGGCTTTGTATGCTGGGTGTACTACAGGGCCAAGTGGCACAGCCTCCCCAGTTACCTGAGGTGGCCACTCTGGTGCACCCTTTTGGGGGCTGTGTGCATAG
The DNA here is from genome assembly GCA_011751065.1 of Lasiurus cinereus. Lineage (NCBI taxonomy): Eukaryota > Metazoa > Chordata > Mammalia > Chiroptera > Vespertilionidae > Lasiurus > Lasiurus cinereus. The sequence goes on from JAAGEH010000293.1 coordinate 12,023,091, forward strand.
TCTTGTTGTAGTTAAGCCTTGATTGTTGTTGGTATCACTGGGAGGAATTGACCTCCAGGCCAATTGGCTGTGAGGATTAGCGTGTCTATGCTGGGAGAAAGTCTGTGCTAGAGACACCCTTATGGGAGAAAACTTGCAAAAGCCTCTGTGCTTAGCTTGAATGGGGCAGAGTCTCAGGATGGAGCAGATAGCATTGGTTTCCTGTCAGCTCTGCCCCAATAGGCCCCTGTTTCTCAGTGTTCTGTGGTAATCACTGTAAGCACCTCTGAGAGAAAGCTGCCCTCAAGTTCTGCCTGCTGCCAGACAGTCCAATTTCTCCCAAAATAAATCTGGGTCCCCAGAGTCTCACCCGAAATTGGAGTTCAGTGCAGTTGGGAGCTTTTGTCTCTCTCCTGCTTGAGAAAGCCAGCTGTGTACTCAATTGGCTGCCCTCTCTGTGTGTGTGCCTCAGTACCTCTGCCTTCCGCAGTTCCTCTGAGTCTCAGTGTGCTTTTTTCTTTCCTGACAGTCCAGTTTCACCCCATATGAGTCTGGGTCCTCAGAATCTCACCGGGAACTGGAGTTCAGCGAAGTCGGGAGCTTTTGTCTCCCTCCTGCTTGAGAAAGCCAGCCATGCACTCAGTTGCTAGTCCTCTCTGCGCATCTCAGTACCTCTGCCTCCTACAGCTCATCTGAGTCTCAATGTGCTTTACTCTTTCTAGTTGTAGAATTTCCACTCAGCTAGTCTTCCTGTGGTTCTGGATGATGTCCCTTTTGTCTTTTAGTTGTAGTTTTGAAATTTTTGTGTGAGGCAGCAGTTTAAGTGTTTACCTATGCTGCCATCTTGGTTGCTCCTGAACATTTAACTTTAAATTCAAGAGCCTGTGAGGACTTACCGAGAGTATTTTTTTGGCAAGGCTGGTCTTAGGCAAAAAAACACAGTCTTGACCCACAGGTTGAGAACCTAAGATGGTCTTAGGCTGCTGTAGAGAAAACACAGATATTGACATTACAATTCATTAACAGTAGCAAAATTACAGTTATGAAGTGGCAATGAAAATAATTTTATGGTTGGGGGTCACCACAACATAAGGAACTGTATTAAAGGGTCATGGCATTAGAAAGGTTGAGAACCACTGCCTTAGGGCATTAGTTCCGGCCCAGTAAGACTACTCTTTTTAGGGAGAGGTGCAAACCATGCAGAGACCCATGAAGAAGACACCGTCTTGCCCAGCACCACTGGTGCCTTTGTTCTGCCTGCATTGTGCTCGGGTAACAAGGAACTTTCAGTTAGTCTGGCAGCTGGACATCAGCTCTCAGTTGGCTCAGCTCATTCCTCCGAGTACCAACTTCTTGAAAGGTATATCTCTACCAAATTTGAAGGTTCTTTCTTTCATCGCTCCTGTGCCTGGAATAATAGTGCAATTAATCTATTGCTGATTTGGAGTGTGTTATTTCTTTATTGACTTATTAAGAGACTTTATGCTGTATGCTATTGGCTTGTGAAATATTATTTTAAATTATAATACCTGCAGTGAACCGGTGTAAAAGAAATTATTGGCAAAGATAATCTGAGTGTACTTTTGCCACAAAGCTCAGATGATTTGTCTTTCCTGTTCCTTGCTTTCCAGAGGCGACATTCTATATTCTTGCTGCTCACACCATCATCTGAGGCCCAGCAGAGTAAGTATCACTTGGGAGTTTGTTAGAAAAGCAGACTCTTAGGCTCTGCCCCAGATTCTGAATCAGACTCCACGTTTAACAAGCTTCCAGGAGATTGCCTGTGCATACATTAAAGTTGGAGGAATACTGGTATAAGAATTACTGGTTACTATTGTTGCTGCTTCTGTTATTGTCTTGACCACTAAAACCCCAAGAACTGCCACTTCTGTACCATGCAGGAATGATTTATATGCATTGCTGTGTGGAATTTCATTCTCCAAATAACATTGCAACATAGATATTATCATCTCTATCATATTCACTGAGGCTTAGAGACTTCAAGGAACTTGCCTGAGGTTGTACAACTAGTGCATACCAGTGGGACCCAGGCCTGTTTGTCTCCAAACCCTGGACACAGTCAACCACAAGGGTTCAGGTGTAGTATACTTGGCAGATGATCCCAGGAGATACCTGTAGGGGCGTGGGGAAGTGAGGCAGGAAAAAGAGAAATAGGGATGCCTTTCTGAGCAGTGACCATTCTGGACAAATAGAACCAAATCCCTGGGGAACCCTGGGAAATGGTTTAGAACATGCATCTCAGGGTTATTCCATCTGAGCCACTAGGGAGTTGTGGTATCTACTCAGTCATCAGTAGAGCTTTGCTTCTGGGGATGCTAATTCCCTGGTAGTTCCGGGCAGCTGAGCCTGTGAAGGAAGTGGGCGCAGGTGATGACCAAAAGGTCTTAGGCAAAGAAACACAGTTCTGATGGTTGGAAGTCTGGCCAGGATCAGGCCAGAGGATATGGCTGGGCACCCACATGGGCACTACACCATGCTAACCTGAATCTTAGAGAAAGAATAATCAAAAACGCATTTTTCTTTAAATTTTTCTTGATTGGACCAACTGTTAGTACAGAAGTAAAGGAAATATACTTAAAGTCCTTATTCCTAAGAAACTGGCATGCTTTTCAGACCTGCACAGAAAATCTGAAAAGGTCACATGAATTATTTTACCTTAACAAGGAAGTTTTTATCTCACCGTGTTCTCTAGCAGTGCCCATTTACGTACACACATATCATCATATTCTGCTTTTTTAAACTGAATGCATCCCTAACACTTTATATGTGACTTCCTAGTCTCTAAAAGGATAAGCATGTGTGGATGAAAAATATCCATTGTGTGCCTACTGCAGTGCCTGGAACAAGCCCTTTACTGCTGTGTTCTCAGACTGAGAAACAACTCCAGTGGCGTAAACATGGGAGTAGACACTGGCTCCTGCTTGTGAACATAACTCAGCTTATTTTGCGGTGTTTGAGGTACTTCCACAGGCTTTATTTCATTCAAGAAATATGTGTTGAGTAACTTCTACATGCCCAGCTCTGTGCTGGATATAGTGCTAAGATGCAAAGATACACACAGTCTTTGTCCTCCAGTAGACAAGCTTATTGGTGAGACAACTGGTAGAAAGTTAAATAGCAGACAGAAGTTAAATAGCATTAGAAGAAATGTGATGTACTGTGTTCCAGACAGGGCCATGTTTTGATGAGCTTAGATGTGTAGGTTGCTGAGTTTGCTCCTTATTTTCTTGTAACTCTATAACTCATAGAAGAAAATTCATATTGATTCTCATGAGACTTATGAGTAGAAAGGCTCTTAGACCATTGAATGTGTATTCAGCAAGCACACATTTATTGGTTATGAGGGAGGAAGGTGTGGTCATGTACATTGCTGAGGGTCCCAGATTTCCCTGTGGGTTTGCTTTCACATGGCGCTGGGGTTTGAGCCGTGTCCTTGACTCCTATATGGAGAAGCCACTCAGCACAATGAGGCTAGAGTACCAATGGATGCTTTACACAGAAGTCTGAGAGTTGATAAGGTGGTTCTGAGAATATAATGTCCGTCACTAAGCTAAGTATCAAAAACTGATCTTAGCTGATTTAAACAGAAAAGAAACATTTTGAAAAAGATACCAGATGGCTCATAGAATTTTCAGAAATATTCTGGGCCTGGAGACCATGTACGCAGGAACCATGCCTCAAATCATACTGTGAAATGGTCCGATAAAGACCAGTCTGTCTGTCTGCTGACCACACGGCAGGACCCACCTGCTTTGCTGCTTCTGGGACAAGGATCCAGCTACCCCAGTTCACACACACACTCTGCGCTCCCTGCTTTTTCCTGGCACAGCACAAGGTGTCGATCCCACGTCTGCGGCCGGGGATTTCAGCTGGCACAGCCCACACCATGGGCTAGCTGGGGAGACTCAGAAAGCAAATACCTGCTACTTTTAGCTTCCACGCTGGGAGGCCAGAGTGACACATTCCACAGCTGCCCTTTTGGTTCTTTAGGTCCCTGGGTAGTATGCTCCTCTCTCTTCTGCTGAGCAAAATCTACTCATGCTTCGAGGTTCAGTTTACCTCCCATTTGCTCTGTGACATTTTCTCTGACTCCTCTAGTCTTGGCTTTATTTTTATTCTGAACCTCTACATTACTTAGAGACAGAACAAGCTGTGAAAACATATTTAAAAGTTGACTTTATATCATTAGTCCTCAATCTCACTGTGCCAATAGACGGCTGTGATAGTATTTGGTGGCACTGTTGAACCGTTAGTGGAGAAATAGCGAGTTTGCAATCAGTCTGAATGGTAGCATCCTTTCCTTTTGTCTGATGTACTCCCTTGTTCTGCCTTTAGCTGATCCAAGAGTTTATACGTTTATGTTGTTGCTAATATTTCATGCTATTTTCTTATCTCCTGAATTCCCATTGAAGGTAGGAATCACATCTTGTAGTTTTGTGCTATCCATAATATGGTGCAGACAGTACATACTTATTGATGAGAATAAATATGCCTGAAAAGTGCAACATTTGATGGCCCTTTATCTAAACAGATAGTCACTTGATATCAGGAAGTCTCATTTGTAAGAACAGTAATAAAGAATGCCTCCCTTTCCTGTGAAATCATCCCTTTAGGGAGGGATTGACAAGGGGATGCTTTTTATAGAATCGAAGAGCCTCTTAGGAATGTCAGGGCCACAGCCCTGGTAGTAAAGGCTCCTCTATATATGGCCACACACAAAGGTTGACGGCGTGGTCCTCTAATATGCTTTTCAGCAGGTTGGTTTCTATGGGAGTGAGAGCAAGTTTTCAGTATTAAATGGTTGATCTGTTACACTTGTCTTGGTAGTGATACATACCTATTCTAACAATTGATACCTATGACAGGAAATTATTTGAAATACTAGTATCCAATTCCTCCACAAAAATGTAGATTTTTCTTTTATGGTTTTCTTTCAAAGAGTAAATAATCTTAAATGATATTTTTTAAAGTGGTTTGGGATATATGTCTATCCTTAGATAAAAGCTCCCATGTATTATTATACTTAATAATTTACAAGTAGAAATTCAGAGTTGCTACTTTCAACACTTTATTATACTATTGAAGCATTTTGTTGACTTGAAGAGATAAAGATATACACATTATCATTTGTAGCTTTAAAGTCTCACAAGCCTTTTCCAAAGGAATTTTTTAATGAGATTTCAATTTATTAAAAATATGTCTTAAACAGATTGGGGAAAATATTTGCAATTCATATATCTAATAAAAGGCGCACATCCAGACTATTAACAGAACTCTCTAAATTTAATGCCAAGAAAACAAACAGTTCTCCAAAAATGAATAAAATATTTGAATAGACATTTCACTAACGATGTACGGATGGCAAACACATGAAAAGATATTCCACATTCTTAGTCTCTAGGAAAATGCAAATTAAATCCACAGCAAGATGCCACTGCATGCCTACATTTCAGGCTAACATAAAAAGAAACTGACAATCTCAAGTACTAGTGAGGACGTGGAGATGCTAGAATTCACAGATAGCTGGTGGGAAGGGAAATGAAATAGCTACTTTGGCAAACAGCGGGGGAGTTTCATATAAAGTGAAACAGACACTTACCATGTGACCCAACAGCTTCATTCCTAGTTATTCATCCAAATGAGGTAAAAACTTACGTGCACACAAAAACCTGAATGTGAATGTTTTAGCTGCTGTAGTCATCATGGACCCAAACCAAAACAACCGAAATGTCCTGCAGCTGGCACATGGGTAAACCAATGGAACTATAGTCATAAGTGGAGTGCTCCTCAGCAATGCAAAAGGAATGAACGGCCGCAGTCATATCAGGGAAGAATCACACTGCATTATGTGAAGTGAAGAAGCCATAGTTAAAGGGTATGCTGCAAATTGTGTGACTTCATTGATGAGACGTGCGGCATGTATGTGTAGGAACAGACAACTGTGGTTTCCAAGGGCTGGAGAAGAGGAGAAGGTTGACTCCTGAGATGGGGAGGATTTGGGGGAGCGGGGCTACTCTGTACCTTGATTGTGGTGGTGGTGGTGGTGGTGGTGGTAGTTACACGGTTGTATGCATTTGTCCAAACTCATAGAACCATGACTAAAAAGGGTGATATGGACAGATGTAAGTTATTCCTTAATACAAAAATGAAAAAACTAAGCCCATTCTAGGATGGAGATAACTGATAAACACCGAGAATGCAGAGGATCAACCTAGCTGAAGAAGCAGATGGAAGGGACACCGCTAAACCTAAGGCATTAGGCCGCAAGCTTATGCAATAGACATGTAACACAGTGCTAGGGCACTGGACTCCCAACTGTGCCTCACTGAACTCTGTGTGGGTGTGTGCGTGCTCATCTTCAGGGGTGGGCAGGTGTGTAAGCAGGGAGGGCTTCACAGAAGTGACATCTATCTGATGGATGAAAAAAAAAAAACACCCCAAAACAACTTCCCCATAAGGAAAGCTGGGTGAGGAAGAGGGAACAGGGACATCAAAATCACAGAGACTCGTGTACACAGAGTGAGGCGTTATTCCCCAAATAGAGGGGAAAGGCAAGCGTGAGTTTCTGAGGAAGAAAGCAGTTACAATGTGTTTATCCAAAGGAAAAGCAAAGCAAACGTTATTGGGAACACGCAGGCGGTGTTTTTCCTCAACTGCAGCTGCTCCCCATCCCGGCTCGCCTGCAGAGCCGCAGGTACCTGCCCCGTGACTGGGAGGGCACACCCAGGCTCGCCCCAGGCGCAGAGATAATCACAGTCAGCAGCCCCGGCCGCCTCCCCGCTGGAAGGGCCTGGGAGGAGGAAGTCCGCAATTACACCTTTGTGGGCAAACATTATCCAAGACTGAAACCCGGATTTGAAGAAAAATATCAGGCTGGAGCCTTCAGACACATTCTGTAGCTGCCCTCTGGGTGGAAATCGCTAGTGAGACGCTGCTGACGCTCAAAGCGAGGGGAACATAACTGAGCAGACGGTGCGCACAGCTCGTGGCACACAGAGCATGGTCCACATCCGAAAGTGGAGACACTTTCCATGCTCCCTAGCAAAGCCAAAGCCACAACAGAGGGTCCATTGTGCGCCCCCTCTCTGCGCCTGAGTCTGTGCATCCCTGAGGTCCAGGAGCTCGGCCCCTGGACCCTGCAAAGCCCCCGCTGGGCATGGCATCCCCAGGAGCCTCTCCCTCCGCATCAGTCGGGCTCCTCGCTGTGGTTTTGTCGTTTCCACTTTGAAAACTTCTTGGGCTGGACCGCGATGTGCCCGGTCTCGGTTGGGCAGACTTGGAATGAAAGTGGAGCTAAAATGAGCCTGACACCAGGGCGGTCATGTTCGTTTCCCTGATATTTATAGCTGACCACAGCCATTCATCGCACAGAGGCAGCTATTCTGTGCTGTGCATTCGAGGGAACAGGAGGGGCGGTGGCAGGGACCAGAAAAAGAAGGAAGCATTTTCCCCAAAGGCAGATGGTGGTGACAAGGGCTCTGGGGGCCCTAGTCTCGGTGAGGTCAGCGGCGTTGGAGGGGGAGGATGCTCATCGCGCAGCTGTCGCCTCTTCCGTTCTTCTGCAGTTAATCAAGAGTGAGGGGCCCTTTTGTCAAAGTTTTGCTTGGGAGCCAGAGTTTCACTTCCCTCACCACAAAGGAAGTGTATGTACCAAAACTCCTCTAAAGGTTTCTTTTACCAAGTGACTTCCTTACTGACCGACACAGGGGGTTGACGGTCAATTAACCCACTGTGACGTAGAGCAAAGCATTTTTGACTTGATTTGAGTTCAGTTTCTGTCTGGAGCAAAAAACGAAAATAAAAGCAAGCAGTTATGAACCTCAGTTTCATCTGATAAATTCAGAGGGTTGGATGAAGATTCTTCCAGTTCAGGATTCTGATATTTCCCAGTTTTCTGCTGAAGGAAGAAAGATAATGTTCGGCATTCTTGTAAGTCAACTGCAGAGGAAAGAAGGAAATCTAGTAACTGTATAAAATCAGTATTTTTATTTTTTTATTTTCAATTCCAGGTTATCGTGTTGTAATATGCTGCACTTCAGGGATAAGTTTCCTTGTGAGACAATGTACATGCGTTATCCTTGACCTGGTCTGGCACTTGACTTTGAAATTCTAAGTAATAGATGTTCGGCTGCTTTGTGTTATTCTAGTTCACGATCATTCCTCTGACGGAGGCATGGTAGGTAAGGGCAACAGGGCGAGCCTTCCTGACCACAGGCTGTACTGTGTATCATATTTCTTCTTTGATTTTACTAGTTCAGTTTTCAAAGTCACAGCCTTTAGGTACATCTCAGAGAGATGCTTAATGGGTTATGTCAAATACACTATCTAAAATGAGAATAAGAGTTACTTCGAATCCCAACTGTTTACGTCTAGTGAATTATTAAATACTTTTTAAAAAAATATACTTTTTAAAAAATTGATTTGAGAGAGGCAGGAAAAGGGGGAGAGAGATATAAACATCAATGATGAGAGAATTATTGATCAACTGCCTCCTGCACGCCCCCTATTGGGGATCAAGCCCACAACCCGGCCCTGAGTGAGGGGACCTTTTGTCAAAATCGAACCGTGACCTCTTGGTTCACAGGTCAACGCTCAACCACTGAGCCATGCCAGCCGGGCACAACTGTTTGCTTTTATCTTTGTTTTTGACTCCAGTTATGCTTCCTAATAGAAGGCTGAACAGAAGTGTGGTTCATGAACTTGATGATTGTTCAACATTTTAGTTTCTAGCAAGGCAGTAATTTCAGGAGTAACAGATCCATCTCAGGCTAGGATTCTAGGGGTACTGAAATGAACGATTATGCAATATTATCTTTTATGCAGTATCATCTTTACCACTGAGTATATCTTTGCAAAACTCGATTTTTGGGGCTCAGGACCTTTTAAAATACATGTATTTTGGATGTCATTGGGGTAATATCGGCTATTAACTTCTCACCACAAATTTGCTTATACTGTATTGTGGCTAAGAGAGTTAGGGTCCTAAGGTTTCTTAGTCCTTGACAGTGTTAAAAAGGAGGAAAGAAGGGTGATTTGTTCTCTTTTTTTTTTTACTGTGTCCTTTTCTCCCTCTTATTTCAATAACACTGAAAAGACCTTTCCTTCGGGTGGTAAATTGCAGGAAGGTAAATAAATGGAGGAAACTGATGGGAGGTAGGGGTTATTTTAATAATGTTTGTTATGCAGACTCAAGGGTGTTAACTCCAGTGATAAAAGCCACCTCTGGTGATTTAAGAGTCAGCCTCCTCCTCCTGGTATGGGAGACCGAAGGAGAACACCGCCACAAAGACAAATTTATGCTCTGCTTTCAGGAAGAAAGGGGAGGGCAGTGTGCCCCCGCCTCCCTCCTGTCTGCTGTTTCTTAATTGTCTTCAGCTCAAAATAAGCCTTAGGCTCAAGTGGCAGATTTGGGGTGGCCTATTCTGATCCCCTTCCATCTCTCATCTTCCGGTTCTTTATCTGCAATGAAGATAATGTGAGAATGGAATGAAGTGGTGTCTCTGAAAGCATTTGGAGAACATTCTACAAATCTGAGGGTTTATCATGCTATTTTAGGTTGCATAGTCTTTCCTCAAGTTGCAAGCTCCATGTCTTATAAATTCACAATGAAATTGACCCAATTGAAAAAAAGAAAATGGAGATGAGGAAAAATACCCCCCCCCCCCCCCCACCCATAGAGAAAACATCCATATACTGGATAGCTTTCCAAATGTCACTCTCCATCTACTGTCAGTCAACAGGGAAGGAAGGTGGGACTGGAGCTCATCATCTGTACCTCTCCCCGACTCCTTCACTTCCCTTCTGAATTTAACTCTAAAAAAAGAAACCCTGTTGGATTCCTGCCTTCAGGTATAATTACCTCAAAATTGACTGACATTTAAAGCACACATGACACTTTTTAGCTTTAATTAGAGTGAATTGGCGGAATTTATTTGATGGGTAGTTGGGGGCATGGTTGGAGGCATGCGACTATACTGAGCATATCATTTCCTGCTGATGCTTAAGATCTAGCCCCTCTCAGAAAAGTCTATATTTAGGATAAAATCACTTAAGAAGTGTAGGCGGATGGCTCTGTTAGGAAGTAATCAGTCCCGTCAGTGAGAGATGCTCTGAGGAAAAGAAAAATTGCCACTGACAACAGCGGAAACCAAAAATTCACCGAAGTTTTATTTAGCAGTCTTGAAAGTTTTCTTGATTTAAGACTGTTAGAATTCTTTTACTTATAACATTTTTTGACATTCCTAATATGAACACCGAAAAGAAATGCAATATGTAAGAAGTGTTTTAGAACAAATCCAAAAAGTATGGGTAAAAACATTCATCTGAGTGTCTCTTGTGGTTGTTTTAAATTCTTCCCGTTTGCGGCTATTTCTCCTTTATAGTTTTGTTAACTTTCTTTTCTTCTGGGTTAGACCAGCTAATGGTTTGTTATTTCATTATTTCAAAGACCCAGTGCTTAGATTTATTTACCACTAGTACCTTTTTTTAATATTCTAATATTAATTTTATTTTTCTAATTCATATTTTTCTTCCTTTTTAGTCTTCCTTAACTTTATTTTGTTGTTCTTTTTCGAATATAATGACTTGAATGCTCAACTTATTTATTTATTTTGTTAATCCTCACCCGAGGATATTTTTCCATTGATTTTTAGAGAGAGTGGAAGGCTCAGGGGCGGGGTGGGGTGGGGGGTGGAGGGGTGGGGGGGGGAGAGAGAGACAGAAATATCAGTGTGAGAGAGACACATTGATTGGTTACCTCCCATACATTCCCCAACCAGGGCCAGGGATCAAGCCTGAAAGGGAGGTATGTGTCCTTGACTGGAATCGAACCCAGGACCCTTCAGTCCATAGGCCAAAGTTCTGTCATCTGAGCCAAACCAGCTGATGCTCACTTATCTTTATTCTTCATATGTATTATGTTTATGACTTTAATTTTAACATTTAGCTCATTTCATATTTTAAGTATATTGTATAGTGTTATTTTGTAGATATTTTGAAATTTTAGTTTTGATTTTTTTCTTTGGCCTAAGTGTTGATTGAATGCAAATGTCTTAATTTTGATGATTTTCTTCTTGTGTTTTTTCCCTCTTCTCTTCCTCTTTACTAGTATTTCCGGTTTACTATCACTGGAGGTCATAGTAATATGTCTGTGTTATTTCTAGTTTTTTGTGTGCCTTAATTTATGTTCAGAATTGTATGAATGTCCCATGAATTCTTGTGAAGCAGGTACATTTTTTTTATTACAATAGCAAGTTTTTTTTATCTATAATGTGCATGTTCATGAATTATGTCATTGAAATTAATTATTTTTTGTTTAATTCCTTTTCCATGGACTAACTACAATTGTGATGTAAAGTTCCCCAATCTTATGCATTAGTCTCTTTTTCTTTGCATTTCCTATAGTCTCTGTATTATGAATTTTAATATAACTATTTTGTGTATCAAACATGTTATAATCTCATTGTAGATTCATTGTAGATTATATTTTTTATCATAAAGTTTTCTCTTTGTTTTAACATTTTTTTTATTTGTTAATACTCACTTGAGGATATTTTTTCCATTGCTTTTCGGGAGAGAGAGAGAGAGAGAGAGAGAGAGGGAAAGATTGATGTGAAAGAGACACATGGATGATTGCCCTGACCAGAGTGAACCTGAAACCTGACCAGGAATCGATCCTAAGACCATTTGGGGTGTGGGCCCAAGCTCTAACCACTGAGCAGCACTAACCAGGACTTATTTAACACTTTTACTTGAATGTAATCTTGTGTAATATTATTGCTGTGACCAACATTTATGACAGTACTACGAATGTAATAATTATAAATGAGATGAATGAAATTATAGCGCCTTGACTGGGGATTGAACCTGTAACCTTTTGGTGTCCTGGATGACACTCCAATCAACCACACTGGCCAGGGTCAAAGTGTGAATTTAAACTCAACAGTAGGGTTGTATAAATAACACAAGAAATAATGACCACTATCAAGTGGCTACTTACTATATGTGGGCCCTCTGCTGGGTACTTTACTGTGAGTCTCATTTACTCCTCATTACCCTCTGAAATGAATGTTGTGGTGGAATTACAGGTAAAGACACTGAAACTCAGGGTAGGACCAGGGAGTTTTTCCAAGGTTATGTGAAGACCAGTCTGACTCCAAAGTCTATACAAACTGTAATTCATTACACTCTTTAACAAGGGGAGTACCTCCTTTTCCATAACTGTCTCCCCAGCCCCACTTCCCTCTCCACAGGTGCTGTTCTCTCCTTAGTGCTTCTATGATACCCAACTCAGTGATGTGCATACTATAATACCTGCTAACATTTTCTGAGCCCAGGCTATGTGTGGGGCGTTAGGCTAAATTGTTTTCCATTAATTACCTCATTTAATCTTCCCAGCAACCAATATCGCAGGCACTATTATCACCACCGGTTTCCAGAGGAGGTCGTTGAAGTTGAGAGGTGCTCTTAGCAGCCCTCTGCGGAAAAGCCTGGGGATGCAATTTCCTGTGAGAAAATGGAGCATTTGGAAGCTTCCTTGCATCCCCCGTGCCACTCCCTCTGCTTCCCTGCCACGCCCTGCCCTGCACCCAAAATAAATGGGCCAGATTCAGAATTCTTTTCATTTTTGAACATGAGAAAAACATGCAACCCTATTTTAAATTTCTATCTTATTTTTGTGGGATGGGGTGGTTTGGAGTTATTTTTGTGGGATGTGGTGTGCTTCTCTAACAGTTCTGTTGGCTACTCAGGTTAATTCTGGAAGCTTCCTCCTCCCCTCGCCTCTGTGGCTCGCCGTCCTGTTCTCAGGATGGCCACCTTTAGCTTGTGCCCCTTGAAGGAATAAGTGCAGGGGGGTGGGTGTCAGTCTCTGGCAACCTCATTTGCATACTTCTTGTTCCAGCGGAGACCACATCCTGGTTAAGACAATGTGTTGTCTGATAAACAGACTAAGTCCCCAGTGTCTGCCTGGAGCTCAGCCAGCCTGTGGCCTGCCTTTGTCACAAGATGCTGTTTATTCTGCCAGAAGTCCAAGGACAGGACAAACCTGCTAAATGGACCTTTTATTTCCCCCATTCTCCGGCAGGAATTCCGGGGGTCAGAAACGTTTATTAACATGAGAGTAAGGGGAAGGCATCATACTTCTCCCAAGAGGCTCCCTGAGCACCGTGGAAAACCTATACAAGGGTTTGCTCTTCCTTTCAAGCTACACATGCTTCGGGGATTGGGGAAAGGAGGAAACTTGGAAACTATAGAGCGAGGATGATACAAAGATCAAGGTTTGCCAAGACTTTGTGTTGATAAATATTTATTTCCACATCTGTTATGTGTTCCCTTTCTCTTTTCTTTCTCCCTCCTAAACGGTGAGCTGTAACGTGTTATTTAAGAATCTGGGTAACTGAGTTCTGGTGGCTCCATTCTCCCTATCATTTGGTAAATTAAAACAGAAGAGATTTTCAGATGCGGTCTCATTCCTGGTAGGTAATGTGAGAATTCTCTCTGCATGATCCCTTTGCTGGTTATTCTTTCACTCCCCTTGAAACTATTCAACGTTTCCTGCTCTGTTATAGTTATTTTCAAAGCTAGATGCGCTACATATTTTAAGACTGGCTTTGAAGCACAGATCTTACTGGTGACTGTAATGACTGAGAGGAAGTCACTCTCTGATACAGAAGTTATTTTAATATTTTTAGCCAATATTCCTGTAAACAGACTCTGTGTCTTGGACTAGACTGTGCAGCCACTTCCTCCTGAGTTTGCAGTGGCTCCACCTCTCAGGAGGGCCCCCGCGCTCATCTCCGCAAACTCCACCCGCACAGTGCGGCCCTTCAGTACCACCTGCAGGTATTCGTGGTAGACGACGCTCTAGTGGAGATGACAGACCCGTTTGAAAAAGACCCCAGTTGGCATTTTAAAGGATCCCCAGCATTTCTAGTAAGGCCTCTGAGGAGATTTCTGGCACCTGGAGGACAATTAGAGATGGATCGTTTTGAGGTTTAGAAGCGAAATGCTGGCATGTGGTGAATATCAAGACTTATTGCAAAAGTGAAAAGCAGACCATGTAGAAAACCTTATGAGGGGTAGGCTGCGGAGGAGACGGTGATCCTAGCTGGATTCGTTTTCTAGATTAAGAGAGATCACTCAACTGTAGTGGATGTTCTTTCTTCTTTCACATCCTACTGGGCCTCAGACTCAGGGTCAGTAGCAATGGGGAGCTTCCGAAGGACATTGAGCCTACTTCCCCCAAGAGGCAGGTGTCCAAGGAGCAGCTTGGTAAAGGGGTTGTGGCCGCACCATGAGGTCATGAATGAACAGGCTCTTCTGTTTATTAGCTGTGTGCTTTGGCAAGTCACTTAGCCGCTCTGATTTCCTCATCTGTCAAATAGAGGTAATGTCTGCCCTGCTGCATTGTGTGGAGAGCATTAGATGTTGATAGCTAGGATGTCTGGCACAATAGCCAGCCCTCTGCAAACACTATCCGTTCCTTTCCCTCGCCCTGCCTCACTCTTCTCATTTTGTGCTTGCTGTCTTCATAGGCACTTGGGAGTGGGCATGCTGCTTTATTTCTCCGTGCCTCATTTATAGGTTCTTCTGAATCTGACCTTGTGTTTTATCGTGACACCTGAAGGACATACAGTACTTGTAGCCAACCATCAGGAGAGTTGATCTACAGAGACAGGGTTCTGAATGCTAAGGTGTGCAACTGTGAGGTAGTGCCAGGGTGATGCCTCCTTTACCCTGCTGAGTAGCATCTTCTTACTGGATTTCATTTGATCTTGGCATTCAGGCATTTTTGTACTCTCTCCAGCCCTTCTCCAGTTTCTGTTTTAACTCTGGATGACCTTTATCATCATGAGGCTCTCTGTAGTCCTGGTGTCCCCACAGACTGCCTGGCACATAGTAGGTGCTCAGACAAAGTTGTCAGATGAATGAATCAAGTCAATATTCTTTATGGACCGTCTACCCAAGCCAGGGCTGTGCTAGAGCTTTGTTTGCATTATTGTGTTTATTATGATCCATGTCAAATACAAACCAAGTAGCAATTTTCTTTATGTCCTTTGGAAAAGCAGATGTAAGAAGGCTGTTCATGATCAGATTGCTTCCCTCTGCTTCTCCAGCCCTCTATTTCTTTGTGTGCCTTTGATGACATGGCTGCTCTGGGAGTGGATATTTGGCCTTTGGAATGCATGTGTTTTATGGCTTTTGGTATCCAAGACGACAACCTGCTCTCCCCCACAAAGGGTCTGCATCCTGCTGGAGCTGGAGCTCAGCTGTCCTTGTAGGATCCTGTGTGTTTTCAGTTCTGGGCTTCCTCTGGGGCCTGTTATCTCTTGATTATCTAAAGAAAGCCCATCTAGCCTGGCCGCTGGTTATTACCTGGCTCCCTGCCTCTGGGAGATTTTACCGCTCATTAGCATCCCTACCAGAGGGTGGGAGAGGAAAAGCAATAAAAGCTGAAACTCAAACCAGTGCCTTTTGCTACTTGGTTACAGTTCTGGTAAATGACGGGACCAGGGGAGAAGGAAATTGAAGTTGTCGGGTTTCCATAGTCATTTGGACCATTTCCCAAAAGCATTGCTGGGCCAGTGTGTTTGGGAATAGGAAGTGGTTTCAGACCTGGACCTGGTCTCTCTCACCAGAAGAGATGGGATAAAATCTATAGGTCATTCCTGTGTTTGAAACAGCGGTTGACCAACTCATACACATGATTATTGCTGGAACGTGATGTGTAAGGTTTGTACGCCAGCAATGTGGTTGCATAAGGTAGAGGTGGCATGAGGATTACTTGTGGTCGTTTTTATCCCAAGTTCTTTGACATTTAGGACGTGGGACAAAAGTATAGAGTTTAGTTTGGCATTCTCTGACTATCCAGCTGGGTTACTTTTTTTCTTTACTCCTCTTTTATGGGGTAGTTTAAGGTTTAGATTTTCTCTTTACCACAGAACCTAATTTAATTGTGGTGTTTAAAATAATTTTTTTTTGTACATGTGCCCAGAGTTTTGGGGACTATTGGTAAACTTTAAAAAAATACCACAGTGCATGTAAACATATATAATTTAAGAACCAGTCATGATTGAGGCCTATGACATCCTTGGGAAATTCTTACTTGTAAGCAATTCTAATTAGCAGAGTATTTTCTGGTTTCCTTTTTGCATGCTTTATTAATAATAATGCTGTTAGTCACATAGAATCTTCTTTCCACTTAGAGTTTAATGTTTTTCTATTCCCTTTCTCAATACCCAATTCATTGCTATTTTCTTTAATAACAAACAGGGTACACTTGTGATCACAAACAATAAACATGATAAAGGTAAGGACCCTTGGATTCTGAAAAGTGGGGATTTCTACAGTTGCTCTTAATAAACTCAATGAAAATGAATTATGGGACAACTTCATTAAACCACAATTGATTTATTCAAAGTAATTTTACAATTTCAAGAACATGTTCTTCTCACAATTAACTAGATTCCTTATTATTATTTCTTAAAAATAAGGATATTGGATAACTCACTTGGGTATTAAGAACTATGTTGTCTTTCCTGTCATTTGAATTTCAGATTAAGGCAGTTTAATTCTTTTAAGTAGTGAAGAGACTAATGTCTAAATAAAACATTGGTAGAATTTACCACATATTTCTGTGCTTTGGACCACAGTGAACAAGAGTGGTTAGGCACTGACATTTTAGTATTCCGGAGCTATGGTGACCTGAATCTTCATTGAACGTGTCAAGGTCTAGTAAGAAGGGGTTGTGTTTTGGAATGATGGGATTGTGGTTCAGTTCTAATATGTAAGATGAATATTGTAATCTTACATGTTAGACTCTCTGAGTAGCTGCACCATAATTGTTGGTTGCCTGTTTCCACTTCAGGCACAGGAATTCATTTCAGAATTTATTTAATTTACCTGGTGAGGGAACTTAAGGTAATAAAACAATATTTGTTTACCAAATAATTTACCTCGCTGCCAATTGATAGCTCAAAAATGAATAAAGTTTGTAATATTTCTTGGAGCCATTTCATGCCATATCCTTAGAAATGAAAAAACTCCTCAAAGTTATAGAAAGCTATACTGGATACAACACAGCAATATTCAGTACCAGCATCATCATACGTTCTGAAATTCCTTCCTACAATGCCAGAGTTTTAAAATAAGTTTATTTTGTAAAGAATAAAACTAGTGTGTAAAACATGTGCAACTATTTATTCAAGTTACTATGAGAAATAATAAAATACACAGGAACCCAAAATATTTACACTGTATATTTGCTTAATATTTAGTAAATGTAAACCTGAACTTGGTCTTTAGCACATGGGCTGTGTATCTGTCAGATGGGTATGTTTCTCCTCTTGAAGGATGAACTTCCTCGGGCACCAGGTCCTTGGAAAGAGGCCTTGCTGGTGATTAGATCCGAGTGCCAGCTATGCTGGACATGTTGTGCCCACCATCCTTTTAACCAGTAAGATTATCAACATTGTCCAACATTAGGAGTATCAGGGTAACAGTCACAGATTCTCATCATTTAAGAGAGACATCTATCATCAAACTGAGTGTGTTAGTCTTGAGTGAGTAGGTGAAGGAAGCTGCTAGCCTCTTCTCCAGATTCCTATCTCGCTCCTGCAGGTAATATTTGTTAGGGAATCATTTCTCAACTGGGGAAAAGCTTAGTAATCTTTCATGGTTCTTAATTCAGCAGTTTCTATGTCACCAAGCTGCTAAAAAGCAACTTAACTGTGTTGCCTAAACTCTTTTAATTTTTGAAGTATTCATAGTAATAAAGGGTGGAGCAAAAGTGGGTTTATAGTTGTAAGTATGTGAAACACAGAGTTTGTTCTTGTATTATCATTTATTAATTACTGTATTATTTTCCATATGAACAACTGTAAAACCACTTTGGTCCCACCCAGTACTAAGTTAATAGTAATTTTAGAAAACAAACAAACAATCAAAACGTTGACAAGAGATCAGCAGAAGTGTTTGCAAGTTATCTAATTCAAGATTTCTAAGTCTACATCGTAGATTCTTAAGGAATATTAAACACCATTGAATACTTCTATGTGCCTCTGTCTAGTTTGGTATGCCAATGCAAGAAATTGGTATTTATTGGGTACCCACTGTGAACTAGGCACCTTGCAACATCCTTATACACAATAAGCATATTTAACCCCTTGAGATGGTATTACTAGTTCTATTTTAAAGATTTTTAATGGCTTAACCAGATTTCCCAAGATCACACAAGTAGTAAGTGGCAAGCCAATCTTTATGGAAACCCATAACCTTCTGACGGTACTGCTGCATCTGTTTTTCAAGAATTTCTAGGTCTTATCTGCTAGTGAAATAGATAATTGCCAAATATCAGATATTCAAGCAAATTCCCCATGGATGCAATTATAAAGCAGTATTCTACCTAACATAGGTATTTTACCTACCTGTTACCTACCATTTGCCTCCCTTCTGTCAGGCAGCTAACCTGGTCCTAGGGTTCTTCTTTCATGAGCTGTATTAGGTCTCTTCCTGTCTATTGCAAAGGCTACAATGCTATTCAGGCCCTTAAAACATATCACTTGAATGGTTAACTGGTCCATACTGAGAGATGTGACTAAATTAATATACCAAGCCACCATTTTTATGAGGTCATCTGATTCTTCCAGCTGCGTAAGGATGGCACTGGAGGATTTATGTAACCTACCCCAATTTCCCTTAGCAGAATCACTTACTGCTCTGGCTGGCCCGGGATTCAGTGTTGCCAAATGGTTTTCCTTCATCTTCGTCTGCGCATAATTGTTGTTTGTCCTCCTTAACAAACTTGAGTATTCTGAGCTCAGTTTAGAGCTTAGCCCTTCTCTGGAAGCACCCCTTATTAGCTCCAAGGTGAAGAGATCTTTCCCACGTAGGCACCTCTTGTTGTCTAAACCAGTTGTTTGACCATAACCTTTTTTTGCAAGGCGTCATGAAAAGAGAACAGGTGTGAATGTTAACCCTTTTCCTTATCATGTGTGTGCCATTAGGCAGTTCACACTATTTACAAGACTCAGTTTCCTTAAATATAAAATATAAAATGAGTATGGCATGTAACGATCTCCATTTGACCTACTATGAACAGTATTCTTTTCTTCTCTAATTTTCAGTTCCTTAAGTTGTAAAAGTAAAGATAAGAGCAACTAATATTATAGAATTGGTGGGAGAATTAACTGTTTATGAATCAGGGGGAGTTCAATTATATTGTCGGAATCAACCCCAGATCTCATCCTGCATGTCCATCTCAAGCTGGCAAGAACTCTGTTCCACCCTGCTCCCGGTCAGAGTCCTTGGTGGCCACAGCCTTCCTGAGCTGAAATGATGCAGGTTACTGTGGCAGGAGGAAGGGGAGGTAGTGAAGTGGGCATCAGTTCCTTAGGCTCCTGCTTGGAAGTGATGCACACCATTGCCTCTCACATTTATTTCCTTAGCCAAAGCAGATCTCCTGGCCACAGCTCATCTCCTAGGAACAGGGAGGAGCGATCCTACTGCCTGCTCACCAGAAATGGACGGGGGCTGGGGGTGGGGGGTGGGGAACGGCACTAATGATGGTCAGACTTCTGCCATTGGGCTGTTTTCTTATGGCACATTTCACATTTTTTCTGTCTTGCACCACAGGCTTCCTGGAGTGAGGGCTGTCTTCTCTGGCCTCCTGCCCCATGTGATCAGCTCAGATCCTCAGGAAAAGGTCCACGGAAGAGGTGATTGGAAGACTACTTCAGGGGGCTTTTCTCCCAAGGCCAAGGAGCAGCTGAGATTTCCAGCCCCAGGATTGGCTTTGTACTTCCAGAGAGGTCTTAGTAGCATTTACATAACAAACCAAGGGGAGGTTCTTTGCAAGGACCTTACCACCTCCTGCTATCTTTTTACTTGTAATGTAAAACATGATGAAATGTAAGAAGTTATGGAAACTGTGGGCTTGGTGGCCCTTACTGCTGTTTAAAAGCGGCACCCTTCCTAGTCTAGAGGACTATGGTGAAAGGCCAGGATTAAATTCTGATTAGTTTTAAGCAACAATATCGTAAGTGGACCAGGGTGAGGTGAGTGCATCCTATCAGAACTCTGAGCTTGCTCCACCTCATGAGCAGACCTGAAATCAGCTTCCCGGATTCACAGGAAGGACTGCCAAGATCTCTGGTGTCAAGAAATGAAGTTTTCAGCCGAAAGTCACCTGCTGGACAGGCCGAAGTCATATGATCAACATCGTGTTCGCTTTTTTCTTTTCTAATCATATAAGACATTTATATTTGTTATAAAGAAGTTAGCAAATATAGATGGACAAAAAGAAAAAACAAACACCATATAAGGGAAAATTACCCCAAAGAAAAACATCTTATTTCTCATCTTGAGTTAATATCTTTTAAACAAAACACCATCTACTCTTTCATGGCTGTAGTGAATGTTTCTTACAACACTGATCAATTAACATACTCTGTTATAGTTTCTGTCACTATACTGTAAATTTACAGACAGTAAATTTACATCATAAGCTTGGCTTGATGTTTTCAAAGAAATTCCTTTTTATTAAACAAATTTTAAACAATACATAACAACTGTCTTTCTCTGACCTAGAATTACAAATCCCAGATGCAAGCATGGCTTTTTAAAAGCCACGAAAACAATCTTTAAGTAAACAAAACGAAGTGGGTCACAAGTAAGCGGTTCCATGAGCGTATGGCTTGAAGTGCAGCAGGGATGAGAGAAGCATTAGCAAAAGTCAAGACACTTGGAGAGCCATGGGCCAAGGGAGGCGGGGGTATTGTTGGGACCCTTGACAGATGGCCAAGGTTGGAAAATGAGTTGTTTTTGCTGCTTCGGAGCCCTTCCAAGAGCCAGAGTGGCTGGAGCCATGTTCCAGGCACACACTACCAGAAGCTGGCTATGGGGGGAAGGTACCAGTGAGTGTCTTCTCTGATCTGACCCGGTGGCCTTTTTCTCTTCTTGGCCATTGTTGGATGAGAATGTCAGTGGGTAAAAGGTGTGATATCCCTGGGGGGCTGACTCTGGAGCTAGCCCTTCTGTCTTTGGGTCTCTTCCCTCCTCCTGGCCAATGGGGAGAATGTACAGAATCGTAAGACATCACTTACTGTACAGAGGCTGCAAACAGGACTTTCGGATACTGGTTTCCACTGCTCTGATGATCTTTTTAAAATATGTTTTTATTGATCTTATGGAGAGAGGAAAAGAGACAGAAACATCAATGTGAAAGAGAAACATCAATCAGCCTCCTGCATGCCCTACTGGGGATCGAGCTCACATTCTAGGCATGTGCCCTGACCCTGACCTGAGATAGAACCTGGGACCTTCTAGTCCATGGGATGATGCTCAAACCAACTGAGCCATACTGGCCAGAGCTCCTCTATTGATCTTTGAAAAGGGACACAGTGGTGGGCTTGATGGGAGGCTATCTGGTTTTACCAAATAGAGATCACAACTTGAGACAATAAATCAACATACAAATGGTATGTTACATGGAGTTAAAATGTAAATGGAGGGACCTGGATAACAGGACAATATATTTGTTAAATGAATTGTGAATTAGAGTCATTATTAGTATTTTATTATTTCCTCCATTTTACAGACCAGGAAATTGAGGCAAACAGAGGTTCAGAATCTTGCTCCAAATCATGCACTTTTCTTTTTGAGGGGATAGGGAAAATTAGAGTTTTGCCTAAATGGTACCTTTCAGAGTCCAGAGTCTCCAGTCAACAAGCAAAATAAATGAATAATTTCTAAATCTCTATTTTCCTTGGGTCTGTGAAGACAGTCTTACTATTAGTTACTGCCATCAGACAAAGGATTAAAAAGATGGTTTGAGGATTCAAATGAACTGATAAAAGGCTGCAGGGATAGGAACAGAGACTGCAAGAGGATATTTTTCTGAAGTCGTAGTTTATTTGTTTATTTGAGCAACTTTATGGGTGTTGGGGTTCTTCCTTCAACCTGCCATTCCCAGCCTCATCAGAGTCACAGCTGGTTAGATTTCCATAACACGGAACCACTTGCTTTCTCGGGTTTTATTCCGGTTTGATCAGAGGGTGGCTGCCTCATCTGAGTCCCTAATCGTAAGACATCACTTACTGTACAAAGGCTGCAAACAGGACTTTCGGATACAAAGTGCATTACATATTTATGAGCACCGACTTCGAGCTCGCTGGGAAAGAGCGATGGATGCTGCTTTACATTGGAGATCTGAACTTAACCCCACTGGGATGTGGTCCATTTTCCAAAGGTTCCTAATCATATGTGTAACCCCCGAGGACCCGTTCCCTCCCTAGAAGAGGAAGGACATTCAGGTGCCTGTCAGAACCTTAGGAACCTCTGGCACTCTCCTGGGTATAACAGGAAACCCACTTTTCTGAAACGGAAGCGGCAGCCCATTTTGCGAGGCAGCAATACTAATGATAATAAAATGGAGAGGCCCTTGGTTCTTGATAATAAAACGGAGAGAGGAGATTACCGTCCATTCAAGGTCCTTTGATGTCTGTTGTGAGGAGGGCATCCCCCAAATGGTTAATGACTCACTTTTAAAATACGTTATTTGCTTGAGCGTTCCCGGTTTACTTTCTTATGTAGAAGTTGTTTATAAAGGTTATTGCCATTACACCGGTTGCTTCCTGCATAATTAAATCTGAAACAAACTAGGGGAGAACAAAGGACAATGGCATGGAACTAACATTATTTTTTGACCCCCTGGGAACAGAAAGAAAAAGAATAAACATTGTTTACTGATTGCTACTGTTCAATTCCCATCAAAGATTTTGTTTTGTTTTTAATTAAAAAATAAAATGACCGAAGGAGAGAATTTTATTTTTTTTCCTCTTTAAAGAAACAAGAGGTTGGACAAAACCCTGAAAGCAGGGCAGCTCTTCAAGGCCACGGGTGCCTGAGTGGAATTGCTAACCGGTTCCCTCTCACTGTGCCGGGCTGTCTGCATTCACTCCATCACAAGCTTGAAGCCAGACCTCATTTGACTGAGCCAAAAAATGGTCCTTTTGTTGCTGTTTTTCCCCCCTTAGTGTCATCTCTCATGGTTGCCCGAGCAACCAGTGTGTATCCTTTCAGCGTAGGTTACTGGGCCCCAGGAAGGAAGTGCTCCAGCGCTGGCCGGCTATTTTTATAGAACCGTTACATAATACCGTCTATTAAAGCTTCCTCTTGGTGTTTTATTGCACAAAGGGGAAATTAAGTTTGATGACTCCTAAGTGTTGGATGGAGGATGTCAGGTGACTCGGATTGTTTGGCCCCCGGACGCATAGCAACAATATTCCTGTCTGCCATCAGGAGGGCCCATCCACCGTCCGCCCGGCCATGCTCGCTGCCTAGGAGCCCGGGCCGCTCAAGGTTGCAGGCTTTGTTGCTGGGCGGCACGCTCCGTCTCTGGAAGGATGGCAGCGGACAATGAGGGCAATTCTATTCACGGTTCTATTCATGGCTGAGGGCAAAGGGAATCTTAAAGGTATAGCACACGTGACTTTAATAGGCGGGGTGACCGCTGGGAAAGAGAATGGATGGGAGGCAGAGGCCAGGATTGCCTTCCCAGGGCTGCCACCTTGCAGTGTGTGGCTGCTGAGTGTGCTGTTGTCTCAGCGCCGCTGGCTTTGCCTCCAGTTAACTCTGACCTGGCCCTGGGCAGAGGGGCATGGGAGAGGGAGGCCATGATAGCTAAGTGGCTTTTTAGCGAAGATGACTAAAGGCCACAGAATCCTTCTGCATTTGCAACACCACTTCAGGCATTCTCCGCTTGGCACCGGAGCGCATAGGGAAGTCAGGCTCCGAGCTCCTTTCAGTCCCGCCTCTCTTACTGCTACACTTGCCACCTGTCTGAATTAAAGAAGGTACACATGTACAGTGGGACCAACAAAACAGAAATGGACCCTTTGACTCCCAGAGGAGACTTATGGCCACAAGGAACCCTCTTGGGGTTCCCTGGACAAGAGAGGCTTGGAGTTGGCCACTCTGTCCTGTCTCTCATGACTCCTGCTGCTCTTTCATGCACTCCCATCACTGCACCTCAGCCTTGAACCCCTGACTCTCAATATGTATCTCCAGCCTGCTTGTCTGCGAGGCTCTGCTGAGTGGTACTCCCAGCTTCCTGCTAGAGAGCTCTGTCTGAGTGGCTCCCTTCACTCAAGCCCAAGCTATCCAACACGAGACACAATTCTTTTGTGCCTTGCAACTCTCTGGTTTCCATGAACAGTTGAGTTCAGAGCAGGCTATATGTTGCTGATCCTCTGGTCCAATCTTTCCATTTTATGGTGGAAGAAAATGAGGCTAGAGAGATTAGGTGGTTTGTTCAAGGTCGCCCAGAGAGATAACAGATGGGAGATGTCCTTGTGATAGGCCCTCACTCCGTTCCACCAGGCTTGCTTGATGTCTTCAGGAATACTGAGCCCTCTTCCCTGGTCTTGAAAAACCTAGTCTTTCTTTCCCATTTCCAGTTCTTCCACAATCACTAAGCTTCTTATCTGCATCAAAACTGGACTAGTTTACTTTGCAAACTGGCTGCCACCTTCAGCCTCTTTGATCAGTGTTGCATTTTACCTCTGGGATGATCCCCTAACTTTATGATGCAAACACTAGACTGCTTATAACATTAAAGTCTAAATTTAACTCTCCATAATTTGACATCTCAGCCCCAACTTGCCTATCTAGCTCTACCATCCATCCCAATTAGTGACCCTTTGCTTGGCAAGGTGAATACTAGTTGCCATTTTTTTTTCACAAGTCAGAGATTCACCAATTGTTTTTTTTCTTTCTTTCTTCTTCTTTTTTTTAATGCTATTGCTTCAGGATGATTTCAGATGAAATATTCCCAATCCTATTCTCTAGGGCTCCCAGAAAATGGAAGATGCTATGGAGCTGATGAACAATCATGAATTTTCGTGCAAACCTTCTATCCTGCTTCTCACTCAGAACATTCACTGAGCACTTACATTCATGCTCAAGCAGTAACTGAGAGAGGCACCGCCCCTGCTGTGTCAGAGCTTATGAAGTGCCGAAGGCAGGCATTACATAAAAATTACATAGCCATTAAATTCAGGATTGTACCAAGAACTAAGCTATCACAAATGTTTTAAGGGCTATGAAACGTGAGAGGGTAGCAGAGTGGAGGTAAGGGCAGGGGGCACATGAGACTCGAGATAGGGAATTCAGAGAAGAATTTTCTGAGGAAGTGACATTTATACCCAAACCAGAAAAACAAGATAGGGTGGAGAAACAGAGGGAGAGGGTAAGGGAGGAGGGAAGATCTGCCCCGGCTGAGGGAACAGGAGGAAGGCGCCTGGAGGAAGTGGGTATCTAGAAGTTGCAGCAGCTGGGAGAAGGTAGAATGCTGAGTCCTGAGACTATGGGACATGATCGCGCGCGCGTGTGTGAGTGTGTGTGTGTGTGTGTGTGTGTGTGTGTGTCTGTGTCTGTGTCTGTGTGTCTGTGTGTGCACGCGTGTGAGCATGCATGTGCTCGTGGGTACACAAAGGGAGGAGTCCCCTTGAACAGCACCGAGTCTCTCTGTAGGCGGTACAGTCTATGAAAAGTCAAGGTCTTTTGTTTTTAGGGGGACATTTATATTTGGTAAAATAATTGGGTATCAATAACATCATTTACTTTGTTTTAAAGATACAACGATTTTGGTGATTGGGTTTGAACTTTCCTCAGACCACTGGCTTCTGCAGGAAAATTACATTTATTATAGTTTCTTATCCTGGGAATGTGGCCTTAGGTTCCCTATGGGAAGACTTGCTTTTAAAAGTGTAAACTCAGTCGTAACAATAGTTGACTGAGGAAGCTTCTCATTGTTTAGCTTATCCTCATGAAAACAAGCACACATGGCCCCCGAGTTCAGGTGATGAAAGAAACCTTCCGTTCCTGTGAATGCGGTGGAGGAAGGGGAGAAAGTATAAGCGACATGGGAGGTAGGGGTGTAAAACTTGAAGTTGTAATTTAAAAATCCTTTTCCTTAAAAAAGCTCTGACCTGAAAAGCTCCTCCGTAGGGAAGGGGAGAATAACAGAGCTGGGACGCTGGACGTGACTCTCCTCCAGGCGCATCACCAGGAGGACGGGCGGGCGGGGAGCAGGGTGAGCTCTCTCCCTGTGGCAGGCTCTGCGCCCGGCTTCCCAGGGTGCAAACCAGCAGCGGCCCGTGGCCTCTTTCTAGGCCTCCTGGTTACTAGCTTGGCAGGGACATCCCTCCTCTTTTCTTTCTTCTTATTTTTAGTTGACTTTTTCCTTTCTCGGGAGTTGAGGGTAACGAAAGGCCTGTCATTATCGGGAGTGAGGTGAACCACAGAGGCCGTTTTCCCAGGAATCTGCTGCGGCTGCCAGCCTGGTGGGCCAGAGCCCTGGTCTCCAGCCCCTGGTTTTCCTGTGAGAGTGGGGCTTCCTGAAAACCAACGTGTGTGCGTTTAAACGCTGTGCACCCCCCCATTAACCAGAGGAAATGTACCTCTGGCCCTTACTCTCATCCTTACTCTTATTCACAAAAAATTCCTAATTCCCTGTGAATTGAACTGCAAGCCAAGTGCTAAGTAATTTCGGAAGATGAGAAGTCATTACATTTTTTTTTTCATGTGTTTTATGGTGATCCACCAAGAATTTTGGTGTGGCTTTGACAGAGGGACAGGATTTCCCCTTCTAGCAACGAGAAGAAGTGATCTCCAGTTTTAAAAAGGCTTGAGGATTCCTGAAAGAGAAAGGGTTGTAATATTGGAGGTTTGGGTCAGTGCCAGTTATTGGGGAAGGAGGATGCAAAGAGGGAGAAACAACAGGATAATAATCGTTTTCTGGTTGCTGCCAGTCTGCATGGATACATGTTAGGTGTAATGAGGACAGAGTGAGCTGCTATAAAGAAACACCAAAAAATATGGTAGAGAATTCCTTGTTTTTAGTGGAAGGAAGCTTTATCCTTGGGGGGGCACTTCTCCATTTTAGGGATTCAGTTTAACCCAAGCAAACGAAACGGAAGCCACCCATCCATTTCTTTTCAAAGAAAATCCAAGGGTCCATTTGCAATGTGTGCACCTCCTGGCCTTGGGGACTTGAGCTTGACTATTCCCGGCTCCTGGCTGGAGGGACTTGGCCTTCCTCCATCGTGTCTCTGAGCTGCTGTTGAGTCCTCTGAGGTATGTGAACATCATTTGCAACGCTGTGGTAGAGAGCTGTGGGCTGGTTTCATCTCTGACGCTCCCACTAGCCTCGGAGTGATAAAGACGTCTTTCTGTCCAGACATAAACAGGATCATTCTACCTTTAGGTGATAGTGCATCGTGCCTCTGCCTGCTGGTGGCTGGGAGGCCATTCTTTATTGGGTGTCTGGTATTATGTTTTAAAATGCCACTGTCATTGCAGTCCCTCAGGCTTTAACAACGTGTGCTTTCTCATAAGGGGCACTATAAACCTGTATTGCTGAATTTGTGCAACAGGTTGGGGACAGGGAGCTCAGACTTGCTATTAGAGCCCCAGTTTCATTCCATTTGTGATCTCTCACTCCTGACAGTGGGGTAGGAATGTCATTATGTACTTAAAAAAAAAAATCCTCACCTGAGGATACTTTTTCCATTGCTTTTCAGAGAGAGTGGAAGGAAGGGAGGAAGGGAGGGAGGGAGGCAGAAAGAGAGGCAGAAAGAGAGGGAGACAGAGAGAGAGAGAGAGAGAGAGAGAGAGAGAGAGAGAGAAACATTGATGTGAGAGAGACACATTGACTGGCCTCCCACAGGTGTCCTGACTGACCAGGGGCCAGGAGCAAACCTGCAAGACAGGTACATGCCCCTGACTGGGAATTGAACCCATGACCTTTGGGTGTGCCGGCCAAGGCCCTAAGCACTGAGCACACTGGCCAGGGCGACACTATGTACTTTATATCTGGCTACTTCAGTGTAGGTTGCTGGTTCAGACACATGAGAAAAATGAAATTCTTTATACTTTTTGCTTTCTTGTCTGTTGGTAATATTAATAGTTGTCTGAGATAGACAACAACATATAAGACCAGCAACCCACTTTCCAGAGCCTCACATATACAGCTCACAAGGATGAGTACCAGTGCTTTTAGCCAATCAAGATGATGTTAAGAGTTTTGCATCACTGGGAATAAGTTAAAGTCTCAGAAGGTCAGCCTTGGAAAGTATAGTGGAGATCTTGTCTAATTTCTTACTGTGTAGATAAGGAAACAGAAAGTGCCTCAGGTAACACTCATGATCATATGAATGCCAGGGTGCAGGCTAGCTGGCCTGTTGGGACCCACAGTGTATTATAGTGACCATTTCCATGCACAATCTCACAGAAGCCTGGTGCTGGGCCACAGTTAATATAGACACCCAGCACCCAGCTGGAACTCCTAACTACCACGAACCTCTTCTCACCTCATTTTCTCCTTGTTGTAAAATGGTGGTAATATTAGTCCTCACCTCTTAGGAGTGTGAAGGAGATCAAATCAGATGATCTATGGAGAAGTAATCTGTTAAATGTTAGTTATTCTTATTAGGCTTACTTTCACGAACCATTTAAAATGTTTAACAACCATCATATTATAGATCCTATCAAAACTAGTAACCTAGTTTAAATTCACCTCTTAAATTCAATGTTTATTAAATATCTATTATCTGCAAGATATTCTGCTGGGTCTTTCGCAGAATAGAACTATGAATAAAAATAATCCCTGCCCTCTAAGGGTGTGTGTGTGTGTGTGTGTGTGTGTGTGTGTGTGTGTGTAAGCAGCAGACTGTAAGTGACGAGATGAGCTAGGCCAGTGGTCGGCAAACCGAGGCATGCGAGCCACATGCAGCTTGTGAGCCGCGGTTTGTCACTCTATTGACTAATGAGTTTGCCAACCACTGGACTAGACTACATGTTACCGTGTAGTTGGAAGCTGTGAGGATTTAGGCAATTGTGGCATATTGTATGCAGAGAGGTAAAGGGTAGTATATGACCCTGGTTGGCAAACTCATTAGCCAACAAAGTGGCAAACCGAACATCACTTACTATTTGTCCGTTATCAGTTTCTCTCCCAGCCACTTCACTGAGCTTTCACAACTTTCCATGACTTCTGACACCCTCAGACTTTCTTACCAGAGGTGGATCGCACTAAGATCAGGAAGTCTGTTGAGACCATCACCTACCCTCCCTGCCCCATTTTAACCGTCTGCAGCTTTCTCCATGCCCCTAGAAGCAAGATCCTCTGGTGGACATGAGCATTTATAATCATGTCTGAGGCCACCATAGCCTGAGGAAAAGGGCAGATTTTTATTATTGAAAACGTCTATCAAAATTTTTCTTAAATTGTTCTGTGCCACAAAGTTACAAAGAGCAGATGTTTCTGTGGACCCATCTTCTGTGGACCCTTCAGGGACCCACCAGCATTGCCAGCTCTTCAGGGGTTTCTTTTGTCTCAGATTCCAGAAGCTGGATTCTTTCCCTTTTCTCCTGGGTGCCGTCTGCTGCTCTATTGCCTGTATTTTCTTTTTCTTGCCGTTAAAAATATCTGGAACTGGTGTCTTCGAGAAGGTACCAAGTGGTCTCTGCTCCTTTCTAGTTACGATGTCATCTCATTAAGAAAGAAAAATCCATCTTTATCTTCCTCTGAAGA
Organism: Lasiurus cinereus; assembly: GCA_011751065.1. Lineage (NCBI taxonomy): Eukaryota > Metazoa > Chordata > Mammalia > Chiroptera > Vespertilionidae > Lasiurus > Lasiurus cinereus. The sequence continues at coordinate 12,052,684 of JAAGEH010000293.1, forward strand.
GTAAGCCCATGGAATGTGTCTATATGTTTTACACACATCTCCTTACTCTTGCTCTCCAACCTCTCACCCCCCTGAGATTTGTCATCCGACAGAAATCACTTATACCATGGTCAATTTTTGTGTGCACCCAAAGGTTTCCTTCTGATTTTGCCTTCCAAGTCCTGAAGCATTTCTGGCCTAACATTCGTGATGACACACTTTCTTATTTATCTTCACATGACACCGACTTCTTTCTCTTTTCTAACTGAGAGTCCCAGACAATTCTGCTCTTTTCTAATCCTGGAGATGCAGCGCCTGACATGGTTTTGAGTCATCAGCCACGTTTCGAGGGTTCATAAATCCATATCTGCAGCTCTCATTGGAACAGACCCATGTCCAATGGAATGTAATGTCATCGCTTGAAGATCTCATCACTATCCACTTGAATAGCTCCAAACCTTAGGCTGCATATGGAAATCACCAACTCAGTAGGTAAAAATAGTCACATGGCTTTTTACATGAATCAACTGAATACTAATGTCCCTAAACTGAAGCGATTGCTTTCTCTAAACCTTCATCTTCTGCAGGCAGCCTCTAACTCCCATTGACAGTTGTGGAGCTCGGAGGCCAGGTTTGCAGGATTAGAGAGATCTTTGGACGCGCCCTCTTTCATCTGTGTCTCCATCTCTGCTCCATCTCCCCTGCAATGAGAAGGCTTATAGTTGATCTCTGATTTTTCTTTCCTTCCTAACCATGTAATTCCTAGACTGCCATAATGAAACTCACATGCCCCTTTTGATAATCTGGTTTATGCCAGGAGCAGAGATTCTTAGGTATCATGGGTTTTTAATTGCCCCTTCTTTGGAGGGTCCTTTGTATCTCTTATTGGAAGTTAAAAATACTGATGATTGGATACAAAATTTTCTTTCACTCAGTTTTCCAGCATGTGTCTCCTGTCTATTCTGGGTCTATTATTCTAGTTTACTAGACCACAATTAAAATTTTAGTAGGCTTTGCTTTTCTAATCTATAAATTGGGACTAATAATACAAACAGTCTCATAAGGTTGTGGTTAAAATTAATTTAATAGACAAAAGTCACTCAGAATAGTGCCTGGGACATGGTAAGTACACAGTAAATATTAATTGTGCTAAAATTTTTCAGATTTATTATCATGTTGTGCGGAATCAAATTTCTTTTGTTGTTTTCTATATTTTTGCACAAACAAAAATCCTCACACTCCAAACCCACAGCTTTGAAAGGATTCCTGTTTAATTCTGGGTCTGTAAAAAGCTTTTGGTTAATTCTTACTTGTCTTGAGTCAATTTCATCCTCCTTAATTATAGTGCCCTTTAATGATGAATTAACCCCCTCTCCAAAAAAAAGAACAACCCATGTACTCTTTAGGCGGTATTTAATATCAAGTATTCTAATAAAGGGTTGCTATGAAGAAAATCTTTTGGAAAAGGTGATTCTCAAACGTTAGTTTTCTGAAATGGCCCCAGAAATATAGTAAGGGATTTGCACTGCGGCAAGGCCTTTGAAGTCTAGTCGCCTGCCTTTAATTTTGCAGTAAGCGCCTAATCTCATTAGATTTCATACACTCGGTGTTTGCACTTGCACAAAAGCTGTCCAAACAAAGCCAAAATGTTGACACCACCGTCCTCTGATGGCATTTAGAATGAATATATTAAACACACTTGCACTAGCATTGCATTAAGCTCAGAAATAAATTTTGAACTTTGAACTCAGCAGGATAAAAAAACCTTCCCTTGATAGCCGAGCTGTTGTGCTGGGGTGCGGTGTGGGGAGTTCATTGTGTCCCCGGGAATCCAAACTTGCAAACATTCTCCACATACAGTAGGCGCTGCCCGAGTAAAGGATGAAAGCCAGGACCGGTGGTCCTCACATCCTGTTGTTAGGGACCTAAATGGAAGGTAAAGCGAGCGGTGGATTTGCTTTGAAATGCACTGAATAAACTTTGATTAAATTCACTTCAGAGAAAGGCTCGGAATGAAAGCATATCTCCTAGTTAGCGTGCGAATTCGCGTATGTCTTTATTCAGTTCACTTTGCTAATTTACAGATTTAGAAATGTCCTTTAAAAATCTTTGGATCTTATTTTTTTCACTGAAGGTTTGGGAGCTGAAGGGTATAAAGAGAGAACTCAGATGATCAGGCTTCTTTATTCCTTTCTATCAGATGAAGAGAGCTGCACTAAATCTAATGGCCAGGGGGTCCTCCAGGGCTTCTAAATAGGATAAATTGGTTTATACATAAAATGTGTATAAATGTTTATAAAACGACATCTCTGGAATATGCCATCAGTTGGGAAGTATGTGCCAGCAGCCTTTGGTCAAGGAAGACAGTTCTCACCCGGTTCATGTTTGAAGTTGGTGCACGATGCTGAGGGAGGGACTTGTGGTTCCTTAGTTCCGTTGTACTCACTCTCACTTCACATGTATTTTGCTTGGGTATTTGCTTTTGACTTATATTAAGGAATTTTAAAAGAAATGCTATTTGGAACGTGTTATATTAGCTATGGCTAGAATGCATTGAAAATGTTATCTATTTTTTTTTATAGCATCCATTTTATAAACACCATGGAAAAAACTCCCCAAGGTCTTCATGCCAGGAGCAGCAGTCATTTTCCTGAGTAGCTGGCTTTGTGTTGACTATGTTCTGAGCACTGTGAATGCGGCACTCACTGATCACCTTTCCATTTTCTGCTAGGATTGCCAGGGAGCTCAGAGCGCTGCTTGCTCCCCTGTGCTAGCAATTTCAGAGGGCAGTGGGGTGTGTGGGCTGTGTGTGTTACTCTGGGCTTCATTGCTTACCTATTCTTATTTCCCAATGTTGAAACCCCCTCAGAAATCATTATCTTTTGAATTGCATAATTTTATAAAGGCTGTCTCAGATCCTTGTGGAAAGGGATGTGAATACACCTTTCATATATTCATACATGAATTCACTCATCGTTTCATTCCAGTAGCATGAAAGGGTATATGGTTTCCAAACCACAGCAAATTAGGATCAGAAATTAGAAGGAGAGGGATGGTTGCTGCAGAAAGAAGGACTGTAAGAAAGTCAACTGATATGACGACTGATGAGCTCCATTGAGGGCACCAAAAAAGTGTCATAAAAGATGGGTGTGGGGTCTCAGGAAGCACAGCTGCGCAAGAGCACATGATTAGGGCTGAAAATCCCTGCACATCTCTCTGATCTGAGGCCTGCCAGCGTGCTGTGACTGAGCTGCTGTCATCTAGTGTCTTCAACCACAAGGCAAGCTCATGGAGTGTTTCACATGCTTTGTCTGAGGAGGCGGGGTTCTGCTTGCCATTGGTTACCTAAAATCCCACGTCTCTTTAAAAGGCTAATGTCAATTATTAAGAAAAAATTAATTCAGCACAATAAACTTTACCCCTCACCGAGGCCAACTTAGGTGTTCTTACAGAAGTGCCATGTCTAAAACCTGATGAGCATGTTTAACAATAGCATTTTGCTTCTGAACTGGTCGCTGTGCTATGCACTCCCAATAATAAGATGGTCTGCTCGCTGTTAGCACTTGAACTGACCTGCCAGCACTGGCAATGTAGGCCCATTGAGGGGCAGAATCTGAGGTTGATTCATTACCCATGAAGGGGAGGGTTAGTTACCGAGGGCTGAGTATGTTGGATCATAGCAAACCAATGTCCCTCTCTTTGACTCAGTAAAGTCAAACTACCTTTTCTTTTCATAAGATGCTAGAAGCTCTCAGCCCCCTGGCCTGAGGAAGAGGTGGGTGTGTTGCAGTGAGTGACAAAGATGTTGGAATCTGATTTATGTGAACAAAGGCAACAGGCCTGTTCCCGAGCTAGCATGGTGTGGTGCTGAAAAGGAGGGACTCTAAGCAGAATTCCTGGGTTTAACTCTGGGCTCCACTCCTTACTGCCTGGTAGGGTCTTAGGCAAGTTACTTAACTTCTCTCAGTGTTGGTTTCACCAGCTTCGAAATGGGGATTGTGGTAGCTCATACCACAAAGGGTGTTAGGAGAGTGACTCACAGTAAAATATTTACTACAGTGCCTGAATATATTAAATATGCTATGTACTATAGAAGTGGCAAATATTAAGTGCTACCATTAATAGTCAATGATTAAATAATATTAAATACTACCATTTAGGTCAGAAAAAATAGAGAAATTTATAAAGTAATATTAATGACTGCTTTTCCTTCACATTATATTTTCAAATATGTTCATGAATATCATATTCTATCCCATTGATGTCCTGTAAAAACTCTTAAAAGGCAATAGAGTTTGGAAAAATAAATTTGTAACTTGGCAATAAATGATGTTGTGGTCTATTTAAAAAACTTCATATATCAAATCACAGATCTCACTTTTTAAAAAAATTGTGGCTCTAATGTCATTTGAAAAGTAACATAATCACATTACAAAAATTTGTCTATTCTTTATTTAATTTAACCACATGAACGAAACCACCCTAATGGAATAAGCAACATGGTATGTTCCATACAGTCTCTTTTTTGTATATGGCCTGTATGGGGTATCTTTATTTATTACTGACAGTGATTCTCAAATCATTTTCTTCTGCCATACTTAATGGATGTTGACTTAAACAAGCTCAGAATATTTCTAACAGTATTTTCTGGCACACTGACTGTTTTCTACTTCTTCACTGAAATACAAGTAAAATCACTTGCAAATTTGAACATCTTAATAGATTACTTGTAATTCAGTATCCACACTTAGGGCTTCATTATTAGTTAAATGGTTGTAGCAATGCTGAACGGGCAAGTTTCTATTCTGCCTTTTCACTTTATTACTATTTATAATAAATTTTCATGTAATTATGAGTTTTAAAAATTGTTTTTATGAAAATCTTCCAAGCATACAAGCAAGGGCACACACACAAAAAAGAGAGAAAAATACAATGAACCCAAATACCCCTCATCTAGACTGAATAATTATCTACAATATTTCACAGTTGCTTCATCTCTGTGCTTTCTATTTTTTGGTGGAAGCACTGTTATTTGTGAAATTTTCCTATTTTACCCCTAATAATTTCAGGTTGGGTCTTTAAAATAAGGAATTTTTCACATAACCACACATCTTCATCACAAATAACAAAATTAACATTGAACCCAAATAACACTATATTCAAATTTCCCCCAAAGACCAAGCAGGTCATTCCAAATTGGTTTGCTTGCTTCAGGATCCAACACATTATATATGGTTGTGTGTCTCTTAATTCTTTTAAATCTAAAACTGTCATCCGATGTGGTAGCCACATTTCTTTTCTTTTTAATGCTCACCTGAGGATATATTTTTTTCTATTGCTTTTTCAGGCAGAGAGTGGAAGGGATAGAGGGAGGAAAGAAAGGAGAGAGAGACATTGATGTGAGAGAGACACATCGATTGGTTATCTCCCAAACACTCCAAGGCTGAGGGCAGGGAGTGAACCCACACCTAGGTACACACGCTTGACAGGGAATCAAACTCACAACCCTTTGATGTGTGGGGCCTGTGCTCTAACCACTCAGCAACAATGGCCAGGCCGTAGCCACACTTCTTAAATGAGATTAAGGAATTCAGATCAAAAGGCATACTGGCCACATATCAGGTGCTCAATAGTTCACTGTTTTAGTGATCACATCCTGAACAGCACAGATACAGAGGGCCCATCACTGCAGACAGTGGATAGCGGGCCCTCAAAAATGAACTGCTCTCCTATTGACCCTCAGATCACCAAATTACTAAAGAAACTAGGTTAATTGTCCCAAGTCCTGGGCAGGCCCAAGTTTAACATGTTCTTCCCAACTTGATATTTCCTGTAAACTGGAAGCTTTCTTTAAAAACTTGATTAGGCCAAGGCTGGGTTGCTCAGTTGGTTAGAGCATCATCCCCATCCACTAAGGTTGCAGATTTGATCTCCAGCCAGGGCACATACAAGAAATAATGAATGAATGGATAAATAAATGCAATGGCATATCAGTGATTCCCCTCTCTCTAAAAAATCAATTAACAAAGTTTAAAACTTGGTTAGATTCAAGGTCAACAATTTTTTTTTTGAAGGGGGTAGCAATACTTCATAGGTGGTATTATTACTTCAAAAATCATAATTTTTATGATCACTTTATTTCACTGAGTGTATATTTAGCCATACTATACCTAAGTGGACTCTTACTATTTAGTATTTAGTTTGTTTCCATTTTTAAACTTTATGTATCATATTGTCTTGACTCTTTCTATAAATGGAGGTTTTCCTATATTTAATTTCTAATTTTCTTTAGGATAAGTGGCCAAAAGGGAAATTCTATATTAAAGCTATTAGCTTTAATATGGTTCTTGATACATATGATTTCATTACTTTCAAAAGGATTGTACCAACTAATGCTGTCCCAGGAATACATGGGTACTAGTTTTACCACATCTTCACCACCACTGAGTATTATCATGGACATGGTCCCACTTTTTTCAATGTAACAGTGCCCCCCAGTTTGAATCCCTTTTCCTCTCATCCTTTTCTATTCCCTCGCACCTTGGGCAGGCCTGCACCCGTGAGGCCCTTCCTCCACCAGGGTACACTTTCCAACATCTTAGACTTGAAGGCAGGATGCACGGGAGGCTTTGCCCTGGGCCCTTCCTGCCTAGATCCTTTGGGCTAATAATCCCTTTCTCTCTTCATGATGCATTCTGAGCAGGCTTAGTGGTTAATCTTCTATTTCCAGTTTTCTGTTCTGTTCCTCCCCCTCGCCTGGATCTGAAACATCCTTTCCTTCAACCATTCAAACCTCTTGGTTATTCATTTCCCCCTTCGCTTCAGAAAGCTTTAGTTGTCAATTCTATTCCCTTGTCAGCAGCAATTTTTATTCTTTCTGGCTTAGTCAGGCTGTCGGCCCCGGCTTTCTTTGTGTTTTTGTGTAGAATTTTTGCCTCCTCGGAAGCCCGCTGTAGTATAACATAATTAAGTGACAGTGTATGAGGTATGAGGGCTTTACAAGCAGTTAGTGACTGGTGGGGAGATTTATATAAGCAAGAGGTGGTATCAAGGAGGACCAAATACACAAGTTGTATATAAATAAAACATTAAAAAAAAATGGATGGGGTTTAAATGGTTGTTACACAGATATTTGAAAAGACCTATGTGAAATGCATATGGCATCTTGAGCTGTAGTTGCACATTCACTAACACAACTCCATCTGTCCCTTGTAGTATTTCCTTTTCTAGTTCCCCAAATGTGCATGTTTCCCATAACCCTCTTCTTCACCATTTGCTCTCCAGTCTACTGACCTCTGGCCCCTCTTTGATTCTTCATTGCTCCCCATTACATTTTCAGTAAAAATAAAACGAGTGTGACTGAGGTCACAATCTGGCTCTTTATACAAAGCTACACATGTGAGATGCTAACTAGTACAGAAAATATGTATCATGGGAAAAAGTTAAAATTACAATGAGAAACTTAACTTTGGAATTTCCTGCCTGATCTGTCTTTTAAGTTAATGCTTTAGTTTGATGTCCTTATTTGGCTTTAAATGAAAAGCTAGAGCTGAGGTAGAAAAGAACAAATCAACAAACAAACAAAAAAATACTTACATGCAACTTACAGCTGTGCTGAAGTAAGACCACACAACACCACTTGACTCTCAGATGGTGCGCTGCATGTTTATAAAACCTTGTAACATCGACCAGACTAGGAGACAGAATACTCACAAAGATTGTGTTGCATTGTGTACAAAATGAGCTTTGGAGTCCTGATAGCTGTCTCATAGCTTCAGATCTTATTTTCCATTTTTTCAAAAGCTCAGAAATAGGTAAAAGGAAATTTCAATTTTTTTTAAAATGAAAAAAGTCAGCCAATGTGATACTCTATACACAGAACTCTCTGAAGAAAATATTCATCCAAGAAAATATCCCCACCTCACCCCAAATAAACTTGAGCATCTTATACTTGATTAGCTAAGGACTTTAGTGATCACGTCATGTACTGTTCCCTTCCAGAGGCACCATCTGGCGCCAAATTAGTAATTGGAAATATGTGGTGAGTGAAAATATGGTCAGGGTCATCAGGAGACGAGCAGCTCGTCTCCACTATTCTAGCATTCACCCTTTTTACATTTTTGATGATGAGATTTGAGAGTAATCAACTCAGAATGAAATGAAGACTTTGAGAATTTTTATGTTTTCTTTTAGGTTATGACAGTGCAGCCCTTTGAATATTGGATGAGGAACTGGGGTCCGAGGCTTCTGCACTTATAACTATGTTTAGTCTGTAGACCTGTTAGTGGCCCAATGTCCAGGGCTTTTATTGCTCTAAGGCCATTTTCAGGATGGCATTCCAGCCCCACTTACCTTTTCTACCCCCAAAACTACAAAGGAAACAAGACCTGTTGAGGAGGAGCAGAAAGCCCAAGGGCAGAGACAGATGTGGGTCATTCTGGTATCCAGCTCCGAAGATGTTTCTGGCTTGAGGAATTGTTTCCAGTTACTAACTTCATCAAGTATTTATTGACAAGTCAAAATCCCCTTTTTCTAATGTATATGTGGAGACACATCTGAGTCTGGAGCAAGGTCTTGCCTTATGCCTGGTTAGGATTGAGTGTGAACCAAAACATTTGGGTGTCTTTATGAGAACTTTCTGTTAACCTTTAAAAGCTTCAATATGATCCTTTTTACCATAGACATTCTATATAAAAAAGTAGGAAAAAGTCCTCTAGGAGTGGAAGTACCTTTTAGTTAGTGTTGAGGATGTTGATACTTTCTTTGCTATGAATCAGTCCATTTTTTGGGTCCAATGATTGAGTCTTAAAATTTTCCTCCTATTAAAACATTGCCTCATCAGTAGCAGATGTAACTTTGAGCTCCAAGATTGCCCCAGTGAGAGTGGATCATGTGGGATAGGACAGTGGGCAGGGTGGCTTTTCATTGCTTCGCTCCTAGAGACGCAACAGGGGTAGGATGAAGTTGTATTTTCTGTCTTACAGCGTCAACCGTGTTGGGCACTCAGTTGCTCAGGCCAACATGTTTGGATTCTATCCTGACTCCTTTCTTATATCTCATATCAATTACATCAGCTGCTCCTGCTCTCTCTCTGAATTATGTACTTTTAAAATTGTGTCCTTCCCCCACTGAAATGTAAGGTCCTTGAGAGCAAACAACTTTTAAAATTTGCTTCTGTGTCCCCGGAAGAATGGTGTGTGCAGAAAGAATTGTTGAAAGGATGTCTCAACTTATCTCCTATTCTTGAACTTACAAGTTGTTTCCTTTGAGTATTATAAACTACTGCTATGAACATCTTTGCAGCTATTTCTGAGTACCCAGCTTTGCTAAGTGTCAATTTCTAGAAATAGAATTTCTAGATCAAAACGTTTGCCTATTGAAAAACAATGGATTTATAATGACAGCTGTCCTCTACAAGGTTTATGACACATTACAAAAGTGTATACCATGCCAAAAGTTTATACCATTTTATGAATAGAGCATGGAAATGTTAATGTTTCTAGTTCCTCAGCTGTAAAAGGCATGAGCCTTCAAAATCTTTACCAATTTGTTAGTTGGAAAAATAAGTCTGATTATTTTAATATAGTTGATTGCATTTTTGATATTCTTAATTCAAGAGTAAAATGTCCCAATCCTGTAGCCAGATTTTAGATTGGGATCATAACACTTACTATAGATGATAAGGGGACTTTCCTATTGCATAATACAATCATAAAATAAATCATTAACCAATACTCATCCCAAAATAGAGCTTCATCATGTCAGCTCTGGAAGAATGTGCCAGTGGCCCTGCTCCTCAGGGCATCTGTTAATTTGGAAAAGCTTTTGTAGATGAATCTTCTTTTTTTAAAAATATATTTTATTGATTTTTTTTTTTACAGAGAGGAAGGGAGAGGGATAGAGAGTTAGAAATATTGATGAGAGAAACATTGATCGATCAGCTGCCTCCTGCATGCCCCACACTGGGGATGTGCCCACAACCAAGGTACATGCCCTTGACCGGAATCCAACCTGGGACCTTTCAGTTCGCAGACAGACTGTCTATCCACTAAGTTAATCCTTATGCCTTTTTTTTTCTTAACCAATAAATAAAAAAGAGAGGTGTGTTTTGCTGTAAGGAAGCTCAATATATGAGAGTCTAAATGGTTACATTTTGGGGAAAAGAAATCATTAATGTATTAAGAGTTCCTGCATATAGTTATGTGCCCATTAAAAAACATAAATAAGTTTATAAATACTGTTTAGTGGATACAGTCAGATGAACTGGGCCCTTGGGCCCTCGCGGGAGCTTCCTGCACAGGATACGAAAAGCATAATGCTATTCGTAATGGGACAGAGGCATTCTGGGCCACCCTTCCGGGCATCGCTCAGCAGATTTATGTCCTTTTGGCTAATAAATTTGTCCATATAAAGCAACAGGCCCTCTGCATCCCCTGAGCTTTGTAGCTCCTGAAGAGTGACTTCTTCTCTAGTTTTCTGAGCTCTAAAACCTTTGAAGCAAAAGATGATATACCATTTTCCTCTCTGTGCTTTACCCTTTCCTATAAAAATGTGAAAAGTAGCAATTTCAGCCAAAAGGGTATGCAAGTGTACATGTGTTTATAAGCTTCAGGTAGAAAAGGCTGAAAGTTTGAAGGCAAAAATTCAACACTTTAACCATATTATATGGCTTTTTTTATTTAGAATTTTTGAAATATCTAATAATGGTCATCTTGTTTGTCTACAAGTGTCCACACATTTTCTTGATTATATAAGACCAAGAACTATTTCAGCATGAGAATAACATGCACCAATATCTGTCCAAGTATGTCAAATTAATAGTTCTTGAAAGAAAGAACAGGCCATGGAGTTCTCACTTACTTTCTTTGGCTTGTACATAGATTTTCATAGGCTGCAATGGAAATACTGTGGACGAGGATTATCTCTTCAAGCTTAGGTGTAAACACTAGAGCTTACTATAATAACTTGAATCATGCACCATCCCAGGAGCGAGGGTTATTTCCTCCAGACACTTGAGTGGATGGATCAGTTGCCAAGCAACTTGAATTCTTATGGGGCCAGGCTGGGGAACAAAAGGGTGCCAGGTGGTAATAAATAGTAGGAAAATGACAAAGATATGTGGAAAAATAAAGCCTCTATCTGGGAACTGCAGAGCATAACTGTTTAGAAATTTGGATTATGCCCCTTCTTAATTCATTTCAACAGCTATCAGTCAGTGATTATATCTTCAATACCTATGACTCCCTCCATTCATTCTCCACCCTATCCATTCATCCACCCTGGATGGCTGGTTTTGCTATCAGAAATGACAACTAGTTTTATCATGTTTCCAATAATTATTCACTACTTCCTCACCCATTCATATAATTTCCTTTGTCTCTTTCCCTTCCCCCACCACCCATGTCTTATATACGTGGACTTTTCATCTCCTGGTCACATGCTTCTTCTCTAAGACTGATTTTATAGGTGAGACTATTACTTCACTGATAGTTTGATGCTTAGATACTCAAGTTAGGTGGAAATACAGATTCCTATAGAAGACTGTCAGAGCAGGTCTCATGTGTCCACACTATATGATACCTCTCCCCTGGACACCTATGTGCTGAGACTTAACATCCTGATGTCCAAGTGGAAATAATGTCAACAGTCCAAAAAATTAGACACCATGGTAAACAATCCTACAAGAAATGAGCTTCATATATTTGAAAAAACACAAGTAAGTTCTATTTGTTCAAATACCCTACAAAAATAAGTCTTTTCTCACTGTAGAAACCAGAACTAAAGAAAACCATGAGTTCCTTCTTTTTGAGAGTTTCCTCCCAAGGTTTTGGGTTTTCAATAGGCTGTCCCTGACCCCTAATAACCTGTAACAACCTAGGACCACATAGCAGCAGAAATCCAGTTGTTCTGGAGAATTTCAGGAAAATAAAAGTATACTAAAATTTTGGGACATGTCTAAAGGAACAAGAAACTATTATTTAGTTACTGCCTACTCTACGCTTGGCATTGTGCTAGTCATTTCTTAATAGATTTTAAAACTTAATCTCCAAAAATCCTTGTATTGTGGGTATTATCCACATTTACAAATATGAAACGAAGGCTTGAAGAGGTTAAGTAACTTACACAAAGCCACTCAGCTCCTGAAAACCCAGGCTTCCGTCCCCAGTGTACTTAATTCTTCTAAGCTACATTGTTGAGGAAGTATTTCCTCTTGAGATGCAAGTAAACCAGTAGAGCAAGTTTAATGGGAGCCTGCAGTGTGGGTGCTATGTGATTGGTAATTCTTCCCAGGGTATGTGTGGGGGATGGGGAGAGGAAGGGGCATGTCAGTAGCTGTTGGAGAAACTGAAGGAAAGATGTGAATGTTTGGGGTCTTTCCTCACTTCTTGGCCATCCATTTACACTGAGCTCAGCTCTCCCTGTTTAACTTTTCCTCTTCTCCACGTTCTAATTCTTTTTTTTTTCTTTCCTACTTTCATTGCCCTTCTGCCTTTGTTTGCCCATTTAACTGCTGTGGTAGATATAATGATGCTCAACCAGAACACCTTGGATTCCTTTTATCTTCATTTGTGTACCTCTCTTTCTGACATCCATGTGATTTGCTGTGAAGAAGCCATACCTGCAACTTCTTTAGAAGACTGCATTCCCCCTTCAGGAGAGCCAGAAGTGCCTAAAGTTTACACTGACCCTCTTACTCCTGCCCCCAGGGACACTTAGTGAGCAACTGATGTAAACGACCAGTTCCCTTGCCTCCCATCTGGATCATTCACTCTTCGTAATAACTTTCCACTTGGAAGCTTACCTCCTAGATCAGTCCAAGGCTAGGACTTTGCCTGAAATTGCATCTTTCCTTGGCTTTGACCTTGTTTTTCATTCTGTTTCTTTCAGTCTCTGCAGTCTTTCTGAGGGCACTTTCTTAATAGATCATTTGCTCATGAATTTTTGTTTCACATTCTGGGGAATACTCAGATTTTAAAGGGCTGTTGGATAGAGGATCGAGATGACACTGTCACTTGGGAATCCAAAAACGCTTTCATGGCTTTTGTGTTAGACTGGAGATCAGGTGACAAATGAAGTTCTGGTCCCAGGACCATCTTCAAGTGAGTCCAAATGGGCCTCTGGACTCATCTGGTAGTCATGTTCCAATTTCCTGACCAAATAATCAAGGTGGACATTTTAGTATCTGGCTGAGCACGCACATTGATTCTCTATCTGTGGGATAAGAGCTGTTGTAGTAGGAAAGACCAAGTGGATGTCACCCAAGTCAAGGCGGTAAATCAACTTCTGTGTGAGTGGCAGAGATTAGCACCACCCTTAAAACCATTATATCCCTGTTTAATGCTCCATTCAACTTCCTAAAGAAGTCAGATGAGTCACGGCAGGTGATAATGGACTACTAGACACTCAGTCAAGAGATTGTCTCAACACAGCTGCTGTGCTGCACATGGTATCTTTGCTAGAACAGATTAGCACTGCTTCTCATTTGTGGTGTGTGGCTACTGAATTGGCAAATGTGTTCTTTTCAATACCTATTATGAATGAGGATCAGAAGCATTTCCCCAGGAAGGACAATAGTAAACAGTCACAGACTTCCCCTGGGCCCAAGGTAACTCCCCTGCTCTTTGTCCCAGTATAGTTTGAAGGGACCTTGATTATTTGGACACTTGGTCCTCTATATTGGTGACATCAGGTTAATTATATATGAGCAGGAGATGGAAAATACTCAACTGCTGTGGATACCCCAGTAAGACCTTGTACAGCAGAGACCGAGAGAAAACTACAGAGATTTAGGAGACTGCCACCACAGTAAAGTTTGTAGGGTTCCAGAGCTCTGGAGCTAGCTAGGACTTCACAGCAAAAGTAGTACAGTGTGCCCATGCTCATGGAATTCACTGATTTTACCATATTCCCCCACCATCCTGAAGCAGCTGGTTTGATAGAATGGTGGGATGGCCCCAAGAAGGTGGCATTACCTTTTAGGCCTGGGGCATGCTTCTCCAGAAGGCTGTGTATACTCTGAATCAGTGTCCAGTATACGGTGCTGTTTCTCTGACAACCAGGACTCATGGGTCCAGGAATCCAGGGGTGGAAATGGGGGTAGCAGTTATACCTAATGATCCATTAGTAAAAACTTTGCTTCCAGTTTTGGTGGCTTTATGCTCTGCTGGCCTGGAGTCCTTGGTTCCAGAGGGAGCAATGCTTTCACCAGGAGACTCAACAATGATTACACTGAACTGGAAGTTTAGACTGTTGCCCAGACACTTTGGGCTCCTGATACTTCTGAGTCAACAAGCAAAGAAGAGGTTTACTGTGCGACTGTGGTGACTGATCCAGACTGCCAAGAGGCAGTTGGATTGCTGATCTACAGTGGAGATGCGAAGACTACATCTGGGATACAGGATCCCTCAGGGCATCTCTTAGGATTAGCAGGCCTGTAAGTAAGGTCAGTGGAAAACTATAACCCAATACAGGACTATATCCAGAGCTCAGATGTTGCAGGGGAAGGTATGGGTCACTCCACCCCGTAAAGAACCAGGCCAGGAGTGGTGCTTGGGAAAGGCAAAGGGAACGCAGAATGGGTATTAGAAAAAGACAGTGATAAATATCAGCTACAAACTTTGATTTTGTTCCTTTCTTATTCTTTTATTACTGCAATTTTCAATCTTTTCATATCATGGCACACATAAGGTAATTATGTACTAGAATTGCGTGGCACACCAATAATATATATATATATTTTTGCCAATCTGACAAAAACAATAGTTTAGTTTTGATTTACACATAAAACATAGTAATTACCTACCCTTTTTGCTCTAAAGTGACTTTTTAAAATTGATACCTGTACATGTATATAAAGATTTCCAGTACCAAAAATTAACCAATCAAATGCAACCTTATTGTGACACGAGACAATAAGATGCAACGCTGCTATAATATGACATATATTAATGGTTTACAGTGGACAGCTATTGTTGTGTTTGTTGTTGTCATTTTAAAAAATTTGATAATCTAAGGGAAAAGAGGTCAGTGTCCCTGACTAAACTAGTCAGGTATTGCGTACGTTCAAAATTCTTGCTGCACGCCAGTTGAAAAGCACTGTCTTATTATGTAATATAGGATGTATTGACTTTATACCATGGTGTTTAAGTGTTTTGATTTTATATCACAGTGTTTAGGTTATAGAACATCAAGGAGAAGAGTCCACCTCACTCAAGGACTTTACCTCCTCTTCTGCGGAAGGGGTTAGTGAGTGTGTTGTGGTTCTCTGCAGGATAGTTTTATCATGTTAGGCATAGCTTTGTGCCTATGGACTTGTGATGGTTCAGTTTCATTGGCCACAGGAGCTCAGACTAAACATTATTTCTAGGTGTGTATGTGAGGGTGTTTCCCGATGAACTCAATAAAGTAGATTGCCCTCCCCAATAAAGGTGGACAGTATCCAGTCCTATGAGGGCCAGAATAGAGCAAACGGTGGGAGACTAAGGAATTCATCTGTGTATGCCCTACCTCAGTTGCTTGAACTGAGACATCTCACCTCAGCTTACCCAGCCCTGGGACTGCCTGGTTCTTAGGCCTTTAGACTAGGGCTGAATTGTGCTGCAGGCTTTCCTGGTGCTCCAACTCCCAGACAGCAGAGTGTGGGACTTTTCTGCCTCCCAATTCTTCATTGTAAGCATTCTTTCCCTAATAAGTATATTTTATTATTCTTATTATTTTGTTTTAAGTCTTACTTGAGAATGCTTTTTCTGTTGATTTTTAGAGAGAGTAGAAAGGAGAGAGAGAGGGAGGGAGGGAGAGAGACAGAGAGAGGAAAAGATGGAGAGACAGAGAAAGAGAAGCATCAATGTGAGAGAGACACACCAGTTGGTTGCTTCTTTCACATGCCCTGACCTGGGTCAGGAATCAACCCCCAACTCAGGTGTGTGCCCTTGACCCTTCAGTGCTCTGGCGACAATCTATCCACTGAGCCACACCGGCCAGGGCAAGTATATTTTAAAATAAGCATAATTTTTAATATATTTTACTGGTTCTGTTTCTCTGGAGAACCCTATTACATCCTCTAATTTAAAGAAAACGTTTTGGCACCTTTAAGTTCCTACCACTTAAAAAAAATAGGCACATTTGTTAGAACTCTTTGTGTTTTGGAAGCAGCATGTCCTGCCCTTGGAAATACTGCTCTGATCCACATATTGGATGATGTGGAAGGCTGCCAGTGTTGAGTGGGGCACAGGAAAAGTAAGGCTATATGGCAGATTTAGGAGTAGGTTCAGGCTATAGTACAAGCAGCCCTGCCTCTTGGGATTTCTGACAGAGTAGATCCCATGATTCAAGAGGAATGGGTCCTGAACACATCACATGGGATCTCTGGCAAGATCTATCAGGTGAATCACAGAGCAAAACCCAGGTTCGTAGAGAGCCACCTGCAAGCAAGAGCTATTTGCCATTTACAAAGCAGCTCCTGGTCTGTTGTTGGCATTGGTTGATGTTGACCATCTGACCACAGGATATCAGATGATTACAGACCAGAGCAGCCCATCTGTTGGGTGTTTTTAGACCCACCAGGTCAGAGAGTGTTGGCCCAGCAGCCATCTGTCATACAATGGTAGTGATATATCCAGAATCAGGCAACTGCAAATGTCTGAGGGCACCAGGGGACACATGTCATTCTGACAAAAAGGTGGCTCAGCTCCCCATGTCAACTATGCCTGAGCAGCATTAGCAAGGTTGCCCTCAATGGAATGTTTCCAGTTTGTTTAGTTGCAGAACTGTTTTCTTACCTAAGAAGTCTCTTCTTCAGTGTTATCCAAAGAAGTTCTTAAGCACCCAATGTCTGAAGATACTCTATTCTCCATCACACATCCCTTAATTTTCATTTTATCATAGTTGACACTAGCAACCATATTATTGATATTTCTGTGCGTGTTGACTGCCTCCTCTTAGAACGGAAGCTCTTGCTTACCTTGCACCTCGCTGATTCCCTCTTGCATTGGGCAGAGCCATTTCTAAGTTAAGGGCTAATAAATGAATAATACATTTGCAGAGTTCATGGTAACACTCAAGCTTATGTAATTTTATTGAAAGAGTACTTAGCAAAGAGGCCTGGGTCACTAACTGTGTTTGTAATAAATTCCTTTCTTGGCGAAGACGAAGCCTGTTGTGATGGTGAAGGTGAGATAACATCAGCTGCCTTTGCAGCTGCCGTGTGAAAAACTGAAGTGGGTTGACCAGAAGAAATAAAAAGACATGCTGAAGCAAAACTTTGGAGAAGAGCCTTTAATCTCTGACTGCTGGGAGGACGGGCCGAAGATCGTCTGTTCTGTGTGCCAGGATCCCCAGGGAGCTGGCAAAGGACGAGCAAAGTCAGCTCTTGAGGAAAGAAAGGCGAAGTCACTGGTAGCAACAGGTATTGCAAACAGTGTCACAGTTGCTAACGAGACATGGGCCCGACCTGTGAACTTCCCAAGGGGTAGATCATGATGTCACGCTGACACATTCCTAGCTGTTTTCTTAGCCAGCTCCAATTTATCTGGAGAGACACATAGAGGTATTCATTGCAATTATTATAATCTCTTTCTCCCCATATTTTACCATTTATTTTACATAAGTTGAAAGTCCATACCATGGAAACAAAACTTTATTTATTTATTTATTTATTTATTTATTTATTTATTTATTGTTAATCCTCATCTGAAGCTATATTTTCCTTTGATTTTTTTTAAAGAAAGAGTGTAAGAGGGGTTGGAAAAGAGAGAGAGAGAAACATCAATGTGAGAGACAAATTGATTGGTTGTCTCCTGCATGTGCTCTGACCAGGGCCAGGGATTGAATCTGCAACCCAGGTAGGTGCCCTTGACTTGGAATCACACCTGGGACCCTTGGATGGGTGGGCCTGCATTCTAACCATTGAAAAACACAGGTCAGAGTGGAAACAAACTCTTTTTCCCCTCATGTTCTGTATTATGTGGTAAGGCACAGTTTATTATTTGTTGGAATGTTCAAGTATTAGGAAATATGCATATTTCTTGCTATTTCCAACTTTAAGCAGAACAAAACCTCAAATAAAAAAAAGGTACATGTTTGTAAAGTCCATCTCACACTTTTGTAATCAAATAAACACCAATACCTTTGGGAGCACATGTACACAAAGAAAAGAAGAAAAAGGAAGAAAGAAACGTGGCCTAGAACTTGCTGCATTTTACTCTGACTCGGTTGTTGCCTTAGCCACATGTTGAACCTGCAAGTGGTGGCTTATAGTCTCCGAGGCTCCAATTTCTGGCTTCCACCAGAACCAAGGTATCCACAGACTATGCCTGGAAGGGCTGGTTTTTTCATTTCTAGTTCTGTATTTAAATCAGAGTATGGAGATATTTGCAGTTGATCTTAGCCAAAAGGCCGAGAAGTGAGGAGTAGGGAGAAGTTTGGGCAAACTCCAGAAAGCCACTTTCATGCAGAGAACCTCACAGTGTGAGATCCAGCTGACATATAATTATTGTCATGGGTAGGTGGCACGTTATGAAAATAATATTGTTTGTGAGATGTGACTACTTTGAGAATATTTTCCTAACCAGCTTCATACAGCCACTGGCCTAGGTGGTGTGTGCTGGAAACAGAGCCCTCCCTGCGCAGTGAAGGCAAGCAGGGCTGCTCTCCATCGTGTCCTTCAAAACACGAGGTGGGCACCGAGAGAGCCCTTGGTCTGCCCTCTCCTGTCCAGAGCATTTTCATTCCCCTCCCGCTGTTCCTCCTGCTCCCCCTTCCCCCCGCACCCCTTTTCCCCTACCTCCTCCCGCATTGTCTAATAATGGGCTCTGACTTCCGGTGGGCAACAGATCTTTAAAAACCCACTCCGAGGACAGAAGTTTAGGAGGAACTTGGGGTTTGCTTTTCTTTAGTTTACTATGACTTACTGGGTTCAGTCTACTTTGTAATCTATCCCTCAACCACAGGATGAGGATGGCAAGTTACCCTGTTTGTTTGCTGCCTGCTCTTTTCTGCTCAGGTATTAGCTGTTCCGATGGCAGAGCTATGCTGGATCCCCAGGCCCCTCGCTCTGTTTTAATGTGAGCCAGGGATGCAAAGTCCCCAGTGTGGCCTGTCAGAACTTGATAGCTCTGTAAACACTGAAATCTTTGTTGCCATAACACCAGGAAAAATAATACGGGATCCTGCATATAAATATAGCGGAGGCCTTGGGGAATGGGAGCATTTCTAAATGACTTGAGCTCTGTCATGGCCTAATCTCCTATAAATAAATGTCAGCGCAGTCACCGAATGCAGACTGGATTTTCGCCTGCCTGTGGCGCTCGGCCTTACAGACAATACTTTTGCTGAGGGAGTATCTTTGCCAGTGCAGTTATCTCCTTTGTTTTCTTTTTTCATTATTCGCGGAAGCCAAGGGAAATGAAAAGCATCTTATTTCAAGCAAAAGGGCCTGTGAATGATTAACTCTGGTTCCAGGCATTGGGCCTTTGCATAGCAACCCTCGGTTTCCAACCAGGAAAGGCTGAAGGCAGCAGCAGCAGCAGCAGCAGCCCAGGGACTGGAGACCAACATCCTCAACTGGGGGTGGTGAGGAACGGATCAAGTCTAACCCTTGTGTTTCTGAGGAGAGTTCTCTGGAGTTGGCTCCTTTCATTTTGTGTTGGCTTTATTGCCCTTTTCTTGGGGGTGATGAGTTTTCCTGATTTTTACTTTCATAAATACTCTTGCTCCTGGAGTACACTTGAGGATTCGAGTGAAACTTGGCCATGATCATGGCTTAATCAAGTGTATGCCACTATATTTTACACGTTTTCTCCTTAATATTATCCCAAACTGGGCTGACACTGCCTAAATTTTACATAAAAAAAAATGGAATTAACCGAGAACTTCATAATGGCCTTCATTTTTTATTTTAATTCAACAAAAGTTTTGTTTGGCACTCTTGGAATTATATATAGCACGAAGCATTAAATGAAAGGAAGAGAAGCAAATGGTGTTAATATATGGTTCCAATGAACAGAACTCACACTGAACAAATAGGGATGAAATCAAGACCAAGTCCATATTTCTTTGTGGGCATTTGGTGCTCCAGCACTGATATAACAAAGTCCATTTTCATGGAAAACAAGACCTGACTTAAAAGAGTCAAAGGAAAGGAAGTGGAAGCTGAGGACAGAAGAAATACGGCATGGAGAATTTAGGAAAAAGCAGTATAGTTAAAATAGAGCCAAAATATTTAGGACACTTAAATTTAGACTGCAAGTCACTCCAGATGTTTATTTATTAACATTAATAATGTTTCCAGTCTTGTTATAGAATACCAAGTCCCAGGGGCTCCACTTCGGAGTTTAAAGACAAATGCGTGGTCTTTAGTCTTTTCCAGCTCTGTTTTAATTTTAGGGGTTTTCTATAGCCATGATTTTCCTGTAAAAGTGTTTGCACAATCGTGAGCACCTCCTGATGCTTAGCAGAATCTGGTCTGCGTGAGACAGTGGTCTCGCACAACCTTCGCCTTTCTGCATTTCTCTTCTTGCTTCCATGACAATAAAGAAAGAAACTTGGCACAAGAGTATAATTCGTTCCTGCCTGTTTCTCATCTGAAGTCATAAACCTCTGCCATCCCACCCAAGACTAGGATTTCGGCTGGCATGAAACAGCTGTCTGCTGAAAGGTTTATTCTGGTACTAGCCGAAGGCAAAACTATTTTAATTGAAGGCCCGAGGCTGCTCTCCAAACCTCACCATCTCTGGGCCATTCCCAGTAGGAAACCATTGAGGAAAAGGTAGAGGTTACATCCTTTCTTATACTTTTGGACACACAGTATGTATGTGAGGTTGAGAGCATTTGACTCATCTAATCTCTCTAGTTTGGATGCTGTGGAGTCAAGGAGGCTGAGGCACACAAGCCAGGTCAGCAAAGAGCAGGGTGTAGTGTCCGCAGAGTCTCCTTGACCAAGGGTCATCAGCTGCCCTGGGAATGCGAAGCCAGGGTTGGTGGTTATTCCGGTTTGTTCATAGTAGTAGTTCCTGAGTTTCCGGGGGTGGCCATTGTATTTCTCAGCTTCTTAGGCTCTAACTCTGTCAGGCAGCATTCTTTACTTACATTTTTTACTTTTTATTCTAGGTAGTATGGTGGGAAGCAAAGAACACAAGCTTTGGAGACGGGGGATGGAGGTGTTACTAGTTCTAGGTTTTACCAAATTGTGAGCGCCGCAGTGTAGTCTCCGAAGCCTCCCTTAAACATGTGAAAATGAAAACTGATTTACAGCATGTTTGGAGGATGAAACAAACTGCTATGTGTAAAATACTTTGCCTGGTTCATACATGCTCTTTGCCTGGGTGCTGCCATTCTGGTCATTGCCAGTGGGTACCCACTTTGGAAGATACAGGCCTGCATCCAAATAAGAAGGACCTCTCTGAAGACCTCATGCTTTGCAACACAAACAAATTGAATCAAGAGTCAGTCTCCATGGAGAATTTTGGAATCAGAAGAGGCTTTGAGGAATCAAATTCCAACAGCTAGAAATGAATAGAAACCAATTTTGTCTTAGACATTAATATTTAGATATTAATATTATCTTAGACAATTGATATTTGAATGCTTTCATTGAAATGCAGTATGACACCTTGAGACTATGACTTGCTATGAAAATAAATCAAAGACTTTATATGGAACTATGCTGTGAGGTAAAAGAATATGGATTATATTCTTTATTCCCAATTTCTGTAGGATTTTTACTTGGAAATGAATGGGTGAATGGCACTTGGATATTACTTTTTTGTGTATCCATGGCAGGGTTTCTGCTAGGAGAGATTTCTTCTCTGCTAGTTTTAAGTCCATGAATCCGAAGGGGTGCCTGATGGTGGCCAGGGGCCACTCAACCAAGTGGGGTGCATAAAAATGCAGTATGAGTAGATACATTGATGTTCCTTCCCTGTTTCCTGTTCAAAATTAAGTGCAATTTAAAGCTTCAGCATACAGAGGAAGACGTTTCCTTCCTTCCTTTTCTTGGAACAGCTGCAAGCAATAACAGAAATGAACAAAACAAGACATTCAGTCTAACAAATAGTTCTGTGGTAAAAACAAAATAAGGTAGTTACATAAAATGGTTCAGTGTATCTGGCGTCTTTCTGAAGACATACTCTTGTTTGATAAGAAATCTGTGACCACATTGGGGCAGTGCTGTGGCTATGGCACAGGTTATTTGAAGTGAACACTATGAGACATTGTGGCAAAACTCTTTTATTTCTAATTTAATGGCAAATAGTGAAGCCACCTATGAGTCTCAATGACTCTTGGTGACATTTAAGAATTGTAATGAATAATGATAATATTGTCATCAACCACGAGATAGGAACTATGCTAGGTGCTTGGCGGATATTGCTTAAAATACTCATCACCCTTTACTCAGATCTTCATCTCCATTTCATTGAGGGGTAAATTGAGTCTCAGGCATAAGGGGCTTCTCTGGGGTCATATAAAGGAGGTTAAAGGAGGCTAGGATTAAACTGGATTTGTTGCTCTAGGCCTTTCTACTTAAGTATTTTAAGGCATAACTTGTCCCACTTGTGGGGAATGGAAGTTACCTAGAAATCATCAGGGATGCCAGAACTCCAGCAATTCAATAGCAATACCAGAAATAGAACAAAATCAGTTGATACAGGTCAGGGTATAATTACTTATGATCCCTGCTATTTATTAAAAGAGAAAGAAGTCTCCCTCTTATGCTTACTGCATATATAGCAGAGAAGAAAAAGGGAAAATAATTGAAAATAGTGAGAGTAAGAAGGAGTAGAAGATTGAGATATTGGGTCTTTAAAAAAATTTTTTTTTATTCATGTGTTACATGTACACATATTTTCCCATTGGTCCCCCCCGTCACCTCCCAGGCATACCCTAACCCCCCCCCAGTGTCTATGTTCATTGGTTATGCTTATATGTATGCATACAGTCCTTTGGTTGATCTCTTATCTATACCACCTGTCCTTAACCTTCCTGCTGTAATTTAACAGTCTTTTTGATGCTTTACTGCCTCTGTATCTATCCTTTTGTTCATCAGTTTATAATGTTCTTTATTATCTGCAAATGAGTGAGATCATGTGGTGTTTCTCCTTCATTGACTGGCTTATTTCACTTAGCATAATGCTCTCCAGTTCCATCCAGGTTGCTGCAAATGGTAAGAATTCCTTCTTTTTAATGGCATCATAGAATTCCATTGTGTAGATGTACCATAGTTTTCTGATCCATTCATCTGCTGACGGGCACCTAGGCTGTTTCCAAATTGTAGCTATTGTAAATTGTGCTGCTATGAACATAGGGATGCATAAATCCTTTGTGATTGGTGTTTCTAATTTCTTAGGATATATTCCTAAGAGTGGGCTTAAGCTTGGTTCCCTAAAATGAATAAAGGGCTTGTAAATTTGACTGTAGTCAAGGACTAATGATGGCTGATCTTCTATAGACAAGAGGTGGTCATTCAATAAATGTTGCATCAACAAGTTAGGTATTTGGTAACTTTGCTTTCATTCTCTCTGGAGAACCCTTTCCCCCAAAACTCTTTTCTATCTCAGTGAAGCCATCTCTACCTTAAGAAGACTAGTAGACGATGGCTAAATGAAGGACTATCCTGGGTACAGAGAGATTTATTCTTTCAGAAGATAAATCAGCATGGCAAAACACAATGTAAAATCTCTGTGTGGTGACCCTCCTCCACCCTTTCTTTTCCTTTGGTAAAGAGTTTTAGGTTATTTATTCTCATGCCCATCTAAAAAATTAGTTTACTGTATAACAGCAGACAGGCTCTGCAGGAATGGGAAAACACACGTAGAGTGTACTCTATGAAAAAGACAAAGCAAACTCATGGAAGGCCAATCTTACAACATTAGTTCACAGAGATGAAATCCTCCCATGCTCCTCACCGTCTCTGAGAGGATAACGGTTGAGAGAACTGGATGGGGATAATTTATTATGGAAGGGCTGAAATAGCAAGGGTATGGGCAGATCAAAAACAGAACACAAGAAGAGGATCAGTAGGGAAACAATTCAGAAAGCACTTTGGAGAAAGCAAAACTGAGTGTGGAGCTTAATGCCGAGAAGCAAATGAAAGGCTATTCACACTCTTTGAAAGGACAATCAGGGCGATCCTGGCTGAGGTAGGTAGTGGTGCTGAGCTGCTCAGACACCATTAAACTAATGGGAAATGGAAGCTCTGGGCCAAGTGGGTAAAGATACCTACTCACTTCCTCTGGATATCAGCTCAGACCTTGGGAAGGAAGAAGGTGAGGCTGGGCTGGAAGTCACAAAGAGGAGACTTTTGGGGACATTAAATAATAGTACAAGAGAGCCCCTGGTGAAACTTTTTGAATACCAAGACTATTGCCAAGTAGAGACTTCTTCTTCTTCTTCTTCTTTTTTTTTAATAACTCAGGTTTTCCCACAAAATAGGTTATATGCATGTTTAGTTATCTGCCAATGTTGGACTATGGCTGAGATGGAGGAAGGCATAATACTAGAGAATACCAGAGATGGTAAAAGACCACTATCCAAGGGATGTAATTTCTGGAAGAGAAAATCTCCCCTTATTAACCATGAGATGACTATGTACATTAATTCATGTTTACTAAACACGTTCTTGACAAAAAGACAATTTTAAAGGAAGTGGGTAGAGACTAAAATAAATTGTGTAGTCATTAAGGAAAGAAAATGTGTAACTAGTGTCTGTTTAGTTTCATGTAAGGACATAACATAAAATATTTTTAAATTAGTACAAAATACCCAGAAGTAGTATTTAAATACTACTGAAGTCTTCCAGGGGGAGAAGGAATTTATATTGAATATGCCGGTTTCACTAGCAAAATGAAGAAAAATTGTCTAGAACTATTCTTGTTAAAGGCAGGCCACTCTGTCAAAGATGATCTATCTGGAATCAGAATAATTATGGTGAATTGAATGAAGAGGACATGATGTCTCATTCATAAAAGATGCTCAATATATATTTGTTAAGTAGATAAAATAAGCAAATGTTGAGTAACTAAGCAAATTAATGAATAAATTAAAGGAGTAATTGTATATTCCTTTGGGAAGTCTTTCATTAAGATGATTAGCTGCCCTTCCATGGGATCCCATGCTATCACATACATTCCTCCTTTTATCCTACTGTGCACTGTACTCACCTATTAAATGGTAAGCTACTTGAAGGTAAGAACTGATCCTTAGTCTTCATAACTCCAGCACTGATCACAGTGCCTTGCACATGGCAGACATTCAAGAAATAGTTGTATAGATAAATGTCATTATTCACAAGAGTACTTGTTGAACCCAAATTTTAGATTAGAATTATACATAGAAAAGTAAAATAGTTTGTGTTAAATACTAACATAGCATCTTAAAAAGTCTATTAAGGATGGGTCATTTCTGTAATTGAACATATATTTAGATTGGAAAATGGGTTATAAATGCTGCAGTGTGAACAATTCCTTTCTTGGGTATTAAAGGCTAAAGAATTGAAGGAGACATGATTTTTAACAAAAAAAATAACAACATAGTAAGAGGGTGTGCTCCCCACACATCCCCCCAAATATCCAGACTTCAGATTATACATGGATTACTTCTTGAAAAAATTGTCCCAGAGGAAATTCAGCATCTATCTCCCCCTACTGGTGTCATATTAAGAGTGATGTCCAATTTATATTTTTCTCCTTTTGACTGAGAAATTTTATAATTAAGATGAATATTTAAATTTGTTATTTGGGGAAAAATCTTATTCTTAATTTAAAGTTTAAGCACCCTACAATAGAGATTTGTGCTGTAATCAGTTTACCAAGATTCAGAGTATAAGTTGTTTCACTGCAGAGGAGGAATGGTTAAATACTGTTTCTAGTTCATCTGTAACAGATTTATATGACAGTCGATTATAGAGGTCTGACACAATAAAAATTTTAATAAACTTTTTAATATAGAAAATTTCAATCACACTCAAAAGTAGAGAGAAAAATATAGTGCATTTCCATGTACCCATTAGCTAGCTCCAACAAACAAGTCATAACCAATCTTATTTTATTGCTTCCCCAAGGTCCCACACTTGGATCATCCTGAAGCAAAGTCCAAGCATTGTATCACATCATCTGCAAATATTTCAGTACATACCTGGAAGTTAGAGATGCTTAAAATATCCTCATAGTATAATTATTATGCCTAACCAAAATTAGCAATATTTCCTTCATATCAGCAAATATTTAGTGTTCAAATTTTCACAATTATTTTAAAATTTGTAATTATTGGGGGAGAATCCAAGATGGCGGCATAGGTAAACACCTACACTGCTGCCTCGCACAACAATTTCAAAATTACAACTAAAAGACAGAATGGACATCATCCAAAACCACAGAAAAGCAGGCTGAGTGGAAATTCTACAACTAGAAGGAAAGAGAGGGGCTCACGAAGACCCAGAGGAGCTGCAAAAAGCTGAGGTTCGGAGACGCATGCATGGAGAGAGCAGGTGCTGGACTACCTGGCTGGCTTTCTCTGGTGGGAGGGAGACGGAGACTTTCAAAGGCATTAAACTCCTTATCCTATGACACTAAACCCCAGATCCAGCCAAAACTCATATGGGGGGAGTTTGGACTGTGAAGGGGGAGAAGTGCACTGAAATTTAGGGGAGTTGCAAAAGATCAGAAGTCTGGTGGCATGCACGGCACTGCTTGCAGGGGACTGACTGCTGATTGTGCTGCTGGCTTTCACGAGTGGGTGGGAAACAGACCCTCCCAACTGTGCAACTTCTAACTCCACTAAACCCCAGTTTCGGGCAAAGCCCTGGGAACCCAGACTCATATGGTCCTGGAGCGCAGGGGAGCCAGATGGGCAGCAACCTAGAGGCACTGCGAGAGAGCGAGCGCACGCACAGGGACTGCTCCAATGATTACCCAGTCACTTGAGACTCAGGGGCCGTGGAGGGCGGGGCCGACTGGAAGGCAAGGCAGTCCCTTAAGCCCTGAGACTCCACCCATCCCAAGCTCAACAGAGAGGCTTTTGGAGTTTTGCAACTCTTGTATCATAAGGCTGAATCCAACACAGAAGTTCTCCCAGTATAGTGAAAATGCCAAGACAAGGGAAGGGATCACAAACAAAAGAAATGGAGGAAAACAAATGACTGGATATAGAGTTGAAAATCACGGTTATAAGGTTTTTCAAGAATATCCTAGAAAAGTTGGATAAAGTTAGCGAGACCTAAGAAGAGATGAAAAAGGACCGACTAGAGATGAAAAAGGACCAACTAGAAATTAAACATACACTGACTGAAGTAAAAAATATTATACAGAGACCTAACAGCAGACTAGAGGAAGGCAAGAATCAAGTCAAAAATTTGAAATATAAAGAAGCAGAAAACACTCAACTGGAAAAGCAAGAAGAGAAAAGAATCCAAAAATGTGAAGATAATGTAAGGAGCCTCTGGGACAGCTTCAAGTGTACCAACATCAGAATTGTGGAGGTGCCAGAAGAAAAGAGAGAGCAAGATACTGAAAACCTATTTAAAGAAATAATGACTGAAAACTTCCCACATCTGGTAAAAGAAATAGACTTACAAGTCCAGGAAGCACACAGAACCCCATAAAAAAGGAATTCAAAGAGGAATACACCGAGACACATCATAATTAAAATACCAAGAGCAAAAGACAAAGAGAGAATATTAAAAGCAGCAAGAGAAAAACAGTTCATTACCTACAAGGGAGCACTCATATGACTGTCAGCTGATTTCTCAACAGAAACGATGCAGGCCAGACGGGAATGGCAAGAAATATTCAAGGTGATGAATACTACCACCAAGAATACTCTATCCAGCAAAGCTATCATTCAGAATCGAAGGTCAGATAAAGAGCTTCACAGATAAGAAAAAGCTAAAGGAGTTCATCAACTCCAAACCAGTATTATATGAAATGCTGAAAGGTACTCTTTAAGAAGAGGAAGAAGAAAAAGGTAAAAGATAAAAAATTATGAACCATGAATACATATCTATCAACAAGTGAATCTAAAAATTAAGTTAATTAAAAATTTGATGAACAGAATAAACTGGTGAATATAATAGAATCAGGAGCACAGAAAGGGAGTGGACTGATAATTCTCAGGGGGAAAGGGGTGAGGGAGAGACTGGACAAAAATCATACACCTATGGATGAGGTCAATGAGAGGGAGGTAAGGGTAGAGGGAGGGGTGAGAGCCAGGTGGAGGGGAGCTATGGAGGAGAAAAAAGAGAAACAAATGTAATAATCTGAATAATAAAGATTTCATTAAAAAATTTGTAATTATTGCCTTGGCTACAGTGGCTCAGTTGGTTGAGCGTCATCCTATGCACCAAAAGGTTGTCGGTTATATTAATGTATTACCAGTCAGGACACATACCTGGGTTTCTGGTTTGATCCAGGTAGGGCAGCATATGGAAGGCAATGATCTCTTTCTTCTCTTTCTTTCTCTTTCTTTCTCTCTCTCTCTTTTTCTTTCTCTCTCTCTCTCTTTCCTTCTCTCTCTCTCCTCCCTCCCCCCTCCCCTTCTTCTCTCTAAGCATGTCCTTGGTTGCTGATTAAATAAGTAAATAACAAATAAATAAAATTTTAATTACTTATTTTACAGTTTGCTTGAAACAGGTTTTTCATGAGGGCTATATTGGTAATTGTGTGACATGTTTCCTAAAAATCATGAAATTTATGAGATTTGTTTCCTTCTGCATTAAATTTGTCTTTGGTGATATTTTTGTTAACAAGGCTGAATCATTTGTTCTGAATGTGTTCCACGATCTGGAATTTGCTGACAGGATCCCCATGGTGTTGTAGAATACATTCCTTTGTCCCTTGTATTTCCTGAAAATTGGTGTCTAGATCCAAGGCTTAATATTATTCAGATTTGATATTTTTGCAAGGTGCCATTGTGTACTTCTATCACTCAATACCTGGCCCCAATTGAAGTTCAGTGTCTAGGGTAAACTGTTTAGAGCAGTGCTTTGCAGCAGAACTTTTGGTGGTGATGGAAATGTCTATCTGCACTATTCTTTCTCTGTTCTTTACCCTACTATGGTAGCCATGTGGCTCTTTAAGTGTGGCTAGTGTGATTGAGAAACTAAATTTTTAAAAATATTTTAAAAATATCTATAATAATTTATAATAATAAAAGCATACTATGCTAATTAGACCAGAAAGCCAAACATCCTTCCAGACTAAGCTGCAGTGGCTATAAGGCACAGTGGCTGTGAGGGCTGAGGTCAGGCAGCTGCGGTAGCCAGCTGTGGCCAGCAGTGGCAGCAGCAGTGGGGTGATGGGGGTGGTGCCTTCCCCTGATCAGCCTGGTTGCCTTCTGGGAGTGGGCCTAAGCTATCAGTAGGACATCCCCTGAGGGCTCCCAGACTGTGTGAGGGGGGAAAAGCTGGGTTGAGGAACCCCTCCCCTGTGCACAAGTTTTCATGCACTGGTCATATAATTGACTTCAGAGAGTAATGGAGAGGGAGAGAGAAAGGGATAGAAACATCAATGAGGAGAGAGAATCACTGATCAGCTGCTTCCTGTATGCCCCACACTGGGGATTGAGCCTGCAATCCAGGAATGTGCCGTGACCAGGAATGGAACCATGACCTCCTGGCACATAGATCGATGCTCAATCCACTGAGCCATGCCAACCTGGCAAGAAACTAAAATTTTAATTTAAACAATTTTAAGTAATTTAAATTTAAATAGCAATGTGTGGTTAGTGGTTGACATATTAAGGAGTATACTAGTAGCTCTAGATCAGTGGTCCCTGATTGGAGAGGGTGCAGGCTGAGCTGAAGGACACCACACCTCGTTCCCCTCCCCAGCCCCGTGCTCTAATTTGGTGCATTTGGCCTCTAGTTAATTAACAATAATATACATTTATATGTACCTTTTCTCCGATGAATCAGAAAATACTATATACACTTTTCTCCCATTTTTGTTTTACTTAATAATTTCTTCTGGAGCCTACTGAGTAAAGATAGATATCATTCCTTCTCATAGCTGCATAGTATCCCAGTGTATAGGTAGGTGTTCACAGTTTATTCAATAAATCCTCCATTGATGGATGTTTATTTTTAATTTAAAATGATAGCAGCAGAATAAACAAATGTATTACCTTTCTTCATACTTTTTATATTTTACTAAGTTCATATAGATATTCATAAGGCTTAAAAGCATGAATGAACTAAGACAAATATTGGTGAGAAGTTAAGGTCAATTGACTAAAAATTATAGGTCTGTATATCTTAGAACTCAAAATATTTTCATTAATCATCCCTTTAGGAGATGGATGACTCCTCTTTCTGATCTTTAGATTTCCTAGGATAGAATTTAGTAAGGTTGGAAAAGTAAGAATAACTGACTTTAAGAGCTGTGAATGATAGAATTTTTTTGTGATGTAAAATGGTAGAGATGAGGATTTCAGTAGGTTGTCATATATTATCATTTTTTCATTAGAAGCTTCTATAATTTCGATGGAAATGCCCTGGTGCTAATGATTCTATCATGAGAAGATTTTTTGTGTGCAATAAATAACTACTATTCCAGTTACTTTCTGTAACTGTAAACTGTGCATGAGGGGAGCTACACTTAGGGTAGGTAACCTGAAAGAGACAGCCATCAATTCGAGCCATGTATATAAACAGGAGAAGTTAGAAGAGTGTTCTCAAGAGCTCTAAATATCAAACCTTGCAAACTCCCAAACTTTCCCAGCCCTCCAGTTTGAACAGGACACTACTGTGTGGTAGACCATAGAGTCACATTTCCAGCTTCCCAGGGATTCCCTCTGGTGCCTGTATAATAAGTTAGGGAAAGCTAGCTCTGGACAGAAGCAAAACCAGGGAAACCAGCCATTTTCAAGGAGGCAAGAAAGAATTGTCTTTTAAGAAAGGCCAATAATTCAACTTAAAATATATTTGAAACATTTGTCCTTTTCTAAGCAAGCTGCCCTCAGCATTCTCAGAAGTAGGTGGAGACTGAAAAGTCTGCATTTAATAACACTCAATGATTCAGGTGGAATGGAATGGCCAGACTAAATACAGTTCAGTCCTAGTGAGAAGGTAAGAAAACCAAGAACTGGCTGCTGGATTTGTCAGACTTTTATGATAAAAGGTTTTTTAAGTACACTACCACTTTGTCTATAGTGAGTTTTCCTACTTTGAGCTTCTATAGTACTAGGCTACCTGTGAGATTTGTATGTTTAAAATAAAATTTAATGTCTACTAGATATTGAAGCTACTTTGGCCAATAATTTCAATAATGCATACATTGTATCTTTTCCTGGTGTTTTATGTTTAGTTTTTCTACAGTGGGGTTTAAGATGATATAAGACACTTTTCTGAGGCACAAAATTTAAGGGAGTTTCAAAAACCTCAGTAATGAGAAATGCTATTTTAATACATTTAAACACACACACACACACACACACACACACACACACACACACACACAGTTAAATGCAAAACAAAAGCCCATGATGGTAAACGGGGCCAAATATATGGTGACAGAAGATGATTTCACTTTGGGTGATGGGCACACAATGCAATATACAATATACAGATCATAGAATTGTACACTTGAAACCTATATGATCTTATTAACCAATCTCATCCCAATACATTAAAACAAAAGTCCATGATGAACACTATAGAAATTTTAATTGTTTAAAGCAGGACCAGACCCTGGTCTTGAACAACTCTGCCTCACTTGCCTCATCCTTATTCTGACCCTTTTCAACAAAGTTTTATTTATAACACTAGTGGCTTGATGCACGAAGATTCATGCAAGAATGGGCCTTCCTTCCTCTGGCTGTAGGTACTGCCTTCTCTCTGGCCAGAGCTGCCTTTCTGCTCTGGCCCAGAGCCATCTTTCCACCTTCCCACGCTGCCCAGAGGCTTGGAGTGGTTGGGGTGGTGCAGAACACCCTCGAGGGCGCTTGGCACCTGTGTATGCAAATTAAACAGCCATCTTTGTTGGGTTAATTTGCATACCCACTCCTGATTGGCTGGTGGGTATCACAAAGGTACAGTCAATTAGCATGTTACTCTTTTATTAGGTAGATAGGCAGCTAACCCATGAGGCATAGTTTGCTCATTTTATAAACTATTGCCTTAAACTATTATATATTTAGCTTACTGCATTTTTTTTTTGATATTCTTACTCCCCCTGCCCTTTTTATTTTGTAACCCAGTATTGGCCCTGTTTTTGAACTCAACTTAGATTTGATGAAATCCCATTATGTCACTTTTGCCTGTAAAGATTATATGAAGACCCATAGAGGTGACACTATGAGCCCCAGGAAGAACAGACAACAGACAAGCAACAAGAGGATTGCGGTTCATTGTGGTTTTGTGTTTACTATGTGTCCAATAAAACTACTCAAAGATAAGATTCTTGACTGTTACTTCTTTTTTCATAGAACGCTGTGTGTAGAGCAGGTCTAAACTTGCTATTGTCCTACTCTGACTTCCATCAGTAATTTGTGTGACCTAAAGAAGATACTTACTTTTTATTGTCTTAATTTGTGTTTACAGGACACACAATTCTGGGTCAATTTGGTGAAAAAAAACAGAAAGAAAATGAAAGAAAATAAAACCTTCCACTGAAGCCTCCAAACCATCTGTGTGTTACTCCATGGACAAAATAGCTTATACAGTGTTCAAAAAATTTTTTTTTATTGACTGACTAGTGGTAGTGTGTAGATACAAGCAAGGTTTGCTAATGTCCAAGAAAAATTAATCTCCTCAGTAGGAGTTTGTAGAATTAATCACAAATAATTGAATGCTGTCTGCAAAGAATATTATACATTGGAATTGGTGATAACTAGACCAGATAGTGTGTTTCTCATTTTCTCAGGAGGTGAAAAAATAAGAATTTCCAGTCCATTCAGAAAAACTAGAAGAAAGTATTAGAAGGGATGTGTGTGTTGTTAGTGGGCAGGGAGGGAGGAGTTGGAGGAGAGAAAAGCACAATCATATGGTTTTTTGGTTAAAACTAGGAGAGATTTGTGGGTTTCACATTAGTCAACTTTCATTATTTTGTCCCCATCTTTTTTGACTCACATGGTTTCAGTTTCTTTCCAAACATCTTTGGTGTAAAACTTTACCGTCATGAAACAGAGCAATTGAAAAATTTTGACAAAAAGTTTTGGAAGCAATCACTGAAATTTGCACAACTTTACTAGCAGTTATGTTTACTGTGAAAAAATGGTGCCGTTCTATAATAAATGCGGGTTTGGGATGTTTATGTTATTATAAGGCAGCCCACTGAAACAGAGAATTAAGACCACAAAGTTATATCTGTTTGCAGAAAATTGAACTTGTCAGAAAGCTAGAGAGTGGGGATTTTCTATAGATTCCTTAAGGTAAAGAGGCATATTTTATTGTGTGGAAAATAGGATTTTCCTAAGCTGGAGGAGAAGTAACCATTTTGCATACTACTAACTTGTACATAATATTAGATTTAAAAAATATGAACTTTAAAAAGTTTAGGATATCTTTTGAAGCACAGACATAATTTTCTTAGTGACATGAGACAAGATGAAACAGGAAAGTTATTGGGAGAGAGCACCGATTTTAAAAAATAATTAAAAAGTGTATATTTTTTGTGGAATCATATTTATAGAGACAGCACCAATGTAATCCTTTGACCTACTTGTCTGCTAGTCCTATGATAGACAATAAACTCATGATTCAATTAATTGCATGCATCATGTATACTAACTCATTTAAGGAAAATGAGCTATTGTATCAGTCAGAAGTATTTATGGGGTGACTACAAGTACAAAGTACTGGCTTTACAACATCAGTAAGCAGGCTTTATATTTCTAGAAAATTTGAACTAAAATTAAAAAAGTGACATCTGAAAAAGGATAAGCAGACAAAAGTAATCATGCAGGACCCATGCAGTATACAATAAGAACTAGATAGTCATTCACAGTTCATTAATATTTGCCTACTGAGGGCCTTTTTGTTTTTTAAAAAAAGAAAATGTGTTGAGTACCTATGATTGCCAGGTACTATAATAAACACTTTATAATCTCATGGTCAAATGGAGGCAGCCCATAGAAATATGTACGTTGAGGGTGAGCTTGGCTTTCATTCAGTGGCAATGGTGCAAGAAAGAGGGTGCAGGGCAATTGGACAGAAGTGGAGTTTTGGAAGGTAATTTTGGAAAGTTGGCTAAGCTGGGGTTAATACTGTGAGGACCCTCTAGGACAAGCTAAGGCATGCTTACTTTTTCATGTAGGGTAAAGGAAACCTGAAATGTTTTTGAGCAGAGACCTTGATCTGACCAAGAGCTGTGAGTGGCAGTGTGCAAGGCCTCGGGGGCACAGGTGGAGCCACTTTGCCATCCAGTGAGCGGCAGAGCTGGCCCAGCTTTGGAGGCGACTTTCTTTTGAGGCATTGAATGTATAAGTAAGAATCGTCTCCAATAGTAGTGGTTTATTGATTTAATCGTCAATAATTCAGAACCATAAATATTTTCTCTTATTTGCTGCCTGTCTAAAAGGTCTGACTTATTTTCTCTTATTTGCTGCCTGTCTAAAAGGTCTGGCTTTGTGAAGGAAATATTGAGTAAATAAGATGTTAAAGTTTCTAGAATAGCCTAATGTTCAGTGACACTTTGTGGTGATGTTGGAGGAAAAGTAAATGAGAGTGCTCCTCTTCTCTTCTTTCTATTAACAACAGTTTCTGGAAAGACGTGGGATGAAGGAAGGGTGCATGCAGGGGACAACTGGGTAAGGCCCACACTTGGTCCCTCCATTCCAGTCCCCACAAGCACTTCTCAAACCCTCACAGGCATGTCACCCTTTCATGCCACTCAAATAGCTGTCTTTCACAAAACACTCTTTTCTATTCTTTTCTTTTTTTTAAATTATTGAATTTTGAGAACTCTTTTTTAGTTTTTTTTATTTTCTATTACAGTTTATGGTCAATATTATTTTGTATTGGCTTCAGGTGTACAGCATAAAGCTTGGACCATGATAGTGTTCCCCACGATATTTCTAGTGCCCACCTGGCACCACATAGTGATTGCAGTATTATCAACTATAGTTTCTATGCTGCACTTCACATCCCTGTGACTATTTTGTGACTACCAGTTTGTACTTCTTAATCCCATCACCTCTTTCTCCATGTCTCCCAAACCCTTTCCCCTCTGGCAACCACCGGTCCACTCTCTGTCTATGAATCTCTTTTAATTTTGTTTGTTTATTTTGCTCTTTAGATTCCACATTTAAGTGAAATTATATTATAATAGAGGCCCGGTGCATGAAAATTCATGCACTGGAGTGGGGGTTCCTCAGCCCAGCCTGTCCCCTCTCACAGTCCAGGAGCCCTCAGGGGCAAGAGGTGACCCTGCAATCAGGGGAAGGTGATGCCCCCATCACACCTCTGCTGCTGGCACTGCCAGCAGTGCAAGCCTCAGCCGGCCCTGGTTACCTGAGCCTCGGGTGGTGCTGGGCAGCCGCCATCCGAGTGGCTGGAGGGCTGAGGGGACTGAGAGACTCTGGAGGCAGGCACACAGAGCGGCCAGACCTGTTTAGGGATGGGCCTGGCAGGGCTGAGGGTACTGGGCACTGCCATCTTGTGGCTGTATGTACTGCCATCTTTGAGGGTGTGGCAGTCAATTAGCATATTCCCTCCTTATTGGCTATGGGTGCTATCTTTATATTGGTCAGACAAATAAAATATTGTTGATTTGCCATCTTTGTGAGAGTCAATTAGCATATTTCCTCTTTATTAGATAGAATGGTATTGGTCTTTCTCTAGTGACTTATTTCACTTAGCATAATACCTCCTAGGTCCATCCATGCTGTCACAAATGGTAAGATTTCATCCTTTTTTATAGCCAAGCAATATTCCATTATATATATATACCACAGATTGTTATCCACTTGTCCACTCTTGGACACTTGGGTTGCTTCTGTATCTTGGCTGTCTACCTAATAAAAGAGTAACATGCTAATTGATTGTACCTTCGTGACACCCACCAGCCAATCAGGAATGAGTATGCAAATTAACCAAACAAAGATGATGGGTTAATTTGCAAACACAGGCGCTTACCGGCTGGAGACAGGGTGGGGCATTTGCATTGCCATGGTGATGACGCAGGTGTTTTGCACCACCCCAGCCACTTGGGGCCTCTGGGCAGCATGGGAAGGCAAAAAGGCAGCTTTGGGTTGGAGAAGAAAGGCTGCTCTGGCCAAAGTGAAGGCAGTGCCAGCAACCAGGGGAACGAAGGCCCATTCTTGCATGAATCTTCATTTGTGCATCAGGCCACTTCTTATAAATAATGCTGTGATGAACATAGAAGTGCATATATTCTTTCAAGTTAGTGTTTTGGGTCTCTTAGGTCTTCTAAGAAATGGAAATGTTGGATTATAAGGCAGTTCAACCTCTTGAAGCAGTTTGTACTATTTTCACCTCTTCTCATTGCTCTGTTACTGAACTTAAGGGTTTCAGCACTTGAGGTATTCCATTCAAGAAGATATTGTTGTTTCAAGGTAATTTTATTTACTTGCAGTAAGAAAGGAGATAAGGATTCACATTCAAGGCTCTGTCTCCTGGAAGTAAGGCTTAGCTATTGCTTATGTACACTATTTGGTTAATTACACATTGATTTCCTCACTTACTTGATTGTTATACATATTGGCTTGGGTTCCTATCCAGCTCATTCTATTAACAGTTCTGTCTGCAAAATACTGTGCTAGAGTTTAGCATTTAGCAAACATAGCATTTTGTAAGAACTGCCCTGACCTTGAGACCCTTATCTTATTTAAATATTATTCCAGCCCTCGCTGGTTTGGCTCAGTGTATAGAGCAAAGGGTTCTGGGTTCAATTACAGTCAAAGGCACGTAGTTTGGTTGCAGGCTCCGCCCAGCCCAGGGCTCATCCGTGGGGCTCATGCAGGAGGCAACCAATCGATGTGTTTCTCTCACATCAATGTTTCTCTGTCTTACCTTCTCTCTTCCACTCTCCCTAAAAATATCCTCGGGTGAGGATTAGCAACAACAACAAAATGATAAACATTCCTCTGTTTGATGTCTGGATCCTCCTTCTCATCTTTCCTCCTAACAAGGCCTCAGTCATCAGCTCACATCATTAACACCCTGAAGGGATGAGCAGTTCTAGAATGGTGAGATCCTCAGATTTGCAAAGAATTTTTTCAAAATGTGGCTTGAATGTACTTCAGCAAATCTTTAGGACCAGCACACCCAGGCGGGTTTTAAACACAAACCTACTGGCACCACACTGGATGGTAGAGCACTGTTTTCTTGGTGAAGTCACCAAGCTGGAGGAAATTTATGCTAGCATCAGGTTTCTTCCCTCAGTGCTCCCAGGAAAGATCAAAATCCTATGTTCATGGTCTCCGAAGTAATAGTGTGCTGGGATGGTCAAAGAGACTTTAACAATTAGTTGCAAACTATCACGGTGTGATTTTTATAAGGATAAACCAGAGTGGAGATGGGATTCCCAGGGCCACCCGCTTTCACACTTTGGGGAAAGTGAAATGTAACTGCGTTTTTAAAAGCGGGAATGTATCCTGCTGCTGGGAAGTGCAGAAGCGAGGGTCTCTGCACGCCTCCCCTTTTTTGTGAGCTTTCAGTGAGAATTTTCTGCCAATTTTCTGGCAGCAGCAGGGACACAGCAGTTCTGCTGGCGGTTTGGATTACGGATTGTCTATATGATATCAATAAAAATAATGAGAGCTACGTCTGATGGGCACCAAACTTGCTTAAAATGCTAATAAAAAAATCACAAGAGTGGGAAATAAATCTTAAATTTTAAATATTTTTTTCTTATAATCCATATGGAAAGGCTATTTCTCAGTATTTTAGTGTTA
Source organism: Lasiurus cinereus (assembly GCA_011751065.1). Lineage (NCBI taxonomy): Eukaryota > Metazoa > Chordata > Mammalia > Chiroptera > Vespertilionidae > Lasiurus > Lasiurus cinereus. The sequence goes on from JAAGEH010000293.1 coordinate 12,090,505, forward strand.
AAAGTATAATAGCTGGAGAAGAATACGTTCTCTTCAAAGTGCCAATAAAATGTCATTTTCCAGGGCAATTCTGCCTGAAATCAACCTGTTTTATGGTAATTATGGGCTCTGGCACCAGAACATAGCAGAACTTTAGAAAAGATTGAATGAATGATGGAGCCCAACATCCTTAAATGTGAAACATATGAAATGATTTGTGTCAAGTAACAACCAAGCACCTCCCCACCCTGAACTCTACATAAAGCTCCACTCTGCACAAAGCTGTGGTCCTACTGAGTGAGGGCGTGGGTAAGAAGAATACTTTTAGGACAAGAGAAATAGTAGGACAAGCCTCTGAGTGGAAGAAAGCTCTGTATGAAGGTATAAACTGGGAGCAAAAGGTGATAGTGCCCAATGCTTTTCAATGGCAAGCTCTGGTTCATCAGTGGGAAAGAAAAATCATCTCTGTGGTGTCTGACATAAGGACGCAGTAATGTACTATCATATGCCACCTGGCAGCAAATCTGGAGGTGGTACTTGGGCCAAGACTTCTCACTTTTCCAGCTTCCCAGCATAACTTGAGCACCTATGGACAGGTGTCCTGGCATGGAGTTCTCCTAGACTGAGTTCAGATTGTAAAATAGGAGAAAAATCAAAGCGAGTCCCATATCATAGACCTAAATGGCATAGTGGCTGAATCTTCTTAAGCTTTACTTATTTCCTAATCAAACCAATATATGTGTGCAGAGTCCATTTCCCATACATTTTGTCACACAAAATCATCGGTGCCCTACAGTCTCCCTTGGATTGTTCTCTTTTCAGAGGCCATTGTTTTCGGCAAAGTGAGCTGGTTCTTTGCATTTATTTGCACATCTTTCCACGGCAAGTTTCTACTGCTGCTTCTTAATATTTCAGGACTGGGCATTTGATTCCACTCTGAGAATAAGGAACATTTAGCTCTGTCTTACGAGCCCCCATCTTCCAGTTATGCAAATGCTATTTATAACTGAGCCACACCTTTTTATTCTGAGTATCTTTCTTTATTGCACAACTTTCTACATTTCCTGGCATTGACAACTGTCTTGGTGTTTAGATTGTGTATCTGATTGGTTTTGTGTTCCCATCCACCGCATGCCAGGGGTATTTCCTGCTCCCCTCTCCACGTGTCCCCTCACAGAAAGTGTCTGAGGAATTCATCTCCGTGGTTGTCCCTGGCCCTTACTGCAATTGCCCCCCTCCACCCTGGGAGCTCTCTGCGATTCTCTCTGATTGTAGGCCTGTCATGTCCTGGAAGCCACATGTCCTGCTCTCTTGTTTTGGTTAGCACAGTTCGCAGTACCGCTTTAAAAAGGACATACAGAAGGTACATGTTTTGAGACTGCCTATATTTGAAAATATTTTCATTTTTATTTTAGCTCCTTTCTGGGAGTTTGGTATATATGTCCAGGTTGGAAATAATGGTCTTTCAGAAATGTGGTTCTATAGTTTCTTTTTCCTCTTGCTTATCCTGTTATAATAGAGAAATCTGAAGCTATTATATCTCCCGACTCTTTGTCCTCAGTATGCTAAAATTGTGACAACATGTTTTTTCTTTCGTTTTTTTTTCTCTGTGTCAAATCATTAGGGACAGATTACCTGTTGACATGATCTGAATGTACACCTGCTTCAGAAAGGAGGTACGTTCAAGGGATAGGCCTGTGGAGTACAGGCTTAAAAGGCCATCAAAGAAATCCATGCCCATGTGACAATGTGTTTTAATGTGTATCTTTTTGTATGTTTTGCTGGGCACTCACCAAAGAAGGCAGACTATATTAAGTGTCAAAGTGGAGGTTTAGAACCAAGCAGAGACTAGGGGCATTAATAACTGGCTGGGAGAAGTCTCCCCATATGGTAGATGTTCAAGAAACACTTAATGGATTTAGAAAAAGATTCATCTTCCATCAAAAGAGCAGAACTCTGAGGTGATCCTGCTTTTGGTGAAGTTTTAGGAGGAAACTACACACAGTTTTAAGACACTCTGGTTCATGTAATTACTGAATGAGAGAGGAATTTTGTTTCAAATAGGATCAAAGAGAACTTGATGAAGTTCCCATAAAATTCCCCGCTTTCTACATCTATCTCAAAAGGTAACAGGACATGAGTTATATTGATCTAGTCCTCAAAAAACTGCCAATGCTGGGTTTTGTTTTATAAAGTGCTAACTTTCTAATTGATAGCAGTAGAATATTGGTCACTAATTGTTGGTGATAAGTGTCATTTATCCTTTTATTCTTTCAGATTTCTTGATTACCATTTATTGAAAATATTATTTGATTTATATATTGTGACAATAAGCTTCAGTGCACTTTTCCCTTTTTTCCCATCATTCCTCTCCCTGCGTAACCCCTCCCTCCTTCTCTATACTTCCTTTCTGCCCTCTTTTCTTCTCTCTGCTCAATAGATTATCCATCAGTCATTTACAGGGGCATATACTAGATACATCATAGCAATGGTTTCTTCTTCTATATATTTTTTTTAATGAGATGCCAGGCACAACGCTGTATTTTTCATACCATATGGTCTTTGAAATGTTTATAATGCTTCCTTTTGGTAAAAAGACTATGTTTATAGATGTCATAAAACCAGGCATTATTCCGAGCTCACATAATCATAATCACCACCGGTACCAACATAATAACAGTAACCTTTGGGCTGAATAGACCAATTAATTTTATAATGTTATACTTGTCTTGTGATCTTCACTATCATAGCTTCTATGCACTCATGGAAATAGAAAGCAGAAACTAAAAGCTTGGTGGTTTACATGCTGCAAAAATTAAGAGGACATGAGTTAGGATTAAAGGAGGCAATGATTTAATTTTGGAGGTGCTGAGCTGAGCGCTGGAGGTCTGGGCTCTGGGGAAAACCTCGATGTTGCAGTGGCAGATCTGAGGAGGGATATTTTGTGGCTGCAATGGCAGCTGCACTTGGGGAAGGCTTTTTCAAGCCAGAATGTTGCCTTACGTGACCTCAGGACACAATGGTTCTCCCAGGGCTCCCCATTAGATGAGAAGTTTCTGTTTAGCCCAAACTGGAACACTATTCCCCTTTGCACATTATTTAAGAGTTATTTAAAATTACCTGGTTTGCCAAAACTATTAACAGGATATAAATATATGGTCTTTAAGCCAGTAAAATCTAGTTATAGTCTTCACACAGCATGAACTAAAGGAACTATCCTTTGTGGTAATTTTCCTGGGGCTGTAGATATGGCTTCTATCTCTATATATCTTTGCTTCCACGAATGAGTTGAAGGGCCTTTTTGAGACTCCATGAGACTTCTGTGTCTTCTACCAGGTTGTTCAAAGTATATCCTTAGGAATTTTCAAGGATTCATGCAGGCATTAGTAGTCAGAGTCAATACATTCAAAAAGTTTGAAAATTTGTTCTTTTGATTTCTTGAATCCTTGATACCAAGACACCACTGATTATTTTTGTACATTTGCTCATAATTATTTTTTACTTTCAAGCATTTCTAATACACAATGTACAGCATATTCATGATCATTCGTTAGTTGGCCCAAATCAGAATGAACCTACAGGAACTTTACTGTCTGGTAAATATAATCCAATATTAACCTCCATAATCTTTAAAGGTATGCAATAAATCTTATTAACTTGTAAAGATTTTTACATTTCACCTTACAATATCACTTAAGCCCCTATTCACGACTGGATTTTAAAAACATGACAATTCCAAGAGTTATAAGGGGAAATAGAAATTGTGGTGTTTTTTTTGTTTTGTTTTGTTTTGTTTTGTTTTTCGTTTTTTGTTCCACATTGACAAGAACTATCCATATTCTGTACCAAGATCTTAACTTGACATGATGGTATGTTTTAGCTTTGTTTGGACTTCCTGTCAAACCCTAAAAACATTAGTCAATGGGACCTACACTTTTAAATCGTGAAAAGAATCCTAGATTTGTTTGCAGATTTTTTAATCTGTTGTTAATAAACTTGAAAGAACACAGTCCTGTCTAATAAACACATCAAACTAATGGGGACCAGAGCAGCTCAGAGGAGTGTTTGTTGTTTGGTGTTTAGATTTCAGTCAGAATTAATCAACAATGGATGGGGCCTGCTGTATTTATTAGCAGCTCAACTCCCTGTGATTTAACGCCAGGCCCCTTTGACTCTTCCAGCGAAGGCTGGCGAGGTTATAGCACAGATGCATACTTACGGCTTCGGGTATTAAAAAGGAAAGGGAAAAACAGAGCCTAAAACCAGACCACAGGATTGGCAAGAATTTCCCGAGAGCCATCTTGAATCTGGCCCTATGGAGCCAGCCTGTGAATGGGAAGCAATTGATTCCGGAACAGTGAGGTCTTTTCTTTCTTTCTTTCTTTTTTTTTTTTCCTCTTTCTGCTTCAGGGAGCAGATGGCTGGCTGGCACGACCCAGTGTGCTTTTGTCTTTCATTTTATATATTAGGCTACTTTCTGGCCTCACTCTATTTTGATTTTATTTTCTCCCTTTACTACAAGCCTCCAACTTTCAGGGGAAAGGGGAGGTTTCAGGGTTTAGAGAGGGTCTGAATCACATGCGTCCTCTCTCCCTAGTCCATCCAGTGTGAGTCCCTCGTATATCGCTGGCCACGCCGCTGCTTGTCACAGTCAGCCTTGGGTGTCATTTGTACAGAAGTGTCAGCTTTCGCATGATGCCTCTGGAAACAGATGTGAAGGTTGACCTGGAGAATGCATTTTTTCAGAGGTCCCGGGACCATGCCTTCTTGTGCACTAGCCCGGGTGCTAAACACTTTTTTCCCCTCAAAGCGTTCTCAGTGACAAAGATTTACTTTGCTCTTCATGTTCAGAGAATTCCACAGCCCTTTAAGCCATCCCGTCTGTTTCCCATGTCTGGGGGCTGTCTTTCCAGAGCAAATTATTTGTGGAAAGACATTACTTATCTGGAAACTCTTCAGTGAGAAGTTGATGGAGTCGCTGTTCCTCTGGGGACCATCTATCTCCCTCGGAAGATAAGACTTGCCAGGGTTTCCTCCTCCGACTTCCCACTTCCGAGGGGTAGATAGCCTCCCTCTGGAGAGGAGTGGTGCACAGCCAGGGAGCCCTGCCCTCTCACTGTCCCTTCCCAGCAACACTTTTCTCCGTCTCTCATTCTAGGGGATCTTGTCTCCCCCCCCCCCCCCCCGCCTCCTTCGCCTTATTTGGATGCAAATTTTGAAGAACCAATATACATCCACATGGGCACTTGTTTAAGTATTTTCATGTTAAATATTAGGACAGATCTCAAGATGTTCTGAAATTCATCTTTTTTTTCTTTAAAGGAAACACTGAGACTGCTAATCATATAGTTCTGTTTTTCTTCTGCCCAATAGAAGACTTGCAGCAAATGGAAGACTTTGTGGGAGCGTTGTGGGCTTTTATTTATTTTTTCACTGTAAATGTTCCACACACAGAGAATAAATGCCACAGAATTCACCACTTTGGAATGACTTGCTAGTGAGTCAATGTCCTTGTTTTCCCTCCTTAAAAACTGTCTCTTCCATTTATATGGGAAACACATGCAGACGGTCCTCCTTTCTTATCATTAAACAATGTGTGTAATGTGTTTCAGCTGAGGATTCAAAGAGGGTCTGGTTCTTTCAACAATTGTATACGATCGGCAAATGTCCTAACATAGAGCTGCTTTTTTCACTGTTGTAATCATTCTCTATATAGTCAGCACTTTCTTTTGTGAGGGACATTTATTTGGGTCCTGCCACACTTAATTTTCTTATGGTGCCTCTTTTAGATTATGCATCTCAAGGGCATTGCTTGTGAAGAGGAACTTGGCTTGTGAGTGAAGAATGTTTATATCTAAGACCAAATGCCGAATTTGACTAAAGATGACAGAGGAAATGCATGTGTATTCTTATTTGTTCCTTGGAATAATAATAATAAAAAAAACTATGATAGTGACGAACTAATAAGGAAGGCCATCTTCAGTGAAACCAGGTAGGTCCATTTCTGGTTCTGATACGTCAGAATCACCAAGAATAGGTGCCAGAAAAAGTGAAATCAGACCAAACCGAGACAGCCTCAGTCTGTGGGCACACACACCTATGATCTCTGGCAGCAAGTTGAGAGCTTTCCAAGTTGGGTGACAGGCCTGGACCAAATATTTCTCCCTGGAATGTCAGAGCTTGGAGGATGGATTGGCTGCAGGAGGTCATTGAATTCAGGCTCACAGGGGTCATGTGTAAACACAGAATTACTCACAGCACTTTATGACAACAGGCTGACCACTCGGAAGAGGGAAGCTTATTAGAAGGCAAGCAGATTTGCAGGGAATCCCAGGCAGCTATGACGACAGTATATTGAAGCCAGCTCTTGGCTCTCTAAAGCCAATTAGTACATTTTTGAAATCTTACAAGTCAGTTGTTAAACAGTCACTATTTAAAATTATATTACAAACACAATAAATTGTTAAAAACAAAAGCAGTAAGTACTCAAAACTTGTCACACCCGAATAACCATGTTTTACTATTTTCGATGTTCTTGAGGTATTTACATCAGCTGCATCTGATTAGTGAAAGTATCAGCTAAAAGTGCCCTGCTGTGCGTTTTTGAAATCAGCCATGGTGAGAGCATTACACCAGGAATTTCTGCAAATGCTGCACATCAGCACTTCATTGTTTTGTTTGTTGTTTAGACTTAAAAGGATGGAGAAAATGTTAAAAATGCTGATTGAAATGAACAGTGTCATATTTGTAGCACCACACATTGAGGAAGCATTCTTCTAGTGTTTGAATCTATTATCTGATTCATCAAATAAGTTGCTTACAACATTGATGGAGGAGGGAAGTTCCCTGATGTGTATTTTTGCTACCCCATTTCCATCTTATTAACATAAATGGAAATATTATCCAACATTCATTTCAGAACCATGCTTGGTTGTCACTCACAACCATAGGCTGGGTATGAGTTCAGCAAAACTCAATGAAAGGGTTCTAGGAGAATCAATTGGTTACATGGACCTTACAAGGATTATTTTGTTACTATCTTGTAAATTGTGTGCCATACATCTTTGATGTATACTTAGTAAAACTCACAATAAACTTATGTATGTGTTCATCAAATGGAAGTATAAACTATGTATGTATGGAGGAAGCCATGCTTTCCACACACCCTAGGGGGCCCAGGCCTCGACTCAAGGCTATAAAGTTTCAATTATAGAAGATAAATAAATCCCAACAAAAATGGCAGCAGCCACAGAGCTGGAGAGAGCAGGAGGCTAGGGTTGCCCCTGGAGATGGAAAAAGCCAAGCTTCTGCAGCCATGGCCTGTCTTGGCCTCCGCTTCAGGCTACAAAGTTTCAATTATAGAAGATAAATAAATCCCAGATACCAGGGCCTCAGCTTGGGTTGCCAGGAGGTGTGGCTGGCCTGCAAACCACTACAAGCCCTTTGCCCAGGCCACCCCAAGTCCCAAGGGAATCTCCACCCTGATCCAGGACACCCTTTAGGGCAAACCAGCTGGCCTGCTCCCATGCACCAGGCCTCTATTTTATCTAATAAAAGAGTACTAATGCAGATTGACCATCACTCCAACACACAAGATGGCTATCCCATGTGGTCAAAGATCCTGTCCCCATGTGGACACAAGATGGCCACCACAAGATGGCCAGCAGGGGAGGGCAGTTGGCAGGGACCAGGCCTGCAAGGAAGGGCAGTTGTGGACGACCAGGCTAGCAGAGGAGAGAAGTTGGGGGTGACTGGGACTACAGGGAAGGGCATTTGTGGGGGACCCAGGTCTGCAGGGGAAAGAGGTTGGGAGGGATCAGGCCTGAAGGGGAGGGCAGTTAGGGGTGACCAGGCCTGCAGGGGAGGGCAATTAGGGGCAAACAGGCTGGCAGGGGAGCAGTTAGGCATGAATCAGGTTGGCAGGGGAGTGGTTAGGGAGTGATCAAGCTGGCAGGCAGAAGCAGTTAGGGGCAATCAGGAAGGCAGCCAGGTGAGGAGTTGGGAGCCAGCAGTCCTGGATTGTGAGAAGAATGTCTGACTGCCTGTTTAGGCCCAATCCCTTGAGGGGCCCCAGATTGGAAAGGGTGCAGGCTGAGCTGAGGGACACCCTCCCCCTTCCCCTTGTGCACAAATTTCACGCAGTGGGCCTCTAGTATTCCTTCCTGGTTCCTCCCATGCCAATCTCAGCTGGTCCTAAAAGATGTCATTCAAAGATATTATCTTCTAGAAAGAATGTGTATGGGATCTACACACCAATATTAAAGACATAAGAAAGGATAAGAGCTGCCCCATGTAAAGTGGCATACAGACAGTGCTCATCAAGTAGTTACTTTTATTATTTAAGGCAGGTGATGAATTCAGAGCAGAATGAGGATTATGCCCACAAGTAGAAAAATCATTTCAAACATAAAATTCTCTGCACTATCAAGTAGATTAAAGAAAAAGTTACTTTTTTGAAATGAGAGGTCATAGAAGAAAAACAATGAATCAAAGCAGAGAAAGTTCTGGAGAAAGTACACTGTTTACAGAGAACTTAAGAATTTTGGACCAAGCCACAGTTTGAATATAAAGGACACAGACAGACCATCTAAGACATGAAAAAATGCAGGGAAAAAAATCAAATCAATGCATCTTTTTAAAAAAATGTACGGGATGATGAATTACATGTATACAACTTTTTTGACTTGAAATCAAAGAAGATGATTTCATTTCTAATGCTTTTGGAATATTAATCATACACAGAAAACATCTATCTGGGCACAAAGAAAGCCTAGCTAAGTCCCATGAACTAGAAAGAGTGTATAATATAGTAATATATCACACTATACCAAAACTAGACATTTATTACAAAAGCAAAATCTCAATAATCTAGATGGAATTAAAAGCAATAATAACAACAAAAAAACCTCTCACACAATTTTTAAGTCAAAAAGAAAAATCAGAAATGAAGTTACAGAGTATGTAAAAAATTGCAATAATAAAATAATGCACATGAGAACTTACATTATAAATCCATGCTCAGGAGTAAGTTCATGGCCTTGAGCAAAAATAGAATAATATTTTAACAGAATAACTTAGGAAAAGACAAGCAAAAACTATCGTTAGGGAAATAGACGTAAATGTTTAATAAAAATAATAGCAAAAATTAATGTTAGATACAGAAAATTAGTAGATATGTGAGTTTCCCAATAATACAGATAAATCAATAGTTAATATAATTAAAAGAAAAAAGGAGGTAGTGCAAATATATCACATTAGAAACCAAAGGAAAAATAACTAGATATAGAGGAAATTATAAGAAACATTTAAGGTCTATTTTTTTTTCCATTAATACATTTGAAAACCTGGCTATGTGTGGATGGTTTTCTGTGAATGTATATATGCACATGAACAAAAATGATAGCAGCTAAGAGGGAAAACTCAAACAGAACAATTATGAGGAAGACAATGAAAATAATTATGAAAGTGCTATCTCTTTAAAAAGGTCATGGCTAATGATATTTTAAATGTGAATCTTTCAAACCGTGAGAAAATATCGAAGCTCCATATACACTGTTCTGGAACTGGATAGAGAAAAGCTTCCATTTTATTTTTACAAAATTTCTGCCAGATTGACACCAGATCCCTCCAAAAGGAGATTTCATACCTAGCTTACTAAACTGGAAATAACACAAAGTGAAATTAAATGACAGTAGAGGATTATGTGGGCATTAAATAGGAAATGTATAGCTATCTTTATAGATACTCAGCCTCCCAGCCACTCAGTCCCTCAGCCCAGCTTGCCCCTTCTCACAGTCCAGGAGCCCTCAGGGATGGGAGGCGACTGTGGCAATTAAGGGAAGGCGGACACCCCATCACACCTCTGCTGCTACCACTGCTGGCAGTGCAAGCCTCAGCCGGCTCTGGTTACCTGAGCCTCAGGCAGCCCTGGGTGGCTGGGCAGCTGCCATCTGAGGCTTGCCTGCACCTCAGGTTGGCCTTGGTGGCTGGGGGGCTGAAGGAACTGGGGAACTCTGGAGGCAGGTACATGGAGCAACCAGACCCTCCTGGGGGAGGGCCTGGCCTTGCTGTGCGCCTGCCGCTGCAGTGGGGCTGAGAAAACTGGGTGCCACCATCTTGTGGCTGTGGACACCGCCATATTTGAGGGTGGGGCAGTCAATTAGCATATTCCCTCCTTATTGCCTGTGGGTGCTACCATATTTGTGATGGTGTGAGGGTCAATTGGCATATTCCCTCTTTATTAGATAGGAGGCAAGATCTACAAGTATATTATTAAATAGAAAAGATTCAGAACAATGTACATTTGAGTAAAAATATGCATAGATTTATGAATGGAGCACTTGATGAAGAAATTGTTAATGGTAGTGACATTAGGGCTAGGAGAAACTATTGGATTTCATTGTATTTCCTTTTTTGTATACTTTTAAAAAGAACTTTATTGGATTTGTATTATTTTCATTAAACATTAATCAGATCCTGAGCAACAACATAAAAATTTCATAGTCAGTAAATTGTCCAGTTCCTACTCTCAGGTTATGCAACTGGCCCAGAACTGTAGACATGACATTTGCCTTACCGATGTGTTTTCGCAAAATAGCATATCAAAAAAGACTTTCTTCTTTCATTCTTCATTAGTTGAAATTTCCAAGTGAAATCAGTACTCAATGTTCCATGGAAAACTTGGCCGACCCAGTGTTATCAGAAATGTCCAATACTTTCAAGGGATACTTGTCATTTCATTTTCATCACTTTTCTTTTTAGCTACTTAAAGAGAGTAAATACTATACTATATCCAGAACCAAACAGCATCAAGAAATCTTACTCTTTCCCCCCTTAATTAGTTAGGATTCTTAACTTTAACATTCAAGTAATACACAGTTTCTGAATGTTAGGTATCTGGTAAGTGTACAGTTTATGTTAACTTTTTAAAAATATATATTTATATTGATTTCAGAGAGGAAGGGAGAGGGAGAGATAGAAACATCAATGATGAGAGAAAATCATTGATCAGCTGTCCTTTCATGCCCCCTACTGAGGATCAAGCCTGAAAACCGGACATGTGCCTGACCAGGAATTAAACCATGAGCTCCTGGTTCATGGGTTTGATGCCAGGCTATGTTAACTTTTTAATGTAACATGAATAGATTGACTGTTCAATCTATTGACTGTTCAATCGATTGGCTGGGCAGTACGAGAAATGCATCCAGAAAAATATATAGAGGAGGTCCATTTCTTTTGCAGGATGCCATGGAAGCAGATTCCATGTGCTAATAGTGGAATCTTCAAGGAGAATATTTTGCTTTTTTTAAAAAAAAATATATATATTGATTTTTCTTTACAGAGAGGAAGGGAGAGAGATAGTTAGAAACATCGATGAGAGAGAGAGACATCAATCAGCTGCCTCCTGCACACCTCCTACTGGGGATGTGCCCGCAACCAAGATACATGCCCTTGACCGGAATCAAACCTGGGACCCTTCAGTCCACAGGCTGGGAACCCTCTTTCCACTGAGCCAAACTGGTTTCGGCTATTTTGCTTTTTATGATGAAAAGATGTTTGGGACTATTGTATGAGAATTTCAGTACCTGCAATGTCCCAGGTGTTGTACATGAAATTTTGGATTAAATGGCGTGCAAGCATCAGGAATGCAAGCATACAGAAAGCTGAAAAGACCAAGAGGTTGTTGTAAGAGTTCGAGGTTGAGGGCAAATTTGCATTATCAGTGAAAGATTTTGGAGACACATGTTGTGTTCCCAGACCTGATACCTATTTTGTTGTATTTTTAAAGGAAGATTTGGATATATGACACCTGGATGTTGAGATTTCCCCTGCCTTGGTATATTTATCAAACTGACACCAACTCTAGAACTCAGATATATATTATTTGGGGGCATATCTGACCATAGGACCATTTACGAACGTGGTGAGGAAAATAGAAGGATCCTTTTTGTTTCAGCCTGGGGATGCTTCCTAGGTCTCTCTTCAGCGTTCTGGAGCCTGTGCTAATGAGGTGCTAATGGGGTGTTAGTACAGGCTACTAGTCCAAGGCATCCAAGTGGCAGGAGGCTAAACACTCTTTGAAGTGTGTGCCTAACCCTTTGAAGTGAGCTTCAGTTGGGAAGATAAGCACTTTTCCTGTCTTCAGTTTGATGTCCACCCTACGGAATGGATTCTAGGCCAACACTTTTGCTCTTTTCAGCTCTTACTTAGGAAAGAAACTACCTCAGAGGGGGTGGTTCTCTGGCAGACTCAAGTTTGATCTAACAGTGCCTTATATAAGAAACCTCTAAATATTTGTAAACCAGCTCAAGTGATTTTCCTAGTACCCCACCTCCAAGAGACAAATAAAAATATAAAGTAGTTCAAACGAGGGGAACATAAGCCCAATGCCACCCTAAACTTTTTCCCTCTTTGACTTCCCTTCACTCTCCCCTTTCCTCTCCAATACTCTATAAGGTCAGAACTGTCTCTTGTTGGTTCTTTTTATTCCAAGTTACCAGCATAGTTGTATGTCGATCATGAGTTAATATGCAAGAATGAACCGGTTTATCACACGGACTAAAATCCCGAAGAAGATGCTCTGCTACATGATTATTAACACTAAAAAGTTTCTCAGCTTAGCAGAATCCATATATATAGGAAAACACATCCGTTCTACCTTGTAGGTGTTCAGATCCTGTACATATTTTGTTAGGTTACACCTATATATTTAATTTTGGGAGAGTAAATGGTTTTTGTTTGTTGGTGTCAAATTCCATTGTTACCTGGTAGTATATAAGGTAGTTATTGACTTTAGTATAGTATATTAATCTTGTATCCTGCAACCTTGCTAGAATTGCTTATTAGTTCCAGGAGAATTTTGTTTTTTCTTTGGTTGGGCCTTTCAGACTTTTTACATAAACAATTATGTAACCTGATAACAAAGACAGTTTACTTTTTCCTTCCTAATCAGTATACCTTTTATTTCTTCTTCCTGTCTTATTGCATTGACTAAGACTTCCAGTATGATGATGAAAAAGAGTGAGTGGCAAGAAGGGATGTCCTTGCCTTGCTTCTGAGCATAGTGGAAAAGCTTCTTGTTTTTTTACTGTTAAATATGATATTATCTGTAGGTTCTTGTAGATATTCTTTATACCAAGTTGAGGACATTCCCGTCTAGTCATAGTTTATTAAGGGCTTTTATCATGAATGGGTATTGCATTTGGCCAAATGCTTTTTCTGGATCTATTGATATGATTGTGTGATTTTTCTGTTTTAGCCTGTTGGTGTGATGGATTACATTATTTGATTAAAAATATGTTTTATTAATTGATTTTAGAGAGAGAGAAAGGGAGAGGAAGAGAAAGATAGAAATATTGATCGGCTGCCTTCTGCATGCCCCCTACTGGGGATCAAGCCCGAAACCTGGGAATGTACCCTGACCGGGAAACCAAACCATGATCTTCTGGTTTATGGGTTGATGCTCAACCACTGAGCCAAACTGGCTGGGCTATTGATTTCCTGTTTTTAATTTGATTGATTTCTGCTCTAATTTTTATTATTTTACTTCTGCTTATTTTGGATTTTCGTTTTCTAGTTTCCTAAAATGGAAACTTAGTTTATTGATTTTAGATCTTTCTCCTTTTTTTTTCCCAGTTTTCCTCTAAGCATTATTTTCATTCAATCCCACACATTTTGATGAGTTGTATTTTCACTTAATTCAAATATTTTTCAATTACTCTTGAAATTTCTTCTTTGATCCACGTGTTATTCAGAAGTGTGCTATTTAATCTCTGACTATTTTGGGATTTTCTAGTTACCTTTCTGTTGGATTCAATTTGCTAATATTTTTGGGGTACTTCCTAGTTAATAAGTTCCAATCAATTTATTTTCTTCTACATCAACAGTTACACCTCTTGTTATGCTCAATGCATATGGTTTAATTCATATGGATCTTTATTCTATTTCTCAGGGATTTCCCCCTAAGTTATAAACACTTAGATATTGTTAGACTGACCTCTTCCCTCCTGAAAAAACGAACAAACAAACAAACCCCAATTTGTATTGTTTGTTTGGACCTGTGGTCCCTCTTTATTTTAGTATGTTTGTGTTTTTGATCTCTCAGTTAGCTGAATCTCAAAATGTCAGTGAAACTTTTCCTTGCCAATATCAATGCCTGCTCTGTTCCTGAACCTCCCATTCCTCTGCCTTTTCCCCTCTGTTCTTGCACTTCAATAGCATTTCCGTGTGTGATCTATGTAGACTTACATTGATCTCCTGTACACTATGAATTCCCAGAGGACAATCTTTGTTTCATTTCATATGTTCCCCCTGTTTCCCCAAGTCCTAGTAAAGTGACTTACACAATATAGATGCTCAATAAGTATTGGGTGAATATGTAATTTAATAATGCTAATGGCCTAATAAAGGCTATATAGTTGGACACATAATGAACTCAAAAGCAATTCAGAGATATTTCTGTTTGAAAGGATTTGAGTAGGTATAATGTTTAGACATATCCAAAGACTCAATATCCTATGGCAACTAATGTGGTGTAAAGAGGACATTCTGTACAGTTCAACAATTTGAGGGAAGCCACAGCTGGAAAGGGGAAAGAAACCAGCGTTTGGAGTGGGCAGTAAAACAACAGAGGAAATCCTCAAAGTCTGTCATGCACTGTACTCCTGGAAAGAGTGGCAGGAGGGAGGGCAAGGCTACTGTTGTAAATAACTCAATTTGCCAACCACTCGTAGAGCAGCCGCAGTGTTTGTGTGGGGAGGATAATTTCTGATAAAAATAGAGAACTTTTTTTTTTTTTTTTTAGTTCAGCACTTTAAAAGCAACTGTGGGAAGTTTTAATCATAGGGTGGTTCTTTCTTTCTTGAAAGAAGAAGAAAGACATTTCAATTTTAAATTTGGGGGGTTGAAATGATTGTGTCATTTTGGCTGGAGTGGAGCTTGTCAATAAGTGGACATGTTTTTATTGTGGAAAGTATGACTTAAAGATATGGCATTTTAAATTAAAAAAAGTAAATTATTTCTGTTGTGGGTTTTCTTCTTCCCCAAGAACACTTAGAACTTAGCTGCATTTAGAAATAAAAAGTAAAAATATCAGGCATCATATTCCTTATTGTGTTAAAAATAGAAATCTAATGTGGGCTGAGTTTCTTACTATGGTTAAGATATAATGAAAACAGAACAAAGATTGTCCCTGACAAGGTAAACTTACCTGCTTACAGGTAGCATGAGAAATTAACCAGCTAGTTTATTTAAATATTTTTGTTTTGAATATGGGAGCTAATAGAAACAAAGAGGTGCTGAATAGTCTTTAAAGTCCTTGATTTCCAGTTCAAGGCCATTTGATAAAGATTTGCTGAATGAATGAATTTTAAAATGTCCAGAATATAACTATGCAACCATCATTAAAGATAACATCAGCTGCCAATAAGATGAATAATAATAAAGATGGTCTTCATTAAAAGGATTAATATAGATCTTAGAAGTATGAATAACCAATTGGTCTTAAAACCAACATTATTCCATACTTGAATTAAACTATAGTTTGTGTAATATAACAATATTCAGGACAGCAGCCTTTTATAGAGAAATCAAACCAATAGATTAACTCTGCCCAAATACACATATACACTCAGAACTGCGAGCCTATAGAGATTATTAGCTCCATGAGAATGAGGCAAGAAAGTATCCATCCCTGTATCCCCACCCTGTAGCGGGTGCGTGGTGCCGGGTCTATAAGCCAGAGCTATTTGTAGAACTCTTCAACCTACTTCCCTGGGCGCCACGGGGATGGCAGTGGCGACTGTGATGAGGTAATCCTGACTTCCTTTCCTGGCCCTTGCCTACCAGTGTCCTCAACACTGGAATTCCTTCCAGACAACTTAACTGGCCAGATAACCTAACCCTTGCCCAACCTGTGGTCTCTTTCCAGAAGTGACTATATTTTCTAACTTGGGACTCATATCTTTACATTATTTTTAAACTTCTTTTCCTGCTGTTGTAATAGAGCTTGTTTGCCAACAACATGTATTTCCCATTTAGTCATTTCTTCTACAGAACACTTATTAAGATGACGGACTTTCTAAACACATGAGACAATGCCTATGAAATGCCTGGAACAAAATGGGCCGTGCAGCTGACTTTCTCATAGAAGAAACCCGCAGGCACATAATAGAAAGCCTCTCAGTACAAAAACAAACAAGCAATTACCTGAGCTGCTTCCTGTGGGAAACTCCGCATCCTACCACCCAGGCTGATGACTCCTGTGAGCTTTCTGGAGAGTTGCGTCATTTTAAGGAAATTCATCCGTATGTTTCTCAACAAATGCACATTTTATTTTCTTGGACGGAAAACTATATGCCTTTGTTCAAGTTTATTTTCCTCTTGCTACTTTGCTTCTTTTGTTTTTAAAAAATAAATATTAAACATGAGATTTTTAAAAGGCATTGCAGGAGATTGAACGGTGCTTGTCATAGGCTGATGCGAGGGTAAACAGCTGTGGGTTCAAGGAACATCTGGGAAGTTTGTGATGTGGTAGTTGCCTGCAGGGTCTTCTTCTGGGTTTCAACATTAATCAGTAGCTTCTGGGTTTCAACATTAATAAATTAAAATCTAGAATTTAATTGAGCCAGGATATATTTAAATGGCAGATGTTTATTGTTATTAATCTGGTAAATATCTTACTTGATGAATCTGCACTTGGTTTCTCTCTGTATTACAACAGCTCTTACATTTAATCTAAAGCTTTCAAGAATAACATAAGAATGAAGCTTTGGAATAAATCATATTTGGAAATACTAGTGAGAATAGTTATTGCAAACCCATCAAATGAAATAATAGGTAAAAGAAGCCCCAGCAGATAGAATTGATGATTCATTATAATTTTTAGAATAACACTAGGCCTGGTTTCATATTTTTCCACTTTCTGTTTGATAAAATAGTTTGTATCCTCTGGGACTTTAGACTCAAAATTTGATTTTAGCTTTTGCAGGTAGGAGATTTATCCATTCATGTTGAGCTTTCATAGAAAAGGATTCATTTAAATGAACAATCCTCAAGTTTCACTTTTCCCTGAAAATTGATAGATTTGCTATTGTAGTGATGATAGTTTAACCAAAATAGATTAAAGAAGAAATTGCTAACCTCCAAAAGTATATTTTTGATATACGAATTAGAGACAAATTATAAAGTATTATGTATCTTCCATCCTGAAATGACTGTTAAAGTTTCATTTCATAAAAATAAATTTTACATATAGCTACTGAAAATATCTTACTAATATTGAGAAGGAAACACTGTAAGGGTCCATGGTTACTCATTATATTTCCTGTCGTATGGTTTATTTCTTGTACCCTGCTGGTGCTCGATAAAAATAGAATGAGGTCATTTGATGGCGAAGTTAGAGGCCAAGGAAGGCTCCTTCTCTGCCCGTGGCTCATAGAGATGAAGAGGCACCACCATCCTCAGAGACTTGTGGTCAGAGGGAGATGGGTGTTCAGAAATAGCAGCATTGAATTTAAAGCTGGAGATTGTGCGGTTGGCATGTCTGTCCCCTTTGGTGGGGGATCTGAAAGCAGTTCCACATTTCTTCACCAGGAAGTCAGGCTGCCGTGTGATGAAAGATGATAAAGACAAATCCTAACCAGGGCTTCCTGTTTGTTTAAACCTTCAACCCTGGAGAAAATCGCTTCCAGTTTCCCTGTACAATCACGGTCATATATTTTCTTTGCAGATTGTTAGCAGGCTGTTCAGCCTGTGCTTGGCATTGCAGTCCCAGCGAGGAAGGTGAACCCCTCCAGCCTCAGTGGATTCTTGTTAGGGATCTGAAGTCGGGTGCCCTTTAAAATTAGCCTCTGCCTCTTGTCCTCTTCTCTTTGGCAAACACATGACTCATCAGTTCATATTAATTGGTTATCGGCTCCATGGACAGTTTGAAATGATTACTGGGATGCATGTGAAAGAAGGAAATGTAGCTTCTGCCCTCAGAGCTCACTTTTATTAAAGAAAAACAGATTAGATAATAGATGAACATTTAAATTTAAAGGCGAGAACTACTCCAAAAGAGTTGATTATGTTCCTTCGAAGATGTGTACTTATGCAAAGTGAAGTTATTAATTTTGTGAATGATTTTGATGATATAAAGGAGAGGAGACACTGGGAAAGAGTACAAAACTTTGGAGAAAGACAGATGCTTTTCCGAGAATCCTGGGATGTCTGAACCATGTTTGGGCAGGGAATTAAAAACTAGGAAATTGATCTCGGCTTTATTTATACATGAAAAATTTGATATAAAGAATTGGACTAAAGATCACTGACTATTCTATATTATGACTGGATTGACTGTTGTTAATTTTTTTCTAGTTTTTTTTATCTGACCAGTATTGATAATTTTAAAAAAGGAAGAATAGTAAGATTTGACATGTAGAGTAATTGAGTTTTAGAAGGGGAAGGATGAAATTAGGTTAAAATGGTACTGTAAACTATCTGAGTAAAAATAATGCCCTTACTGTTAATTGCATAGCTCACATGGATTGAACACCCGCTTCACTCTGACGACCTTGCTGATGCTGTACCTGCCGCTTCTCATCTTCCCTGGGAATAATCTTGTGATATGATTGGTGAAATGCATTCTATGGAAGCTGAAATTGAGACAAAGGTTAAGGAATTTCTCCATAATCCAAGTCAGTACCCCTGCTTTAAATTTTTTGTTCGAGTCTTTACTTCTTTTCTTTTTTTTTAAATGAATCTTCATTGTTCAAATTATTACAATTGTTCCTCTTTTTTCCCTCCATAGCTCTCCTCCACCCACTCCCACCCCTCCCTCTGCCCTTACCTTCCCCACATTGTCCTCATCTATAGGTCTATGATTTTTGTCCAGTCTCTCTCTGCATCCCCCCTCACCTCTTTTCCCCTGAGAATTGTCAGTCCACTCCCTTTCTATGCCCCTGATTCTATTATATTCACCAGTTTATTCTGTTCATCAGATTTTTTATTCTCTTGATTTTTAGATTCTCTTGTTGATAGATATGTATTTGTTGTTCATAATTTTTATCTTTACGTTTTTCTTCTTCTTCCTCTTCTTAAAGAGTACCTTTTAGCATTTCATATAATACTGGTTTGGTGTTGATGAACTCCTTTAGCTTTTTCTTATCTGTGAAGCTCTTTATCTGACCTTCAATTCTGAATGATAGCTCTGGTCTGGCATTGAGTTTCTAGTTTCACAGGTGGGCCCTGAGTCCCTTGGTTGCTACTGTACTTAAAATCAAATGCATGGATGATAATAGCGTTTGTTACTGTTCAGTCAAATGTAAACATGCATACGCTGGATACAGAAATTGAAGTAAATATCAACTGAAGCCTGGTATAATTCTTTTTTCATATAGGGGCAGAATGGATATGAAGGAAAAAGACATATATTGCTTAAAACATTTGTCTGTACACACACACACACACACACACACACACAATTTTTCCTGGGAAACAAATGACAGAGGCTCTGCCCATAAAAGGTGGGCAGCATGTTTGGTCATAGTGTAAAGAAGCCAAGCAAATGATCCCCTACAAGTTAACTATCTATTGGAACACAGGGCTCCATGTTCTTGTCCATCCCCTTGTGTTCTACTGTCACAGAAATCCTCTGAATTCTTAGGCCACTTAGATGTATTCCATCAGAAAAGTTTCTTTAGAAATAGCACTAAATTTACAATTTGGAATGCAGGTGAAATGTGGTCCTAGTCAGTCAATTAGTCAGACCTTCTACTCAGATGCTATGTGGGGCAGAGAGCGGGGGAGAAGGGGGAGGAGGTACACTGTCCCACATGATGATCTTTAGTTTCAAATGGCACCATGACCAGAATGGAGGCCAGTTTTATCATGGGAGAGAATCTGCTGAGTAACAATTTCATAGGGAAATTTTGATCTGTGTATCCATGCAGGTAATTCAAAAGATGGATTGCTGCCCTGGCCAGGGTGACTCAGTTGGTTGAGCATTGTCCTGTGCACTAAATTGTTGCTGGTTCAATTCCTGGTCAGGGCACATACCCAGGTTGCAGGTTCAATCCCAGATCTGGATGTGTTCAGGAAGTATCTGATTGATGTTTCTCATATCCATGTCTCTTTCTATCTCTTTCTCCTTCCCCCCCTCTCCCTTCTCTCTCTAAAATCAATGAAAACCCATCTATTTTAAGAAAAAGAGGGATTGCCCTGATCAGACAAAAAATAAAAATAAAAATCTCAAATTGCTCTATTTGTCTCTTTAGTGGTTCCAGAGCCTTGTTGTTTCAATGATTACATAACAATTTGGCATACACGAATTCTCTGAAAAGGTCCAGAATCTCAAATTGTAAAAATACTTCAGCTCAGGATCCGGAATGAAACAGATTGGCACAGCCAGTGTTTTACATCATGCCTGACCCTCGCCAGTTAGCCGTTAATGATTTTGCCCAATATGGAAATCTGAACCTGCCTATTTCCCTCTGGCCATCTGAATGATTTACCTAAAGAGGTAAAGAATGTACATGAATGTCTTTTCATGGAAACCTTTGTATGTATTCATTAGAAAGGATGTAGCAGAAGTGTTTTTTTTCTGGGCAGTTTTGGGGTCAAGGGAAGGCTTGGATTGGCTCTGTGGTGAGGGTACAGGCCTTTGCCATTATGTTATTAGAATATGGCTAATCTTTTGGCTATTTTGTTATGTCCTGGGGTCCACATGCAATTTTATTTGAATAAATAATCCTGCTGCTAAACTTGTTTAAAAATTTAGTATAGTAAATGCATATTTGATACCATGGAAAATGTCCACTTTCTATAACTGGAAAAAGAAGAGCTGATTATAAAACTAGAAGCTCTGTAAAAAGGAAAAAATAAAGCAGAGCAAGACAATGAAAAACCAAAAACACAAAGGTTGGATGCATATACAAGGTTATTCTGTGTCAGTTAAAAAACTGAAAAACTGCAAATAACATGTTCATACTGCTCCACTTGACCAAGCCCTTGCTGGTTACAGGAAGAGAGAGTGTGCTTACTGCTTAAGACAACAAGAATTTACACTAAAAGATAAATGCAGCATGCGAGCAGGAAGGGGAAATTGCCTCATTAATTACCTGGTTATCTTATCAGTACTCTAATTTTTTGGTTTTCTGGAATGCAGAGCAGGCTTCCCACGCAGTGCTCAGCATTGCTGGGCCAGCAGGTACTAAGCTCAGTGATCGGCAGTACTTGTTCCCTCTGCATTTGAGTGTCAGAAAGTGAGCTTTGGCTGGGTGTGTGTGGTGCCCTCAGTGTGCGAACATGCCCTTCAACAAGGGTCCTTGGAGGGGCTATGTTCCCATCCTTTCTTCAGTCTATGAAGTTATACCTCTTCGGAAAACATTTTATTGTCTTTACTTATTATTTGCAGAAATAAGACTGTAAAAATTTTATAATTATAAAGAAGCCCACATAATCTATATTTACAAAGAGAAGCAAATAATACAAATACAGTGTGGTGTATGTAATTACAATATTTATACTTCTTTGAACTTAAAGAAGATAAATTATTGTCTATAAAATATTTACTTTCCTAATTTGACTGCAGGTTTAAAACTTAAATCCATTTTTTTTCAAAACCTAATTTCTCTGTCGTGATTTTCCAAAGTTATAATATTTGAAGACTCAATTTTTATGACATCTGAATAATGCAACTGGTAGCACAAATGAATATGATAAATTACAACAATTATTTTTATACCTCATAAATCTTCCCTTGATCTTAAAAGATGTAGGCTAACAGCCAGAAAGAAAAATAGTATGTTTACTACAATAATAATGATAAGCATGAAAACAAAAGAACACAACAACAATAATCAAATACTCTAAACTTTGTGTTCTTTGATAACAAAATATATAGGAAGCATTAAAAGTATCATCTGCATTTTCTAAGCTGTTTCTGTTTTGGAAAACTGACATAAAATTGAAGTAAGACAATCCTGGTAAGTAGGATTTGTGATCTATTTTAAAAACCTACACTAGATGAATGGTTTGCATTGGCTGGCTCCTGGAGGTTGGTTGGCCAAAAAAGTGTGGGGAGGTGTAGCTGATCATCAATATTGTGCATTATATGATTTCACATATATTAACATCATTTCACATGTATGACCTCATTTCAATGGCAGTTTGTAAATGCATTCAACCTTTTTGTTTGTTTGTTTTTCCTTGTCTTGTTTTGCTTTCTTTTTCCTTTTTACAGAATTAATTTCATCTTCTATTTTTATAATCAAATCTTCTTTTTCAGAGAGGTGAGGTAGGTGGGGCAAAAATTATACATTATGACACAGATGAGTAAAATGAGATCTTGACAGGTTGGGTAATTTGACTAACGTCACCACTTCTAAGTGTCATGTGGAGCTAACTAGGACCAGGCTATCTAGCTTCCATCCCTGCATAAGTACCCAGCTTCCTTCTGCTGAGCTGGCGGGCTCCTGCTCTCCCCTCTCCAATATTCTCAAGCTTGGTGAGAATTAATAAGAGGCTGATCCTCATAAAACTTTTTTTTTTTTTCCTGAGCCCCATCTTCTTCAGACAAGGAAACTGAGATTCAGGTGCAAAGGTAGTGCTGTGCTGCAAGCCACATGCTCCTTCTGTTCTGCATGGTAGCGGACATCTAGTACCAAAGAGGGGAAAAAAATGCTACCTCAAAAACACAGCTGATTGCAGCTACGTATGCCCCAAAGGAGGGAGGCACTTCCTGACCGGAGGCGATGGCTTTTTATTTAGAATGGTTCCTTGTTATGTCCTTTGGGTGATAATGCCGGCCCTCAATTCTCTCTCACCTGACTGTGGTAGGGGCACTAGATAGCTGGCGAGGGGTTGCCTGAGACATGCCAGCCAGGGAGAACATTGTGTGGGCAGGGATGGCAGAGCCCTTTTAAGAAGAGGATGTGTCATGATGAATAAATATTAACTCAACGTGATCTGATGGCCCCTCCATTGTTGGACTCAAGCCTCAGTGGAACCTGCTAGATTCTCCAGTGCTGTCAGTGAGTTGTGTCTCTAGAGAGTGGGGGAGGAACTGAAGAGAGAAGACGGTGGCTTATATGGTCTTCATTGGAAAAAATACAAATAACAGCTGCTACAGGTTAGAGTGGAGCCTGGATTTCAGAGGGACCAAGAAAATTGATATTAACTATAGGTCACCAGGTACTCAGATCTGAGGGATTTTGAGAAGGGTAATAGCCCTCCTGTTTGATGTGTATTCGCTAATTTGATGGACATCTCAAAGGTCGTGATGATTGCAGCTGACTTCTTGCTTACACAGAGAAGAGACAAAGGTCAAGTCATTGTTGATGACTCTCAAGAAACCCGAGAAGAGGCCATGGCCAGTAAGGTGTCCTGCAAAGGCTCTTGGGTTTATGGAACTATAGAAATAAGAGACCATAAACAACTGGTTCAGCCTTCCTCCACGTCCTCTTCCTTTTCACCCTTTTTGCGATATAGACATCTAAACCTAGATATATGTTATCCAATGGACCCAAGGCCAGATGGCCGGGGAGTGGCCACAGGGTAGGCCTGCACTCTGAACATGCAGAATCAAAGCCCTGGGTCTGGTTCCTCTTCCATGTCCTAATTTCCCTTACCTTCTTGAATTCCACTCCCCTCTCTGTAAAACACAGTAAGTCAAATTGCATCTCACAGGGTGTTTGTAGTACAGATAAGTTCATTTGGTTTGAAAACTGTCAGGGAATGTTAGATTTATTAGTTTATTTAGGAGGTTATGTGTGGTCCAAAAATTTTATGGAGAGTATTACTTTGTCTTTCTGGAAAAGTCTGAGAACTGGAGCAGCAGTAGAATTGAAACAACTTTGCTGTCTTGTATGCATGCTATTCTGTGCAACTGAGGCCAGAGGACAGGCAGCGAAGTTTACAGAGCATCTACTGAGGTAGTGATCTTTTGTCTTCTTGGTAGACCTAAATGCTATTGATTTTCTTTTGCTCTTTTTTTTTTTTTTTGCCTTACTTATAAAATCTAACTTTCTTTCAGGATATATCTTAGTAAATCAAGAAGTTAAAATACATCATCTATAGCAGCTAGAAAGTAAACTTCTATTACGGTGAATTGTGCCTTTTGACCATTGAAATACAGGGAACTGTTTAGAGCGAGTCACGAGGACAAGCGAGGGCCCTACACATTCCTGGGCTACAGAGGCTGGAAGAGCCACTTGCTGCTTAAGTTCTCATCACTGCTGTGGGGGCTAAAATAATATTAATGCTTTCCCTCTCACCTTTTAAGTTCTTCTAAGTGGGTTAATAACCAAATTCACAGAGCCAGAGCAATAGGAGAAAATAAGAATTTAATTCATGCGCATGGGGAATTCACAGAAACATGAAAATTCCAAAGACAGCGAGGCAACATTGGGTATATAAGACATTTTGGACAAAGGAGAAAAGGGGTGGGATTAAATTTCAGAAGTGAGAATGGGTGACTTATAGGTAGTTGAGGAAGAGTGACACACATGGCAGAAAATCCTTGCTGGGTGATGACTCAGAGACAATGGGACACGGGGTAGTAGACAGGTACCAGCCTAATGCCTTCTTGTTTACTATACTCAATTCAAACTAGACTAAGACCACATCTCAAGATCTCCTTCCTGAAGCAGGTTTCTCTCTCTGAATCTCTTGGGCAGGAAAAGGGGGAAGGGCCAAAGGTTCTTTCTTAGTTATTTGTTTCTTAATAAACAGCTTAAAATCAATATCTCAAAGAGTAGCTTAAGCCCTTACGGGTTTGGCTCAGTGGATAGAGCATCGGCTCTGACTGGTAGGTTACCTTGCTGCTGAGGTCCAGCCTATCGGGATGGAGCGAGATGGGCCAGACATGCCCTGGAGCCCTCCCACGGTTCTTCCCTGGCTGGTCAAACTCCCACATCCCTCCCTGGCTGGCCAGCCCTGATTGGCCCTGATTAGGAATGGGTGAGAGAGGGATGGAAACTTCCTGGAGCCCTCCCGTGGTCCCTCGCTGGCTGGCCAATCTCCTATGTCTCCCCCTGGTCCCAATAGTGCACCAGTGGGGTCCTTTGGCCTTGCCTGCATCCTCTTGCAATCTGTGACCTCTTAGGGGATTTCAGAGAGCCAGTTTCAGCCCAAACCCGCAGGCCAGACTGAGGGACCCCACTGGTGCACAAATTCGTGCACTGGGCCTCTAGTTTATATATAAAAAAGTAAAATACATTATTTATCATAATCATTCTTCAAATTTTATCTTTTCTTAGATTTTTGATTTCTAAAACACTATTTAAGCTTCCAATCTTTTAAAACTAGATTATTTTAATAGAAGGGAATTTATTTTGTGGGCGAGGGTATATCCTAGACATGTTTGCCTCTAGAGCCTGAAAGAAAGGCATATATTTTGTCCTTGAAGCAGGGCTCCTCTACCCCCTTTGGCTCAGCCAGTTAGTGTAGCCAGGGGTCTACCCCTTTAATCTCAGAGGCAAGAGCATAGCAATGAGGAGGATCTTGGCACTTGTGCTGGAGGCTGGCGGCAGGTTGGCCAGGCCTGTGATCAGTGGCCTCCAGAGTTGAGTGTGACAGGAAGCTGGGGCTGCTCTCTGTCTGGTCATTTGCCAGGAATGAAGGACACTGATGATTACTTCACAGCCCTGCAGAATGTTCTCATATCTGGCTGAGGGGACACAGAGGTCCCAGAGCATCCCAGACATTTGGTCGTCAGCCTTTTCATCCTCCCATTCCCTCAGGAAGTTAGAAAGAAAATAAAAACAAACAAAACATTTATAAAAAAAGAACCCAATTTGTTTCTTTCATTTCCCATTTCCTTTGACAACACAATTTTTCAATACTGTAGGGACATGCTAAGTCACAGATACAAGGGTGTCCAGAGGTCTAAACTGCACATGTCACACAAACCTGAGCCTCCTCTGGGCATGAGAAAACCCAAAAACAAATTGGATTCAGATTCAACTCTCTCCATAAAAGAAATAATATTAACAAATTAGCAACGATCTGGGAACTTCTCTGAAATGTGAAGAACAGCTCTGACTACATTGTCTTGAGGTGGAGGGACTATGGGCCACTGGCACTGGGAGTAACAACAACTCACCACACAGAACAGAGGGTCAGGAAACTGCCCTGCAGTGGGGCCACTTCCTCCTTGTCTGCCTAGCTGCCATCCACGGACAGGCTAATCACCCAGTAACCCAGTGAGACTAGGATCAAATGACCACAGTGCTGAAGGATTAAGAGCAATTCTATCCTCTTGGCTTGGACTTAGGAATTTTCATTAAAATGACCTTGGGTGTGGTGAGAAAGAATTCAGGCAATAGGGATCAAGTCTTACCTGGGAAAACATCCACAGGTCCCCTTTTAGTAAGAGCCTCCTTTCTGGGCCTCCAGCAGAGCTGTCACACTTGTTTTCTTAAGTGTTTCTCACATGGGATTAGCCTCCAGATATGTGAAAAGTGAGGAGTTTAAAAGTCCTAGTTATGCAGAGAGGGGGGTGGGGTTAAGGGTGGGGGTAAATAAACTACAATAAGCTAGTGGTGGCCAGAGCTCTTAACATTTCCCTTGGTCTCCATCCGCTCTTCATGACTGGCTCTTGTGAAGACTGCTGTCCGCACACAGAGGCAGGAGCTTGCAGTTTAGATGTGGCTTAGAATGGTAAACTGGAGAAAAGGTAGAGGCTGTGTGGATATAATGAATCCCTAAATGGGAGGACTCAGGAGAAAATGCAATTCAGGGATGACTCAGGAAAGTCTGTAAAAAGAGGATAGATTTCTCAGAGTGGCTCCTATGCCCACGGGCTCTCAGGAAGTCTAAGCTGAGAGGGCTAAATCAAAGCAAGATTCTCTTCTAGGATTGCTAATGAAATCAACAGACTCAAGATAGGAAGTGGAATGAATAGAAATTGGAATAGGGTTAGATAGTGGGGCTGAACAAAATTGCAAGGAAGATCTGTTGGTCCTCATCTATGCCCATGGCTTGCTTAATCAGCTCAACAAAACACCATAGGCTGGGTGGCTTAAAAAAATAAATTTATTTTTTACAGTTCTGGAAGCCAGTCTAAGCTCAAGATTCCAGATTTGTTTTTTGGTGAGAGATCTCTCTGTGGCTCATACTTGGCTGCTTTCTCACTATGTCCTCAGTGGCCTTTCCCTGGTGGGTATGCAGGGGAGAGAGAGAGAGAGAGAGAGAGAGAGAGAGAGAGAGAGAGAGAGAACATGCATGAGAGTGCTATCTTCCTCTTCTTATAAGGTTGCTAATGCTGTCAGGTCAGGGTCACATCATTATACTCTTATGTAAACTCCCCTGCAAAGTTCATATTCCAAATACAGTCACATTGAAAGTTAGAGCTTCAACATAAGGATTTGGGGCATCACAATTTAGTCCAAAGCATTTACCAACATGTAGATCTTGACATTTACACATTGTTTAGAATCACCCAAGCTCAGTTGTTAAACCAGTCCCCCTTGATCATGTGAAGGGTCTTATTAAACCATATTTTTATACTATCTATATATATAAAAGGCTAATATGCTAAATGTCTGACCATTCAACCATTTGACTATTCAACCGGTAGCTATGATGCACAATGACCACCAGGGGGCAGATGCTCAATGCACAGGCATGAAAACATGGAACAGACTGATGAATCTCATAGGGCAGGGTGGGAAGAGATTAACCAAAGATCTTATATGCATACTAGAGGCCTGGTGCATGGATTTGTGTACCAATGGGTTCCTTGGCCTGGCCTGCGAGGGTTGGGTTGAAACCACCTCTCTTACATCCTTTGAGGGGTCTTGGATTGTGAGAGAGTGCAGGGCACCGGGCCCCTATTTATATCATACTTTAGTAGGCCTGCTTGCTTTTCTGAAACTTGTGAAAACCTCTTTCTTCATTTTTGTAAGTTTGAAAAAGGAAGGAAGTATTTGGCTACTTTCTGTACTATATTTTACACAGTGTTTATGTAATAATAGAAAGTTATAGCTGGATGAAATGACTATATTATTATTTTTCTATCTTAGGGGCAGGAACTCAAAAAATTATATTAAGAGGAATGTCAGCAAGTACATGATTGTGTACTTAGAAAAATCTAGAAGAATCTTCACACACACTGTTATAAGGAAATTTAACAAGGTCACTGGATAAAAATCAATATTTAAAAATCAATTGTATTGCCACATACCAGCCAAAACCAAAAAGTAAATAAAATTCTAAAAGATACTATGCAGGAAATAGTTAACATAGAAGACTTATCCCTAGAACAGCCTACTTGCAAGCTTGACCTTCAGCTGTTGTCTGGGAACTTGGATTTTGGGAAGGTTCCAATGATCCTAACAGAGAAGAGTTATTCACTGTGCCTAAACTGTGCAAACCATGTGGATTATTTTGAACATCTGCTTTCCTTCCAGAAATCTGGAGTTTTGGTAGGATGGGCACTGAGTCTTGCATGTTCTTCCAGAATCCACAAATTTGTCACAGGTTAAATTGTTAGGTTGCAAATGGGGTGAATTTTCAGACCCTTCCCAGTCCTTGATGGTTCTCTGACCACAATAAAATTAAACTAAATTTAATAACAATGTAAGGAGAAAATTACCCAAATACTTGAAAAATAAAAATACACAATTCTAAATGACTCATGGATTGAAGAAGTCACAGGTAAATTAGAGAATGTGCTCAACTAATAAACATACATTAAAATATTTGGGAATAGTGATAACATATTATACATAGGGAAGCTCATAGCTCCCATGCTTATAGATAAAAAAGACCTTAGAAATCAATGATCCATGTCTCCACTTTAAGAAAAAAAAAATCAAATTGAAGCCAAAGTAATCAGAAGGAAGGAACAAGAAAGATAAGATTAGAGACCAATAAAATATAGAATAGAATAGCACAGGGAATTTGGCAGATATATTTAAACGAAGGATGTTGAGATGGGGAGATTATCCTGGATTATCTGCGTGGGTCCTAAATGTAATCCTATCTGGTCTTGTAAGAGGAGGGCAGAGGCATAATTGACTGCAGAAAGGGGGAAAGAAATGTGACAAGGAAATAAGACATGGTAGTGATGTGACCATAAACTGATCTGAAGACAGCTGCCACCAGAAACTGGAAGAAGCAAGGAATGAGACTCCTTCTGGAGCCTTGACTGCTATCACCTGGGTTTTGGCCCAGACAGACTCATTTCAGATATGGCTTCCAGAATTTAGAGAATAAATTTCTGTTGTTTTAAGCCGCTGCATTTGTGGCAATTTTCCTAGCCGCAATGGGAACTAACACAGCCCCTAGCAAGAATTAAGAAGGAAGGAAAGAACACACAAATTTCCAGTATCAGAATTAAAAGAGTATATATAACTGCAGACTTTATACACCTTGAAAGAAGGACAAGAGAGTATTAGAAAGAATTTGTGCCAACAAGTGAGATGAAATAGACAAATTCCTCAAAAGCCACAAATATCAAAACTGATTTCAGAAGGAAAAATTGGAAAGTGGAATAGCCCTATATTTATTATAGGAATTAAAATGTTTATTTAAAACTTTCTTATAAGAAAACTAAGGCCAAGATGGCTTCCCTAATAAATTCTATCAAATACTTTAAAAAATATTAGTTTTGCAAAATTTTCAGAAAAGGGGAAGAAAGATTCCTCAACTCATTTTATGAGGCTAATATCAGCTTAATAATACATAAAAAAACATTACAATAAAACTATAGACAAATACTCCTCATGAACATAAGTGAAATATTTTTAATAAAATATTAGCAAACTGAACCCAGCAATATGTAAAAAGGTTAAAGCATCAAGTTGGGGCAGAATAGAGAGATTCTAGTGATTGATAGATAAGTACTATGGAAGGAATCTTTCCATTTGTTTGATGAGTTCAGATTGGTCATTTTGTATCTGTTCTTTTAGTCTTGCTTAAATAACATTGATACCATTAGGTTATATGTCTCTAGCAGCAGTGTACTAAAAGATATAGCACACATCTTAATACCCTTTAGTAAACATTAGCTGTGCACCCTGATCTGGGACACACTTCAGGGCAAACCAGCTGGCCCCCACCCATGTACCAGGCCTCTATCCATAGAGCTGGAGAGAGCTGGAAGAGGTGGAGGTTCCAACATTCTTATCACATACTTGACTTCTTTTGGGAATCTATATATATAAAAGGCTAAGTGACCATCTGACCATCTGACCATCTGACCATCTGACCTGTAGCTATGATGCATTGACCTCCACGGGGCAGACACGCAATGCAGGAGCTGTGGAGCTGTGGTGATGTGGTAGTTGTAGTTCTTGGGTGATGCACCCGGAACCAGAGAGAAGGAAGCCTGATTCTGGGGTACATCACCTGAGAACTGCCCTCTTGCAATCTGGGACCCTCGGGGGATGTCAGAGAGCCAATTTTGGCCCAATCCCCACAGGCCCAGTCAAAGGACCCCACCTGCCAGAGGTACCCTGCTCACTCCACAGATGCCCTTCAAGCCACAGCACTGCCTCAGGTGTGGCCGGCCGGGGAGGGGCCACAGAAGGTTGGCTCTGGGTGTGTCTGGCTTGTCTTGCCCAATCCCACCCTGCTGGACACCTTCGAATTAATTTCCTTTCAATATGCACAAATCCATGCACGAGGGCACTAGTAATCTCAGTCGATTGTTGCCAGGAGATTGTTTTTCAGAATTTCAGAGAACCTACATTCTCTTTTATAACATTCTTTATATGAGTAAATGCAAGATCTGAAATCCATCTTTGAGAATTACTATACTACACCTGGCAGAGCTGTTCTGAACCTTTCTCACTGATGCCCTCTTCACAAACAGTTGAATAGGCTGTTAGAATTGCTGCCCAGCCCTCCTGGTTGGTAAAGAGTCAAGATGCTTCATCATTGACCCAGATGCTTATTGCTTAGTTCAATATCTCTACTTCTTTGTTTTGTTTTACCTATATTTAAAAAAAAATATTTGAGGCTCTAATCAGACAAGTTTGGTACATGCTTCATAAGAAGCATTTTAATTTGGGAGAATAGTTTTAAAAATAAAATACTGGGCTCCCATAGCTGACCTGATGTAAATTTTATTATGTTGGTAATGGTAAAAGAATGAGGCCACCAAATCTTTCTAATGGTAATACTAACACAGTTCTCCTTTATAGACAAGTTAGTAAAGGAGAAGTATTTATTTATTTATGTTTAAAGATGCCTTTTAGTTCTATGGTAAAGCACACTGCTGAAAACAAAGCTAAAAAAAATCCCATAGGCACAGAGCCAGCCTTGAAAGTGGGAACCTACTGGGTTTCAACCAAGCCCACTGACAGTGCACCACAGGTGGGCACCACATGGGACGATGAAAAAATGTGATTGTGAGGGTCTTGCTGACAGGTCCATATTCATAATCTGTTCCTCTTAAATTTGATCTGTGCATCTGGTACATATTTATGCATGTATTTTTACTGCGGGAGCTTAGCATTCCTTAAGGAGGTCAAGAGTATCTATGGTCCAGAATCTCCTGATGGGTAGAGGTAATGGTCAGTGTGAGTGGACTAGCAAGTACCAGTGGCCTTGGATTCTGCAGAGGACTGTTAGAGTGTTTGAGGATTCCCACCTCTGAGAATAGGATTATTAGGAACATACTAGTACCTCAAGAAAGTCATGTCCTACTACCTGTACTGATTAATAGTGCGAATTTTGTAATAAAACACGATAATTTCAAGAGAAACATCAAAAGTACTTTATTCAAAGTAATGTCCATTACTAGCTACACATTTCCCCCATCTTTCTGGTAATTTGTGGATATGGTCCTCCCAATAGAACTTTTTTTGTTTTGAGGCAAACCATTCAGAGATCCAATTTTTCATTTATTTGTACATTTTGAAGTGCTGCTTAGAAAGTGTGTGTGCCATCGATCAGAACAAGTGGTAATCCGAAGGAGCAAGATCTGATGAATACAGCAGGTGGGTTAATATTTCCCAGGCAAGATATTTTAATGTGTCTTTAACGGGTTTTGAAGTAAATGTGATGGTGTGTCAACATGAAGCAAAATTACTTTGCTGTATCTTCGGGCACAGTATGGTCATTTTATGGTCAAAGTGTGGTTCAAATTGATTATTTATTGTTGGTAGTGATCAGTATAATGGTTTCACCTGGTTTTAAGAACTCATAATACACCACACCTTCCTGATCTCACCAAACACATAGCATTGTCTTTTTTCCAAAGTCATTTGGCCTTGGGGTCGATGTTGATGATTGACCTGGATCAACTGATGACATTTCGGTCTTCAATTTGTCTTTTGTTCAGTTGACGTGGCACCCATATTCCTTCCCTTGAAATCTTTTCCATTGCTTGTAAAGGATCAGAAATTGTTTGCTGAGCAACGTTAAGTCTTTCTGCAAGTTAATTTTGAGTTTGACATGCATCTTCATCCACTAATGCTTGTAATTGTTGGTCTTCAAACTTTTTCGGTTGACCTGGACATTCTTTGTCTTTCACATCAAAATCATCACTTTTATTAAGAAAAAAAAATAATCACTTTTAAAGTGTTTAAACCAGCATTCATATGTATCTTGAGATGGAGCATGTTCACCATAAGCTTCCTGAAGTATATGATAACTTTCAGCAGCACTTTTCTTCAAAATAAAGTAATGAATTAAAACTTCCCTCAAATGCTCTTTTTTGGCATGAAATTCGACATTTTTAAGCATAAAAATATCTATGATGTTAACACCTTCAGAAAACTTGACACATTAAGTTTTGAAGCTTGCTGTCAATATAACAAAATAGTATACATATCAAATTGCATATATATCAACATATGTGTAATCTGTCTAGTGTAAAAAATCCGCATTATTAACCAGTACACATGGTAAAAAGCCAGGAAAGTTTCACTGATGCAGATTGACTTCAGGACAGGAGATAACCACATTGTTAAGACTGAGCCATTGGTCCTCTATTATTGTTGCTTGTAACAAGCCAATAGTATGCAACTTGATAGTGGAAGATCCAAAGACACATAAACTTGATAACCATCGCTTGCAGTGCAGAACAAGCTGTACTCAAGGGCACGTGTCAAGGTTATTGTCTTAGCCTGTTTCAATCACTTCTCAACAAGTGTATCATATTAGTAACTTCTCAAAGCAGGACTAGCATGGACATATGCCCATGTTTTCATCTTTGTGACTGGTGAAGGGGTTCCTTAGGGAGAGCTGCTGTAGTTCTTATATTTCCTAATAGAAGATATGGTTTAGAATCTCATGTTAGGAGATATTGCTGGGATTTAAAAAGTGAGACATAAAGCAAGAGGAGTTCCTGGTTGTTCTTTGACTCAGATTTGACAGCTGTCTGAATTTCAGGGAACAGCTGATTAGATGGTTTCAGTCATTTCAAAACTCTCTTCTTCACGCTGAGTCCTTTCACCATCCTACGATCATCCCATTCTATCAATGGGGTCTGCTTTGTGTTAAAACAGCTCATGTATCTTTTTTCTTGGGCTTTTTTCCCCTTTTAATCATGAGCTGTCCAAAGTTGTAGGTTAGCTTTCTTTATGCCATTTGTCACTCATGCAGTTCTTCCATTTTGTAGCTGGTAACCTTGATCAATGTATTCATTGTTGTGCCTCTGTTTTCTCATCTCAAGTATGAGAAAAGTAAATGCTTCTCATGTTGTTTTGAGGATTACATTAGAAATATGTGCAAGGCCTTTAGAACAGCCCCTAATATGTAGCAAGTGCTGCATAGGTGTTAACTTTCACTTCTTCTTCTCATGTGGAACTGAAAATCTGTGCTGGAATTTTGGGCCAACACATTTGGCATGGCTCTTCTAGTATAATTTCACCTATCCTGTCATTTTGCTACCTTGGAACAGCCAGGCTCAAGAGCAGTTAGAATCTCAAGCTATTAAATAGGCTTTCATCAGTCATCAGTTATCTGTGTTGTGGAACCAGGAGCTATCTAGGGCTATTATCTAGGTAAAATTTACATCTATGTAGCCAGTGGTCCAAGGTGGGTGTATAACAATGAATATATTGATGTAGCTGGATCTCTGTTTTTTGGAACTTGTACACTGCGTGCTAGAATTGACTTGATGGTTGTCGCCATCCTGCCTATGGCGTGTGAGTCTCACTCAGACCTGCACCACCACAATCAAGCTGTGGGTGAACCTGGGAGTGAAGAGCATCAGGTAACATTGTGAGAAAGACTCATACCCCCAGTGTCTTGTCACCCTGGAGGCCATGAGCAAGCACTCCAAAGAGTCAGACAGTCCCTGTGCTGCCACTAGAGGGCGCAGTATAGACATAGCTATGAATTGCACTCAGGATAATGACCAATACTTAGTTCAGCTAAAGCTGGATTGAAATGGATTGGAAGTTCCTTGAGGAGGTAAGAGAACTGCTGAAAGACAGGAATGACTGGGGAACCTAGAGAAATAAGGGTGAAAGAATAGCTACAATTTACTGAGCACCTATTAAGAAGCAAGTGTGATTTAAATACATTGAATCCTCACTATCACCAAGTGTAGAGCTTTATTATACTCATAGGACAGATGAGGAAATGGAGTCTGAGGGGAACTTGTTTAAGGTCACACAAACTTTTCCTGGAGGAGCTAGTTTTATAACTGAAACCAAAGACCAGTTCTCTTGCATTCTTCAATCTCAACCCTAGCAGCTCAGTGACGAAGGACTAGGTTATCCATACTGGGAAGAGTTTCAAAAGAAAGACAATTCTGAAATGCAACTCAGCCTTCCTTTGTACCACACACTTTTACCTGATTGTGGCATCTCCAGGTAGAGATCTTAAAGGCTTCCCTTGTGGCTGTGAGCACCTAACTATCTCACTGTGTTACCTGCTGAGTCTCTGGAGAGGCATGGTGGTTGGAATGGGGCATCAGCTAGAGAAAAGGATTTCCTGGCTTAATTTCTGATGCAGGTAACTGTATAGGTTTGTTATTTCCTTTTGATTAAGTTTTTATTAAGATATTTTTCCTTTTTGACTGAAACCATCAGGCTAATTAAGACTACTAGCAACCTCTCTTCAATCCCCCCCACCCCATCCCCAATTTAGTAATGGCATACTGTATGCTAATCTTGGTTGTAATTGCAAAATATTTATAACGGTATTAAGTAGTAGCTCTTAAAATAAAAAAAAAAATACTCATTCCTTGTGGCTCAGTTATCTATCCCCTTCTAGTAAGGAACCTTTTTTTCATTTACTTCTTCCTAATTTTAATGGACATACTTCAAATGGTTTACCAATAAATAGATAACTTTCACTGAAGTTTTCTTATTTTACGGTACTTGTCATTTTTTAAGGAAATATACTTCCATTCTCAGTTTCAATTTTGAATCATGTTTGAATTCTATTGAGTGTTTGCCTGTACCTATTGAGATGGTTACACTTTCCCCCCACTTAAATATATTAAAGCATTGAGTTTTATTGATAGACTTTCTAGTTATCCCAGCACTTCTGAAATAAACTAAATTTGGTATAACATATTTTTATTAATTACTATGTATTATTATTATTGTCATTATTATTATTTGCACTTTCTCTTGCCAAGATGAGAACATGGGAAAGGACTTTGGCTGCACCATGAGGAATTTAATTCAGAAATCAAGATTTCCTGACATTATGATTGAGCCTTCAAATAGGTTATAGAAGTTGCTCTAAAATGTCCTTTTGGAGGTCTTAGAAATCTCATGTTAGTAGAGTTGTAATAAAACCTTTAAGAGTCCTGCTGGTGTGGCTCGGTGGCTGAGCATCCATCTATGAACCAGGAGGTCACAGTTTTATTTTTGGTCAGGGCACATACTCAAGTTGTGGGCTAGATCCCCAGTGCTGGGTGTTTAGGAGACAGCTGATCAATGATTCTCTCTCATCATTGATGTTTCTATCTCTCTCTACCTCTCTCTTCCTGTCTGAAATCAATGAAAAAATGTTTTTAAAAAAAGACCTTGAAGAGTACACACTAGTGAGTTTGATTCAGAGAGAGTGGTTGGCCGCTGGCTGCAGTAGCTGAGGGGCTGACCACGCCTCCCTGCAGCTGCGTGTGTCCCCTGCCAGTAAATGGAGCTGATTTGACACACAGCGTTTGTTTGTGAACCCCTGAGAGGCCTTTCCGATCTCAAACCCTGGAGCTGCTCACAGTACTTCCTGTGGGCTTTGAGTTTATACCTCAGTAAACTTGAAAAATCCATCTGGCGTTGGCTGAGACTAGAATTCTGGAATGAAAGATAATTTGCACAAAAACAGAAGCAAAATAGAAATCTTAAAGTACTCAGGCAGTTTGGAGGCATTAAATGCTTTATTTTTTCTCTCACATTGATTTGAATGGATGAATAGCTCATTGCGGTGGTTTGTGAGGTTTCCATAGTATTAGTCATTGTGCAATCTCCTAGGACTCAGGACACTTCCACTACCAATTTTATATATATATTTGGTGGGAAAATAATATAAACCAACTACACTATCTTCATTCAAAATCCCCTTTATGCTGTTAAAGTTTTATCTTTGTGTAAGAAAACATTTTGTTGCTCTTTTAGAGGAATGATTTCATGAAATGTCTATACAATAACATTTGTATTATATTATAAAGTTTTCATTGGTATATAATTATTGCATTGATAAAGATCTGTGTAAAAATGTATTGCCATATATATTATTAAAGTCAAAACATGAAAAAAGAGAGGAATTTTTTCTTAATATATGTTTTGGTATCATAATGACCCCCACTTTTAAAATTGTGGTGAGCTTAGAAAGGATGTTGATTTTACTTTTAAATCATATAAATTGCTTTTGAACCAGTAATAAACAAGATAAGTAGTGATTTCCATGACTAATTATGCTTGTGTTTATTTCTGAATATGTTTCCTATCTCAGCCCCTTTTTAGGTTGATTATGTGATTGAATAGTTACCCTACGACCTAAAACAATGACTACACACCCATTAAAACCAGAGTAAAATTATAGGTTGTTGATGATTCGAATAATTATCTACTAGTGTAGATTCATTAATTCATGGTATGCTCACTAAATTCATTCATTCTCTCATCTAGTTATGAATTTTGTGGCTACCCTGTGTCAGAAGTCATTCTTAGCACTGGGGATGAATAACACATGCCCAGTGCATTCCAGAAGCGTGTAATCTGTTGAAGGGAAGCAGGCATATGAAAAAAAATATAAAGCTAATTACAGTGGTACCTAGAGATGCGAGTGCCCTAACATACGAGATTTTTGAGATATGAGCCGTGGAGCGAGTGATTTTTTTTTTTGAAATATGAGCAACATTTGAGATAGGAGTACTTGTGCGGATCGGCCGGCTGCGCACGACCCACCAGTTTACTGCGACTTGAGCGTCTCATAGTTTCCCACGCCACAAGGTTACAGGACAAATTAAACTCATATCTCTAGGTACCACTGTATATTGTTAGATCTCTTTTGGTAGCATGTGACAGAGACCCAATTTAAAGTACAGTGGAACCTTGTTTCTCAAACCTTTCCCATCTCAAACAGTTTGCTTCTCAACTGACAACCCTTTCATGCTGATACCTGTATGATCAGTCACTTATCTCTCAGGTGACAGACAAAGGAGAGAATGCATGAGTATGAGGCAGTTTACCACTGTTAAAATCGCAAAATATTGTGCTGTGAATATTTTTGTGTTTTTTTTTTTTTACTTTTGTTGGTGCTTATAATTATTGTTAAATTTGTATTTGTTACCATACATTTCTTTTCCTTTTTATTAAATGTTCATTTATATTTCCTATCCTTTTTGTTTTTAAAGTGTTTATTTATAGTTTAAATAGCACAATAGACATACCCTATCTAATAAAAGAGTAATATGCAAATTAACCACTACTCCGTTTTACCCACAAGCCATGCCTACCAGCCAATTAGGAGTGAGTATGCAAATTAACTTAACCAAGATGGCTGAGGCCACAGAGAGACAGGAGGGAGGTTTGGGTTTCCCCAGCGATGGAGGAAGCCAAACTTTCCGAACACTCCTGGCCATCTCAGGCTTCCACTCCAGGCTACAAAGTTTTGATTGTAGGAGATAAATAAATCCCAACAAAAATTGCAGCAGCCATAGAGCTGGAGAGAGCAGGAGGCTAGGGTTGCCCCTGGCAATGGAGGAAACCAAGCTTCTGCAGCTCTGGCCTGTCTTGGCCTCCACTTAAAGCTATAAATTTTCAATTATAGAAGATAAATAAATCCCAACAGAAATGGCTGCCACCACAGAGCAAGCAGGAGGCTTGGCTCTGATCAAGGCTAAAAAGTTTCAATTGTAGAAGATAAATAAATTTCAGATACCCAGGCCTCCACTTGGGTTGCCAGGGGGTGTGGCTGGCCTGCAAAACACTACAGACCCCTCACCCAGGCCACCCCATGCCCCAAGGAAATGCCCACCCTGATCTGGGACACACTTCAGGGCAAACCAGCTGGCCCCCACCCATGTACCAGGCCTCTATCCTATCTAATAAAAGAGTAATAAGCAGATTGAATATCACTCCAACACACAAGATGGCTGCCCCCAGGTGGTCAAAGTTGGCTGTCCCCATGTGGACACAAGATGGCCACCATAAGATGGCCAGAAGGGGAGGGTAGTTGGGAGGACCAGGCCTGCAAGGGAGGGCAGTTGTGGGTGATCAGGCCAGCAGGGGAGGGCAGTTGGGA
This sequence comes from Lasiurus cinereus, assembly GCA_011751065.1. Lineage (NCBI taxonomy): Eukaryota > Metazoa > Chordata > Mammalia > Chiroptera > Vespertilionidae > Lasiurus > Lasiurus cinereus. Next base: position 12,129,124 of record JAAGEH010000293.1, read on the forward strand.
AGGACCAGTCCTGCAAGAGAGGGCAGTTGGAGGCAATTAAGCCTGCAGGGGAGGGCAGTTAGGGGTCACCAAGCCAGCAGAGGAGGGAAGTTGGGGGTGATTGGACCTGCAGGGAAGGGCAGTTGGGGGGCGGGGACTCAGGCCTGCAGGGAAGAGCAGTTGGGGGAGACCAGGCCTGCAGGGGAGGGCAGTTTGGGTCAAACAGGCTGACAGAGAGCAGTTAGATATCAATCAGGCTGTCAGGGCAGTGTTTAGGGGGTGACCAGGAGGGCAGGCAGAAGTGGATAAGGGCAATCAGGAAGACAGGCAGGCAAGTAGTTAGGAGCCAGAGTCCTGGACTGTGAGATGGATGTCCTACTGCCCGTTTAGGCTCGATCCTACCAGGATGGGCCTAAACGGGCAGTCAGACATCCCTTAAGGGTCCAAGATTGGAGAGGGTGCACGCTGGGCTGAGGGACACTCCCCACCCCCCACATACCATGCATGAATTCCATGCACTGGGCCTCTAGTACAATATACAAGAAAGGTTAAAACAGGGAAGCATTTCGGGGCCTGGAATGGATTAATTCAATTTACATTATTTTTAAGGGAAAAAAATGATTCAGTTTTGAACAGCCTTCAAAATGAAGTTTCACTGTACTTTAAGAAAAATGGGGAATGCATTGACTTAGAGAACACGTGAAGTTTTGAACAAAGCCTGAAAAGACAGGAATGCAACCATGACTGGGGACAACTGGTCACAGTGATTTCCTCTAGAACTGAATTTCTCTCTTTGACCTCTGTGTTTTTTTCAGAGTGACACCATCACTGTCCCTCACCATGGGCCAAATGTATTCTCAGTGGTGGTGAACTCACCACTGCAACTCTTGACTATCAAGTGCATGATTTCCACAAAGGAGAAGAATCAGCTTCCTTTTAAAAAGTTTTTGAGATGTTCTCTGATCATTCTGGCGTAGACCAGGAGTCCAAATCTAGATTGGAATCCAATTCTAGTGTGGCCATTGGGAGAGGATCATGAAATAAGCTGGCTGCTCTTGAAGTAATTGCATGTATAGAGACAGCCAGGGCAACTCAGGAAGAAGAGTTCCAGACTGCCAAATTATACCTATCCTAAAATTCTAGTGGTCACAGTAGAAATCTGAATGGACAACAATGAGGGCCTAAAATGGGGCTTTTTCTACCTGAGGGGAAATCTGTCAACTCTTATAGGGACAAGGAGACACTTGAGCTTGGCTTTGAAACATATGTAGTAGATTATGGGGTTGGGGCTGAGATTGGGAGAGTGGGAAGAAGGTGTAGGAATGGTGAAAAACAAAGTCTACAGAGACAGGTTGGGGCTAGAAGAGTGAAGATCTTATATTTCATGTTTTATCTTGTAGCCAAATAATAAAAGGTGTTTTTTTTGAAAGAAACACCTTAAAGTTCCTTTATAATCTAAGAAATGTGACCTTGATACTAATGTCTGAACTTTGGAGTAGAGAGGAGGAAAGACTCAAAGAAAGGACTAGAAGTTTGGGAAAGTGGGAAAGACAGAGATACACTCAGAAGGCAGTCGGAAAAGATGGGCAAAGATAAATGTCCAGTTTCAGACTGGAACTGGAAGCCACTTCCAGGAAGTGGTTCTAAGAACAGAACAAAATGGCTCTACGTATAGGTAGAAAATTTGAGTGGTGACAATAGGGTTTAGGAGCATTTCTAAGCATATAAATCAATTTAAGAATGATATTATTTGAATCCATTGAACTTGAGTAACTAGAATTAATAGTCATTAATATTAAATGATTGTATTCTTATTAAGCTTTTTGACTTGGGGTTTGTAAATATTAATAACTGCCCCATTAATGAAGCAGCAATTATGAAGACATGTCTTTCAATATGGCCGCCTCAGTGTGGAGCGCATAAAAACTTTGACTTACTGATTGATTTTTCTAGTAATTTAACAAGTATATCTTATAGTAGATAGTAGACACGAACTTAATTGAAATGCATTTGAGTGAACTAATTTCTTGACAAACTGCATTTAAGAAATGAGGGTTTTTTTTTCAATAGTGGACTGCTTCTTTACATTTACAACCAGGGCAGTGAACCAAGACCGATAACATGGTGTGTGATTAGATATTTGTTTCTGGTTTGGGGAAGATTTGCTTAAAGTGGAGCAGATTTCAGAATGACAAAACAAGCTCCCTGGCAAGTTGGGAATCAAGCTTGCGTTTTGTTATCCTTGATTATGTACTTTGGCTGCATAAACCAAACATATGTTCCAATCCAACTTAGTCCCTGCTTGGAGCAATTCTCCTTATTTGTCCAAAAGTTTCAGAACTACTTTTTTTTTTTTTTTACACTTACTGTGAGCATTCAGCCCCATGTAGTTCAGGGACAACAGGCACCCTAGGGATTTGGGATTGACTCACGACTTTTATAGCGAAGAAGCAGGCCATGCTATTTTAGTCATTTCCAATGGTGGCAAGTTGGATGCCAGATGTTTCAAAGGATAAAGTATCTTACTCTTATGGAACCACATGCAATGTAGATTTGTTTGCTGACATAGGTGATAGAAAAGTCACTTAGTCGCCCATATGCCATAGTTTAAGCAAAATGCTTCCTGTTCACTGTCTATATTTCCAATATTCTCATGTCTTTAATGTAAACATCTTGAACATATTCTATACTGTGCCAAGAGCAAAATGCTTTTAGAATCTCACGTTCTATACTTACTGAAATAGAAAAACCACCCAGTCTTTCCCACCGGTTGTAGGAAAAAATCAGTTATTTTCTCCTATGTTTCTCTTTCCCATGTGTCCCTTTATTACCCACACAGGACACTTCACTTCTGACACTCTGGTCGCCAAATGTGTGGAGGCCTTTTCTCACAGCAACAAGCAACAATCTATTACACCAGCTGGCATCCTACAAGTTAACATAGTTCTAACACTCTCTACCTGAAGTTAGTGTCACATCCCACAGGCTAAGGGCTCAGTCCCACAAGACTGCCTCCATCTCCCCATTTCAGATACCAGTCTGGAGCCCAGGTTGTCACCTGTGCTTCTGACCAACTGGCCAACTGGACATTCCAATGACCACCGCTTCCCCCTCAACCTCCCCCACCCCCCCACCCCCGCTTGGTTCTAATTAATTTGCTAGAGCTACTAACAGAACTCAGGAGAATACTTCTGTTTACCAGTTAATTAAAGGATGTGATGAAGGATTCAGATGTGTAGTCAGGGTGAGGTCTGGGAGGGTCCTGAGTGGGGAAGCTTCTGTCCCCAGGGAGCTGGCGTGTGTCACCCTCTCTGGTTGTGCAAGTGTTCACTAACCTGGAAGCTCTCTAAACCCTATACTTTGGGAATTTCATGGAGGTTTCATCAGATAGACACAATCTCTTTTATTCCATTTTTAGCCCTTCTCCCTTCTCAAGAGTATGAGGGATGGAGCTAAAAATGCCCAGCTTCCAGTCATGGCTTGGTCTTTTTGGTAACCAGATTTCACCCAGGAGTTCACACAGAGTCACCTCATTAGAATACAAGTCACTCCTATCACCCAGGAAATTCTGAGGGTTTCAGGAGCTCTATGCTAGCAATTGGGGTCAGAGACCAAGTATTAGAACATTGATCACTTAGAAAATTACAAGTCATTTATCACTTAGAAAATTACAAGGGTTTTAGGAGCTCTGTGCCAGGAACTGGAGGCAGAGACCGATGTATATATTTTCTATTACCTCACACTTATTTAATTCAGCTCATGGATTCATATGTTTGGCATAGACAGTGAGCTATTTTAGGTCAAAAATAATATTCTAAAAGGAGAATTGCATTATATGTTAAATTTATAAAACTATTTCAAAGGAATCATACAATTTAGGCAACAAACCTAATTTTTTTTTCTGCATGAATTCCTTCTGCATTTGTTAAATAGTTTTCTCAATGCTCCTGTTGATGATGTGAATCACAGGATTCCCGGTTATTTGATAAATGTGGAGTATGAAGTTTAATATATTTAGACTTGACCAAAGTCATCCAACAAGTGAGTCACAGTGAGAAACTTCCAATACAAATATGCCATTTCCCCTAAATTCTGATTAAGAAAAAAGAAATATGTGTTTAATATTTTTTCGATTATTTTAACGAAGAGTCATAACAACATTCTAATTAAGTACTAGAGTTGGACAGTGTCTAGAAGTGATTAGATGCTGGGAATTTTCAGTCTCCCCTCTCCCCCCACTCTTGAGAATGGCTGAAAATGGAATTAATGATTGATCAGGTCTACATAATGAAACTTTCATAAAACCCCAAAAGTATGCGGCTTAAAGACTCGGTTTCCAAGTCTTTAATTTTCAGATGAGAAAGACAGACCTAGAGAGCTGACTTGTTATGAGCCTATTTACCCACCCAGGGATATCAGCCAGTCACATCTCAGTAAAGACCCAAGACTGCCCACCACAAGAAAACATAACCACAACCACCACCATTTGTACATTGGGTATTGCCAAGTACCAGACACTCTATGAGTGTTTTCTTTAATCTTTGTAATAATCCAATGAAGTAGAAGGTAGTTAACTATTTCCAGTTTAAGAGAGAGGGAGAGAGAGAGAGAGAGAGAGAGAGAGAGAGAGAGAGAGAGAGGGTTGGGGGGAATTAGAGGGTGAATTCATTTCCTCAACTTAATCATGAAAGAACTCCCTTACTTCAATACCCAGTCTTTTTTCAACTATTCTGCCATTCAATAATGGTGTCATGGTGATCCAGTTTCCAGGAAGGTTTTGAGTAATGCGCAACAAGCTCAATGCAGAACTTTTGGTGGAATAATCTAAACTGAAGGTGGGGGGAGGGGTGGAGAAAGGGGACGGGAAACAATACTTTCTTATCTGTTGGAATTTCATTGAGCAGACAGTGTAGATCTCACACTTTATTTATTTTTCTTTTTTTTAAAGTTAAGTTTTTAATTGTTTAAAGTATTACATATGTCTCCTTCCTCCCTCCCCCATTGACCTCTCCCTAGCTGCTTCCACTTCCCAGCACATACCTTCACACCCTTACATCTTGGTCCATGGATTATGCTTATATGCATGCATACAAGTTCTTTGGTTGCTCTCTTACTCACCATCCACCCTCACCCCCCACCCTCCAACCTTCTCTCTGAGATCTCACACTTTATTAAGTGCTTTCTCTCCTTTCATTGTCCTGATATTATTCTCAGAGTCTTCTTCTGCTCCCTGCCATCAACTCAGATGTAGAAGGAGGATGGAAGAGGTAGCAGATAAGTAAAAATAACAGCTTAGGAACTTTCTACAAGTACATGCAGCAGTCACGATTGCTGACCTTATTAAGCTTACATTCATATGCATGGGACTGTGTGTGTATGTGTGTGTGTGTGTGTGTGTGTGTGTGTAGGATGCACATAAACAAGAGACTTTATTTGACTATAAATAACTTTTCACAAGAATAGCACCTCACAAGAGTGAACACAGGTGGAAAATACTGATTAATATTTAGATACATTTAAAAAAAATTTTCAATAAGTTTTTACTAAGTGTGGAGGCTGAGAATTTTATCCCTGAAGATACTGGTGCTGAACTCTGATTTCTAGTTGATCAAAGGCCTCGTAATACTAACATGGCTGTTCTCAAAAAAGTGTTTTCAAAGATCTCTAAATCTCCACGAACTCTTCATTTTTGTACATGTTTTAACTTTTTGGTAAAACATGAATCCTGTAGATGGTTAAACACTCCAGGGTATAAACAGGGTGAGAAAAGTAAAACAGGATGTAATCTGAGAATAAATAGCCAAACAAGGGAGAAGAAAAAATTCTCTAGCAAACTTCTGCTTGGAAATAAATATGCAGGAAACTCTTATTCAGTGGAAGCCTTAGCTTTCCACACTTCCTTTCCTTTCCCTTCCCTTCCCTTCCCTTCCCTTCCCTTCTCTTTACTTCCCTTCCCTTCCCTTCCCTTCCTTTCCTTCTTTTTTCTTTCTTTCTTTTTTTCTTTCTTTCTTTCTTTCTTTCTTTCTTTCTTTCTTTCTTCCTTTCTTCCTTTCTTCCTTTCTTCCTTTCTTCCTTTCTTCCTTTCTTTCTTTCTGAGCTATGGAGATATTTTAAAAAATAAAAACAAAAACAAAGTCCATCTGGAAACATTTTGAGCTAAGGCACCGTAAAAGATGTGTTGGATGATATATTGGAAGAAGAGTTGGTTTAAAGTCACATTGAAACTAAAAATGAGACAGTTTATGTCTCTGTTTTATGTCTGGAGGAAAGAAATCCAAAGCTGTTAACCATGCTGTGCCCCACAACGGCCTCAGGGATCCAGGTACCTTGGTGTTTCACTTCACGTGACCTCTCTCTTCAGATCACCCCATGGTCCAGAAGCTGCTTCGGCTTTAGCCATCATATCACTTTTCAGGTATCAGGAAGAAGGAGAAGAAAGGAGATAAGCTCACCCTCTCTGGTTAAGGATGTTAATCAGAAGTTGCACGAATCACTTTTTCTTACGTCCCTTAGGCCAGAATTTAGACAACTGGCTAAATCTAAATGTTAAGAGGCTTGGGAAAAGAGTCTTTATTCTGGGTAGCCAAATGCCCACCCAGCTCAGAAATTCTGTGACTATGGGAAATGGAAGAATAGACAGGAGGGACCACTCTAGCAGTGCCTGCTGCAGTTGACTCTCACGCTTCTCCCTGCCCCGGGGCCCACATGTCTATAATTTTAAATCCAGAACGAGCATGACTTCATGAAACCTATTCTTTCCAACTGGTTTCTGAGATGCAAAAACACCTCTTACTACTCAGAGACACAATGTGGGCAGAGGCTGGTGTTGGGAAAAAGAGGAATGCCAAATGGATTTGCTGGTGTCTCTGGGTCTTACTGAAATTTCACAGAAGCAGTAGCGTCACTTCCACATGACCTGTTCCCTTCGTAAGCAGACCCTGAACGTCCCTTCAGGTACCAGGAACGGTGGTGCACCATCGTCTGACTCACTGCAGAAACAGTTGGGACCCAGGACTGAACCCCCAATGCCCAACCTGCAGAAGATTTTCCTTCTGGCGTTTTAATAGGTGTCATCAGCCCAGGAGGGGAGACTCTTGGCAAACCCGAGGCTTTCTCCTTCCAGAAGCTCACTGACCCGCCTCTGTGAAAGGGCCAAATTTGTCAGTGGGAAAAGAATTTTAAGAAGTATCATGAAGTAAACTGTTTTGCTATGCACTGAATATTGACCCTTCCTAATAAAAGTTTCTTTCATTTTCAAACATGGCATTGAATCATCTAAAAAAAAAATTAGTAAGTTAAAGAGGCGAGATGCAGGAGGTCGCCAATCTCCTTAAAAAGGAAAACTTTTGTAGACTTAGGCACCTTGGGAAAAAAGAGTCAAACAGAGGTGCGTCTGACTCCTCATTCATTGTTGGAGACTGAGACGACTTTCTCTAAGATCTTATGTGTGAACCAAACCGGGTGCTGTGGGCTTGGGCCTGCCCATGGGGATGAGATGTATTCGTAGGCATTTTTTCAAGTTAAATATTTATTACTATGAGAGGGCAAACGTGTTCCTCAATTATTTTTCTTCCTCAGTCTCTTCTCTCACCCACTTAAAAAATGATCCAAATGTCCTGCTCATTGAGTGTTGGAAGACACGGAGCAGAAGGAAGGAGGGAACGGCGGGGCCATCAGAAACCACCAGGAATCCTTTCCAGGAGGTCAGTGATGCTCAAAGGTCAGTGCCCGAACACTGCCTTTACCTTGAAGACATCACTCCCTGGGGAGTTGCTTATCTATGGGAGAGCAGCAATCCACAGTTCAATTAAATGCCTCTACAAATAGAGATATTTGGCTGGACGCAGTTCATTCTCAGACGTTGGTCAGTTTTCTGAGTTCTCAAAAGTGTGACTCATTACACCACATGGAGCCTATTCCATGTCCTTTACAACCATCATTGTATCTGTTTCCAAATTCAGAACTGTGACAACATGCCAGGAGAGCACCTTACACTGTTTGCACAGACTGAAAGAAAAGACAAGAAAGCATATTGGGCAAAGCAGGAGCGGGTTCCTTCTTTGCCTAGACGCCCTGCCATTAGAAAGAAACAAAATGCAAACCAAAGGAGTCAGAAGATAAATGAATGCGTGTCTGGGAATCCAAGGGATTCGTTTCCCCCTGCTATACCTGCTTCAGTAAGTGCTTGCAGGGAAATGTTTGCTTGTTCCTCAAATGCCTTAGCTTTCCTTTGGTCTCTCGGTGGATCCAGTTTCTCAGCAGGACGGCGTGTTCCTTGTTGTTTCTAGCATTTTCAACGGACAAGAATCATCTGGTGCATAATCCATGGCGGCTGGAGGCGGGTGCAGCTGGCCACAGCTGCCAGAGGAGCCTGAGAACTCCCTGTTCCCAGAAGGGGGCTTCGGGAGGCACTGGGGGCAGACGGCGGGCTCTGTGGTAGTCTCAGCCGGAGATGGCGGGACCATCGTGAGGGAAGCCCACTGTTCATCTGTGGTCACCAGGATGGAGCTGAACAGAGAGAGGAGCATTCACTCCCCGGCTGGCCTGTTTCATGGCGGAGTCTCCGCTTCTCTGTGTCAAGCAGATGTGCTCACTATAGGGAAAGGCTATGTATGCCCTTTCAACTCCGGCCTTTTGAGGCTTTTCACCATAAATCCCACTCTGGGGGCCTCTTAACAGTGACACCACATTTCCATTCATATCTGTGTGGATTTATATGGACTCTTCAAATAGCGTGTGTGTGACGGATTCTGAAAAGCATGTAATGTCCTTTGTTCGGGGACTGCCAGTCCTTACAGCATGCAGACTCCTGCCAAATTGTCACTGGGCAGCGGGGGACGGGAGTGATTAAGACAAACAGGGCAGGGAAGGGGCTGGCAGGAGGGCTTGGTCTAGTTTGGTTTCAGACAGACGAAGGGAGGCGTTTGAGCTCCTAGAGTCAGGTGGTACTAGATGTCATGGGTTAGAATGAAGAAGGGTCAAGTCCAGAGATGAGCATCAACAGAGGAATGTTTCGTTACTGAGATATCGAAACAGGCGGGGCCAGGCCCCAGAGACATAGGGTGCCAGCAGAGAGGAGCCGCTGAGACAAGCTTTTGGCAAAACAGAGGATGTTTTTCTTTTTTCCTTTTTAAGTACTTTGACAACGTGTGTGCTTGTTGCCAAAGGGAGACTTACGGGCTGTCCCCTCCTGATTTGGCAAAGCTACAGGTACCCAGCCTCTGGGGAGGGCTGACACACATCCATCTGAAGACGGTCAGGACTCCACCATCATCCCTTTTTTTCAAATTCCATTGCTAAGCGAAGTTACTTTGCTTAAGGTTCTCCCCAAATATAAGCTGGGGATAATTTTAAACCATTGTCAAAACTCACAGAACTGGTTCAATTATAAGTTTTTACCCTACCCACTGCTTCTTTTGGAATTATATAAGAAAGATCAATAGTAAAAATGAAGGGCCAAAATGTTTGAGGACACTCTATTAAATTTAATGTCTTCTGTGATCTTGTAACATACTGTTTCTCTGAGGCAGTTAAAGAAATCAGGCCGAATTGGCATGTAAGATAAAACAGTAAGAGGATATTGTAGTAAGGGAAATTCGTTGAAGATAATGGCTGCCTAAGGTTGAAATTTCTTAATGGCATTAATGAAAGTAGTGCAGCTTCAGTTAAATCTTTTAATGTTGACAAATGCATAGAATGAGAATGAGAGGAAGCTTGCCTGGTGGTTCTGCAGGGCCTAAAGAAAGGCTTAGCAACTCAGGCCTGACTTTGGGCATCTTCCCTGATTAGGCCAAAGCCGACAGAACTAAAGGTCAAGACCACTTTCCCCTCTCAGGGGCTGCCAGAAGGGTCCAGGGCCTCAGGTAGGTCGGGCCAAGAGTGTGCTCTCAAGTTTGCCCCATGTGCAGGCATGCAGTTAAATTGTATGGATGGCCATGCCATCCACTGGGCTACAGCATCGTTATTGCTCCTGATACTTGACCCTCTGACTCCACCCAGAAAACCTTTTAACCTTCTTTTTGAGTTCTTCTTGCCTCGAATAATTATGAGTTTCATGTAGTTTTGAAAACAAGTACTCATTGTGTGCTCTTGTGTGTACCGCACCAAACTCTGGATTGTGGCAGGAGGGTGAATTTGGAAGACACGACTACCCAGTGAATATCTTCACGTATAATAACAACAATATATGAACAGCAGGGTAAATGTTGTGGAAGAAGGAATTTCAGCTGAGCTAGCGTCTGGGACATGATAAAGACATGTGTGTGTGTTTCTTTCTCTTTTTTTTTGGAAACCAAACATTGTGGAGACCAAATTTTCGTGGACTTGAGCCTGGTTTTCTCTGCACCTTTCCTGTTAGTATTGCAAGACTTAGGGATATAGCCTGGGCTAGTTGGCACACATATGGGTTGCTGGTTGATATATTAGATGTACTGGTTAATAATGTGACTTTTGTAATCAAAGAAAACACAAAAATTTCAAGAGAAACAACAAAAGTGCTTATTCAAAGTAATGCCCATTGCTAGTTACACATTTCCCCCATCTTTCTGGTAATTTGTGGATATGGTCCTCCCAATAGAACTTTTCTTGTTTTGAGGCAAATCATTCAGAGACCCAATTTTCTGCTTCTTCGTACGTTTAAAAGTGCTGCTCAGAAAGTGCATTTGCCTTCGATCAGAACAAGTGGTAATCTGAAGGAGCAAGGTCTGTGAATATGGGAGGTGGGTTAATACTTCCCAGGCAAGATCTTTTAACATGTTTTTAACTGGTTTTGAAGTGTGTGATGTTGCATCATCATGAAGCAAAATTACTTTGCTGGGTCTTCTTGCACATTCTGGTCGTTTCACAATCAAAGTGTAGTTCAAATTGATTATTTATTGTTGGTAGTGGTCAGTATTAAGGATTTCACCTGGTTTTAGAAGCTCATAATATACCACACCTTCCTGATCTCACCAAATGTAGAGCATTGTCTTTTTTCTGAAGCGATTCGGACTTGCAGTGGATGTTGATGGTTGACCTGGATCAACCCATGATTTTGTGCGTTTGGGATTTTCAAAGTAAATCCACTTCATTGCCCGACACAATTCGATGAAGAAAAGATTTTCTTTCATGCCATTGAAGCAACATTTTACTGATGACTTTGTTTTCCATTTGTCTTTTGTTCAGTTGACGCGGCACCCATTTTCCTTCTAAAAATCTTTCCCATTGCTTGTAAATGATCAGAAATTGTTTGCTGAGCAATGTTTAATCTTTCTGCAAGTTGTTTTTGAGTTTGACTAGCATCTTTATCCTATAATGCTTGTAACTGTTCATCTTCAATTTTTTTTCCATTGACCTGGACGTTCTTTGTCTTTCAGATTGAAATCATCACTTTTAAAGCGTTTAAACCAGCATTCACAAGTATCTGAGATGGAGCATGTTCACCATAAGCTTCTCAAAGTATATAATAACTTTCAGTAGCACTTTTCTTCATAGTAAAGTAATGAATTAAATCTTCCCAGAAATGCTCTTTTTTGGGGCATTTTTAAGTGTAAAAATATCTATGATGTTAATACCTTCAGCATATTTGACATATGAAGTTTTGAAGCTTGCTGTCAATACAACAAAATAGCATACATATCAAATTGTATATATATATCAACATCTACTTCATCTAGTGAAAAAAATTCGCATATCTCATCTAGTAGACTTCTTTCCCACAGGTGTTTTCTCTGAATGACATGAAGATAACAAAACTAGTGGAAAAAGACCAATGAAGAAATTATTGGAACAAAACCCCACACATAGTATTTGCATTTCTAATGAGAAAACCCAAGGGGAAAATATACTCAATACAGAGAGGATGTTTGTGAAATATTTCACTGGTTTTGATCAGGTTACTATTACTGTTGGGGTAGAATGTGCTTTATTATCCTTTTAAAATAGTCTCTTGACCTCCATTATGGCTTCTTTTCTGCTCATTGATAACTTAGGGCAGCAATGCATGCCATACGTTATTCTATAGTCACATGAAGCTAACTTGGAGCGTTTTAGGGTGAGCGCCTGCAATTCTTCCCTTAACTTAGCTGTTGAGATCACAGGAATTCTTTTTCTTTATCCCCAAATGTGAGTCTGATGGCTGAAACCCTGACTATTGGCATGACACCAGCTTTCCTGGCGTGCACAGTCCCTAGAAAAGAAAAAAATGCATTTCCATAGACACATGAATCAAACATGAGACTTGGCTTTATTCCTTATTTGGGGACCACTTGACAATTTCTTCCTTCTGGGTGATGAGCTGACTTATATGTATTGCCAATACATTAATTTTGCATTTCTCACCCTCGCTTTTCTACCTTCCAAAGTAAAAAAATGAACATGACAAAAATTATCTGATGGTTGCTAAGGATAACAAGATTCTCTCTATGTGTCCTTGCAGTAGAAAGGGCCACTAAAGAATTACCTGGGTATTTTTCTCATTATGTTGAATGTTCCTTCCTTTTCACTTTGGCTTTATAACAACGCATAGCAAAGGAATCCATGCAGTGCCTACGGGGAGCCCAGATAGCATTCTGCCATAATGACTATACCATGATGTGAATGCTGAAACCAGAAAGTCCATTTCTGAAATCTGAAGCAGCTGAGAACAGATGAGGGTAACAGAGAAAAGCTTGCTCCCAGCCTCGGCTGTTTCTCCTCTGCCAGGACATTCTTCTCCCATGACTTCATGTGGATCAGATAGGAACAAAGGTGCTCTGCAGATACACCAGGGTTCCTGCTGGTGAAGAGAGCAGGAGATCAGCCTACACACTCAGTGCAACTAAATGCCACATGTTAAAAACTTGCTGCGAGTTCAACTCTGTATATTACAGCAGTCTCCCAAATTTTGCTGTGTCTACAAATCTTTGGAGATTCAGTGGGTCTAAGGTAGAGCTCAGATATTCTGCAAGTGTGTACCAAGCTCCCAGGAAATGGTGATGCTGCTGGTCTGTGCACCACACTTGGGTACCAAGGAACTCGAAGATGAGGCTGAAGTGCCGTAGATGTCAGGTCTAATAACAATACCAAGCAAGTTCATTTTTCTTTGGCCTGTGGAATCAACTGTATTCTGGAATCCAAGTTAATCTTCTTTTACATATTTTCTGCTGGCTAGGGGGAGGAGCTGGTGTTGACAGAGGAAGGACAGGGCCAGGCTAGCAGGTGTAGGAAAGGTCTTAGGCTACTGAGGGAGCCTGTACCTCAGACTCTCCTTCTCCCGCAGCTCCTTAAACTCTACCAGTTAGGGAGTCATTTGTATGAACAAGTAGATACTTTAAAATGTTAGCTCTTAGTTCAAATTAGTCTCCATAGCTGGTCCCTCCTAACGGGAGACTGCTGATGAGAGACGCAGGTTATGAGGGAGCCTGGATAAGACCAGTCGGGGGACTTGCATAGGAAAAGCACTCTGGCGTGTTTCCTTCACTCTCACACTGTACCATACTTCTTTTCCTTTCAGACACCCTGGTCATCCAATGTGTGGGTGTTTACCCCTCACACCAACTAGTTATCTTTCATTAGCTGAGTATCCCACCTTTAACCCAGTTCCGACACTATCTGAAGTCAATCTCATCTCCCAAGTTGTCACTGGCTGTAAGGCAATTCTCAGACTTGTGTGTGGCTACTGGTTTTATTTCAATGGTACAAGAGTGACTTGAATGCTTGAAAAGGATGCAGTCTCCTAGAAACTTTGGGAAGAAACACAGAGAAAATATTTTGACCATTGTGTAGCTGGGTGCTCAGCCTCAGTGGATCTGGTGCACATAATGGGCATGGAATTGTTCCATTTTCATCAAATCTTCCACTTCAATAAGTTGATTATTTTAATATAGTGAATTTGAAGAATGAAAAGCTTGGAAGGTACAGTGGGGGAAAAGATAGATGCCAACTACTTATTAATGATAAATTATTATTCTTAATTTTAATAATTACATTAGTGAATAACTTCCTTAGGATGAAAGACTAGGTAATCTAATGGAATGAGATTTAGAAAATCAGGAAAATTCTACCATTTAACTCCTTCAGTTATATCCCAAAACTTTAATTTTTGGTGGACATAGTCCATGATACCTAGTAACTGTTTTAATAATAATGATTAAATAGTAAGATTTACCTTTTATTAAATACTAGAGGCCTGGTGCATAAAATTTGTGCATGGGGTTGTGTGTCCCTCAGCCCAGCCTGCACCCTCTCCAATCTGGGACCCCTCAAGGGATGTCCAACTGTCCTTTTAGGCCCATCCTGGTAGGATTAGGCTTAATCCCTCTCACAATCCAGGACTGCTGGCTCCCAACTGCTCACCTGCCTGCCTTCCTGATTGCCTCTAATTACTTTTGCCTGCCAGCCTGATCACCTCCTAAACACTCCCCTGCCAGCCTGACTGCTCCCCTGCTAGCCTGTTTTCTCTTAACTTCCCTTCCCACCAGGCCTGGTCACTCCTAACTGCCCTTCCCTGCAGGCATGAGTCCCCCCAAACTGCCCTTCCCTGTAGACCCAGTCACCCCCAATTTCTCTCCTCTGCCAACCTGGTCACCTCTAACTGTCCTCCCCTGAAGGCTTGATTGCCCCCAACTGCCCTGCCATGCAGGTCTGGTTCCTCCCAACTGCCCTCCCCTGCTGGCCTGATCACCCACAATTGCCCTCCCTTGCAGGCCATTTTGTGGTGACCACTTTGTGTCCACATCGGAGCAGCCATCTTTGACCACATGGGGGCAGCCATCTTGTGTGTTGGAGTGATGGTCAATTTGCATAAGACTCTTTTATTAGATAGGATAAAGGCCTGGAACATGGGTGGAGGCCAGCTGGTTTGCCCTGAAGTATGTCCTGGATCAGGGTGGGGGTACTCTTGGAGTATGGGGAGGCCTGGGTGAGAGGCCTGTGGTGGTTTGCAGGATGGCCATGCCCCCCTCAGTAACCCAAGCTGAGGCCCTGGGATCTGGGATTTATTTATCCTCTATAATTGAAATTTCGTAGTCTTGAGTGGAGGCCAAGGCAGGCCAGGGCTATGGAAGCTTGGCTTCCTCCATCACTAGGGCATCTCAAGCCTCCTGCTCTCTCCAGCTCCATGGCTGCTGCCATTTTTGTTGGGATTTATTTATCTTCTATAATTGAAACTTCGTAGCGTTGAGTGGAGGCCTGGGCCAGCCAAGGTGTGCGGAAAGCTTGGCTTCCTCCATCATCGAGGAGACCCTGCTCTCCTGCTCTCTCTGTGGCTGCAGCCATTTTGGTTTGGTTAATTTGCATACTCACCCCTGATTGGCTGGTGGACAGGGCTTGTGGATGTAGAGAGTGATGGTTAATTTGCATATTACTCTTTTATTAGATAGGGTACACTCTATGCCTAACACTAAATTAGGCATATTAAATCTTAACTCATTTATAACTTTCCAAGTAACCTTTACTCTGTAAAATGATTCTTATAATGGTCATTAATTACAGCCTACATGTATATAAGTGCTTATATGTTGTAAAGGTATCTTCTATACATAGTTCCACTGACCTATTCAATTATTCATGAAGCAGTACTAATTTATTAACACAATATTTTGCTGATTTGATAGAGTAGCTTGATAGGGTCCAGAACCTGTCAATCATGGTTAGATAGCCATGACCCACCAGTGCTTCTTGGCTTGTGGGTAGCCAAACCAATAACCCCTTTTTCCTTTGAAATACCCTTAATATAATCAGTAATTAACACACACACACACACACACACACATGATTTTGTTCCCTGTGGGTGGAGAGAAAAGTGAAATAGTGTTTTCTTTCCTTTCTTTCAAATTCCAACTATGAGGAGTGAGACAGAGGTTCCATGTAGCTGAAGATTTTCATTAACAGCATTGACCATATGAATCTGGGCTTTGGGCTTGTTGGTGCATTTCCTATTTCTACTTTGCCTGTAGACTTGTCTCCCCACTCCACATTATACTTTGTTCTTTTATTTTGTCTTCTTAAATTTGTTCAAGGCATGTTGGTTTAGATATTCTGTTGTCAACTTGCTCTTGACACTTAACTTTGGCCAGAATTTTAAAACTCTTCTAATACTGAAGGCAAATGCAATTACAAATGTAGATGATAAATGGCAGAATGCTTCACATAAGTAGGTCTGGTAGATATCTGTTATTGAGAATTTAATAAAATTACCTGTAATCATATTGGCAAAGCAGTTTTTTAGGGCCATCTGCTTAGTTATTAAAATGATTTTAAAATATATTGAAGCAGATGGTTTTCAAATGAAATTTTACCTGTATTGGACTATTTTTTTTAAATCTCTTTTTAAAAAACAATTTTTATTGAATTTATAGGGGTGACATTGGTTAATAAAATTATATAGGTTTCAGGTGTACAATTCTATAATACATCATCTGTACATTCTGCTGTGTGTTCACCCCCCAAAGTCAAGTCTCCTTCCACCACCATTTATCCCCCTTATACTCGCTTGTACCTCCCACCCCCATTTC
The DNA here is from genome assembly GCA_011751065.1 of Lasiurus cinereus. Classification (NCBI taxonomy): domain Eukaryota; kingdom Metazoa; phylum Chordata; class Mammalia; order Chiroptera; family Vespertilionidae; genus Lasiurus; species Lasiurus cinereus. The sequence continues at coordinate 12,145,575 of JAAGEH010000293.1, forward strand.
CTTCTGATAATCACTATACTGTTGTCTGTGTCTATGAGGTTTTATTTTTTTGCTCAGTCCCTTTACCTTTACCACCCATGCCCCAAGCCCTTCCTCTTTAACAGTTGTTTGTCTGTTCCCTATATCTATGAATCTGTTTCTATTTTGTTTGTTAGCTTATTTTGTACATTAGATTCCACATATAAGTGAAATCATATGGTATTTGTCTTTATATGCATCCCTATGTTCATTCCAGCATTATTTATAACTAGAGGCCTAGTGCATGAAAATTTGTGCAAGAGTAGGCCTTTCTTCCCCCAGCTGCTGGCATCGGCTTCAATCCAGCTCAGCTTTGTCAAAAAGGATGTCTGGAATGATATCCAGAAGACCTTCAGTCTAATTAGCATGTTACCCTTTTATTATTACAGATAGCTAAGATTTGGAAGCAGCCCAAGTGCCCATCAGTAGATGAGTAGATAAAAAATCTATGGGACATTTATACCATGAAATACTACTTAGCTGTAAAAAAGAAAGAAATCTTACCTCTTGTGACTGCATGGATAGACTAGGAGACAATGCTAATGAAACACAAAAGGTATATTTTATATTTTATATTACCTATGTATTTTATCCCCATGTCATGCTAGGATAGCATCTCCAAGCGTAAAGGTATCTCCTGTACTAAATCACACTGCCCATTTTTCTATTTGTTAAAAAAAATACTATTATTTTCATTAGAATATTAAATGTATGGGAGTTGGTTACATATGGGTATGAATCAATGAGAAGAATACTTCTGTATTCCCAGGTATTAATGTTATTAATTATATCTTTTTCCCTTAAACTTTATTTTCCCTGGGGATGAAAAGAGGCCACATACTAAGCCTAACAGGCTCAGGGAAGGCCTGCCTGGTGGCCTTGCAAGCCCAAAGACCCAAAGTAATCACAAAGGATGGCCTGAAATTAAAACTTTTTTAAATTAAAAAAGCAGTTTGTGTGGGATAGTCATGTCCTAGACTGGTATCTTCCCTGACAAAGGTCAATCTTTAACTTAACTGAGCCTGTTGTCATTTTGCATGTATGATAACATATTGTTGGAATGTCAAAATAATTTTTCTTTTTCTAGACTCCTCAAAGCACAGGCACCTCTCTGTAGAGACCACAAATCTCCTCACCGATTAATTGTTGACTGTTAACTATTCTGTACCACTTAAGTAAAAGAAATATGTGTCTATCATTTTACCTTTTATCCAATCCCAGAAGTTTTCTCACTTTGCTTTCTCTCACCTCCCTAATCTATCACCAATAGATTTCATGTAACCCACTTACGTCTCCTGTTTTGATTGTAAAGTATAAAACAAGGTGCAAAACTGCCATTTTTCGGAGCTTTATCTCAATCCGTTGAGATTCTGCTTCCTGGCAATTGTCAACAGTTTGACTCCAATAAACTCACAAAAAATTATTTACTGCCAGTGGGAATGCAAACTGCTATAACCACTTTGGAAAATAGTTTCTTATAAGCTTAAATGTACACTTACCACAAAACCCTGCAATTATGCTCTTAGGTATTAAAAACTTAAATAAAACTTTATTTTCACACAAAAATTTGTACTGGAATATCCTCTTTCAGTGAAAGTCTTTTGTCCAGCCACTGGGAGAGTTGTCCACAGCACCCTTTAGCACTTTTTAGGGACTTCCTGGGCCGCACAGAGCCAACTTGCTTAACTGCACACCCCTCCTAGGCTGGCCCATACCCAGTGACTGATCGAGGACCTTCCCCAGGGAAATTCTGATGGTCTGTTCCAGCTCTAAAGTTCCCTGTGATGTCCGCTGATGGTGTTGTCAGCCTCTTGGCAGACTCTGAGATGGAGAACTGTTTGTTAGAGAGTGGGGGCACTCTTTCAGTATGTTGTTTACTTAATCTTCACAGGAACTCCCTGAGGCTGGTGCCATTAGTTCTATTATACAGGTGAGAGATGAAAATTAGGTTAAGTAACTTGCTGGAAGTCACACATACTGGCTGGGTCTGTTTAACCAGCATATCATACTGCTTGCTAAAGGGACCAGCTGTAGGTACACAACTTCATGCGTGTACAGTAAAGATTGGATAATTACTTGTGTGCCATCATGCAGTCAACAGCTATTTACTAAAAATCTCGCCAGTATACCAGAAATGTTACAGCTGCATAAGGAGGATGCATGACACTTGAGGTGGATGTGCTCTCTTGCATGGAGGTTTTGTAGACATGGAGAAGAATCTCATTTCTGCTCTGTGCTGCCTTGCTACCACCTCAAGGTCAACTTGGATATAGCTTTGAAAATCAACATTTATCAGTTACATCTTCTTATGGAATTATAACATTTAATTAGAGATTAAAGAAATTAATGGGATGTGAATGTGAAACAAACCAAAAAAGTATTGATTTGAAGGATGAATACTAAAATATGCTGCCCAATTAGTTGTAACCAAGACAACTATATAATATTGGAAGATGCTGTAAACATCTAGGAAAGGTATGTACCAATATTGCTTCTCAAATTGATTTGTTTTCACTTTAAAGAGAACAAATGGAAAACTTCGATGACGCATTTTGAGTATGGTTCATGCTGGAAAGGAAAAGGATGGATTCAAACTTAAAAAAAATTGGCTCAACATCAAAAGATTGGCAAATATATGCACATTTATATGTTTTGAGTTAGAACAAAATATTTAATATTTAAGGTATGTATACATCATTTTTTATGATTCCCTGCTATAACCAACTTTTTATATTGGGCACAATTGCTGTTAAACTAGATTCTGCACCATGGTTATTAAGACCATGTATCCCCAAAATAGTATCTCTCATAAAGAATATATGCAATAAAAGTTTATTATAGGAATGAATCATCCCAAAACATATGAGATGAAAATTATTTTATGTAACATATCATGTAGATTATGTGCAAGAACCATGTGTAGATTTCTGTACAATTTCTAGTTTGCTTCATTGGGGACCATATTTAATCTTTCTTCTTCTGAAAGGAATATCATATCTAATCTTTTGAATACAGTTAGTGGAACTACTGAATGAATTTTTCTTTTTCACTTTTATTGTATTAACTTTCCATAACACATTTAAAATAGTTTTCTGATGGAGCAACACATTTGGAAAGACAAACTTAGCTAAAATAACAGCAGAAATGTCCTCTTTATAAGTTAACACTGATCAGAACCAGAACAAAAACAAATTTTTAAGTTCAGACAAAACTGCAACTATTTAACTTTTCCTATAAATATACTGACCTTTACCCTGCCACTCCATTTTGTCTCTTTTATCTTTGACTTTTCTCCCAAATCTCTGGACAGTAACAACCTCTGTTTCCACTGTGAACTCATCATACTTTTCCACACATGTAATATCTGCTTTTAGATCTGCTCCATTTTGAACACACAATTACATAAAGACAGTATGCTATCTTGGCTTTCCCCAGGTTTATACTAATTTTCCACACGCAGTGGAACTTTGTCATGGTGACCAAGTACAGGGGGTAAGACCATTCTGGAATTTTTTGGTGAAACAAACAAGAATGACCGTGGTAGTAGGTAGTATTTCTATTCTACTCTGCAGATTTTTAAAAATAAAGTTGACAGAATAAATAAGCATATACATTTTGACTAGTTTGTTTTATAACCTAAGTCAAGATAAAGTGAATCGAATTTAAGGAAATAAAAATCATTTAGGAAAATGTTACTGCTTTTCACTGTCAACCATATTTCTTATCATTATTTATCATTGTAAAGTTAAGTAGGAAATCACCCTTAATTTATTATGATTCTTTTCTTTGGTCAATGCTTTTTATAACTTATAGTTTGCTCTTAGTTGGTGATGGGAGAACTTAAAGTTTCAGAATAATTCAATTTGTTTTCAAAGTTTTCCATCCAGCTTTCAAATCTTTGTGTTGTTTGAGGATAGCTAAAAATATGATTTCATCCTGCAGCAAGAGCTTCTACCTGCTAAATTACATCATGAGAGAGAGCAAATCAACACCTAGTTTTGGGGTTAATATTATGTGTTAGATACTGTATTTAATGCTATAAGGTATTTGAAAACATGGAGACGTGATCAGGAGTTAATTTAGTTGAAAAAACAGAATATACCAAATTGCTCATGTTTAAAATAACAAAGGAATACTTACTTAAAAGTCAAATTAAATGCTCTACAAGTACAGAGGGAGAAAGTCCTCCTGGAGGGCAGGCTGAGCTCAATCTTGGGGGCCTGGCAGGCTTTGAATGGCTGGGGTGAGGGATGCTGACATCCCCAGACTGGCTGGGGAGGGGACCAGGGGCTGGGTAGGAAAGGTTTAAAAAGCTGAATGTAGGAAATGTAGACCTACTGATAAAATAATCAATAAATATCTCTTGTAGAGGTTTTATGGAGAAAGTAGATACCATGATGCACTAAAGGAGATTTTGGTCAGACGATAGGGTAAGAATATTAGTTTACCGGTTAAGGAGCTTTGACTTCCATAGGCACATCTGCATGTTTCAAATTGTGTCTCATTGGAACAAACATTTTGAAAGTTCTGAAAAAATGTTCTATTGAAGAGAGAGAGAGAGAGAGAGAGAGAGAGAGAGAGAGAGAGAGAGAACACACCAAACAATTCCAGAGACAGTTTCATTTAGCAAATACTGAGTTAAAGTCATTTTTCCCCTTTAGGGATTGATTTTTTATCTTTATTAATGTGCCTGGTAAATTTCCAAGAGAGTGAGGGATATTGCATATAGTATTTTATAAACCTATGGGAATGAAAAGGAAGCCCTGTAGAATACATATATTGAAAAATAAATTAGTGCAAATTGGTGACTGATTAAATATATAAACTAAGAAAAAATGTAAAAAAAATTTTAAAGATGTTGCAACTGAAAGATTATAAAAATAATTTTCTGGTTATTTCTATCATTTATTGCGCTATCATTTGTTACACGCCAGGCACTGCAGGTGAGAGGCTGAGATTCAGAAGTTGAAGTAATTTGTCTAGGGTCATATAGATAATTTGTGGTTGTCACAAGAGTGCAATCACAGTACAGTGAAATGATTGATGGAGAGACACCAAAGACATCAGTGAAAGGATGTGAAGTCCCTTTAATCACTAAGGATGTAGAAACTTATGGTACCAATTACACAAAGCAGGAGGCAACACGATGCACTCCCAGAGCGCCAGATGGAGGTACAGGTGCAGCCAATACCTGCTAGACAGTATGATGATTCTGCCAGATGAGCTTCCTTTCTTTTTAAGAAATTTATGTGAGCATCTGCAACTCACTTGTATGAAATAACCCCAGTAGATTCCTGAGTGCTTACTGTGGATCCTAGGGAAGCAAAGTTCAATGTCCCATGGATGGCATCACTTAGAAGGCCCAGGCGATAGGTCTGTCTGAAGTCCATTCTTATTCACAGTAACAAGGAGAGGCAGCATTTCAGTCCAGGTTCACTTTGATTCAAAGCCCCTGTTTCCCTCTGTACTTGCTGTTGACTTTGTGTACCAGTAGAATAATGGTGAAACGGTTAGAGAGCCATTGCTTGCTGGTCTTCCCACCTAGGTCTATGGAAAAATGGCCTTCATAGCTTGGACATCATAGTGCCCTGTGGCTTAACCTACCTTTTCTAATCCTCTATACAAAAGAAAATCAGTACCTATTCGGATTCACTAGGTTATCAAATCCCTGGGTGGTTTGTTTAAAGCAGAGACCACTCTGGTGGCACATCTTCTGTTCCTAGGACAAGGGTGTTGTAACATGGACCACCCATGCTTCGCCAGGATGGGCTCTCTTAAAGGAAGATCAGCAAAATGACTTTGACAGGCACTGCTCTGACTCTTGACATACACTTCCTTATTGAACCTCACAGCAGTGAATGAGAGACAACCAGATAAATCTGAGTGACACAGAGGGTAATTAATTGTCCCAAGTTCACATATTTGGTAAATGGTAGAACTTAAACTAGGGGCTTGGACTTTAGACTCATGTTTGAAACTCCTACTCTGGCCATGGAAACCCTGCTGTCTCTTGATTTTAGCCCCCTGGCCACTTTCTGCTGCTGCTGCTATTACTTTCTCTGACGCTTGGAAATCTGTGAGGCTATTCTGCTGCTAATCCCATCTTCATCTCACTCCCTTTTCTTTGTATTTTTACATGATGTTCAACCTTGATGTCCTTTCTTCAATGACAAAGCCTGTCTTCCTGGCTTCTTTCTTCGACCAACACTCTATGGGTTTGAGGGAAGTGGCCTCACAGAGTTATGATGCTTCTGTCCGACTTCCTTTCCATTTTAACCATGACCACTCTATCACTGCTTTTAAAAATAAACATTCTCTTTCCTTCTGTTGAGAAATTTAGACATGCTTTATTGGGAGGTCGAAGGACTTGGTAGACATTTAAGATGGTTCTGTGTGTGGTTGGAAAGAGAAACATAGGAGAGACCATGCGATACATCTGGTGTTCTTTGCTTTTGCCAAACAGAAGCAAGATCTGTAGTGTTCCACTTGGAGTTGGTAGTTTTTCCTGAGAGTGCATTTGGTATACTCTAACGTCACCTTTCCAAACCCATTTCTTTCTTTGGATTTATGAGTTCCTTTCTTATACTTCAGAGATTCGCCTGGCAGGGACGTGCCAGGCCCTCAAGGTCCCATGGGTTCTGGTGTGAGACAGGAGACAGCCCTCATGGGGAGCCTGCAGTGTAGACTACCAATTGCGTGAGGCGGCAAACAAGGACACATAATAGAGGGGATTAGACCAGAACAAAAATGTCTTTGCTTTATTTATAGTATCATTGTGGAAGGATGAAAAGCTATAAATCAGCTTTGCCTGGGTGTGGACTGGCAATAATCCACTCAAAACCTTGATTGTTCCCTTGACTTTGCCTTGTAAAAGCTTCTGTGGCTCCTGTGGATTATTACTTCATAATGCTTGGACAAACATCAATTAACACACATCAAAACGTTTCCATTTGTGTCTCTCTATGAATGGAGGGGACCCAAAAGACACAACGGGGTTGGAAAAGCTCACATGGAGATTACCGGGGGCCAGGCCCGCCTAGGACACAGGTGTGCTGCTTGGTGTGTGTCGGAAATATGCATTTCTCAGAGAGCTTGGAGTAATTAAAAAACCAGACCTCTAAAAGCACTGCTTATGGGAAATTTTAGCTTTTATAAGGAGCTGTATTTTTAAACGTAGGAAATTAGTTGTTGAAAATCAGATGAAGCTTGTGAGTGTGGCTGCTGACATGGGAGACAGCAGGCATTATATTAGTTTTCACAGTCACTAGAGAACATTTTAGTCTTTTTCAAAATCTCTCAGAGAGTTTAAGATGGCACTTCTTCCGAAAAATATGAATAATCAAAATATACTTAAAATAAATATTTGATAATATTCATATAATAGTCAATGCCCAAGAAAAATACTCCCATAACATTTTTTAGTATGAAGTCTTAAATAGATGCCATTTCTCACTGTCTGGCTTACTCTTATAGAAATATAAGCAGCTAGAAAAAATTCATGGCCAAATTATTATCTCTATTGTCTCTTATAAAATGTTGACAAGATTCTTGTCAAGTGTTAGAGTACTTAATTAATGTCAGCTCCAAATGTCTCTCATTGTGTGTTTATCTTATAATAATGAGTATATTTACATGGCAAGTCTTCAGAACATATTAATGTTGCTATTATTAACACTGAATGATTTGATAAAGTACAGTTTCCAAGAGTAACCTCATTTTTAGAATTACTTTATATATTATATAAGACCAAGACCTCATTCCTGGGGAATTTCATTAATAAGCTACAATAATCATATCAGGCCAATTTGCTGTAATTCACAGATCCACATGGTTAGAGTAATATCAGAGCAGAGTCATTTCCCCAGAATGTCTTATAAATAAAACTAAAGGGTTAGCTTTTGCATTAATTTCTTTTGTGAACATTTATTTCAGCAAAAATTATAGTAATATTTTATTGTTAAAGAAATAAAGAATAGTAACTGGGTTTTACTCAATAAGAAAACTTTCCATTTGTATATGAGAACTTAAAATTTTCTTATTATGTATTGCTTTTGGGTGTACAGCTTAGTGGTTAGACAATCATATACTTTACATAGTATTCCCCCTGATATTTCCAGTATCCAACTGGCAGCGTATACAGTTATCACAATATTATTGACTATATTTCCTATGCTGTACTTACTTCCCTGTGACTATTTTGTGACTGCCAATTTGTGCTTCTTAGTGTCTTCACCTCTTCCACCAGTGTCCCAACACCCCCTCCTCTCCAGCAACCACCACTCTGTATCTATAAGTCGGTTTCAGTTTTATTTTATTCTTTAGATTCCACATATCAGTGAGATCATATGTTATTTGCATTCTTCTGACTTATTTCACTTAGCATTATACTCTCTAAGTGCATCTATGTTGTTGCAAATGGTGAGATTTCATTATTTTTCATGGCTGAGTAAATATTCCATTGTATAAATGTACCACCACTTTTTATCAACTATCTATTGATGGGCAATAGAGCTGCTTTCATATCTTGGCTATTGTAAACAACACTGCAATGAACAAAGGGGTGCGTATATTCTTTAAAATTAGTGCTTTGAGTTTCTTAGGATAAAATCCCAGAAGTAGAATCACTGGATTGTAAGGAAGATCCATTTTTCATTTTTTGAGGAAACTCTATACTGTTTTCCATAACGTTTGCAACAACCTGCATTCCCACCAACAGTGCATGAAGGGTCCCTTTTCTCTATACTCTTGGCCAACACTTGTCATTTATGGATTTATTAATGATAGCCATTTTGACAGGTGTGAGGTCATTACTCTGTGTGTCTGTAATTTGCATCTCTCAGATCTTTAATGATGAACATTTTTTCATGTTTGTCTTATATATGTCCTCTTTGGAGAAGTGTCTAATCAGATCCTCTGTCCATTATATAGTTGGATTTTGTTTTTTGTTTTTTTGGTATTAAATAGTTTGGGTTCTTTATAAAATTTAGATATTAACTCCTTATCAGATGTATCATTGCTGAATATGTTCCATATCCAGTGGATTGTCTTTTCTGGTTATTTTTGATGGTCTCCTTTGCTCTGCAAAAACGGTTTAATGTTATGTAATCCCATTTGTTTAGTTTTTCTTTTGTTTTCCTGGCCCAAAGAGATATATCAGAAAAAAATATTGCTATGAACACAGGGAGACATCTTAGAGGGACAAAGCCATAAACAGCTACCTATAGTTTATGTTAAAATAAGGGTGGGTCTAACCTTAAAGATACACCTGATTGTGAGAGAGGTAGCATAACACTGACACCTTTCACATTCAGCTGACATTCGTTAACCCCCAGAATGCAAAATTGACCTTGCACCCTTCCTTGATCTTAGGCTGGCCACCTGAGGTACAGGATTCAGGCAAAGGCTTCACCTGGGGCTGCTTTCCCTCCGAGCCCTCTCCACATTTAAACGTCCTGAGACTGGAGATTGGCTGTTTTGCTATATATGGAATATAATGATTGCAACCACAGGTTGCATCCTTTACATCTGTCCATCAGCTTCTATTATCCATGTGGACAGGATCCTATTCTTTAACATCATTGTTTATTATACTATTAGAGGCCCAATGTATGAAATTCGTGCAGGAGAAGGCCTTCCTTCCCCTGGCTGCCAGCACTGGCTTCCCTCTGGCACCCAAGACCCAGCCTTCCCTTGCAGCCCTGGCTTCATCTGGTCTAATCAGCATATTATGCCTTTATTATTATAGACTAGTAGCCCTGCACAAGAATCCATGCACCAGTAGCTCGCCAGTAGCTCGATGCCGCCCTCCAGTACCTCTCTGCCTGCTGCCCTGCCCTCCTGTAGCTCCCCCTTTCCCCCACTCCCACCTCTGACCCCCATAGCTTGCTGCCCTGCCCCCTCCTGTAGCTCTCCACTGCCTGCTTGTAGCTCGCTGCCCCACCCTCCTGCTGATCCGTGATCCGGTCGTTACACGGTTGGTCCTTTTGCTTCACAGTTTAATGACGATTTGCATATTACATCTTTATTATATAGGATTTGGGCTGAGTACAACTTGCCTTAAAGAGATACTCTTCCAAATAGGCAAGAAATTGCCTTCTGGTTTTGGCTCTGTGCAAACCTGCTTGGCTCACTCATTTAATTTAGTTGGGGGAACACAGGAACTCTGTGTATTTTTGGAGCTTCAGCACAGGCCCCAGAGGAAGAAAATTTGGCACAATGGTAAAGACATGGGCTTTGAAGTCAAAGAGACCTGGCTTTTGATGCTGTCTCTGCTGTGTACATCACAACATTGTTAGTGACAAGTGGGGTTAGTGACAGTGTATGACATGTCCAGAACCTATATTGGCATTTGGTAGAAGGCCAATAAGAGGTAGCTATTATGAAAAAAATCGTCCCATTTCAGCTCCCTAATTTTGCAGTCTTAGTTTCATTTATCCAAAAGTGCTAGGTGGCTTGATCATCTCCCATTTATCTTATTTGATTGTGGGTGTAGAAGGAGCAGATTGGGAAGAAATAAACAAGGATAGAGGAGATGCATTCAGCCCAATGAGCAGGTGTGTTTCTTGAGCATTTATTTCTCTATCACAGGGATAGGCGTCACTTTGATGATGACTATGCTGAGGAAGAACTTGAGGAAGGAACCCTAATCTGATTAAATTTAAAGCTTAATCTATTTTGATAAAACACTTATTAAAAAAGATATGTATTTCCAAGGCTTTTTTCCATCAACTTGTTTTTTTTTCTTTGTTGGCTATCACATGGCTATATCATTTTTAGACACTAAATGAAAAGCATGTGTAACAGCACAGAAATGCACTTCTAGTTCATGTTACCATGGGTACCGTCCAATATGAAATATGGGCTTTCTTGAAGTAGAACACACTATTTTAATTATTACATGCAGTTTGGAAACATGAATATTTATACAATTAGAGACTTGGAAGCATTGCCCAAATTCTTTCTATTTGGACTCTGACATAGGCATTTTCCCGCCAATCTTTTCTATAAGTGCAAACCGAAAGATGAAATTCTGTGGCAGTCTTAAAGTCATTGGTTCTAAAGAAAAATGCTACAAAATTGGTCACATGAAACACAGTTGTTTGTTAGCACTGGGCCCCAAAGTTGCTTGGCTTACTTTTTATTTGTTTGTTTGTTTGGTTGGTTTATATCTATTTTCACTTGAGCTTTTATTGATCACATTTATCCTGTTCCACTCTGTGGCTTGGACTATTGGAGCAGTGCACTTAAGACTGTGATTCAGGTTTTAGTATAATCCCATTGTAACTGACTTTTTAATGGTTTCCCCTTTAGGTTCTAATTTTTCAGTGCAAAGATAGATCTTATATATTTTTAAAAATTAATTTGACTCACAAAAATGAATAAAAGTATTCTCTTCACTTAAAACACATATGCATATACACACACAAGTACACTCACAACTAAAATACAAAACCCAAATTATTTTTAGAATTTTGAGAACATAGGATGCCACTAGCTCATCCTCATAAAGTACTGGGACTCTGATAAGGGTTGATTTTTGAAATTTCTGGGATAAAAGTAGTTAATCATTTTGATTCTCTGCTAGTTTCATATGTTGTTTATTCATTGACATTAAAACACACTTACTTGAGTTCTTGGGATAGAAATTGCTGAACTTGTATAAATTGTTGCACTAGGTATTATGATCTATAATAAATTTTACATTAATAGTAATTATGTAGAGAATTAATATCAAATTGGTGATAGTACTTAATAGGAAAAAGAACTCATGCAGATATTAATAAATTGTAAGAGCTAGAAAGTTCCAGATAACATAAACTTAATGGTAGTACTTATAAATGACTCTCAGTGGCAAGATCACATCTGCCTATTAAGTTTTTCCTTTTTTTAAATTCAAATATAAGCTGCTTATTTAAGATTTTTCCATTTGGGGAGCTGTGTCTAGTAATGAGTTTCCTCCTGCCAGACAATTTCTGCTAGATCTGCTTCCTACTTTAATTTGGTTATGTCATGAGAGGGCAAATTTATCAGAATACCTAAGTACGATCAGAAACTGCAGTTAGAACTGGGACTCTTCAATTACTTTGCTTGAAAATATTGTACTAAGTTTTTATAATATTTTTCATTGAGCCAACAGGAATAAAAGATATGAAATATGAAAAATACATCAAGTCTTGTTCATGATTATACCATGAGATTTGTTGAATAAATGAATACATTTTCTTGGAAAATGATGTCACCATTTGTAATGTTCAGAGTAGGCAGTGATATCAAGATATCCCACTACTGTGTGTGAAACTTGACAAAGATCTGGAGGAAAAACTTATGAATATAATGCAATTTATTAAGTAAGCACTCTCTGGTACACTATGTGAATAAAGCCCCATATCACCAGTTCTTTAAAAAAATATATTTAAATTAAATGTATTGGGGTGACATTGGTTAATAAAATTATATAGGTTTCAGGTGTACCGTTCTATAATATACATCATCCGTATGTTGCCTTTCGTGTGGCGTTGATGGTATAGTGGGGAGCAGAGCTCTCTGCCTCCCAAATCACTGGCTCCTAATGACCACTGAGTGTGGTGAATCAATCAAGGAAAAGGAATCATTGGGTTTGAAAGTATCATTCAGTGGCTACAGATGCTGAAGTCAGATAAAATGTGTGGATATCATCGATCCTCACGTACCATGAGCTATTGTGTAGTCACGTGGGTCCTTGGCAGTTTCCCAGAGGGAGAAAGCTCTGAATCAGGGAGGGAGTTCACGCAGTGAGCTCGTCATCATGTGCAGCTCCATCAATTCTGACAACCATCTGTTATTTCAAGGATATGTCCTGCTGCAAGTTCATCCTCTTCTTCTTCATTCACTTGCCTCCAACTAAGACTACCATGAATGCAGAGCTTAAAGAGACAGGAAAAAAGTTCAGATGGGAGCCAAGAGGCCACCAAACATCTTGGCCTCTGCTCTCCTCTTGCCCAGTGTGTGTCCACCATTGTGCAGCACGGATAGTGTTTCATCCAAACCAACACATTTTTGTTGTTGACTTAAGACACTCAAGGCATCTGAGACCTTTCTGTCTTAATCAGATGCTTTGAACGGATTTCAGAGACAATAGAGGAAAGTAGTTGCTTCAGAGAATGAGAGTGGAGGCGGGGAGAGTTTTCACCTAGCGTCATCAGAGAAGATGTTTCACTGGGACTCTTGAGGAAGCCTGGAGAAGAGACATAACAGGCTTGGCATGGAGAAAGGGCAGCGGACAAACAGTGTGTGTACCGGGGTGGGAGGTGGGCTGTCCTCGGCCCAGCTCGCCCCAGACCTCCCTTCCCTGCACTCCTGGGGAACTGCAACAGCTGCTCACCATCCATCCATTTCATGACTTAACCTGCCAGCTTTTTCTGGGAGTGAAATAATCTCGATTCCTTTCGGCATTCATCATGGTGGTTTTCCTGGCTGTTTAATCACATTCACTGTGTTTTTCTCCCACTCTCTTGGTCACAATCACAAGGGGACACGCTGCTGAGTGTAGTGGGAATGTGATGAAGATCACCTTGAAATGTGGCACAGCTCAGTTACTCTACTGGATTCCTTTGGTTATTCCATGATCTGAGTTCAGTAACTGGGTATAGAGGAGGCATTGCCTAAAGAAAACAGAGTCACCAGTTTTAATTTTTTTTTTTTAATTTCTGAAAGAGGAAATTTCAGTCATAGTCTGTATTTGTATCTTATTTCTCTCTGGTTGTTTTCTGTGCTAGGTTAATTCAAAATTTATGGACAAACGGATTGTATTCCACTTGATGTAACTGGAGTTAAAAGTATAGTAGTGGCTTCTGGTGTTGATGACATTCATTCACACATTCATTTATTCACTCATTATTGAACTATTATTGAACTTCTGGCACGGGAAAAGCTCTCTCCTGATGGCAGAGTTATAATGGTGAACAAAGGTAGACATAGGGTCTATTGTCTCTTGAGGAAGAAAGACATTTAGAAATAATCATATAAAGAATGATATAGTTAAAATTAAAATATGTGACATGAAAAAAAGAGGCACTGTTGTATGAATAACAGAAACTGAGTTGGAATGAGATAAAGTTCCCCAGGGAAAAGAAAGGCTCTTGAGCTGAATTTGAAGGGTAAGTAAGATGAACTCCCTGCCCGGAGGGGCAAATGTGTCCAGAACTGCATCCCATGCAGAGGGATCACCCTGTTCAAAGGATATTGTATTTTTATCATATGGTCAACAGAATTCCATTTCCTTAACTTGCAGGTGAAAGCCAAATGCTGCAGCCCCTTTAAACCTCTCTACTCCGAGTTTCTTGTTTCCCCTTCACCTTATTATAAGGAGCCCCTCAGTGAGAGGTCCTGCCGCATGCTCATCTTGACGGAGACTTCAGACTTTCCTGATTAAACAACAAACGTTTGCATTGTGATATGCCATCTTTAATTTCAGAGCTGAGTGATTGATTTGCAAAATGAAATGGAGAAGTCAAGATAAGCTTACATAACAGGTAATCTATCTGGCTCAGGTGAATGGAAGTGTGGCTGAAACATTACATCTGTAGTGTTTTGTGTGGGGGTCTTTTAATGGATACTTCTGGGGCTTTGACATATGTAGGTAATAAAAAAGATTTCTACTTTTTCTTTAAAGAATGTATTCTAATTCCATAAAGCTCTGCTTTGGTATTCTTGAATCAGAAACAGCGTTTAGCTTTCACCTTCAATTCCAGATTTCATTTAATGCCCTACTCCCTGAGTCCTCTCTGTCCGTGTGGGCAGGCGTTGTCACAGAGGTACACTGTTCTTCCTCCTGCTGGTGGAGAATAGATGCCAAGGGTCTCCAGATCCCCCAAATTTTAAGAAAATATCACTGACTAGGGCAGCCTCCTTATTAATGGTGACCACCATATGTTTCCCCACCCAGATTTCCCGATTCTGGCTCCTGCATATCCCAGTGACTTGTGCTTTGATCTCTTGCATCTGCCCTATTAATCAAAACTCCCCCAATTCCTTACCTTTTCTTGAATTCTGTAGCTTCTAAAATTTGACCAACTCATCCTACTAGCTTTAGATTAAAGGTCTCAGTTTTGAGCTCTAATTAACCATCCATACATAACTGTTCTTTAAGTACTGAGTAGAAATCAAGGTCTCACATGCTTTGGAGCTGTGATGATTGTTTGATATTTATCAAGTTATCAGTAGGGAAAAATGCAAGAGAGAGTGGACACAGGAGGGTCAGTGTGTCCTTGCACCTGCTATTTCTTAAGTGCCTTAATTCAAAATAATATGCCAAAGTGGCAAATTTTGTGGTAACATATTCTGTTTTCTCTATCCATGTAAATGACTTAGTGATTAAGCATAAACTCATAGTGATATTTTTATATAATCACAGGACAAAGTGAGGTAAACCTTTAGAAGTATATATATATATATATATATATATATATATATATATATATATATATATATATATTAGAGGCCTGGTGCATGAAATTCATGCACGGGGGATGGGGGGTGTCCTTTAGCCCAGTCTGCTCCCTTTCCAATATGGGACCCTTTGAGGGATGTCTGACTGCCCGTTTAGGCCCAATCCTAGGACTGCTGGCTCCCAACTACTCACCTTCCTGCCAGCCTGATCACCCCCTAACCACACCCTTGCCAGTATGATTGATGCCTAACTGCTCCCCTGCCAGCCTGTTTGTTCCTAACTTCCTTTCCCTGTGGGCCTGGTCACCCCTAACTGTCCTTCCTTGCAGGCCTGGCCACCCCCAACTTCCCTTCTCTGCTGGTCTGGTTACCCCTAACTTCCCTTCCTGTGGGCTTGATTGCCCCCAACTACCCTCTTTTGCAGGCCTGGTAACTGCCAACTACCCTCCCCTGCTGGTCATCTTGTGGTGGCCATCTTGTGTCCACATGGGGGCAGCCAACTTTGACCACATGGGGACAGTCATCTTGTGTATTGGAGTGATGCTCAATCTGCATATTACTCTTTTATTAGATAGGATAGAGGCCTGGTGCATGAGTGGGGGCCAGCTGGTTTGCTCTGAAGGGTGTCCTAGATGAAGGTGGGTATTCCCTTGGGGCAAGGGGCCTGTGGTGATTTGTAGGCTGGCCATCCCCCCCAGCAACCCAAGTGGAGGCCCTGGTATCTGGGATTTATTTATCTTCTACAATTGAAACTTTATAGCCTGGAGCAGAGCCAAGCCTTCGTTGGCACAGCTATTGAAACTTTGTTGCCTTAAGGAAAGGCATGGGCTGGCCAGGGTTTGCGGAAAGCTTGGCTTCCTCCATCTCTAGGGGCCAACCCAAGCCTCCTTCCTGCTCTCTTTGTGGCTGTAGCCATCTTGGTTGGGTTAATTTGCATACTTGCTCTGATTGGCTGGTAGGCATGTCTTGTGGGTATAGTAGAAGTACAGTCAATTTTCAGATTACTTTTTTCTTTCTTTCTTTTTTAAATATATTTTATTGATTTTTTACAGAAAGGAAGAGAGAGGGATAGAGAGTCAGAAACATCGATGAGAGAGAGACATCGATCAGCCGCCTCCTGCACGACCCCTACTGGGGATGTGCCCACAACCAGGATACATGCCCTTGACCAGAATTGAACATGGGACCTTTCAATCCCTAGGCTGTAGCTCTATCCACTGAGCCAAACCGGTTTTGGCAGATTACTTTTTTATTAGATAATATATATAGTTTGCTAATATCTTATATATATAGATTAGCAAACTTACTTTAACCTCATTTCATGGAAAAATGTCCTCCAATCTCTCATTTATTTATGAATACACTCCTTTAAAATTTAATATTTACTAATTGAGAATCTGGGCTGTGTCAGGCACTGTACTATGAATTTTGTGGTGAGAACATGATTCCTGTCTTGAGAAGCTAATGTTTTATTGTGGGAGACAGTAAGGAAAATTATAATACAATATGATGAGTGCTGTATTAGTGTGATAATGGCACTATGGGAGCTAAATGTAAGCACTTTCATCAAATTTGTGGATGAGGTATGGGATTGTGGACACACGTGTATGATTGTCTCATTATATATTAAATGCAACAAATTCCAAAATTAAAATCGAAGTTTAGTTAAATAAGTTGATATGGAGTCCTCTTCTGTGTAGCCACTCAGAAGTTGGTAGTGCACTTAAATCTCCTTTTAGAATCATCAAACTGTTTAACAAAAATATGGTCATATTTCTTCAGCTGCCAACAAAAACTTCACCTACATCATAATTCCAAGGAAGTTCATCTTGTTACTAAATCTGTTTTGAGGACAAATTATGTGAATGGGATTCAAGTGCTAATTTTATGCTTTCTACATTCTCCTCAAGCAAGACCAGGGCTCTCCTTCCTACTTGTCTATGAAATCTAATGTCTTGTTGGCTTTGTCACTATACCTCATTACCTTCCCCCAGTACACGAACATTCTTCAAAAGGTTACTGTACATTTAAGACCTAGAGAAGCATGGATCATATATTTTGACACTTTATTAAATATAGTTAACAATTATCATATGATATTTTGTTCTTTTATTATTTTATGTGTTAGACCTTTAATACCTTCAAAGCTTAGTAATATAATAAAGACCTTGAAGGGAAGCAACTTATAACTATATATACAGTAGCTACTCTGATATTATTCAATACAGGATGCAAATGTATTTTATTAAAAATACATCCTCCTAGAAGATTTTCCAAACTAATTATATTAAAATAATGTGAGATAGTGATGGAGCATTGGAGAAGATGCTCCCCTAAGGGCTTGACATGAATTCATTTCTGTGCTTCTCTTAACAGTGAGATGTTAGTTTTTCTTTGTAAGTTCTTTGCAACATCTCTAAAATAATGCTTTCTCCTCTTTGACTCAACTTGAGTATCAAATATTACGAATAAAATATCCAAAACTTTCAAGGAAGGCAAAGAGAAAACTGCATGACTTTTTTTGTTAAGCTATGGCATCATCTAACAAGTTCACCTAAAGGTCATCTGTGTAAAGAATGTCACTTTCCTTGACCTGGTGTTTACTGGAATCTGTGATGACATTTACAACTTTGTAAGCATAGACATGGATTTGTAGGAAACCAGCAAGCTGCAGCTTTATCCTTCTGGTAGCAGTGCAGATGGTTTCAGCCCAGAAGTGAGAATGAACCAAAGTTTGTGATTTTTGACTTGGGGGTGGGGAAATCTGTTTTTGTTCTTGTAGCGGTGGTTATAATCTATCAATCTCATTACAGATTTCTTTTTTTCTTCTTCCACTGACTCTATTATACATTGGTCAGTATGTTTCAGTATAGTGAACCAGCAAGATAAACTGGCTTTCCACTCAGCTGATTTTTTTAGCAAGTTCAGTAAAACTTTGACCATCTGCATGAGAATTATGATGGTTGTAAGATTTTTAGAATTATATGTTTGAGAAAAATCTGATGTCCTTTTTTTAAAATTATTATAATAGCTATCAATAGGTTTCCTTTCTTCTAATCACCCATGCCCTAACTCTATATCAATCTGGTATCACACTGTTATTTTATGTATGTATGTATGTATGTATGTATGTATGTATGTATTTTTAAAAAAACCCTCACCAGAGAATATTTTTCCACTGATTTTTAAAATATATTTTTATTGATTTTTCACAGAAAGGAAGGGAGAGGGATAGAAAGTTGGAAACATCAATGAGAGAGAAACATTGATCAGCTGCCTCCTGCATGCCCCCCACTGGGGATGTGCCCACAACCAATGTACGCGCCCCCAACCGGAATCAAACCCGGTACCTCCCAGTCCGCAGGCTGACGCTCTCTCCACTGAGCCAAACTGGCTTCGGCTTTTCCATTTTAGAGAGAGTAGAAGAAAGATAGGAAAAGACAGAGAGAAACACACTGATTGGTTTCCTCCTGCACGAGCCCTGATCAGGGCTCAGGCTCTGCAACCTAGGTACATACCCTTGACTAGAATTGAACCCAGGACCCTCCAGTCCACAGGTAGATGCTCTATCCACTAAGTCAAACTGGCTAGGGCCTGTTATCCCATTTTTACACAACCTGTATAACAAAATGAAATCATCACCCATCAGAGCAGCCTACATTGTGGAACTTGAGGCCCTCTGTCTTAGATTCCTTGGGCTATCATAACAAACTGCCACAAACTAGGTGGCTTCACACAACAGACATTTATTCTTTCACAGTTGCAGAGGACAGAAGTCCGAAGTCAACGTGTCAGTAAAGCCATTCTTTACCTCTTCCAGCATCTGGTAGCTGTTGGCATTTCTTGACTCGTGGCTCAAAATTCCAATTTTTACATCAGAGTGCTTCCTCCTCTCTTCTCTGTTAAATATCCAAGGTGCCTTGCTCTTACAAGGACACCTGTCATTCGTTTAGGCCCCACCCAAATAATCCAAGATGATCTCTTATCTCAAGACTCTTCGCTTTGCTACATTTGCAATGACCTTTTCCCAAATAGGTTACATTCACAGGTTTTGGGGATGTTCCCCAAAATGCATACATACTTTAACAGCTGATAGCTCAACTTTTAAAATGAAATGTATTTTAATAAACACTGACTTATAATTATTCAAAGAGTACGTATACATTTTTTTGGACACCTATAGACATATCACTGGGGAGGAGGAGGGCAGTAGCATTCAACCACTACATCATTCATATCCAGCCCTAGCTCAGCTATCTATCCTTACTGCCCAGTGCTTCTCAGCGTATTTCTGTTTTTTTCTTGATCTCTACCCCATCTCCAACCCACAAACTTTGCTCCTCATGACTTGTTATGTTGTTCCTATGGTTCCTCTGCCTAGCATGCCTTGCCTTCCTTTTTTACATGTCTGGTGTCCAAGCTTCCTTCAAACAGACTCCCCACCCACCCCATTCTAGGTGGAGTCTGCTGCCTTCTGTTTGCAGTGTCATTGCATCCCGAACACACTTGTATTGCTTACCGAATTTTATTGCCCTCTTTCCTCTGTGTCTCCCATAGATCTTTTCGTAAAGATTATGGACTCTGTCACCTTTGACTTTCTATACGCTCACACAGTGCCTGCCAACAACAGCAATTCACTAAGTCAATGACTCTCCAACTCAAAACCTATTTGTTCTTAAAATTTAGCCAATAACCTTTTTTTTTTTTAAAAAAAACATTCTCTAAAATCCTATTCCATTCTGTATAATTTTAGCATTTGGACTATTGATTACTTCACATTCTGGTAGATCTTCATCTATCTGACTGGAGCTTGCTCAGTCACCTAAGTTATACATCTTGAAAGACAGAATTTATATGCTCTGCGGTGTTTGTATTACAAATATGGAAATAACTTGCTAAAGACTTGTTAACTTAATCCCCAGTGGAATCTTCGAGAATGTAAATATTTCTTGGGAGGAAGGTAGACTGGTGGGAAATCAAACTCTATTTCTCAGCAATTTACTAATGCTTTAGAAATAAGATAAATTATGTTCCAATAGGAATTTCTACTTTCTGGGTTTAATAAAACTGTTAGCCTTCTTGAAATCAGTTTATTGAATTTCATTTTATGTTCCCTCCTTATGTTTTAATGACAACCACAGTATACACTCATATGTTTTATTCTTATTTACCTTGGCTTATGAAATTTAGATGGAAGGAATCACCAACTAGTTAAGTAATATTTGAACTTTGATTCTATGTTTCAAAGTTTTAACTAAAATCTCAGCCACACGGAATCATGAAATTATTATATGCCTACTTTAGGGAAATCACCAGTTTTAAATACAAAGCTATGGTGTTATATGATAATGTATTCTAAGAAATTTTCTTTTCTTAGGTATCATCAGCAATTATTTATTTAGGTAATGGAAAATTTCTATAAAATTTAGCATCAATATAATTTTAAAAATTCACCTGGTTTCAGGTGTCATTAAAAATTCTGTATTTGTGCCACATTAACTGAAAAATTTGGCACCAGAAGAAGTAGAAAATTAAGGCATAGTTTTAGGCAAAATTGGGTATTTATTTTAGATGGAAAGTATATAAAATTCGATGAATTCTTGCCCTCTGACCTAAAACCAACTAAAACTCAACAATTTTGCTATGATTTCCTTTGAGGTTTTATATATTTTTTCAGCTATAAAATGTGAACCTAGGTCAAGACGTATATACTGAAGCCTCAATTTTTGCAAGAAAAATATTTATGAACTAAAAGAAAAATACTTAGGAGAATTTAACAGAAACTTGGTGGCTGAGTAAGAAACTTTAAAACTTAAACAATCAACTTAGAATATTTGGGACAAATGCACATTTTGTCAGATTTGCTCTAACTTTTCCTTTTCATAGTTCAAACTACAGAATTCTATACAGGTCCTTCTATGATGTCTTATAATTCTTTAATGGTTTTTATAGAAGAACTTCTCTTATTTTTTTTATTTGCCATCAATGTCATGACTCTTTAATTTGAATCACTCTTTTTTTCTCCCAAGCCTCTTCTTTTATGGGGAATTTATAGAGTTCCTTTGAAAACTGAATTGAGGGTGGAATGAAGGAATCCAGGAATACTACACCCAAAGTCCTTTCCTTGTGAATGCTGACAGCATTCTCTGGACAAGGACACAGCTTGGTGACATATTCCAGGAAAAACATCCCAAGAGGTGAAGAGGTGGTCTCTATCCTCTTCCTTACCTAGACATCCAAGTTTTGAAGCTCACATAATTTTCAAAGCATTTTCTTCATTGTTCTTTCCAAGAGTGTGTTGAGCATTTATACAAAGCAAAGATTTAGGGGTCCGAGTATACTTATCCCAAAAGTCTCCTGCAGCTCCTTCATCCATTTTTCCTTCTCTCATTTCCATTCTTCTCTTCCCTTCCTTTTCCTTCCCTTCTCTTTCTTTCTCCTTTCTTTTCCCCAGTAATCTCTTTACTTCTTTCAATGAAAATACCCATGCCCTCAAACCACATTGTCCTCACCTTTAGGAGGGAATAGAGGGGGCATGATGTCTGTCAATCTCTATTATAAATCAACTAGAGGCCCAGTGCATGAATTTGTGTACCAGTGAGGTCCCTTGGCCTGGCCTGTGGGATCAGGCCGAAATTGGCTCTCCGGCAACCCCTGAGGGGTCCCAGATTGTGAGAGGGCACAAGGCCAGGCCAAGGGACCCTACCAATGTATGATCAGGGCCAGAAAGGGACAGGTGAGGCTGGCCACCAGTGAGGAACCATGGGATGGCTCCATGGCATGTCTGGCCCCTCTTGCTCAGTCCCAATTGGCTGGATCCCAGCAGCAAGATAACATATTGGTTGGAGCATCTGCCTTCTGGTGGTCAGTGCATGTCATAGCAAGCAGTTGAGAGGCCTTAGCATACCATTAGCATATTACACTTTGATTGGTTGAACAGATGATTGGACCACCAGACACTTAACATATTAAGCTTTTTGTACTATTTTCTAACTCCCCTTGAAGCCTTAGCTCCCACAATTCTACTTTATATATCTTCTGCTATATTCATATTAGACTTGGATATCATGTACATATTCCTTCAATCAACAGATATTTTTGAATGTCTACTATGAGCCAGGCACTTTTCTGGGCTTCAAAGATAGATACACTAACAAACAAAACAGACACACTTTGTGCTGTCATGGACCTTGTATTCTAGCATCTTCTGGGCATCTCCAGCTTTGCACATTCACTCATCTTTGGTGGTATCTCCTTACATGTTCGCCAACCCAAACTTTGGTATTTCTTAAACTGGTATCTGTATTTCAAAGCTAAATTTACATTCTCTTTAACTCACAAAGTGCCTTAAAAAGTAGGCTTGCTGTTAACATTTGCAAGGCCTAGGTCTGAAGTAGAAATGAGATCCACATATAATTTGTCTAAATATTTTAAAAATGTAAATCTAGCTAAAAACGATAGTTAATTAAAAGTGAAAAATGTAGAAGACTATGGTGTTGATATATCTGAAAGTTGACATAATATCAAAAATTACTGTTTTTGCTATTATTGTGCATATATGGGTTGTCTGTAGATTAACTGGCACCATTCGGATAAGTAATAAAATAAAAATATAATAAATTATTGTATCTATATTAAAAATTGTTTTCTTGACTTTATTTCAGCAAAGTTAACAATGTTGTTATAATCAAGATTTTTTTTTACATAATTTTGTTATATTTACAGTGATATAAATTTAGACTGCATTTCTTGAGTCACCATAGTTCTTAGACTTTTGTGTATTTTTTTTAAGTTTTCATTTTGGAGAATTCTATTGAGGCCACTTAACTAGAACTATCAATAAAATTCTTAAAGCAGTACATGATTCTAAGTGACCATAAATGTTACACATCATGTTTAGAATTTTTATTTATTTTAATCCTCACCTGAAAAAATATTTTTATTCAATTTTTATTTGTTAATCCTTAACTGAGGCTATTTTTTCCACTGATTTTTAGAGAGAGTGGAAGGGAGGGAGGAAGGGAAGGAAGGAGAGAGAGAGAGAGAGAAAGAGAGAGAGAGAGAGAGAGAGAAACATGGATGCCTCCCATGTGACTGACAGACCTGGGATTGTATCTGCAATTCAGGTATGTGTCCTTCACGGAGAATTGAACCTGTATTCCTTTGTTTCTCAGGCCAACACTCTAACCACTAAGCTATGCTGGGTAGAACTATTTTATTTTTTTTATTTTTTTAAGAAATAGAAAGAGGAGGAGGAGGAGGAGGAGGAGGAGGAGGAGGAGGAGGAAGAGAGAGAGAGAGAGAGAGAGAGAGAGAGAGAGAGAGAGAGAGAGAGAGAGAGAGAGAAACATCAGTTGGTTGCTTCCCATATGTGTCCTAGCCAGGGATCCCACCTGCAACCTTTTGGTGTATGGGATAATGCTCTAACAAACCCAGCCAGGGCATGTTTAACATTTTAATAGGCAGCTTTATGAAAAAAATACCATCACAGAAAATGTTTTCAGTATTCTAACGTCCTTGAATAAAGTGCTATTAATAGCATATTGGTTTTACTATCTTTTAAAGCATTATCTATATCCATATGGTAATATAAACAATCAGTATTACAGGTCATGAATATTACTCCTAGACTTACATGAAGTAACTTTTTTTTATCCCCACCTGAGGATATGTTTATTGATTTTAGAGAGAGAGGAAGCGGGAGAGAGAGAAACATTGATGTGAAGGAGAAACACTCATCGGTTGCCTCCCTTATGCACCCAACCAGCAATCAATCCCGCAACCTTTCAGTGTACAGGATGACCCCTCCATCCAGCCAAGGCTTACATAGAGTAAATTTAAGAGAAGTTTGCAATACTTAATATTGCACATCATTCAACTTTCTCGTGGACCTCACTGAAAATGTGCTAATTTACTAAAGTAGAAACTGTCCAGACATCACACCTGGAACATATGGAGGAGAAAACAATGCTCAGCAATGGCTGGGGAAAGGTACTTCATGGTGCAAGAATCTGTTGCATACACATTCAAAAGAAGGGTATGCCATGTTCATTAACATGTTTTCTCTCTCCTGCCTGAGTCTGCTGTTCCAGGCTTTTCCACATAAGGGGGCTGTGCCATCTCTGAAGCCCGAGGAGGCTGATCTTATGCCATCGTTTGTTGAGGGACAAACAGTAAGAGATCTGAAGAAATGAAGATTTGGGAATTGAAAGGACTTTGACATGAGAGCAGGCATTTACAGTGGCAGGCAGGGGAGAAACCAAGATGGCGGCATAGGTGAACACCTAAACTGCTGCCTTGCACAACAATTTCAAAACTACAGCTAAAACACAGAATGAACACCATCCAGAACCACAGGAAATCTGGCTGAGTGGAAAGTCTACAACTAGAAGGAAAGAGTGGGGCACATGGAGACTCAGAGGAGCTGCAAAAAGCTGAGCCTTCTCCAGAACCCAATTCTGAACTACAACCCTAAACCGTGCGGGACTTGAAAGGGATTCCCACAGAGGACTGCAGTGATTACTGAGGGACACTGAGACTCAGGGACCTCATATCACAGGGCTGATGGGAAGCCAAGGCTGTTTGCTCAGCCCTGGGACTCCGCCCCATCCAAGCCAAGCACAGAGGTTTTTGCAGTTTTGCAAGTCTTGTCACATAAGGCTGTCTCCAGCACAGAAATTCTCCCTACATAGACACAGCTGATCCTCACAGCCAATTGGTCTGAAGGTTAATTCCCCCCAATGATACCAACAACAATCAAGACTTAACTACAACAAGGCTGTACACACAGTTCACAAAGGAGTGCACCAAGCGTGTCTACCTCAGGTAACTGAGGGAGCTAAACCACTGGGTGATATAGGACACCTACCACACAAAGCTACTCTACCAACTCAGGGAAGCAGCGAAAATGTGGAGACAAAGAAACAGATTACAAATGAAAGAAATGGAGAGAAGCAAATGAATGGATATAGAATTCAAAACCATGGTTATAAGGTTTTTCAAGAATTTCCTAAAAAAGATGAATAAATTTAGTGAGACCCAAGAGGAGATGAAAAAGGACCAACTAGAAATTATACATTGACTGAAATAAAAAAATATTATACAGAGACCTAATAGCAGACTAAAGGAATGCAAGAATCAAGTCAAAGATTTGAAATACAAGGAAGGAAAAAACACTCAACCAGTAAAGCAAAAAGAAAAAGAATCCAAAAATCTGAAGATAGTATAAGGAGCCTCTGGGACAACTTCAAATGTACCAAATCAGAATTGTGGGGGTGCCAGAAGAAGAGAGAGAGCAAGATACTGAAAACCTATTAGAAGAAATAATGACTGAAAACTTCCTCCACCTGGTGAAAGAAATAGACTTACAAGTCCAGGAAGTGCACAGTACTCCAAACAAAAGGAATCCAAAGAGGACCACACCATGACACATCATACTTAAAATGCCAAAAGCAAAAGACAAAGAGAGAATATTAAAAGCAGCAAGTGAAAAACAATTAATTACCTACAAGGGAGCACCCATATGATTGTCAGCTGCTTTCTCAACAGAAATTATGCAGGCCAGACAGGGAAGTGGCAGGAAATATTCAAAATGATAAATAGTAAGAACCTACAACCAAGATTACTCTACCCAGCAAAGCTATCATTCAGAATCAAAGGTCAGATAAAGAACTTCACAGATAAGAAAAAGCTAAAGGAGTTCATCATCACCAAACCAGTATTATATGAAATGCTTAAAGGTATTCTTAAAGAAGAGGAAGAAGAAGAAAAAAGTAAAGATAAAAATTAAGAACAACAAATATATATCTATCAACAAGTGAATCTAAAAATTAAGTGAATTAAAAATCTGATGATCAGAATAAACTGGTGAATATAATAGAATCAGGGGCACAGAAAGGGAGTGGACTGACAATTCTCAGGAGGAAAGGTCAGAGTTTGAGAAGAGACTGGATGAAAACAAAGGGCAGAGGGTGGGGTAGCAACTGGGTAGAGGGTAGCTATGGGGGAGGAAAGAGGAACAATTGTAATAATCTGAACAATAAAGATTTATTAAATTAAAAAATGTCATGGGGTGAGGATTAACAAATCCTGGAATGAAGATTTTAAAAAGTTATAATAAAATAAAAAATTAAAATAATTCTAAAAAAGAAAAAGTGCCATGTGGGGCTGGATGAGCTCTGCCAGCTGGGTGAGATGACAGGACAGCTGTGTACTCCTCTAGAAATTCGGTTTGTATGTTTACAATGTGCAGGCTTCCAAAGTATGGGGCTAAAAGAAGTATCCTTCTCACTGAGTGTGGTATTTTCTAAAAGAAATCGTACTTAGAATAGGAGTGACCTCTGATTCTGAAGTCCCTAATCACTTGGTATTTTTTTTTCTAATGCCTGGAAAAATGTGACCAATACAATGATAGTTTGCCCACATGTCCTATCTCCTCATAGAGAAAACAAGTTCTTTTTGACCAATGAAAGATGTCACCCTCCCCTCTTTTTTTGTAAACCACTACCTGTGGCAAGCACAATAGATTCAACATTGTAGAGTCTCAAATTTGCTTTAAAAGATATTCAATAACTGAACAACTCAATAAAAGAAATGTGCAAGTAACTAATTCATAATTCTTGTGTTTTTTTATTTCTGTTTTAGTTAGGAAAAGTTGTACAAATCAGTGACAGGGCAATTGACCGAACAATAACTAACTGAGGCCTGAGTTTGCATGACTGAGGGGATAATGATGGTGTCACAGCTGAATTTCAAGTGCCCACTGCAGTGTGGGCGGAGCAGGGGAGATGGAAAAAAGAAAAATGGAAGCCAGTTCAGTTTAAGGTGAAATTGGTAAATATTAATGGAGAACTTCAGAAGGAAATAAGAGATGTAGCACTGGAATGCAAGACAGAGGTCGGGGTTAGTGAAAGATTTTTGTCTTGTGATTCAGAAATTATAAAGATCATATTTGCCCATGTGACGATAATAAATGCATTTCCTGTTTACTGTGTGTCAAGCCTTCTATTAAATGCTCTATACGTATCCTCTTATATATTTCTTAGAGTCCCATAAGATTGATAGTACCGTGATCTCCTCTTTGAAATAATATACATGAGGCTCTGAGATGGTTACTTGCCAACATTTCATTGCTGGTAAGTAACAGAACAGGAAGTAAGTCCAGGTGTGTCTGCCTGTGCAGCTCGTTCTTAATCACCAAGGGCATTTGAAGCCGTGGGATTGGATTCCAGCTCCTTGGCAGAGGTATAGAGAAATAAGAGAAGAAAATGACACAGGAATGGCAACATCTGGGAGAACGAGAGGAAGCTTTGCTAATTAGTCTACTTAATTTATTAGTGAAAGAAATCCCACTTGAATTGGTTTCAGTGGAAGGATGAGCTGTGAAATCATTGGAAAACCACGATCGGAGAAAGGTTACAATCGCTAACAACATCAGGAATCAGGCCCAGAACATTAGGCATCCTTCTTTGTTTCTTGCTGTGCCTCTCTCTCTCCACGTGTCAAGTCCATTTTCCTCTTTCTGTAGAGTGGTTTCATCCCTGTGGCAAGAATTCCGGTGGCCAGAACATTTCAGATTTTTATAGCTTAAAATTTCAGGCAACAAAGGGACATTGATGAGACTCCCTGCACCCAAGTCCAAAAATTCAGGGCAAGGCACTAAGTGGCCCAGCCTAGGTTAAGTTCTATATGAGAATGCTTTTTGCTGCATGATGGAATAAAACCCAAATAACCTCTTTTGGTGTATTTTTCGCCCCCCCCCCACATCTCTAGAAACCTGGACAGGGACAGCTTCAGGGCTGTTCAGAGCAATGATGTCAAGGGGCAGAATGTCTAGGATTCTTTCAGCATTCCACCCTTGAAAAAGGATGGCTGCTGTTACTATAATAATCATGTCCTTATGGCAACGTCTGAAGCTGGAAGAAAGGAGGCAGACAAGGAAACGCTCTGTGTGACATTCTCTTTGTGTCAGGAGGGAAACTACTGCCTTTCAGGTTTCGTGGGGCCTGAATGGATACAATTTTGGGGATGTTGTTTAATAAAAACAGGATAATATTAAAAATACCAAATTCAGCATAGGGGTTTGGTTGGGGTCATTGTGAATATGGGACCCTGAGCTTAAGCCTCGTTAGCGCCCTGGAAAATTGACTGGCTGTTTGTTGCATTTCCTCTTTTGCCTCAGTGGCTGAATTGAGTCCCTGGGTCAATCCTGGCTGCAAGGAGCTTGGGACAGCAAGTATCTGGATTTTTCAGCTTCTAACTTTAGAGACAGGTATCTAAGAGGGAAAAGGAAAGGGGAGAAAACAGTTGTTGGATGAAAAATAACTTCTTTGCACATGTCTATCATTGGAATATTTATGCAGAGTCAGAGATATAGAATCCTGGTATAAAAGGTGCCTGATTTGGAAGTTACTCAAACACCTTAAATTTTGTCTACCTAGAGTCTCGGGATGTGGTCTTATTTGGAAATAGGATCCTTGCATATGTCATTAGTTAAGGATCTTAAGATAAATCATAGTGGATTTTAGGTGAGCCCTAAATCTGATTATTCATGTCCTTATAGGTGGAGGAGAGACAGCTACACAGAGGAGAAGGATGTGGAGACAGCGGCAGAGGTTGGAGGGATGCTGCCACAAGCCACGGGTGCCGGGGGCCACCAGATACTGAAATAGGCAAGGAAAGATTCTCCCTCCAAAGCCTTCAAAGAGGGATGGCCTTGCTGCCACCTTGGTTTCTGACCTCTACTCTCAGAACTCTGAGAGAATACATTTCTGTTTTATTAAGCCACCCAGTTTGTGGTTATTTGTTACGCAGTCCTAGGAAATTAATACAATGGGATAAAGAATAATTATCAGAAGGAGTGTATTGTTGGTGTCCACTGTAGAATTTTTTTTAAATTAAATCTTTATTATTCAGATTATTACATTTGTTTCTCTTTTTTCCCCTCCATAGCTCCCCTCCACCTGGCTCCCAACCCTCCCTCTACCCTTACCTCCCTCTCATTGACCTCATCCATAGGTGTATGATTTTTGTCCAGTCTCTCCCTGTATACTGAGAATTATCAGTCCACTCCCTTTCTGTGCTCCTGATTCTATTATATTCACCAGTTTATTCTGTTGATCAAATTTTTACTTCACTTAATTTTTAGATTCACTTGTTGATAGATATGTATTTGTTGTGCATAATTTTTTATATTTTACCTTTTTCTTCTTCCTCTTCTAAAAGAGTACCTTTCAGCATCTCATATAATACTGGTTTGGAGTTGATGAACTCTTTTAGCTTTTTCTTATCTGTGAAGCTCTTTATCTGCCCTTCAATTCTGAATTATAACTTTGCTGGATAGAGTATTCTTGGTTGTAGGTTCTTGCTATTCATCACCTTGAATATTTCTTGCCATTCCCGTCTGGCCTGCATCGTTTCTGTTGAGACAGTCATATGAGTGCTCCCTTGTAGGTAATGAACTGTTTTTCTCTTGCTGCTTTTAATATTCTCTCTTTGTCTTTTGCTCTTGGTATTTTAATTATGATGTGTCTTGGTATAGTCCTCTTTGGATTCCTTTTATATGGGGTTCTGTGTGCTTCCTGGACTTGTAAGTCTATTTCTTTTACCAGATGTGGGAAGTTTTCAGTCATTATTTCATCAAATAGGTGTTCAGTATCTTGCTCTCTCTCTTCTTCTGGCACCCCCACAATTCTGATGTTAGTACGCTTGAAACTGTCCCAGAGGCTCCTTACATTATCTTCACATTTTTGGATTCTTTTCTTGCTTTCCCAGTTGAGTGTTTTCTGATTTTTTATATTTCAAATTTTTGACTTGATTCTTGCCTTCCTCTAGTCTGCTGTTAGGTCTCTGTATAATATTTTTTATTTCAGTCAGTGTATGTTTAATTTATAGTTGGTCCTTTTCCATCTCTAGTTGGTTCTTTTTTTTATCTCTAGTTGATTCTTTTTCATCTCCTCTTGGGTCTCGCTAACTTCATCCAACTTTTCTAGGATATTCTTGAGAATTTACAAAAGTAGTTTATAAGCAGGTAGAGCCATAGTTAGAGGAAGAGAGTCTGGTTGATGTACTGGCTTGATGGTCATGACAAGGCCTGGGGCTTTCACTGCCATGAAGCGCTGCAGTGTGAAATCCAGAGAAGAACATAGAGATCATGAGACAGGGGGAAGCACTCTCTCCTCTGTCCAGAAAAACTCATTCCTGAGCATTTCTATCTATTGCCTGACTCTCTGCCCATGAGAGCTCTATATCTGAAGTATGCTTCTCCCCTTACTCTTGCCTACTTCACTCACTTGCTTAATTCACTGCTCTTCGGTCCTTCATGTCCTTGGTGTAGTGGTGATGATGGTGGTAGAGAGTTTGTGTGTATGTGTGTGTTGAGTGATATGTTCTCAATTTTCTATTTTTAGACATTAAGTTATAAAAGCATAATCTCTGTCTCTTTCATTTCGTTTTCATGATAGAATGTTCTTGAAATTATTTCTTAAAGTGCTTACATGATGTTGATAGCATGTAATGCATATCTGTGGAGTTTAAGCATAAAAAAATAAAACACTGATATTAAATTCTTATTTATAAGCTTTCTATATTTAAATGTAGTAATAAAAACTTGTGGTTGTGGGACAATGAGGTATTCCACATTTATTTATTTTAGAGATAAAGGAAATCAGTTCCTTTGAAGTACTTAAATTTAGAATTTTACGTTGTCCTGATGTGAACACATCATGAATGTATTATTGACACTCATGGATTCTTATGTAGACTGTGTCTTTTCCTTGATGACCCAGGGTCAAGATCAGGCCCATCCATTACAGTTCTGTGCTGTGTTGCGATGTCTGGGACCTCTGTCCTAAATGCCCTGGACAAGCACATTGCTCAGCTGTTGCTCTTTCCTTTTGCTGTGAGCTGGCCAGCAGTGTGTCTGGTCGTTGCCAGGACACTCTCCTCACCAGAATACTGCCTTTCTTTAATGTGCTATTTCTAATCCACTGTGGCCCGGGAATCCAAATAACACAGCTTGTTAGAATTGATCCTGATGGAAGACTAAACGCCCCAGCCAGCATCTGTGTTCCCAAGTGGGTTTCTTTGGGAATCTATCCTATGAGTGAGGTGTTTTGGGTCCTTGTGCATGGATGGCCAGGGTTATTTTTCTTTGCTTCTGAACATGAGAATAGATCCAGCTGGCTGGAAAGTGGTTGACAGCATCCGGCGAATTCTCAGTAGGAATTGTTTTTTCTCCTTTAAATTGTTTTCTGTGTCCTAATAAAGTATTGTATGTATTTTTGTTTCATTTTAGGATATAAATGGGGTAATATGGCTGCAGAAGTAATTCTTGACTTTTAAACCTCCATCTTGAGGGGTTACCTTGGCTATGCTTTGGATAAGATCATGTGTGACTCACGTTAGACTGAGAGCTTGTGTTGTTAACAACTGACAAACTAACACTACGTGTGTCCAAGTGGGGTTAACCAGAAGGGAAAACTCTATTAGAACAATGCAACTGGGCCAAGAGGGAATCTTTCAGATGCACATGGTGGTAGCAGGAGTTTCAGAAGAAGCGAAGTTTCCCACGATGTCACATTATTTAGCAACTAGGTTTCAGAATGTCTTGGACTCTTGAGATGATATTTAAGTCAAAATGTCAAGAGTAGGGATTTTGAGGTTAGAATCAATGGGTTTGTGGATACTAATAATCTGATTTAAGAAAAGAGTCTTTGAGCAGACCCCGTTTTTCTCAGTTCCTTTTCCTAGTCATCTACTCTTCTCCAAAGCACCACACACACACACTCTCTTGCTTCTAGCTGGGCAATAGGTGGTGAGGGGTGCAGCATAGAGTACATATGGAAGTTGTGAGAACTAAGCATAAATACTAGTCAGAGGCTTTAAAAATAATGCAGGTTTGAGAAAATGAGTACCTCTATAAATCATCAGAAAACTCGATGATGATTCTAACTGCAGATGGGCTTTTAAACAAGTGTGTGAGTTTGCTGCTGCCTCTCAACTCCCAGTTGGATACTTAAAAAAAGGCTCTTTCTCAATTTCCTGTTCTTGTGCCTTATTAAAATCATTCTGGGATTCTGACCCCCGCCCCTGCCTCTTTCTTCTTTCCACATCTGTGTTTGTGTGGGGAGGATGTTACCCACAGCTCTGGGCCATGAAGAATGCATGAAAGTTGTGAGGACGAGACTGTGACCAAGCTACAGTGTGTGCGAATAAGTGAAGCGGGGAGGGAGGGAGAGAGGGAGAGAGGACGAGAGAGGGGGAGAGAGAGAGAGAACAAGAGAGAGAGAAAGAGCAAGAGGGGGAAGAGAGAGAGAAAGAATGAGAGAGAGGGGGGAAGAGAGTACGAGAGGGGGAGAGAGAATGAGAGAGAATGAGAGAGCGGGAGAGAGAGAGAGAGAGAAAAGCGGTGCATGGTTATGCGTTGTACAGTTATTTCCAGCTTTGAATTGTGTCCAAATCTCATACATTCACAGACAGCCTCGCCAAAGCCCACAGCTGTCATGCATTTTCAACAGATTCCACAGGGCCTAGATGAGGTCGGAAGGCATTCCTTTACTCTTACACATTAGCTAAAAGGAATTACCGTAACATCTGATATTGTGGAAGTGGGATATTTGCCATCCTGATCTTGCCCAAAGCAGTCCAGAAATAGGGGTCTAAGAATGTATTATCTCATATGGCCTCTGAAGGTCAGTAGGGGCCCTCGGGGGCATCCCAACAAAACTCAAGCACCCAACATGCTCTGCATTGAGGAAGACTGTGCTGCTTTGTACAGACACTGCGGCAGACATGTGTTCCCATTGCTCTTGGGATGTTTGTCATTGGAAAGGCATGTTCCCCTGGAGAAATTCCCAGCTGTCAGTAATGTGCTGATATACCACAGCCAAGCGCCAGAGGATGAGCCAAGTAAACAGGATGTCCACAGTGTGTGTGATTGCATGAATGTGTAAGGACACTTCTGCCCATTTCACAGCCTCATAATGGCATCGACATGCATTGCTTCATCTGCATCTGTCTGTTTAGAGCAGAAACACATCAACACCATGGAAACCATGTGTAAGAAAGCCTCCTTTTTTTTTTCCTTCTTCTGGATGGGCTGTTGATAGGATGGGATGAAATCTGGTGTAAATTGGGAATGAACATTGCTTTAATGTTGTGAGTTGACTTGCTGGGAAGTGCCTTTGAGTCATCCAAAGAGAGGGAAAGAGAGAGAGAGAGAGAGGAAATGCTCAGATCATTTGGGGCTATTGTGGAATGACAAAGGGGCTGAGTCTATAGGAATCTTTCTACCGACCAGCAGAATCATCTTCATTCTTTGTTCTTGTAAGACACTCATTAGTTGAGCTATTTATATGAATGTACAGAAACCAATCAAAGTCATGTCATTGCCCTTTTTGTTTGAAAATTCTGCTACTGCTAACTGTTAGCTTCTGAACCCAGTCCTGAGGCAGCACTTTGGGAAGGGAGTCTTGGCTCCCTTCAACACTCAGGGTAGAGTGGAAAACTAGTAATAAGTATCCTCTTAGGTGTTAGGCCTCTTCTTCCTCTGGGTATGCAAATCCCTTTTGCTCAAGTTGCTATGTTTATTAATGATAATACCAGTAGATATTATTTATTGTAGATTTCCTCTGTGCCAATGCTGCACTATGATTTTAACATATGTAAACTCTTTCAAATCTCACAAAAAAACATGCAAGGTTGATATTATTATTATTCCTGCTTTAAAGATAAGGAAATTGGGGCTGTTGCCTAAGAACACAGAGCTAGCAGAGAGCCAGCTTGAAGCCATGAGTACAGGGCCCATGCACTGAGTCACTGCTCTACACCAACCTTGTATGTCTCTGCCTCTTGTGAAACCTGATTCTATTACAGCCTCTGATGTTGTTTCATTGAAATGCGGTCAATATATGGCCTTGAACAGGCTGACATAGAAAGATGATTTGAGTTTTCTGAGTTCTCTCCATTCATAACATTCCACCAACACGGCAGGGTTGAAGGTTGAGGTCCATGACACGGGGTCTTGGTAATGATTTTTCTGTTGTTCACTTTTAGACTTTTAATTATGGTTGTCACACGCTGCTTTTGAAATGTATTTCCCAAGAAGCACTGATTTAAGCCAAAATCATGTGTCATGATCCAACTCCTAAAAAAGTGTTGGCACTCTTTCAATAGTTTTTTATGTGATCCACATAGTGGGAAAAAGAGTGAGTTCTAAATGCACAGAAATGCTGATTTTGGCTTATGAAATCTTTAAAGGCATGTACCATGTATCGCCTGGTGGAAGACAGAGTGGGTAGGACACAGGCTCTAGGGCCTTAATGCTTGCTATCTCTGTGACCTTGGGAACTTTGGTGTTTCTGTGCCCATTATTTTTTTTCATCTGTAAAATAGGCATAAAGAAATCATAATAATCATGTCATAGGATTGTTGTTAGGATGAAATGAGAGAATACATGTACCCTGTGGGTCCCTAATAAGCATTTCATAGTCAGGCACTGAATGCCTTTTGGCACTGACCCTTTCCACCACTGGCCCTTGCAGTGGTTTTGCCCAAGGTCTTCATTGCCATCAGACACACTGAATCATGAGTGTGGAATGTCACCTCCCTGATCTACATGTTTTGTTCTCCACTGTATCCTCATTGCCTAGACTAGGTCCTCATAAATATCTGTTAAATAAATGAATATTAAATATTATTACTATTATTACTACCTGTTTCAGACCAAGATATCATGCTTAAAATTTTTCAAAATAATATTTAGATTTGAATAGTTTCCAAGAAACTTAAGATAGATTTGACTCCTAATCATATATATATATATATATAAAAGCCAAGCAACTGGAACGATGGAATGACCAGAATGACCGGCTGCTATAATGTGCACTGCAGTGGCCAACCAGCCCGATTGGGGCCCCTATCGATCATCCCAACATCCCATGGCCTCTCCCCCTGGCTGGCCCCACCCCTGGCTGGCCCCAACCACCCTGATCAGGGGTGGGGCTGGCTGGCCAACCTCCTCAGGCCCCTCCCTGCCTAGTCCCTGATTGCCCCCCATTGGGGCAGGCTGGCCAGATCCCATCCATGTACAAATTTGTGCCTCAGGCTTCTAGTAAACTATAATAGTTTCTAGAAACATCAAAGTATATTGACCTCTTCCATTTATAAAGTAAGAGGACATACAACACCCCAAGTCTGGTGATATTGTGGTAGTCCCTCAGGCCATAATTATCTAGTGGCAGATTAAACTGGCATCGAGGACTCTAGCCCCCAATACAGTGGTCATTCTTCTATGCCCACTAACTTCTAATCTGGCTACCAGTGTGGCACTCTGCCCATCCTTGGACCAGGCCCCAATCCAGGTAGAAATCAGGCCCTGATTATCATCACTGATTGCTCATTGCTGTCTTCCATGTTTTTCACAGTGATAGAGTCTCTTTTTTGGATGATGAAGTGATTATAATGTGATAAGCAATGTATATGTGTGTAAATGGAGTTTACAGACATCATTAGGTTGCATCCTTTTGCCTTAAGGAGTTTACAGTCTAGCTCAGTGGTCGGCAAACTGTAGCTCATGAGCCACATGCAGCTCGTGAGCCACGGTTTGCTGCTCTTTTGACTGATGAGTTTGCTGACCACTGACCTAGACTCTCCATTCCAATAATTACAGGCTTAATCCTTGTGATTAAGCCCCTATCCCAGTGATAGGTAAACTCATTAGTCAACACAGTAGCAAACTATGGCTCATAAGCCACAGTTTGCCAACCACTGGTCTAGCTGAAAACCAAATTGTCCAAAATAAGTCCTGCAGTTAGTTAGAACATGAAGACCAGAGATGAAAATGAAATTTTGAGGGAGCTTAGAGAAGGATCAGGAGGTGAATTGGGATGTTCATGGGTGAGGCAGCAGTTTAACTGGACTTTCCTAGGTCAGTAGTGCTCTTCCCATTCCATGCATCTTAGAAAAAATATATTTTAAAGCTAATGACTCAGGGTCTGTGTTACTTCATGATATTTTATATTCTCATGCCTACCATATAATATGCACATATGCAGCACAATGCAACCACAGTAGCTTATTTCTCAAAAGAGACTTTTAATAGAGACTAGAGGCCCAATGCACAAATTTGTGCAAGAGTAGACTTCCTTCCCCCAGCTACTAGCACAGGCTTCCCTCTGGCACCTGAGACCTGGGCTTCCCTTGCAGCCCTGGCTTCATCCAGAAGGTCATAGGGAAGGATGTCTGGAAGGATGTCTGGCCTAATTAGCATACTATGCTTTTATTATTATAGATATCATGGTGTATTTTCTACACAGCCACAATTAAAAACACTTACTCGAGTTTATACAGGATAGTACGCTTCTAAAAGAAAATTTGTGTGCATGTACAATATTTGGTATCTCTATACATAGCTAAGAATTATACAACAAATGCTTTTTGGACATTGCTGATTTAACTCACATAATTGATACGTTAAGAACTTGGTTTCCAAATGAAAGTCCATTATGATATAGTGTGCAGTATTAAACGGACCCATGAGCTGAGCCCATGACTTTCATATGAAGAGTCCCAGAAAACATTTAAAGTTGCCTCCACAGACATTTTTCTCTTTGTGGGTGGACCTTTCTACTTAAATAATCTGCTGCATTCATTTTAAAATAGTTGATGTCTTTTCTGATCCTTTTTTTCAAAAGTAAAAATAATGGTGGTTAAGTAAGTCTCTTTAGTTTTACTACATATTTTACAATGCACTACATGGTAACTAGAAATTTGGAAGTTATTTTACTAAGGTATAATTGACAGATAACATTATGCTAGTTTCAGGTATACAACATAATGATTCAATATTAGTATGAATTGCAAAATGATCACCACACCAAGTCTTGAAAGTTTTGATTAATTTTATTAATGAAATCATATATCATATTTTTGATTTACCAATCCAAAAATAAAGAAAATGCAAACAATGGAGAAACCACAACAAATGTGATTAACTTCAGTTTAGTGTGGGGATGGCTCCAATCCTCTGGGTCACTTGGCCTTTGCCCAGTCTCTGGTCAACTGAGCTGTCGTCTGCTCTGGGCTGCCTCTCCTGAGGAAGCATGCATGCGCCCCTGGTTTTGACTTTGGGTTGCTCTGGCTGCCTGTTCTGCTTGCTGCCTCCCAATTCCTGAGGGCAGCCTCGTCTCCTGTTTCTCACGTGTAGCGCGCTGACAAATACGCTCACTGAACAGTTTAAACAGCATGCTTACTCTGGCTTCTTCTGAAACTGATGAAATTTCCAAAGCAATTCCGTGCTCCTCTGAAGGACACCGGGAAGGTGAAACCAGGCCATAGATCACAGGCCATGAGAAGCATGGTGTATGGTGGCTTTCGGGGGCCACTTTCTCATATGTTGAGAATTGGCGGGGAATGTCTTACTCAAATCCTGTATCCTGTGCCCTGCTATAATTAGTTTTTACATTGGAACTGGGTCTTAGACCAGATTAGGCATTGCTATTTATGCAATCAAGTCAATCAAATTCTTGGAAATGTCTTGGGACAGGTTTCCTGAGGCCATGAAAATATGAACATAGCAAGAAGAATGATTTATTACCAAATATTTCTTGAGCTTTTTTTTATGTGAAGGAGACTTCTTTAAAGGATAATTGTATACACAAGACACAATCCGTGCCCAGGGGACTGTGTGTACAATTGTTGAAACTGGCAAGGGGCCTGCTCTGGTTGAAGGAGGTCAAGAGTATAATTCAGACAAAAAAGATTTTCCCATCCTTGATAGAACATGAGGTCTGAAAGGCTTTCAGAAATCACTGCTCTTCTGATCTTATTCTATGAACATGATAATTGTAATTGTGACTTGCCCAAGATTACTGAGAAACTTAGCAGAAAGTCAAATATAAACATTGTCATCTTTCCTCAAAATCTAGTGATTTTTGACATATATGTATATATGTATGCATATATATTTTTAACTCCTCATCTGAAGATACTTTTCTTTTTTTTTTTTTTTAAAGAGAGTGGAAAAGAGAGGAAAAGACAGAGAAATATCAGTGTGAGAGAAACACATTGATTGGTTGCCTCTTGCATGGGCCCTGACCAGAGCCTTGGCCAGGGCGGATCCTGCAACCAAGGTACCTGCCCTTGACCAGAATCAAATCCAGGACCTTTTGGTTCCCAGGGTGATGCTCTATCTACTAAGCCAAACCTGCTAGGATGACATTTATTTATATTTAAGTATATTAAATACAATTTAATTTTACTTGTATTAGTTTAGTGCTTATTATTGATGTTTTAATTCTAATGTGCTAAATCTGTGTTGTCCCACCCTCCAACCCCCATGTTGTATATTTTAAGTTATAAGAGAAAAGGCACTTTAATTTTTTATTGTTATTAGTGCTAAGTTAGTACATTTTGTTATTTGTGATAGAATGTAAATTGAGTAACACTAGAAAATATAGATAAGGAAAAAAAATTCAATTCAATTGTAATCCAAGCCCTTGGAGAGAAACACGATTTTATTCTAAATGTGTATACTTTGTAGTAAATAATGGGATCACATTTAACCTACTCTATTAGCCTTCAGTGTCAGTTTTCAATTTTTATTTTTTTTTACAGGTTGTGTTTAGTCTGTGTATTCTAGGGTAGCTCTACGGAAACTTGCTACTTTTTGGGATACAATGTAGATTTTATACTTTATAAATTTGCTCATCTCATATTAGTGAATATTACCTTCATCCAGTGTGAAAACAGAGAAGAGACTATCACGGTGCTTGAATACAGAGCAGGCCCAGTTTGATGGGATGGAGAGAAAGGAGGGAGAGATCAAAGCTGTAGCATAGATAACACCCAGCTCAGGCCGACGTAAGTGTGCCCTGCCTGAGAGCTCTGAGGAATCACTAGGTATAATGAGAGTCCTGAACACATGTCTGTGTGGGTGTTTGCCCACCTTAAGAGCCATGTTCCACTTGACCTTCATACCCTCTGTCAACCCAGATGTTGACTCTGGGCAATGTCTTTCCTCTGCTTCATCATTTTCCTTCTCAATTACAGCGGAGGGCCCACTTCTTCCAGGCCAATTTCTCTCACATTCCGTGACCTCCTAACCCCAACATGATTCTGCCTCCTCTTGACTATTCGACCTACTCATCATTTCTGTAATCATTGTAGCTCCTATTTTTATTGATGGAATGTGTGTCTGTGCTGTTTCCCTTATTAAAAACCAGAATCATGCTTCTGGGACCATGTCTCATGTTGACTGTGTCCCCTGACACACTAAACAAAATGGCTACATATCTGAGCATTTTTACATAAATGCGGCCTCAAGGGGAATTTTATACCAATTTATTTACCAGGAAGTTAAAAATATTTTTATCAGTTGGACCAAAAATAAGGAAAGGAAAAAGGAGATGAATCTGATCTTTGAGATAGCTATTGAAGATTTGCTTCTTGCTGGACTTTGTACTGAACTTTTTTTCCCCCCTGCACGTTACTTCATATAATTTTCACCACCACCCACATGGGAGATACTGTTAAATTCATTGTAGAGATGAGGACATGGAGAAAATTTCCCTGATGAGGCTCAGAGAGTTAAGAGACTTGGTCAGGGACACATGATGAGTCAGTGGAAGCATTGGACCAAGAATCCAAAAATGTATGACAGGAAACATTCATGATCTTGGCCAATTCTCACATCTTCATATCCATTTTCTATTGGGCTGATTTGAATGAAGTAAAGTAATGCTGTAAAACCTCTTTTCCGTTTTAAACTTTCTAAGACCTGGCGTTGAAGGCTGATATTTCAGTAATTGCTCTTACCCCATGGATTTCAAATGTTATGGTAGGTCATTCCATAGTAGATGATTACTTACCTGACCTATAAATAAAAGGGCATTACCTATTGAATCTGGATAGAACTTGAGGGATAAATGTATCCAATTAAAAACTTGTGAAAATAATAGGAGTCAAAGACCTTTTATCTCAGCGGAGGTATGAAAATATCATTTTATTAATAATAATATTAATGTTATTACATTGTCTTTGAAGGAATGCCAGCCAATAGTTACTTGTTTGTTGTTCCTTACATGAGGTAATTAATAGTGTCTATTAGGAATTATGTACTTTTTCCTTTCCTATGTGTCACATTTATTTTCAAATGAAATCTGACTCAGATAGTCAATTTTAGTCAAGTAATGCTTAAATTGTAATATTTTATAATATTAAACACAACTTTCCATCAGCATGGTATAGAATGTAATATCAAATTTTTTTGAAATGTAATCCTGGGAGAAAAATGCTGATGGTTGCAGAAAGGTGTCATCAGAGATCAGGACAAATTAACCAAATGCAAACATCCTTAAATTAAAAGGGAGACCTACTTCATAATGTCATAAGCATATCCTTCTCTGGGGCAGTATTGATAATTAATGCCACATATTCCTAGTGAGAAATATGTATGAGTTTGTCATAAATGCTCTCATGCATTTTAAATGCCAATAAAATGAATAGCCTTTATTATTTCAGAATGATAACTTGTTCCCAGACACCACTACTTTGCAGGGGATGATGACTGCTTGGCACACAATGAGGTGTTACGGGAACATGCCTGAAGCATTTGTAAGGCACGCCCTTCGCTCTGAATCAATGCTGCAAGGGCAGCATGGAAGGGCACAGGATTATGCTTGAGGAAATCCACCCCCTGCCCTTGCTCCCACTTCCACACTCATAAATCAGGCTAAGTGAATATCTTAAGCTTAGTTAGACAACATTTCTTTTTTATAAAGACAATGCTTCTCTTTCTTTGGCTTGCAGAGCCAAGTGCTCCGTTCATGGTCTTCCCTGCTTTCTAGACTCAGCTTTTGTTTGTATTTCAGAGCCTTATGCTTGTGGCCAGTTTTGTTCCACATCATAAGAAAAAGACTAGTCTGTGCTCCGACTTGGTGGCTGATTAAAGCCACGTGAGACTGGCACAGAGGCAGTGGATAGAGCAGTTCCTATGATGGGAAGGATTATCAGCTAAATAGGAAATTAAAAATAGGAGTTCTTTTTTTTAAAATTTCAATTATAATGTACATTCAATATTATTTTTCATTAGTTTCAGGGGAACACTATAGTGGTCAGACAATCATGTTCTTTTCAAAATGTTCCCTGCTCCTGATCTTTCCAGCACCCATCTGGCACC
Source organism: Lasiurus cinereus (assembly GCA_011751065.1). Lineage (NCBI taxonomy): Eukaryota > Metazoa > Chordata > Mammalia > Chiroptera > Vespertilionidae > Lasiurus > Lasiurus cinereus. Next base: position 12,187,195 of record JAAGEH010000293.1, read on the forward strand.
AGGCATAGTTATCACAATATTATTGACTATACTCCCTATGCTTTACTTACACCCCATGACTATTTTGTAACTACCCATTTGTACTTCTCAATCCCTTCACCTTTTTTACCCAGTCCCCCAACTGCCCTTCCATCTAGCAACTAACAGTCCGCTCTTTATGTCTGCTTCAACTTTATTCACTTGTTTTGTTCTTTAGATTCCACATGTAAATGAGATCATATGTTTTTCTCTGATTGACTTATTTCATGAGCACAATATCCTGTATGCCATCCATTTTGCGGCAAAAGGTTAGACTTCATTCTTTCCTATGAACAGTTCTGGAAACTTGGAAGTTGTCACCATTGTCCTTACAACTATTGATCTAAACACACTTAAAACGAATGACTTTTCCTGAACCCCTGGAGAGCACAGTTTGCACAGCAAACTAATACCCAACATTTTTGTGGGAGTCAAGGCTGAGGTCCTCTTATCTGGAGGGGCAGCTGCTGGTGCCACAATCTGTTAGGGACATTGCAATGGCCATTTTGAGGAAATGCTGGAGGCTGAGTATGGACCAACATGAGAGGAAGAAGGTTGTGAGGGCTGCAGTTTTATGGGGCCCCTAAGAGCTTTAAACTCTAGGAACCCCATTGATTCTCACAGTGAAGAGCCAAGAAAGATCCCCTTGGAGCTTTGGCATGGAAATGGAGCGATCATTCTGAAATATTCTCCAAGAGTTCTCCATAACAAAGGCACATGATCCAGGAGCAAGGGCTTCAGAGCCTTATCCAGCTGGGGAAGGCCGTTCTCTCCTCAGCAAACCTTCTGGTCTCACTTGAGGCAGAAAAGTCATACCATGGAGGGGGTCACAGTTCAGGGACCCAGGATTACTAAAAACAGAGTTACTCATAAAATTAAAGAATGCTTTCCCACTTCCACACTCTATCACCACACAAACAGGGCTCCGATATAATGAGAATTATAATGGAAAGAGCTGTAAAATTCAGACGTTCTCTGGAGAAGAGTGCTTAGGAAAGCCCAAAGTCAACAAGGGAGATAAAAGCAAGAATACTAGAGAAAATTGAATACCCTGGCACCTATATTTATAGCAAACATTAGTACAGCATGTCTGGCTTTTTAAAAAATCACAAAGCCTGCCAAAAAACAAGGAAAACACAGTCTGAAGACACAAAGCAAGAATCGGACTTGGATATGACACAGATGTTGGAATGATCAGAACTTAAAATAACTATGATTAATAAGTTAAAGGTCTTAAAGGAAAAAATAGGCAACATGCAAGAACAGATGAGTAATGAAAGCAGAGAGCTGGAAACTATAAGAAAGAATAAAAAAGAAGTGCCAAAAGTCAAAGGCAGAAATGAAGTGTGTGTTTCATGCACTCATCAGTAGATTGGTCAAACTTGAGAGTAGAGCTAGTGAGATTGAAGATAGGTCAAAATAATTTACCAAATTGAAAGGTAAAGGGAAAAAAGAATAAAAACTCCTCAAATATCCAGTAACTGTGAGATAACTGCAAAAAAATGTAACATATACCTTGGCTGGTGTTACTCAGTGTCAGGAGCATCACCATTTCTAGTGAAGGGCATGTACCTGGGTTGCAGGGTTGTTCTCTGGGATGCATGCAGGAAACAACCAATTGATGTCCCTCTCTCATATTGACCTCCTCCCCTCCCCCTCCTTTTTCCCTTCTCCCTCCCACTTCCTCTTCTTCTCCTCCCTCCCTCTCCTCCTCCTCCTCCTCCTCCTCCTCCTCCTCCTCTTCTTCTTCTTCTTCATCATCATCATTATCATCATCACCATTTCCTTCTCTTCCCTCTCTCTCTCTCTCTCCCCCCCTCTCTCCCCTCTCCACTCCATCTCTTCCACTCTCTTTAAAAGTCAATGGAAAAAAGGAAACAGCAAAACTATAAGAAGTAATATTGGCTGAGAACTTTTCAAAATTAATTGCAGATGCTAAATCACAGTTTGAGGATGCTCAGATAACACGGAAAAAAGATAAATACCCCCCCTACCAAAAAACAACCAAGAAATGACACGTAGGCATATCATATCCAAGCTTCAGAAAATCAAAGACAAAGAGAAAATCTTAAAAGAAGCCAGAGAAAAATATACACCTTCCATACAGATGAACAAGGAAGAGAATTATAGTGGTCTCATCAGAAATCTAAATAAGAACAGAATGGAGGGAAATGTTTAAAGTTTTGAAAAAAACAACAACACCAATGCCTAATTTTACACCCAGTAAAATTATTCTTTATACATAAAGGAGAAATAAGGACTTTCTCTGATGAACCCAACCTAAAGGACTCTATCAACAGCAGACCTGCACTGAGAGAAATATTAAAGGAAGTTCTTCGCGGAGAGACTCACACCAACATGAAGAAAGAAAATGTGTTGGAGAAGAAATAAATCAAGGTAAAATGACCTCTTTTAACTTTTCCCATTTTTAATTGCACTAAAAGATGACTGTTTAAAGCAATAGCAGTAACAATGTTTCAGGTTATTATAGCTCGTGGATAAGAGAGATGAAAAAGTGAGTAAGGGAGGAGCTGGGAGTACTCTCTTTCAAGATACCTGCATTATATATACACATCAAGGAGTGTGGTGTTATTTGCTAGTGGACTTAGATTGGTTAAAGATGCATATTTGAAAACTCTAAGTCAACTACTAAAATTATTTCTAAAGGAAGTATATTCGATATGCCAAGAGATGAAATAGAATCATAAAATGCTCATTTAAAACTGGAGAAGGCAGAAAGGAGAATAAGAAAAAACGATGAATAAATGTAATATTTAGGACAGTTAAACATGGCAGATATTAATTCAACTGTATAAACAATCACGCAAAGGGTTTATATACATTAATTAAAAACATACAATAGGAAACAATCTCATTTATAAGCATAGATGCAAAAATTCCATATAAAACATTAACACATATTAAATATGCTATATTTCTATAAAATATATAATATTTGATTTTCAAAAGTATGCTGATGAGTGTTTTATAATTGACACACTTAAGTTGTTTTCAGTAACAAAGTTGCATAATGATGAAAGTTTTGCCAAACATCTGTTTTAAAAATTCTGTCTTGATAGCAGGAATTATTTTCCAAAACAATCATTTTCTCACTTCTTATTGAAAATGCCTCTTTTACATTGGGACATATTAAGGGTGTGTGTGTGTTTAAACACTGCTAAGCAGGCATTTTTAATCATAAAGTTCAGAAATTTAAAACAGTTGTGTGTGTGTTTGTGTGTTTTGTAAAAGAAAAACATGTAACTCATCTTCAAATTCTCCAACTGTTTTCAAGACTTTACCCAGAGACAAGCAGTCTCTTCATGGTACTTAGGATCTTCATGTCAACTCCTCGTTTCAGTACAAATGATTGTAAATATTTTTCTACTCCATGTAATGTAATCCTGAAATTTACTATCATATAATCCCTAATCCCTCTGGTCCTTAAGCTTAATGATGGAACCAGTATCCATTTATATATTAAGTGTTAGTAAACTTAGTTCTTTCATATTTTTTAAGTTAAAAATGGATGGACCATCCGGTGTACCCTCTGGAAGGCAAGCCATGTACCTTGGAAACTGCTCTCTGAGCAAGCCGGGTTTTCAGAGATCTTTCCCCACTGGGTGTGGCCCAGAGCAGCTGGCTTCAGGTGAGGTTCTAGCATCGCCTCCCCAAAGGTGGGAGTTGGGTATTCTGTCTCTATTCTGAGGATTCCATTTCAGCCAGAAAGGTGGGCACCACCAGAATCTATACCAAGTGGGCTGATAGGTGACCAACTCTACTCAGTGTTCTGGTAAAATTGTTAAGATACATTGCGAAATGTTAGATCTTGAGGTTTTTCTTGAACTTGAAATGTGCCTCCCCTAGAAATGTCTTATATTAATTCCAACTAGTTTAAATACCAACAAAACATTCATTATGAAAGACGCGTCATTCCAGGTCCACATTTCACGTAGCAAGTCCGAAGCATTACTGCTCAGTGCTCGCTGGGGGCAGCCTGAGCACTGAGCTACACTAACAGAATTTTCCACTACCGTAATGTCAAGCCCCTCAAGAACTTTTTAAAAAGAACCATATTTTTCTATTTTAACAGCAGAGCGAGACTCCCTGAGAGCCAGTTCTACATTAGAATGTCAATTACTTTTATTTGCCTTCATTAGAGCTGGTCTTGCAAACAATGTGTCTGATGAAGAGGAGACTGAAGTCCTTCAATGACCCTTCTCATTAATTCTTTGTGCAAACAAACTCGGGTTTAGTTTAAAACAAGATAACCTAATGGATGTTTTGTAGAGGATGTGCGGCCACTTTGTTTACCAGTTAAGTTTTATCAAATAAGAGGGACCAAGGAAAAGCCAAGGAACGTTTGCAGCTCTATAAATCTCAAGCTATAGTTCGGACATTCCCGAAACGGCCACTCTCCCAGACTGTAGCTTTGAGTAGATTTATAAGAAGCAAAGGTCACAATTCTTGTGAACAGAGGAAACAGCACATGGGGTTTTTGTTGATTGTCTGCCTCTTAAAAAAATCAAATGTGGCCACGAAGGACATAAAATAGGGACACTCAACTACTGGTAGCAGAAGCAGGGCCTTATGGGTGTGTTTGTCTCTTTGGTGACCATGTGTAATGAAAACAGATGTAGAATAACCTCCAGGTTTCCTCTGGCTTCCTTTAACGGAGGTTAGTGTACATTTGTTTAAAAGAGGGAGGAATTCTATAATCATCTGCAAGGACAAGGCAGAGCCATTCAGTTGCTCATGAACTTCAGAATATGAATGAGACGGGGTACAGTTTGGAAGAGCAGGAAGAGGACTTCGAATTCTGCTCTAAGGAAATCAGTTTTAGTTCTAAAAAAATTAATTCGTTAGGTCTTGGGACTTCGGACAGGTTAGGCAAGACTGTCAGAGTCTTTTATTCACCTGTCAAATAACTGATAAGCTCTCCAGTGTTACTGAGAGGATTATAAGAGATTACTCACAAGGAAACTAACTTTCTTGTCCAATTTATTTATTTTTTTAAAGTTAGAGACTCATACAAACATAAGGTCTCACAGTGATATTTTGTAGCCGAGTTTTTACATTCTGGAATTACCTCACCTGGATCCCTGCTCTAGGGTCACCTAGCTTCTGGGCCAGTGGGAAAACCTAAGGCAACAGCAGCATCAAAACTATTGTTCTATTACCAATATTTATGATTAACTTTCTATTTCCTTTAAATGCCTTTTCACATGGCCCCATACCCTGGTGGTGGTGACTTTCTATGGCTTTATTTGATAGATGGATACATAATGGCAGTGGCACTGCTGCTGAGCATTTAGCTCTTCAAATGTATCACAAGGATGAAGTGAAAATAACATCTCTATTCCCCACCCATAATGAATTTAAGTAGCTCAACCTCTCTGGGGTTTTTAAAAATTTCCATTTTGTTTTTCACTTTAAATTCTAAGCCCACTGGGCAAGTCTCTCTATTTCTTCCTGGCAAATTGTTGATTCACAAATGTGGCTTGTGAATAATATTTAGTTAAATTTTTCATGTATTTCAGGAAGAATAATGATCGTAGGCTCATGTAGGATTTTTTTTTGAAGTCATTATTTCCCAAAGCTTCTGTCTAAAGTTAATTCAAACTTGGGTTACAGCTGACTCTGAATCAAAACATCCTACTTTATCATTAAGAAGTTTCCAATCGTCCCTTCTCTTCCAAGTTCTGCATATAAGAATCTCCTGCTGTTAATTAGGAATGCCTAAAAGCCTGTAGCCCTACCTGATTGCCCACAAGCCTGTCAGACAGAGGTTCAGAAAGCCTGGGCTCTGACTTAGAATTCTGCTCATCCTGCTCAGAGGTATGAGGTCCTAGAGCAGATTGCTAGGACTGACTGCAGCCAAATGCTGAAATAGTGAATGAGGCCCAGAATGGCTTCCATCCTCCCAAACCAGAAGTTCCCCAGGGTTAGACAGGCTCTTGTGCCCAATAAGAACGGGTCCTTGTTCTAAACAGTTTTTAAACTGTGTGGAGGCAGTGAGGCATTCCTCTCCCCTTTGGAAATTTCTTCTCCATACTCACACAGTCATGGCAAAGATGGAATGCTTTGGGTAACTTTCCCCCTACCGTTTAGGTAATTCTTGTTGTGGGGCAATCAGCTATACATTGAGTGGCTAGATTATTATAATCTCTGAATACATAATAATATGGCCACTCTCTTTATATACACATACATATATATATGCTAGTGGCTCAGTGCATGAAATTTATGCATGAGGGGGTGGAGGGGTGTTCCTCAGCCCAGCTTGCACACTCTCCAATCTGGGACCCCTCAAAAGATGTCCTACTGCTGGTTTACAGGGATCCTCTCACAATCCAGGATTGCTGGCTCTAGCCACTCACCTGACTGCCTGCCTGCCTCATTGCCCCTAATCACTCTTCCTGCTGGCCTGCTCACTCCCAACTGCCCCCCACCCCACCCCCATGCTGGCCTGCTCACTCTAAACTACCCCATCCCCCCGCTGTTCTGATCACCTCCAACTGACCCCCACTGATGGCCTGCTCACCCCCAACTGGCCCCCCTGCTGGTCTGCTTACCCCCAACAGCCCCTGCTATCCCATCGTGGCCTGATCATCCCCTGGCAACCCAAGGTCCCAGCCCTTCCTTTTTTTGTTTCACCACCTCCTTGAGTGGAGGCCAGGGCCAGCTGGAAGCAAGTATCTAGGATTTATTTATCTTCTACTAGAGGCCCGGTGCATGGGGGTGGTGTCCCTCAGCCCATCCTGCACCCTCTCCAATCTGGGACCCCTTGAGGGATGTCTGACTCAATAGGATCAGGCCTAAATGGGCAGTCATATATTTCTCTCATAATCCAGGACTGCTGCCTCTGCCTGATTGCCCTAAGCACTTCTGCCTGCCGGCCTGACTAATGCCTAACTGCTCCATGGCTGACTCGATTGCCCATACTGCTCTTTCCTGCTAGCCTGGTCACCCCTAACTGCCCTCCCCTGCTGGCCTAGTCACCCCTAGCTGCCCTCCCTTGCAGACCTCTCCCCCTCCCCCAACTACCTTCCCCTGCAGGCTAGTCCACCCCAACTGCTCTTACTTGCAGGTCTAGGTCCCTCCCCACCCCCAACTTCTTCCCCAGCAGGCCTGGTCTGCCCCCAACTTCTCTCCCCTGCAGGTCTGGTACCCCCCCACTCCCGCAACTGTCCTCCTCTGCAGGCCTGGTCCCCCTAAATTACCCCCCTCTGCTGGCCCAGTCACTTCTAACTGCCCTCACTGCTTGCCTAATCACTCACAACTGCCCTCCCCTGCAGACCTGGTCTCCCCCAACTGTCCTCCTCTGCCATCCCGATGAAATAATTAGCTAGTAATATAGATGATAAAAGGTCTAGCTGGGTGTCAACCCAGCCCACCTCTTTAACCAATGAGCTGTGTGGCTTTGCTTCCTTTAGCCACATTCCATTTATGCTTCTCTCATCGACACCCCTAACCTTAACCCTATCCCCCATCCCCCCATTTATTGACCTCAAATGCCATTTTGCCTGTTGCAGAGCAGAGTGAAGGTGTCAGAGAGCTGGGTACACATGCAGTGCATCAGAGCTTATCATCAACAACTGTGTTCACTGCTTGCCTCAGCCAGGAGTTTGGAATAGTTTTGGGACCATGGAGGCCTCCTCTCAGCACAGGGGCCAGTGTCAATACACAGCAGAGAGACCACATCTGAGGAAGGTTTTCTGTCTATTTAAGTGACCCTGTTCATGGCTTGGGGCCATTGGGCGATCCTTCTCATCAGTCAAATATTAAATTTCCCTTTCTGAAACTTCCTGTTGGCCTTTTTGATGTTTTCTCCTCCTCATGTTTTATGGGGTGATAAAGATTTCAGGCTCTTCAAAAACAAGCTGACATGTTCTATTGAGATGACTTCGTCGTCATTAATTACATTTGTCTTGCTAATTAGATTTTTAACAGAGAACTAATTACCACTGTAGTTTCTTCCCCACCTGCCAGTTGTCAGAAGACAAGGTAGACTCAGTGCCCAGGCTTTGACAGTTTTGATATACACTGAGTGGCCAGATTATTATGATCTCTGAATGCATAATAATCTGGCCACTCAGTGTGTGTGTGTGTGTGTGTGTGTGTGTGTGTGTGTGTGTGTGTATGTGTGTGTATTGAATTCGTGCATGGGTGGGGTCTGCCCAGCTTGGCCAGGGGGAGGGGACATGGGCAGTTGACCTGACTCCCTGCTGAGGATATACACTGAGTGGCCAGATTATTATGCATTCAGAGATCATAATAACCTGGCCACTCAGTGTATATAACAATATGCAGTAGGGCTGGGCTGCATCAGATTGAACAGACACCTTTCCTCCTGGGTTTCACTATTGCATGGTTACCAATCAATAAAGACTTTAGTGTGCCCACCCAGGACCCACACTTGGATGAATAGAGGGAATGAGTGACAAGATCCTTGTACACAAATGGGTTGAATTTGTTATTTAGAAAGGATTCTAACAAAGTCTGGGCCAACAATTTGGGGGCACATTTTTGCTTTTGTAAACTGAATATGAAAAGATGACAGGAAATCAGAGATGGCTGAACTCTGTTATAAGGGTGGTGGTGTGTGAAAGATGAAAGCTTGGAACATGTTTACTTTGCTGGGTCTACAAAATGCTGAAGGGCCTAGCAGGATTGCAAAAAAACAACTCTGAAACTCAGTTCTCAGTGCACTCATTGCAGGGCTTGAGTATTGGAGATAATTAATAGAAATGAATCTTAAACTTGGTGACAACAGTTTCCAAAGAGGCTGCTGACATGACTTGGTGCTGTGGAAGGCAAAGTTGACATGTAATAAAACTGAAGTTAATTCTACCTGCCAAAACATTGCAAAAGAATGCTTCTCCAGTAGAAATAATTACTAAAGTATGTACATAAAAATATCCACAATGGATTTTTGCAGAGAATGGATGCAAACTAATCAGTGGAAATTTCATAAGTGCTCCTTTAAAGGTGCTGGTTATATGTGAATGAAACTGTTGTGTCTGTTTCTCTTCCGTAAGTATTTAATTTGGGGATTTATCTACCTCAGTGTGTAACTTGATTTTATATTTGACACAAAAGAAGGTGGATCAACTCTTCTGTATTGCAACATTTCTTGTTAACATTTTCCACATGTACTTTCTGTTTAGCTAATTTATAATTACAGTTTTATTACTTTATTGCAATGTTTTATTCCTAATATAATGTGCTCCTATATTAAAGGGTGATATGGCGCATAAATGCTGTTAAATATATAAACTGATGGCAAAATTTGCCCTTGACCTTGGATCTTGGTAGTTGCTAGAACACTGAGGAGACAGCTTATTTTGGAGCCTCTAGGGAAACTACCAAAGGCATTAATTTTAAAACTAGACTGGAGTAATTACCATTACAGTTATGTTAGAGGTTAACATTCGTGTTATTTCCTCTTGTTGCCTGACTTTACAGAATGTTACGCCCCACTGCTTTTATTAAATCCAGGTAATAGAGGAAATAACAGTGTTATTAACCTCTAACACTGATGAAAAATTAGTCTTAAGTAAAACATGGTTTAAAATCAGAGCAATTGTGTTAGCTGTCTAGCTGGTTCCTGACCAAGCACAGTAAGGCTTTGTGTGCTCATTGTGTCCATAGTTATTATTGCAAAAGTAAAAACAAGTATAATGTGAAATAAATCTCTGGGGGGAGTAGGGGCTAGCTTTTAATACATGCTGTACTTTCACTAATAAATGTTATAGGTTTGCATGACATTACATAAATAAGTACTGATTTTAAAAAGTACCACTTTTCTACGACTGGAAAAGGAATCAGTTTTGCTAACTTGACTACTTTAGCAGAAAAGCACTTAGAAATTTAAAATATAATAATGGAACCTATGAGAAGTCCCCAGTGGGATGCTTCTAAACATAAGCATGTTTAAGCTGGGTATTACTGTGGAAAAATTCTCTTCTTCCATGCTTATTTGCATTTAAAACATTAGTTTTAAAGTGATTTTTGAGACTGAGGCAGAGAGATATCTTGCCTCCTTGGTTATACAACATATACCCATGGTTTTGTGGGATGTTTATTCTCATTGGGACTACAAAGTAAACTGTCTCAAATAAGTTTAATATTTTTACACAAATGTAGAAATATAGACATAACAAATTTAAGGTAATAATTTATGATAGGAATACATACTTTGCTGAAGAGTTTATCATGATCTAAATGATTAGCTCTAACCCTAAATATAGTTTATGTTTTGATTTGTAAATATTTTATTTAAATTTACTATTAAAGGAACTCATCTCTTCTGTCAAGTCAAGCATATATGTATCTAAGGAAACTTAAATGTTTTTTTTTGATTGTTTGACTTTTAAATAAATTTCCTGCCTAACTTTTATTAGTGAATTGCCACATTACTTGAAGGTGGTTTTTCTCTTGTGGACTAAAACATAGTTTCATTGTAAGCATATTGTTTTCTAATCTACTCAATGCATTTGCTACTATAATTTTAACAGTGAAATATTAAGAGATTTCTTTTTAATCTTTAATTTTCTTGTGTAAATATAGAATTAATATAATTGATTTGAAGACGTATCATTGAGAAAGAATGTTTTGTTTTATGTATTTACTCAAAGGATTATGTGGGCGGACATTAATACAGTATTTGAGAACTATTTTGTGAACCACACATTTGAACGTGTTTTGTAAATGTGTAAACATGAAATACTATTATCCTCATTATTTAGCATGGAAAGTATTTATAAACATCATAGAATTCATAGCATTTCTATAGAATATGTATATTTGTCTAATAGAAAACAATAAAGAAAAGTAAGCATTGTACTTCTTAATCATTAGGAAACTATACATTCCAGTTGCATGAACGGTCTGAGTAAAGGCTCAACAACTCAGTTATCTTTTAAATTAACCACCACTTCAAAGGTGAATTGAATAGTTCTAAGCCAATAAATTCCTCTTCAACGTTACTGATTGGGAGCTTAGTATCCAAAACAAGCCTGCCATGAATGAATCCATTTGCGACAAAAGGCCCCGGCGGCCTGGCCTCCGCGCTGCGGCCAGCCGGTCCCTCATTCTGAGCACATTAGTACACCGCATTTCCCACTTGGGGAAGCCTTTGTACACGGAGCATGTGGCTGTTTCAACGCCCCAGCGGGGCATCCAGAGGCTGCGAAAAAGGAAAAATTATTTGGAACAATTTGCATTCGTTCAAGGGCAACGTTAAGCATTTTGCAGCTGGTTTACTGCTATTCTTGTGCTGTTTAAGCTGTCTTTCATGTCAGAAGCCCTTTCCTGCTTCCAGATCATCAGGAAGCATTCCACTGCGTGCAGTCTGCCCAGTTCCTCCAGGGCTCCAGGCTTTGATCACGCATACCATTTGCAATCTGGCTAAAAATAGAGGCTGCTGAGATCAGCCTGGGTCCCGACAGTGGGGACAGGCCCTTTCCTTTTTCCACTTGGTGTCCTGGTTTTGTAGTTTTGGAGCAACACAGGCTCCCAGCACGGAGGGAGAGTGTTCAGGATTAGAGCAGGCAGAGGGTCCTTCCTGGGAGGTGAAGGAGTTCTGTTAAGGAGCTCAGTGTCAGGAAACCAGGCCCACCTGCAGTAAGATGGAGTGTTAAGAGAAGCCCTTCCTTCCCCTCTCTCTCTCTCTCTCTCTCTCTCTCTCTCTCTCTCTCTCTCTCTCTCTCTCTCTCTCATCTTTCTTTCTTTTTGTTAATCCTCATCTGAGGATTTTCTTCCCATTGATTTTTAGGCAGAGTGGAAGGGAGGGAGGAAGAGCCAGAGAGAGAAACATTGGTTGCCTCCTGCATGCTGCATGCCTCCTGACTGGGCAGGCCGATGGAACCTGCTTCTCAGGTACCCTTGACAAGAAATCCAACCACTTAGAAATACCAGCCAGGATAATGAATATGTTATTTTGTTTGTGTATAGTATAAGCAATACTTGCTTCCCTTACCTTTAACATATACTTTTCGTTGCATAGTTTTCTAGCTTCTACTCCCAAGAATGGCTTTAAACTAGAGGAATATCTTTTTAGTGGAAAGAAACAAGGATGATGATTGCTGTTAACAAATCTAACATAAAAGAACAATACTATAACTAAAATTGCAATTCAATAATGGTCATGAAATATGAAATAAAGATGATTAATATTTTTATAATATAATTTTATTAATATTTTCTCAAGTGTGCCTACTTATTCAACAAAAGCATGAGGGTGTATTATATATGGCTTTTTGTTAATTTCTCTAAGAATTTCAATGAATGTAATTTTATTAATTTTATGATGTGGGGAGATGGTACCTTTCATTGTTGTTTGCTTAAGCAACAAATCAAATATGTCACAGCCATGAGATTAGAGACTTACTGGCAATGAAACATGATCTAGATGGTAAAAGTACAACTTTGAATGCTAGAATGTTAATATGATACTCAGTATGGAATACATAGTATGAAATGAAATGTATTTGGAGGGGTCTGGGGACTTGAATGAATTTCTCTGCCAGCAGGCAGGACCAAGTATTTGTTAATTCTCCCACATAGAGCTCCATGCAAGCCAACTCCTCCAACCTAGAGTGAGCTCTGAGAGTGCCATCAAAGAGGCTAAGATGTTAGTTACTTTTTCCCTCCACAGGAGGAAAGCATTTTTATTTTTTACTTTATTTTATTTTACTTTATTTTATTTTATTTTATTGATATAAGGTATTACATATGTTTGCTTATCTATTGTCCCCCAACGCCCTCAATTCATGCCCTCACCTTCCTGTTGTCTGTGTCCATTGGTCAGGCTTATATGCATGCATACAAGTCCTTTGGTTGATCTCTTCCCCTTACCCCCACCCTCCCCTACTTTCCCTCTGAGGTTTGACTGTCTGAACGATGCTTCTCTGTCTCTGGATCTGTTTTTGTTCATCAGTTTATGTTGTTCATTATTTTCCATAATTGAGTGAGATCATGTGATATTTATTTTTCTCTGACTGGCTTATTTCGCTTAGCATAATGCTCTCCAGTTCCATCCATGCTGTTGTAAATGGTAAGAATTCCTTCTTTTTTACTGCAGCGTAATATTCCATTGTATAGATCACCAATAAGGGTTTAATTTCCAACATTTACAGGGAACTTATACAACTTAACAAAAGGAAAATAAATAACCCAATAAAAAAATGGGCAATGGACCTAAATAGACATTTTTGAAAGAAAACTTAAGGAAGACCAAGAGACATGAAAACATGCTCAAAGTCACTAATCGTCTGAGAGATGCAAATCAAGACGACAATGGGGTACTATCTCACACCTGCCAGGATGGCTATTATCAACAAATCAACAAATGACAATGCTGGCAAGGATGTGGAGAAAAAGGAACCCTTGTGCACTGTTGGTGGGGATGCAGACTGGTGTAGCCACTGTGGATAACAGTATAGCATTTCCTCAAAAAACTAAAAATGGAGCTCCCATTTGACCCAGTGGTCCTACTTCTAGGAATATACCCCAAGAAACTAGAAACACCAATCATAAAGGATATATGCAACCCTATGTTCATAGCGGCACAATTTACCATAGCTAAGATTTGGAAACAGCCTAAGTGTCCATCAGCAGATGAGTGGAAGACGTTAGTTTTTTGTTTTTGTTTTAATATATTTTATTGATTTTTTACAGAGAGGAAGGGAGAGGGACAGAGAGCTAGAAACATTGATGAGAGAGAGAAATCTATCAGCTGCCTCCTGCACGCCCCACACTGGGGATATGCCCGCAACCAAGATACATGCTCTTGACCGGAATTGAACCTGGGACCTTTCAGTCTGCAGGCCGATGCTCTATCCACTGAGCCAAACCGGCTTCAGTGGAAGATGTTAGTTTTAATGCCACATCCATTCTGGGCAGGTTTGGAGCCTGTGTATGTTTTGGAAGAATAAAGAGGAATTAGTCAAAGGGAGAATTGTGGGAATAAATTTAGAGAGTGAGATTTAAGGCAGAGGAGTCAATTTAAAAGAATTTCAGCATAAAGGAGATTTTGGGTGCTCCTGAGGCTGCAAGTGGTCCTGACATTCTGGGACAGAGCAGTGGGTGATGGACAGTGTGTGTGTGTGTGTGGTGGGGGGTAGGGGGTGGCATGGGTCAGGCATGGGCTGACAGTGGAGGTGAGACTGAAGTTTACAGAGCCAGTCAGGGGGACAGATAAAACGTTTATTTTTTTTCAAAAATAGTGTAATAATTTGTTGGGCTTATTGTACTAATTCATATTTGTCTAACTTACAAAATCAGGAAACTTTATAAGCTGTTCTTGTGTTTCTGTTTAAATATCACCAAGTATGAGAGCTCCCATTATAGCGTACACTGTTCTATAGTATAATCAAACCAAATTTTACGTTTCAAACAGCCTTGCCTATAACAAATGTTCCATGTCTTTGGAATGACAAGGTGATCTCTGAAAGGGGCTCCCTCTTGAAAGCCCCACTCAGGTTATTTTGAACTTGGTGTTGGGATCACCACTATTTTGAGCACGTTGTCCTTCAGCATAGCGATCCGGGGCATTTCATGTCTGTCTAAAAGTGGCAATGGAGTTCTGCCAACCAGGGAAAGGATCAGGATGTCCCTGCAAAGATGGAATGTACATTTGCACTAATGTCTGCAAAATCAACTTGCTCCTATGTTGTAGAGGACTGTGGGAGGAATCAGGGGCATTTTTTCAATAGCCCTTTCTGGTATATGCTGGGAAATTTGCCTTCAAGCCTCCGAAGGTTAGTTGGATCTGTTGCTCCCTGTCACAGGTGGTTTGGGAATTTATGTATTCATTTTACAATTGTCATTGTTCGGGCAATAATATAGGGATACTAACTTCGACTCTCCTTCACCTGGTGGGGTTGTTCTAAATTTGCTAGTTCTATGGCTCCTGTGATGAAAATTATTAAAAATGAGCACTAAAGGCCAACTTCAATATGAAATTACTTGTGTTGCTCAAATATATATTTTCATTGACATGCCTAGCAAATAACTTTTTTTAAAAAAATATATTTTATTGATTTTTTTACAGAGAGGAAGGGAGAGAGATAGAGAGTTAGAAACATCGATGGGAAAGACATCGATCAGCCGCCTCCTGCACGCCCCCTACTGGGGATGTGCCTGCAACCAAGATACATGCCTTGACCAGAATCGAACCTGGGACCCTTCAGGCCGACGCTCCATCCACTGAGCCAAACCGGTTTCGGCTAGCAAATAACTTTTATGTAAATTTGAACCTGCCTTGCGCTTTTGGGGACATGTGTAATATCACCCAGTGTTTGACGTGTACCAGAGATGGCCACTGAGTGGCGATTTTGTTGGTCAAAGGAGTCACACCCAAGAAGGAGGAAGATGGGCAGGGGACGGCTCAGCACTGCTGTGTATGGAGGGAAAGTGGAACACGGCTTTGTGAGCATGGTTCTGTATTATTTGCATCTTCTCCCTTTTCCCATTTTTTCCTCTAGTTTTGCTCTCTTCTTTCTTTTGTTCTCCTTTGCTTGAACTTGTCAGCTCTACTTTGGGCTGTGTAAGCATTAGAGGTGGTGGCATTTTGAATTTTATCAAAGGGCATCTATCTGAAAATTGCCAGAGTATTTTTGTAGAAAGACAAGTAGAGAAAATGGGAGGGGCCCTGAGAAAACATTTACCTTCATACTCCTTAGATTTTCTTTTTTTTTTAAATGACATCCCCAGAACTCAAGAGAGAGTGTCACGTTATTTCATCCGCGAGTGAGGCAGAGAGTGACAGAGCTGCCGGGCGAGCCAGGACCAGGGCAGGTGGGGCATCTGCCACTGGCATCCCTCGGCACCCTCACTGCATCATGACAATAGAGAGTGAGAGGTCTACCTGCATACTTAGGAGAAAGTGGGGGAAAGAGCTTAAATATTAAAACAATGCACAATATATACTTAACATATTTATTTTGACTTTTGTGGAATAATTATCTTTTCTGAATACACTAGAACTGATATTATTGTGCAGCTGCTACATAATATCTCCTGCCAAGGTCGGAAATACATGTATTGCTTATTTTAGAGGTCAAAAAGTGTCATGTACATCATTTAATTTAATGGAATTTATAATGACTCATCTATAAAGAAATTTTTTCCCCCAAGAAGCCTATTATATAGAGTGTCCGGAATTCATAATGTTTTATGCAGTTCATTTTGAAGGAAGAGAGAGAAGATGTTACTCATCATTACTACAGCATGTCCTTGTACTAAAACAGGTTCAATTAAGGGGTTAAGTCTGCAAAAAAAAAAATACACAAAGGGACTGTGACAGTGGCTACTTTATTGGACCTAAGGAATATGACACTTATGGGCAGAGATGCCTGTTGCTAGTAATATGAAAATCATATAATTATCTCTGTAATGTGATCCTGTGATCATCTCCAGATTATATTTTGACTTGTTACACACTTGCTAATTAAAAAAGGAAAACTACAGAAGACATGAGTATCTAGTGTTTTTGCCAGCTTCATTTTTTGGTATGTGAGCACAGTAAGAGTATAAACCATGCACAGTCTCTTGTGAATTTTATTACTCTGAGAATTTAATCTGCAGTTCAGATTATGAAGTAGAGCCAGGATTTTGACGATTGCCCCTGAGAGACCTCATCCAGGGCTGAAGGACACATCTGTGCAGCTTGGAAGGTATTGTCCCTTCCTCAGAGGAGACACAGTCTTGTACCAGGGAAGGCAGCGAGCTAAGGATGGCTGAACTCCCACCTTCTATTTTCTTTGTGATTGGGTGCCTTTTTCAGTGACGAGCCTGTGCCACCGTGTCAGTCAGGCCCTGATTACACCTGGCAGTAAGCGAGCCTGATAACAATCTACCTGGCCTGCTTATTTTTGTTTTTAAAGCATACTGTATGTATTTTCCAAGTTCATATTACACATACTAAAGTGATACATTAGGGGTGGTTATTTTCATTATGGAAATTTATTTACTTTGTAATGGGGCATATAATTATTATTATTTTTTAAATAATTGCTTCCATTATTCAATTTACAAATCAGGGAATAAGGAGTCACTGTTTAATGGGTACAGTTCCAGTTTCTTTTTGTTGTTAATCCTTTCCTGAGGATATTTTTTCCATTGATTTTTAGAGGGAGTAAAAGGGAGGAAGCGGGAGTTGGGGGTGGGGGAGAGAAACATTGATGTGACAGAGACAAAGAGTTTTTGGTTGCCTCACAGAAGCACCCTGACGAGGGCCGGGAGCAAACCTAATAACCACGGTATGTGCCCTTGACCGGGAATCCAGCCCACAGCAGTTCAGTGTGCTGGGAGATGCTCTAGCCACTGAGAACACTGGCCCGGGCTACAGTTCCAGTTTTGCAAGATGAAAAAAGTTCTGTGGATGGATGGTGGTATCAGCAGCAGAGCCATGTGACTGACTGCACTAATGCCTCCTATCTGTACCCTTAAACATGGTTAAGATGATACATTTTATGTTATGCATATTTTGCTGCTATTAAATAATTTTAATTTCACCTCTAACATGTGAAAGGAATCATATATTGCCTACTCTGTGCCAGATGTTGAAGTAGGCACTTTGAATACATTATTCCTGATAGATATTAGTATTCTCCGATGAACAGAAGTTCATAGGAGTTAAAATAATTTCATGAGGTTATGTAATTAAGCAGCAGAAGTGAAATCTGAACCCAGGTCCCTGTAGTCTGCTGCCTATGAGGAACCACCATAAACACACACACACACACACACACACTTTTATATTTTTATCTTGATATATAATACGTTATTATTTCTTAGATTAAATTAAATTAATTGGGTTTAATTACTATTAATTCCTGTAAATACAAATGCTGAGTCTAACCACTTAATTAATATAGCCAAGTTAATCCACATAATCACCATATGATAAGTGGCATGGACCAATTCTCGTTGCTAAACAATCTTAGAGGAGGGGCTGCCCGAACATAGCCAGCTTCCTGGTTGCCTCAGGAAGCAGGGAATTAGGCTGATTGCTCAGGCTGCAGGCCTTGTAATTACAACCTGGCATTTTAGAAATGGCAATTTAAAGTCTCAGCTCTAAAAAAGCTTAAGACCAAGTCTAGTATCCGACATTTTTTCTCTCACAGTTTTAGGAAAAGAATAAATTCCTTACTATGTATCTAGTGGAAGTTGTACAAGATTTTTTTTTTTTTAAATCTCTGAATGAACTTTATATGTGCTCATTGTGTCACAAGCACAGCCTGCCTGGTGCAGACGCAGATTGTGTCCCTGGTAAACAAGATGGCCACAGCATGCATTTCCTAAGCGGTGGGCCAGAGGCAGGGTAATTGGCTGCCTCCTGGTTGTAAGTATAGGTATGTTAACTGTGGGCCTGAGGGGAGCCTCCACTTTGGGTTGTAGTTTATTATTAGGTGAGGAAATTACCGGACACCTCCAGCTGCCATTAATCAGCCACAGAGTCAGACTGGAGCCAGGAGAGAGGCCTGTGGGTGGATGGTGCCCAGCGCTAGGGAAACACAAGAAGACAGAGACAAATGTTTCCCAGCCCAGCAGCACTACACTCTGCCCTTTCACAGTCCTTAACATGCGCGTTCAAATTGATTTAGTCCATTCACCCCCTCAACCTAACCATCTATTTTCCTTGAAGACTGACAGTTTTATGTGTTGCTACCATGTTATTATGTGTTGCTGCTCTGCCGGTAGCTATAGTATTTCAGAAACATTTACTTCCAGACAGAAAGGATGAATGGGGAGGGGGGTGCAGGGAAAGCGAGGTGCGGTTGCGGCAGTTTTTATGGGGCACAAAACATGCCCATCGTGGCACTGACCGTCTTCCTCTCTTGTCTTTCCCTGTCAATGATTTCCATGAAAAAGCCTCGAACAAAACTCCCCACTTGAGAAACACATCTGTCAGGTGATGTCAACGCCTGGCTTACTCCTCTTCCTGTTGGGTTGCAAGCATGACATTCCTCATGGCCCTGGAATGTTGACACGGTCCAGTGGCCAAAGCCAAACAGGTAGGGTCAAGCTGAAAAAAATCCATGGGGCCTTCTGCTTTCGGCTCCACTTTGGAAGAACCTAGAAGCAATTTATTGTCCCTGCTGCTATGTAAATTCAGCAAGGGGCGATGGTGGAGATAAAGAAAAAACACCAAAAACAACAAGACAGCAAACAACCTGTCTGCTGCAGGGACATTCGTCCGTCAAGACATTCCAAGTTCCTGTTGGGTTGGAGACGGTTGCCTCAGGATAAGCAGGCATTCAGATCTGATCCTCACCCTCAACATTTTTGGAATTGGATGAAAGTGCCTTATCTGAACATGTAAGAATATTTCTGGCACCAAAGGCCAAAGGCTAAAATTTAGTTAAAATAAATACTCTAGAGAAGGAAGGGAAGCAGTGAGGTTAAAGGTTTGATCAGATTGGAGCCTCTCTGCTCGCCCACTCCGCCAGGCCAGGGCTTGATCCTGTCCGGTTTTCATGCTCTGATCTAGGCAGTAGCCAACACAGAGACTCCCTTTCCTCTTTTCCTGCTTTTGTGTCAGAGGGGATCCTAATGACTTATGCCAACAAATACAAATAAACAAGCAAAATGGAATTAAACTGGCCAGTTTGCAGGGTCTAACCAGATACAAGTGTTTTCCACTCTTTTTATGCATCAGCCTTTGTTATGGGTAGTATCTGATTCTATTCAAGAGTCATAACTATCACCCTGTCACAGAGAAAGTTTCTAAAATACTAGCCTGGGAATAATTTGCTATGTTGGGGGAAGGACCTTGGGTGAGATAGTCACATGCTTACACACACACACACACACACACACACACACACACACACGTACTTTTTTTTTTTTTAAAGAAAACAGCCCTAACGGGTTTGGCTCAGTGGATAGAGTGTTGGCCTGCGGACTGAAGGGTCCCAGGTTTGATTCTGGTCAAGGGCATGCACCTTGGTTACGGACACATCCCCAGTAGGGAGTGTGCAGGAGGCAGCTGATCAATGTTTCTCTCGCATCGATGTTTCTAGCTCTCTATCCCTCTCCCTTTCTCTCTGTAAAAAATCAATAAATATATATTTTTTTAAAAGAAAACAATTCTGTTATTCTAGCATAGATTACATGTAAGGACCAGGGTTTAGTCACCTGGCGATTTCTGAGATTGGTCCCCTCGGTGGCTAGAGGTCACAAGGAAGATTCCCCGAGTGGGTGTGGAGATGGGTTTCCTGGCCATCCTCACCTCCTGAGCATTTAGGTAACAACCCCTCTCTGTCCCTGCAGTTCTTAGGGTTTGCACGGCTGACTGTTCCTAAGCAGAGGTCACCTGGTGACACCGGGTTCCTCTGAAGCAGGACACCCGCAGCCCTCAGGGAAATGAGGCATGTGGTTACTTTAGCCAGACATTCTGTCTCCGCTTGATGACTGTGAGTGACTGCGAAGCCTGACATCCCCTGGCTGTTCTTCACCCTGGTGCTCAGGGACTGTGGTGCGTGGAGGATTGATTCAGCACCGCCTGGCTAGTACGAGGGCGGCTGGGCAGTTGTCTTGTACTGCTCTCTGCAAGAACTGAGCTTCCTTTAATGAAGTGCCATGCAACTACCGCTGTATAATACCTATTTTCTCACTATGGAGATCCAACAGATCACAAAGTTATGGTAGGGAAGCTTTTCCCCTGACAATGAACTTTATAAGTTATTTAAAATCTCTTTTTAGAGGGTATGAGAACATATGCACAGAAACTTACTTAGTCCTTGAAAAAGTTACCGTTATTGTTTGGTAAGTGAGAGCTTTTACTAGTAATGTGATAGGGAAGTGGAAGTTTGTTATGATCATTTGTTCAGAACCCAAAATTGGGAGACATGCTGTAAAATATTTGGACTATAGTAATGGGACCCACAGAACAGACTGTTTAAAATAAAGAATGTTCCAGAAGATTGGAACAAGTGATTGCCTCAGTAATAGCTGAAATACTTAATATTTTGGTCTCCTTTAGTTATGTCTAACTTGTGTAAATCTTTTCCCTAACGAAGTAAAATAAAAATGAATCATTGAAAACATTTCTACTTAAATCTTTCAAGGAATTCTCTCAGAAGTTGGAGGGGAATCTAGATAAAAAACTCATGATAGAGGAAACCAAGATGGCGGCAGAGATGAACACCTAAACTGCTGCCTCGCACAACAATTTCAAAACTACAACTAAAAGACAGAACAGACATCATCCAGAACCACAGGAAAGCTGGCTGAGTGGAAATTCTACAACTAGAAGGAAAGAGAAGGGCTCACGGAGACTCAGAGGAGCTGCAAAAAGCTGAGGTACGGAGACACGCACATGGAGATGACGGGCAGAGGAGGGTCTGGCTGGCTTCCTCTAGTGGAAGGGAGACAGAAAATCCCAACTGCACTGAACCATGCTTCTGACTGCACTGAACTCCAGTTCTGGGCGAGACTCATATGGGAGGAGTCTGGACTATTGTGAAAAGGGAGGAGTGCACAGAAACTTAGGGGAGCGGGAAAAGGCAAAGGTCTGGAGGTGCACACAAAGAGGACTGACTGCTGATTGTGCCCAGGCTTTCTCTAATGGGAGGAAAACAGAACCTCCCAATTGCACTGAAATCTAGGTCTGACTACACTGAACCCCAGTTTCGAGTGAGACCCTGGGGACCCAGACTCATATGGGTCCCCAGAGTGCATGGAAACTCAGGGGAGCCGGAAAGGCAGAAGTGTGTAGGCACTAATGCTTGCACACAGAGAGGGCTGCAGCAATTACTGAGGGGCACTAAGACCCAGGAGCCACCATGTAGGGCAGAGCTGACGGGAAACCAAGGCTGTCTGCTCAGCTCTGAGACTCCCCCACATCCAAGCCCAGCACAGAGGCTGTTTCAACCTTGCAAGTCTTAAGGCAGAGTCCAGCACAGAAGTCTTCCAGGTGTAGATACAGCTGATCTTCACAACCAACTGGCTTGGAGGTCAATTCCCCCCAGTGATACCAATAACAATCAAGACTTGACTACAACAAGGCTGTACACACAGACCACAAAGGGGTGCATTAAGAGTGTCCACCTCAGGTAACTGGGGTGTTGGAGCTACTGAGCCATATAGAACACTTAGCACACATAGCTACTCTACCAACTCAGGGAAGCAGCCAAAATGCGGAGACAAAGGAACAGATCACAAATGAAAGAAATGGAAAAAACAAACGACTGGATACAGAGTTCAAAACTATGGTTATAAGGTTTTTGAAGAATTTTCTAGAAAAATGAATAAATTTAGTGAGACCAAAGAGGAGATGAAAAAGGACCAACTAGAAATTAAACATACACTGACTGAAATAAAAAAATATTATACAGAGACCTAACAGTAGACTAGAGGAATGCAAGAATCAAGTCAAAGATTTCAAATACAAAGAAGCAGAAAACACGCAACTGGAAAAGCAAAAAGCAAAAAGAATAAAAAAAATGTGAAGATAGTGTAAGGAGCCACTGGGACAACTTTAAGCATACCAACATCAGAATTGTGGGGATGCCAGAAGAAGAGAGAGAGCAAGATACTGAAGACCTAGTTGAAGAAATAATAACTGAAAACTTATCCCACCTGGTGAAAGAAATAGACTTACATGTCCTAGAAGTGCACAGTACCCCAAACTAAAGGAATCCATAGAGGACCACACAAAGACACATCATAATTAAAATGCCAAGAGCTAAAGACAAAGAGAGAATATTAAAAGTAGCAAGAGAAAAAGAAAGAATTAATTACCTATAAGGGAGCTCCCATATGATTGTCAGCTGATTTCTCAACAGAAACTATACAGGTCAGATGGGAGTGGCAAGAAATATTCAAAGTGATGAATAGCAAGAACCTACAATCAAGATTTACCCAGCAAAGCTATCATTCAGAATTGAAGGGCAGATAAAGAGCTTCACAGATAAGAAAAAGCTAAAGGAGTTCCTTACCACCAAACCAATATTATATGAAATGCTGAAAGGTATTCTTTAAGAAGAGGAGGAAGAAGAAAAAGGTAAAGATAAAAATTATGAACAACAAATACATATCTATCAACAAGTGAATCTAAAAATCAAGTGAATTGAAAATCTGATGAACAGAATAAACTGGTGTATATAATAGAATCAGGGGCATAGAAAGGGAGTGGACTGACAATTCTTAGGGGGAAAGAGGTGAGGAGGGGTGCAGGGAGAGACTAGACAAAAATCATACACCTATGGATGAGGACAATGGGGGGGAGATAAGGGCAGAGGGTGGGGTGGCAGCCGGGAAGAGGGGAGCTACGGGAGAAAAAAGAGGAACAATTGTAATAATCTGAACAATAAAGATTTATTTAAAAAAAAAAGAACTCATGATAAAACTGGTCATCTTAACTTGTCACTTTCTCCATCCTTCTAGAAAATTGTCAATCCAATGTGACTTTCTGGTGCAGAATCTGAGCCTGAAGGAACAGCAATGGATGGAAAACCTGTAATTAAAGACTTAGAAGCTTTCTTTATTGGCTTTATATTTGAAATAAGCACACCTCTTCAACTGGAAACAACACTTTCCATGGCTATGTTTATTTCAATAAAATTCAGTGTTTACAATTGTTTAAAAAATACAAGTTTTTATACACATTAAGTCATGGGTATTTGGTACGTGGCCTTGTTACATAGTATTCTCTGTTAGATTTAAATGCATTAAAAATGTTTGTGGGGCTGAAACCGGTTTGGCTCAGTGGATAGAGCATCGGCCTGGGGACTGAAGGGTCCCAGGTTCAATTCCGGTCAAGGGCATGTACATTGGTTGTGGGCAAAACCCCAGTAGGGGGCGTGCAGGAGGTGGTTGATCAATGATGTCTCTCTCTCATCGATGTTTCTGGCTTTCTATACTTTTCCCTTCCTCTCTGTGAATAATCAATAAAATATATTAAAAAAAATGTTTGTGGGATGGTAGTGGTTCTATGTACTACCCAAGAAAATTTGTTTCATAGGAGCATATGGAAAGGAATTGAAAAAAAAAATAAATTGTATTTTATTCCCAAGTATACTAGTAATTTATAGCACAAAATACTTATCTCTTATGGTTTTCCTAACATATAATGTTTATTGAAAAGCTCAATATTTTGCCTTGTTTTCTGTTTTCCTGCAAGATATTGTTAGATACAGAACAGGAATGGCCATTTCTCACCAAAGAAATATACCCTGATTTTTTCTTTAGAGTCAATGAATTCAGATAACTAATTGTTAAGGCCGATGTCCCCTACTTAGAAGTCCTAAGGAGGGAGTCTTTGTGTCATAGACCAGAAGTCTTGTCTTTCGTATGTATTTCTATAGTTTATAAACAAAAGAAAAATAATCAAGATACAAAAACTATTGAGAAAAAATTGACATCCCCTGGGTAATTAATTTTTTAGTTGAACACTTTGGCTGAGGCATGCTCAAGCCCCTAGAGGAGGAAAGTGATTTTGGAAGCATTTTAGCACAGGCACCCCTGATCACTTATGTCAGTGTTTTACACCACCCATCAGCACATTGTAGGCAGAGGGATAATTCTCCAGAATTCTAGAAAATGCATGTCAATCAGGATACGTAGACCTGATTTCTTTTTAAAGAAATCCTTAAATCCTACTATTCCACCTGCTTCAAAATTGAGGGCTGTCTGGCCATCATGATTGCATCTTATCATTTTATTCGAACCATGGCTCATTTGACTCTATATCTCCGTTTATATTTTCATGAGAGCCTAGGTGCTTGCCTTTCTATTCTGTTTATTTTTCCATGGTCTTGTCTGGTTTCCGGATCCTCCCTGTAAGCAGAGGTGTAGCTCCTGCCCCCTTTGAGGCCCCACCTGTAGTCAGAAGAAAGGAGTCTGTTGGAACACCTTTTGATTAGGGGTTTGGGACTTAAATGCTGAACTTTTATGTCTGACCACATATAATACCAAAATATTTATCAATAATCTGAAATAATTTATCCACTCAAAACCGCATTATTCAAGGATGAAAAGTTGAGAGTTTAATGACAGAGCAGTTTAATATACATCTATAATTTATATGTAATTACATATGCTGTTACATATCATTACATATAAATGCATATACACACTATATATAAACATAAATGTTTAATTTGTATATATACAGACATACAAACACACCTTTCCTTGGTGTGTAAATGCATAACACAAGAAATAAAGTGAAATAGATTTTCCTTGTGCTTAAAAGTTACCATGCTGGATTTAGTACAATTTCTTAAGTAGTTATAGAACAACTGCGTGCTAGATGCTAGCAAGAGAGAGAAAATAAAACATGTTGTCTCTATCCTTAAGGTATGTATTGGAAAGTAAACAGAACATTTTATTGTGTGACAAAATCAACATCAGCAGTGCTATGAGAACATGGTATCCAGGCTACTATGCATGACAGGTGTGAAAACAGTTTACAATTGTACAGAGGGTCTGAAATGTACAGAGAATTGTTCAGAGAAAATTTGATATAAGAGTTTTCATTTTGATTTGAGCTTCTCCTTGGGTAGGATCATCAAATGTATACAGTAACCTTAAACCCTACATATTTTCCCCTTAAGTATGTCCTTCACTAGATGTAATTTCCCCCCTCTCATTCCTGACATTTTGTTATTCTGTGGTTAAAGTGATTTGGTTTAGCTGCTTGTTTTGTTAAGAAGCACAAGATTTAAAGAATAAACACCACTTCCATTCCTCCCACCCCTGTGTTTTAGTTTGTTTGTTGACTTTGGTGAATTTTATAGAACTAAGGGTGGGGTTTCTATGAACCTTTTAAAAATACATCTATGCTAGATAGTGTCAGAAATTTTTTGAAGCATTTAACAAATTATCACCTTGGTGCTCAACTTAGACACAATGATCACCACATAAATTAATGCTTTCTAAATCTGCTGAGTTTTGGTTAAGTCTAGATTATAGCAATGTGAATTATGACATGCTTTATCATATCTTTTAGTTATCAAAACTGTGCTGCATTAGTGTGCAGGAAATCTGCTCAGTTTTCATGATAAGTTGCCTTGGCCATGTCATACCTAATCAGTTGTCCAGCTGTGGAGTCTGCTGTGTTCTCTGAGGGATGTAGCTCTGCTTGTAGGATTGCATCAAGAAAATCTACTCAACTAAGTTAGATTTATATCTCAGAAATGTATAAGCACATGCATACTAATTTTAAACATAAAATCAAATTATATACTTTATTATAAACATTGCATATTTTTTCCCTAAAATTCATATGCCAGGTTTTGGAGAACAGCACAAACTTTTAGGAAAAAATTTTCATGTTATTCTTGTAACGAATCCCTTATTTAGAAAAATCTCCCCCCCTTTTTTTTCTGGTCATAGACCCAATAAAATATTCTTTAGTGGGTATTTAAAGTAGGTGTTGCATTTTCTATTATGAGGATGTTGGATGGTTAGTGGCTAAGTACTAAAGTCATAGGCCGTAAGTATTCCTTCTCTGTTTTCATCACTGCATAATGTGAACAAAACCATTGTATATAAATGTAAGATTTCTTTCAACCCATCTGTGATTGAGAAAGGGACAACAGGGGATGTAGAAGTCACTGTAGCACAGATCCAAGCTACAATGAAGTTACTTACCCAGTTTAACTTAGAAACAGAACTTGTACTATTAATAAGGACAAAGAAGTAATGAGAGTCTCCAAGGTACTGAGGCCACCTAAGTTTGGTGAAAATGGATACAGTGACTTTGAAGCTATAGGGAAGCTGTCTGGTGGCTGAAAGTGAAGGTAGGTATGCTAAGGGTGGGGTTTCTATGAACCTTTTAAAAATACACCTCTTAGCCATGTACACTAAGCCCAGGACACTGTATGTGCTAGAGAAGGCCTGTAGCAATACAGTTTCAGTGTGGAGAATGTCTGTTCCACAGTCACTTAAAGAAAGTTTCTTCATCACCTGGCCCGTGTTGCTCAGTGGTTGAGCGTCAACCTATGAACCAGGAGTTCAGGGCACATGCCCGGGTTGTAAACTCCATCTCCAGTGGAGGGAATGCAGGAGGCAGCTGATCAATGATTCTCTCTCAAAATTGATGTTTCTATCTCTCTCCCCTCTCCCTTCTTCTCTGAAATCAATACAAAACATTATAAAAAATAATAAAGTTTCCTCACCAAGCTTCAGCAATGAGTAAGTAGTCT
Organism: Lasiurus cinereus; assembly: GCA_011751065.1. Taxonomy (NCBI): domain Eukaryota; kingdom Metazoa; phylum Chordata; class Mammalia; order Chiroptera; family Vespertilionidae; genus Lasiurus; species Lasiurus cinereus. Next base: position 12,214,377 of record JAAGEH010000293.1, read on the forward strand.
TTAAGATGTTAGAAGGCCGGCAAAGGAATGTTTCCAGATGTTTGAAAAACTATTATTTTTAGACAGAATGTTTAGCAAATGAGTTTTACTTTGTTGTGCTTATCTTTGAGAAAGTTCAGAAATTTTCACTTAAATAGTGATGTGAAGCCCCTCTTCAAATTTAATTTCAGGGAATGTTATCTTCTTTTTTATTTCCTCTTAAAGGACTGCTGCTCTAGACATACAGCTGTTACATTTCAGAGACATTGTTGGACACAGGGAGCAAACAAGTTGCTAAACATTCCCCACTTCTGTAGAAACTCTGTTGTCATTATTCATGGCCATTGTCAGTGTTCTTTGTCATCAGAAATAATGAATGGAGACGAAGATGGAATTAATATTTTATTTTTATTCCTCATTAGAATAGTAGAATGATTTTTTGACAGCGAGAAAACTTGTGTAAGTGAAATGTCAAAAAAGTTTTCATGATTTTATATTGCTGCTTGCTACTACATGATCATTTTTGTGAATGAGAATAAGTTAAGGTTACTGGGTAAATAGCAGTGAAAATTATATTAAATGCTGTTTAAGTACTTTATAAATTTAGTAATTTATAGACAGAGTAGAAACCCGAATTTTGGTGCGCTAACTACTCCTTACGAGTTCTGATACTTTTAGAGCAGAATCTATGGCCTATAGAACTGAATTTCACCAATACTTCAAAATGTCCTGATGGGTTAATTTGATGAACTCATGATTGTAGTATTTATCCAGCACAACTTTAAAATGCAGGTAATTTACTAAGATGTAATTACTAGTTTTCAGGCCTTTTGGTGTCTATGTTCTCCATTTCGCCCGGCACTCTAAAACTGCAGAAGATGACTACCTATTCAGGCAGAAAATCCCGAGCTGGAAAACTAACAGTGCAGCTGGAAAGGCTAAGAAACCTAACATTTAAAAATGGGTCCCACAGTCTTGAAACTTCTGAACCATTTAAAACGCTCACCCTGGTGAAGCACAGTTGTCTATACTGGGTCATTCACAGTTTTTTTTCTCACGACTGTCTTTCTCCACTCCTCATTTGTTTCTGACAAAGCATTTCTCTCATTCTCTTTAAGAAGACAAGTTGCTAATTGACCAGTGAGGTAGCTGGCCGGGTTAGTACTCTGTTATTGAATTCCTATGGTGGGAGTGAAAACAAAAACACTGATGGATCCCCTTGTTATGCCTACAATTAACAGAGTCAACATCCTAATAGGCGTAGAAGACACAAGCAGATGTTCTACTTGCACGTCTGTGAGAAACGCATGTTTACTGGTTGCACTCTGGCTTGGCCTGGAGACCTCAGGGAGTTTCCCTCCCAGTGGGGAGTCCAGTGATTTATTGTTCTCTGTCTAGCAAGTATGTCAGAACCACGCAGGGTCTTTGAGAGGTTAAATGCATCCTTACAGAGGTTAGTGGGAATTCATACCGGAAGGGAAGGCTTGCTCTGCCTTCACCAGGGGAGGACGGTCACATCTGCTGAAATCCTGTCAAAGTGGGAAGCACCGGGGACGGGTAAGGACAGGGGTTTCCTAATAGAGAACGTAGAAATGAAACGTGAGCACCCACGTTCTTCCCTCCAGCTGAACAAAACTCCTACAAATTCCTGCTTGAAACACTGATTACAGTCTTGATCAAAACAGTAAAGATATAATTTAGACTTGTATTTGAGACACTCAGAACTGACTGACGTGATAAGGCTCAGAAACCGGAAAGCTTCTTAAATGCTTAAGACATACTTAATTTTGCCCAGCCAGTGTGGTTCATTGGTTGAGTCTCATCCTATGAACCAGGGGTCATGGTTCGATTCCTGGTCAGGGCACATGCCCAGGTTGCAGGCTCTATCCCAGTGCATGCAGGAGGCAGCTGATCAATGATTCTGTCTCTATTAATGTTTCTGTTTCTCTCTCCCTCTCCCTGGCTCTCTGAAATCAAAAAGTATATTTAAAAAGAAAAAAAAAAGCTTTCTTAAAAGATGCTTATTTTACCACTCACCTTCTGTATCAAATTTACAAACATATTATGATGTAATTATTTGGCCGGTGTTTACTAGGAAGAGTCTACAAAGTAATTAATGGGAACTTTGTACTCTTGTGCTTTCGCTTCTTAGTCACACTCCTGGAGAGCAATAGCCTGATATGCGCTCACTGGCATGGATAATGCTAATTCCTCGCCAGAATTTACTTCATGCCAGGTGCTGTGTAACTGCTTCAAACTTTTTAACTTATCTCATTAAAAAGAATGTCATTACATCAGATGAACGAATCTGAAACTGACAGACTGTTATTTCGTAATAAATGCTAACAATATTTTATCTTCTTAGCTTTCCTTTTAAGTCATGTTCAATTATTGGTTATTTGCCATAAGATCTGGCTAAGTTTTTCTTCTTTAAACTAAAAACAAATAAGCAGCAGTTAAGAATTTTGCAGTGGGACAGGACTCCTCTATGAGTATTTCATGGCTGTTGGTGGCTGGACTGAATGGAAAGTGTAGGATGCAGAAAATAATGTAAATGTTTCCTTAATGTGTCTGTATTGATTAGACATGAAAATGGTAATATTTCAGACATACGGGGCTAAATAAAACATATCATTAAAATTAATGTCCCCTGCTTCTTTGTACATTTTTAATGTGGCTACTAGATAATTTACATTTTAATTACCTGAATTGCTTACCTGTTGGGCACTGTGTAGTTTCTCAAATGTTGGAATCAGGTTGAATTTGCAAACTTTCTTTCTGCTCCATACTGATTTGTGCCGGTACTTGTTTTTTTTTTTTTTTTAACACAGCATCTGCAGAAAACGCAGCTTCAGAGAGATATGGCATCTTCCAAAGACAGTGTGATCTAACATTGAAGCTGTGAGCTACCTGGACCTGGCAGTTCTCAGGGTATCTAGTACATGCCAAGTATTGCTATGATTTCCTCAAATGTTTAAGATACCCAGGGGAGGTAAACACAATACCGTGCACAGATGATGCTGTGGAATTGTGCACCTGAAACCTGTATAATTCTGTTAACCAGTGTCACCTCAATAAAAAGGGAAAAGTTTAAAAAATAAAACTATTTTAAAAAGAAGATACCCAGCAGCACCTCCACATTTTAATTGAGGTTCCCTGGTGTGCTTTGGCACAGAGTTTGGGAACCATGCATATACATTGTAAGAAACTTGCCGAGACCGGTTTGGCTCACTGGATAGAGCATCGGCTTGTGGACTGAAAGGTCCCAAGTTCGATTCCAGTCGGGGGCATGTACCTTGCTTGCGGGCACATCTCCACTGTGGGGCGTGCAGGAGGCGACTGATCGATGTCTCTCATCGATGTTTCTGACTGTCTATCTCTCTTCCTTCCTCTCTGTAAAAAATCAATAAAATATATTTTAAAAAAAACTTGATAATTTTTAGTTTGTATAGATCATCAGTACTTTATAAATTTAGTAATTTATAGACAGAGAGTAGAAACCCGAATTTTGGTGCACTAACTACCCCTTACGAGTTCTGATACAGTAGAATGATTAATTCTAGAAAGTTATCAGAAGACATAATCTAACTCACCTGTCTCATTCATCTCTCCACTCATTTCGTCATTCAGATTTTATCTAAAATGAGCAAAATGGTGAGTGCTGGGTGCTGGTGACACAGTGGGGAGGAGCCCAGAAAAATCTCTAGCGCATGAAGCTTGCAATCATTTCTAAAACATGCAGCATCTGACTTACGAAAATTTGTTAAAAATAGCAGTGAATTAATAACAAAAAGTAACTTGTCAATTTAATTATAAGCAAATCTTGGTTAAAATCATTTTAAAACCAACAGGGTGTTAATTTTTCAAATAGGACACACAGATCGGAAATTTTGTTCATTAAATCCGAAGTCCATTAAAATGGGGGTCTGCAAAATTGAGGGTTTACTGGATGCTGCCTTTCATGGTAAAGGGGATTTTGTGCGTGTGATTGTGTCAAAGACCTTGAGGTGGGGGAGATTCCTCTGGATTATCTAAAGCATCTCAAACATGTTCAATAAACGAGGCATGTGGCCCGGGGGCTGCAAGTTTGACATGCTTGATCTAGAAAAACCTCATCGAATCACATATGTACAGAAACCCTGGAAAACATTTCCTGGCTGCAGTTAGAGAAAGGCATGAGGATGGATGTAGGGTCAGAAAGAAGCGATGCTTGTTGCTGACTGTGAAGATGAAGGGTGGGGCCACTATCTCCGAAATGCAAGTGGCCTCTGGGAGCTAGACAAGGCAAGGACAGGACTCTCCTCTGGAGCTTCAGGAAGGAAGGCAGCCCAGCTGACACGGTGATATTTGCCCAGTGAAACTCATGTCAGACTTCTAACCTGCAGGACTGTAAGATAAGAAGTCTGTGTTGTTTAAAGCCACTAAGTGTGTGGCAATTCGTGATGGTAGCAGAAGAAACTGATGCAGGAAGTGAAACAAGGGACCTCAGCAGGTGAATGGTGGGTTACACCAAACGCTCACTTTTTATCAGAGACCCAAGAGCAAGGGTGCTGGCTAGCATGTGGCCACAGCTGTAGCTTTTTAAAATTTTTAGTTCTCACCTGAGGATAGGTTTTTTAAAATTGATTTTATAGAGAGAGTAAGGAAGAGAGAGAGAGAGAGAGAGAGAGAGAGAGAGAGAGAGAGAGAGAGAGAAACAACACAGTGATGTGAGAGAGAAGCATGGACCAGTTACCTCCTGCATCTGCTCTGACTGGGGATCAAACCCAAACATGAATCACCTGGCCAGGGCACAGCTACAGTTTTTTTTTTTAAATTTCTTTATTGATTAAGGTATTACATATGTGTCCTTATCCCCCCATTAACTCCCATCTTCCCCCTCACACTCATGCCTTCACTCCCCTGTTGTCTGTGTCATTGGTTAGGCTTATATGTATGCATACAAGTCCTTTGGTTGATCTCTCCCCTTTACCCTCACCCTCCCCTACCTTCCCTGAGGTTTGATGGTCTGATCAATGCTTCTGCCTCTGGATTATTTTTGTTCATCAGTTTATGCTGTTCATTATATTCCATAAATGAGTGAGATCATGTGATATTTATCTTTCTCTGACTGGCTTATTTCACTTAGCATAATGCTCTCCAGTTCCAACCATGCTGTTGCAAATGGTAAGAACTTCTTTACCACAGCATAGTATTCCCTTGTGTAGCTGTTCATAGCAGTATAATTTACCATAGCTAAGATTTGGAAACAGCCTAAGTGCCCATCAGCAGATGAGTGGATTAAAAAACTGTGGTACATCTACAACTACAGCTTTTATCTGCATTCTGTAAGCAGAGCACACCTGGGAGCTGAATTGGTGGCTGCACCCAAGCTACCATAGCTGTCAATTAGAGGCAGCATGAGCTCAAAATGAATATTTAAGGTCTGCTTAGTCTTCCCATCCCTTTCTATATAAAAATTAATCCCTCCTTTGTTTCATTGTCTTTATCTGTATTAAACACCATCTATTCTGCTTATTTCAATTTATCTTTAATATACAGGGTGGGGCAAAAGTAGGTTTACAGTTGTAAGTACCTGAAACACAGGGTTTATTCTTTTATTATATTTATTGATTATTGTATTATTTTCCATAGAAAAACGGTAAACCCACTTTTGCCACACCCATACTTTGCTGACTGACTTAGTCTCTGACATTTCTTATGAGTTTTATCCATTTCATTTGTTCCTGACTTCTAGAGTAGAATTGAATACTCCCAAACAATGCAGCAAACACGTTAAGAATTGCACGAAAGTCAATCCCTTCGCCAACTGAGAATAAATTGAGTGGTTAGCTGTGTCCTTTCTGTTGACTTTGTTCAAGGATGACTTGATACCTCCAAGAGCCTCACCTTTGCACCACACGCCCTGTATACCTGAGGAGGAAGTCTTAAGAATTTCCCAGCACTCCTGGATAGACAAACTTGAAATAGGTGTGTCTGTTTACAGTCCAACAGCGAAGCAAACCCTTTAGTTATGCCAACACATGGGTGAGGGCTTGGTGTGCAAGGACAAACTCTACCTGTAAACATGTGTTATGTATATAAGGCACAAGCGGAAGAAACCATTTGCACGCTGGAAGGGTCATGTGCCATGAAAATTGCCAGCCAAGTAAAAGTAGTTTAAAAGTCAAACTACATTGGACTTTTGTTTCAAGTTTTAGATAGTAAAAAGTAAGCATTAAATCATTATGGCTTCAAAGTAATAGTAGATGAAGGGTCTGTTGTTTGCTTCACTAGTCCAGAGAAATGTGGCTTTAGATACATGTCAAACTCAAAATTAGAGACCACCTTTTCACAAACACTGCTCCTAAGGGAGTGGATTTGTCTTCTGTTTTCCTCGTTTTAAAGTTGTTTATGGTGGTTAGAGATGGCCAGAAGAATGAAAGTTTTCTTCTCCTGGTGTGGAAAGTCAGTTAATGTTTTCATGAATCAAAATATTTGTGGCCATACAGGTGAAGCCAGGTTTCCTGCTTCAGGAATCCTTGGTTCGTGGGAGCACAGCCCCCATTTCTGAAGGGTAGGAGTCACTCTGTTTTAGTTGAATTTAGTTTGTTGATTCTATCTTTTCATTTAGAAGTTCTTTTACTTGTGTTTGTATTTGAAGAATCAGAAGGCATTATTAATAATTAATTGTCTTAACAAGGTTTTCTATCCTAACATAGACATTCATACTATATCAGGCTCTCTTTAATTATGCAGGAACTATTAAATAAACCATTTTTTCCCCCAGAAAGTCCGTGTTCTTAAAGAATTTATTAGTAGCCAATATAATAAAATTATTTTGGGGGGGGCTGAAAAAATTCAATTAAACTATTACATTTCATAGGAAGAAAGCAGCTTTCAGGCAAAGGTGATGATAATTGAACTGGATAGTATTAATTTGATTCAGATTTAGTAGGATCAGCCAAGTGGCCACTATTTGCTAGTCTGTTACAATTAAGGCTTAACATTGACTTTTCTGTTCATGTTGTTACTGGGTTATAATGTTCTTGGAGATGAATCCTTGGAGAATTAAGTGAAGGCCATTTTAGTGATTAGCCCATGAAGGTATTAAAATTGGCTTATGATCCATTAGTTACACTTTGATGTTGCCAGCGTCAATTGAATAAATCAAAATTTAGGCAGCAGGGAGGAAAGATCATTGTAATAGAGATTTATTTATTGCAACTGAGAACTACAAAGAATGCAAAAGGTCATAATAAGCTTATTTAATAATAGTAATAATGTAAAATCAGAAAATTATTTTTAAATGTTGTGTAAGCACTTTTCATTAAGAGATGGCATGGGAAATAGAAAGAAAAAGATTGAATTTTAACTCTTGATTAAATCAGTGATACAGCATGCACGTGCACACTCCCACCTGGCCAGGTGGCTCAGTTGGTTGGAGCATCATCCCGAGCACCAAAAGGTTGTGAGTTTGATTTCTGGTCAGGGTGCATACCTAGATTGTGGGTTTGATCCCCAGTCGGAGCATATGTAGGATAGACTGATCCATATTTCTCTCTCACAGCAATGTTTTTCTCTCTCCCTTCCTCTCTCTCTAAAGTCAATAAAAACATATCCTTGGGTATGGATTAAATAGAAAATAAAAGAAACAACACCCATAAACTAATACAGTGCACATACCTCTACATTACTATGCACTAACATCCAACACTATGGAACCAAAGAAAGGTTTTTTTGTTTGTTTGTTTTTTGTGTTTTTTTTTTTTTAGATGAGAGCCTTAATGTTAAGCCTCAAATTTTGAATTCTATAATTTAGAATTTACAGCTAGTTCTTTCATTAAGAAATAGTCATAATACTTGCCTGGAGCAGCTGTCACTGAAACTATATTGAGTAGAACTCCACATAAGGGCTGCAGGTGCAGCCTTACTTGGGAATGCTGCACATACTAACACTTCCAGCTGTTAGTATAGCTTTCTCCTCTACCTTAGTGTGGAGGTTGGGGGAGGTGGGAGCCAGCAGAGTTGGGGTAGGGGCTCAGAGGCCTCAACAGGGCAGTGGAAAGAGATAAGTCAGCTGTTGAGCTTCTATAGACTGCTGTTCTTTGCATCTGTCCCATGCTTCAGTCCAGGCTGTATGGACCAATTCAGTAGTATCCAAAACTCATCGTCTCACTTCTACTTCTAATAGATACAACACCAAAGTCTTTTTCTAAATGAAACTCCAAGATTTTTTTGTCTTCCATTCCAAATTATTTTCAATGACTCTCATAATGTACTGAATGGATTTAAATAATTAAATTGACTTCTGGCATTCAAGGCTCTCTGTAATAATAATTTCCCCTTAATTTCCAGGCATCATGCCCCAAAGTGTGCTATCCTGTCTTTTAAGTATGTGAAGGGAGTGAATTGGCAGAAAAACCCTCAATTAACATGAGTACATTGAAATTACCACTGCGGTGGCAAGTATGTGAGGTTATGTGGAATTTCCATTCAAGTTTTTAGTGAATTTGTATTGGTATTCTTTATATTGATTCTATAACGTGCAATCTCAATTTATCATCTCTGCTCACATGACACATATACTGCAAGGTCCTCTATTTTGACTATGCATCATCTTGTTATCATGATGGGACAGTCCCCAGGACATCGCTGTAAGAGAAACAGGTAACTCAAGTCCTCTTTCTTCCTTGTATATGGAATGGTCCCCTGATGTCTTTAACATCTAATGCTCACAGACGACAGAGCTTAATCCCACAGTGACAGTCAGCATCTGCTCTGTACAGTGACAAGAAATGGTTGGTCATAGCTACATTCGCAGAAGTTTCACTTCTTCTGAGAGAGTCACTGAGTGTCTAGCTGGGATCTTACCTGTCTTGATAAAAAAGCAGCTTTCAGAATTTTAACATCCTATCCCCTAATAGTGCCACTCTGTGCTGTGATGGGCAATCTCTGAATCACAGTTTCTGTCTTTGAAAAAGTAAAATAAAAAAAAAAAACAGGATTAAAGAGCTATTTATATAAAAATATTTGGATATGAAAATAATTTTGTCTTCTTTTTTTGAAAACTAGCATAAGTCAAATTCAGAGAATGAGGCATGGGGTGCAGGAATTCAGGAATTTATATTGGCATGTAGAAAGACAGATGTTGACAATTGAGCCCTCACTAAAACAAAGCTCTATAAAAGCACTTTATGTAGATTCACAAATGCCTTGTACTCATTTAATTCTAGTTCAACATTTTCATAGTTTGAGGGAATGAAAAATTTAGTAATAATCAAGAGCTAAGAATGGAGGTTATAAAAGTGGTTATTTCTATTTTTCAACTACAAATATTACTTCTCTCATTCTGAAAAGAGGTCGAAGTAGCTTATAAATGCTCTCTCTCTGAGGGGGACTGTTGCTAAATAATGCTTGAATGCAAATACTTAGACTTTTTATAAAAATTGATATTAGAGAAGCTTCTGTATTGAGACGCCCAGTAGGTAATTAGGCACCTACCACTTCTACTGTTTACAACTAGGTGATCTCACAGCAGAAATGTAGGTATTTATTTAGCGCCTACTAGGTATTTGGCATGATACTGGGATAAAGAGACATTTAAATCATGACAAATATAAAATAGCATCTACTAGTAAACCCCAGGTCCCCAGAAAATAGAGCTTATGTGCTAATATTTTCTTGGAGGAATAGAATCCTGAGGGAATCAAGGAGAAAGAGAAAATGGATGTGAGTCAGGGAAGGAGGGAGAGTCAGTGCAAATGTTACATTACTCTGCTGGCCAGAGCATCTCAAGAAAAGACAGCACCAACAAGAGTCCCTGCAGAAGCAATGTGGGATGGAGTGCACTGAAGTAGCTGTGAGGGATTATTGAAGTGAGAGAATTTATTTGCCACCCTCTCTTCCTTCCTCTCTCTCTCTCCTTTCTTTTTTGAGTTCCTTGCACTTCTGGGCTCTGCCCTCCTGTCCCTACATGAAGTCCCACACCAGTGGCATCTCCAGAAGCCAATGAGGCAGGACTTAGGCATTGGAGATTGTTTGTTCCAACCATCCAGGCTCAAAGCAGACCAGCTGCCTGAGGTGAGGTGATGCTGGGGCAAGGTGACCAGACTTTAAACTGTGGGGAGCAAGGCCAGTGGCAGAGGCATGGAAGGGCCAATGAGGATGATCCAAACTGGGGTGGTGAATGACCTAGACCAGTACAAGGAGGAGTACAGTTGTGAGCAAACAACCAGAGTTTATTCTTGTACTAGAGGCCTGGTGCATGAAATTCATGCACTGAGGTGTCCCTCAGCACAGCCTGCACCCTCTCCAAGCTGGGACTACTTGGGGGACATCTTTCTCACGATCCAGGACTGCTTGCTCCCAACAACTCGCCTGCCAGCCTGATCCATGCCTAACTGCTCCCCTGCTGGCCCAATTTCCCCCAACTGCCCTCCTCTGCCAGCCTGGTTGCCCCTAACTGCCCTCCCCTGCAGGCCTGGTTTCCCCCCAAATTGCCCTCCCTCCCCTGTAGGACCAGTTGCCCCCAACTTCCTTCCCCTGCTGGCCATCCTGTGATGGCCATCTTGTGACAACATGGGGTGTCCATCTTTTGTGAGGGCATGATAGTCAATTTGCATATTACATCTTTATTATATAGGATTATTATTTTTTAAGTTTTGTACCATTTTCCATAGGAACAACTGTAAACCTATTCTTGCCCCTATCCTGTATTTACTGTTGGACAATTGTTAAAAAAGAAAAGAAAGAAAAAAGCCTTAGCCACTCAGAGAATAGAGAATCCAAGAATCACTGGCTCTTTTGAAATTGGTTTTGAACTTTTATTTTAGGAATGAGGAGAAAAAACATTAAAATTATACCTGCACTATGCCAAGGCTAATTTTTTAAAAAAGAAAGTGGGAATAAACACCAGATACACAAACTTTGTAGTGGAGACTAAGACAGTAAAAAAGAACCTAAGAAACTTGGAAAGGAAGAATGAAGGGTCATATCCACAGAATACTAAAATGGATTTAATTGTGTTTAAATAAAGACTTGTACAAATAGTTAGCCAGATGAAATGATTTATATCTCATATGCCAAGGAAAGATCCTCTTTTGTTACTTTGACAATCACTCTTATGATACATGAGAGAAAATACTTAGTCAACCAAAAATAAATTTCTATTTTTCAAGCCTGAAGGTGGACAGAAATAGCCAGTTAAGGTTTCTGATCTATTTATATATTTCTCTGCATCATGGAAAACATTTTGGTTACTATATTATTGTTTTTCAGACTGGTGTGCCTCAAGAATTTTTAAAACATGCAATGTCCACAAGTCAGTGGCACTGACCTCTTTTCCCTTAAATTTCAAAAATAATAATAATAATGATAAGAGTCAACACAACAATAACTGTCTGATGTGAATTAATCAAAATTATATCTATACTAGAGGCCCAGTGCATGAAATTAGTGCATGGGGGTGTGTGCCCCTCAGTGCAGCTTGCACCTCTCCAAACTGAGACCCCTCCCAGTATGTCTGACTGCCTATTTAGGCATAATTCCAGTAGGATCAGGCCTAAAAGGGCAGTCAGACATCCCTCTCACAATCCAGGATTGCTGGCTCTCAACTGCTTGCCTGCCTGCCTGCCTTCTTGATTGCCCCTCACTTATTCTGCCTGCCAGTCTGACCACTCCCTAACCATTCCCTTGCCAGCCTAATTGATGCCTAACTGCTCCCCTGCCAGCCTGTTTGCCCCTAACTGCCCTCCCCTGCAGGCCTGGGTCTCCCCTAACTGCCTTTCCCTGTAGGCCCAGTCACTCTCAACTTCCCTCCTCTGCTGGCCTGGTAATCCCCAACTTTCCTCCCTTGCAGGCTTGATCACCCCCAACTGCCCTCCCTTGCAGGACTGGTCCCTCCCAACTGCCCTCCTCTGCTGGCCATCTTGTGTCCACATGGGGGCAATCATCTTGTGTGTTGAAGTAATGCTAAATCTGCATATTACTCTTTTATTAGATAGGATAGAGGTCTGGTGCATGGGTGGGGACCAGCTGGTTTACCCTGAAGGGTGTCCCAGATCAGGGTGGGGGTTCCCTTGGGGCATAGGGCGGCCTGGGTGAGGGGCCTGTGGTAGTTTACAGGCCAGCCACACCTCCAGATGACCCAAGCAGAGAGCCTGTATCTGGGATTTATTTATCTTCTATAATTGAATCTTTGTAGCCTGGAGGGGAGCTAAGCCTTCTGCTCGCTCAATGGCTGCAGCCATTTCTGTTGGAATTTATTTATCTTCTATAATTTAAACTTTGTAGTCTTAAGCAGAAGCCTGGGCCAAACAGGGTATGTGGAAAGCTTGGCTTCCTCCATCACCAAGGCAACCCAAGCTTCCCTCCTGCTCTCTCTGTGGCCATAGCCATTGTGGTTGGGTTAATTTGCATACTTGCTCCTGATTGGCTGGTAGACATGGTTTGTAGGCGTGGCTTGGGGGTATAGCAGAGGTACGGTCAATTTGCATATTACTCTTTTATTAGGATTTTTTGTCAGGTTGGCAAAAATTATATTATTTTTTTGGTGTGTTGCAGAATTTTAGTAATTAGTTTATGTGCCACATGAGATGAAAAAAAGTTAAAAATAACTTTTCTCTAAGGATAGAAAAAAATTAATAATTTTTTGAAAATTATAACCTCACTTCAAACAACTGTATATGAGGGCATTTGAAAGAAAAGATCCAGGGACCTAACTGCAGTATTACAAGTAGACAATTAATAAAATTATCTTAAATTATAAAAATAAGGGAAATCATAAAGCCCTTTTTTTTCTTGGGATACCAAGAAAACTATAATCTTTGTTTCTTTAGGATAAAAATACTCACTTTTGTCTTCCCCGAATACTTCATATTTTATGCTATAAGATAGTGCTTTTTCCAGGGTAAGTTGCACTGCTTGATGTTGAAATATGTAGCAAAATCTGTGTAAAAAGCATTTTGTGTGGATGAATAGGAAGTAATTCACTCTTTAAAGAAAACTTGTAAAACTAGTTGCTAATGCCAAAAGGAGTGAAAAAGCTGTGATTTTGGTTAGTTCTGCCTCTGGCGCAGCGGCCCGCAGGTTGAGGCAGGCTCAGGGGGTGTGGGCGTGGGCGCAGCCTGAAGTCATCCGTAATGGCATAGCTCTGTCTTTGCAATGCGTTTGGGATTATAATTATTGATCTAATTATCTGTGGTCTCAGCTGCTCAGGGAATTCTGTTTTTATTTTTTTTATTATTCTTTTTCTGGACTTTGTATAAAACCTCTTTACCAATTTGGAAACTGAAGGTCAGGGTTTCTCGACTTCTTTGCCCCTGAACATGCCCATGAGCAGCACACGCTGGGGTAGAGGGAGGGCCACAGGGGCCCCTAGGTGTGGCCACTGGGTCTGGCAGCTGCAGGCTTTCGCTGAGAAGCCCTCCTCCCTCGGGATTTCAGTGCCTTGCTTTTAGCTAATTCTGATCAAGCACATTTGTTAAAAGTCAAAGAAAGTTTCCAAAGCTGTGCAGGGGAATGTTTGCCAGTTCCGAGTATAAGAAAGAGAACTGCCACGGTGCTAGTCTGTAAGGAGCCTTAGCCCTGCGAGGCAGTCGTCCTGTATCTATTAGTATTAGGCTGCTCCGCGGAGCCCTTCCAGGCAGGTTCGCCTCCAGAGCCTGTCAGTAGTTCAAGTAGGTCTACGTCAGTAGAACTTCCCAAATATTATGCAGCAAGCCTACCCCAGTTTGGGTCAGCAAGATCCTTTGCAATCTCTAAAAACTCATTACTGACATTTGTTTCTTTAGGACAAAAATACTCAACATTATTCACTTTCATGCTACCTAGAATGCCCCTAAGCCTGGATGTTCGATTTGTTACTATACACATTTTTAAACATTTTATTTGACCCCATGTTAGGTTTCAATAACGGAAAGAAAACTAAGTTAAAACAAAAAAGGAGGCAGAAAATCTACAGGAAACGAAAAGAATCAAATAAAATAAAGCACAATCATCTTTTAATGGAGGGCATTATTAGATCGCGATGACACTATTATATTTTAAACAATAGTTTTTGAGCTTGAGATACCAAGGAAACTATTCTGGGCATGTTCTATTTCAGAAGGCATGGAACACAGGTACGTACTTCTGGGAGGTCCACCATATTGTATATGGAAGGCCTATATATTTTTATGTATGTAAAACACACCTCAATTAACAGGAGTTACACTAAAACCTCGATATAACAGAATAATTCAGGCGAGCAGGTGTCCATTAAAACCCGAAGTCAATATATTTAAGTAAGTTTTCTGAATGCATATGTTAAAAAAATGACAAATTAGTTTACCTGTTTGTACTTATGTAGACACATTTGTATAATTAAAATTAAGAATGTAGGAAAAGTTTAATTTCACAGAGAAGTTTTCTATATTCACTACAGTAATTTTAAATTTGTGGGTGAAAACACTTCAGTGCTTTTTCCAACATATGGCCTAATTACTAAAATTTGTTAAAAATAACAGTAAATGAAAAACAACAACAAAAATAACCTGTTAATTTAATCATAAGCAAATCTTGGCTAAAAACATTTAAAAATAAATAGGGTGTTAATTTTTCACATATGATACGCATAACAGAAATTTTGTCCATTAAATCCGAAGTCTGTTAAATCAAGGCCTGAGGGTTTACTATATAAGTATGTGTAACATTATCATCATTAAAAAAGGTGGGGTTCGCCCAGCCAGCATGGCTCAGTGGTTGAGCATCGACCTATGAACCAGGAGGTTACTGTTTGATTCCCAGTCAGGGCACTTGCACAGGTTGTGAGCTCGATCCCCAGTGTGGGGCTTGCCAGAGGCAGCCCATCAGTGATTCTCTCTCATCATTGATGTTTCTATCGTTCTCTACCTCTTTCTTCCTCTCTGAAATCAATAAAAATATATTTTTTAAAAATGTGGAGCTCCTTTGGGTAACCCTTCACCTATTCATCCACTTGTTCAGAATATGTGTTACCTGGGTTCTATACACCCAAGCTCTCTGTATTCCAAGGTAGAGTCTGCATTAGAACAGTATTAAATTTATCTTTGTTTATCTCACTGTTACTTTTGGTGAGTAATTTAGCTTCTTAAGCACAATTATAAGTACCGGCTCATTTGCCCTATGCTTTTTAAAATGTGTACAATTCTCATGCCATATTAGTATCACATTCTTCTGTCTTATACAAAACACTAAAAGCCATAATTATAAAAAGCTTCTGTATCATGTCATGCTTTGGGGGTTTTCTAGAACACTGGGCCAGGCCAGACCACTTTTCCAGCATGGCCACTGCTCTAGAACAAATATTCTGGTGCTCTGAAGCCCTGGCGGCACCCAGGAGCCCAGACTTCGGGGTTGCTGATCTCTACTTGAACTTCATAAAACAAAATAGACAAATTGATTTTGTGGCCAGAAAGCCTGTGCTTAGATAGAAGGCAGGCCAACGATGTGAATTTGTGCAGTTTGGAGAAGGCATGGAGATAATGTCAACTTTAATTCCTGTTTTTTTCCAAACACAGAGAATAGGCCAAAGGTCATGAGTGGAAATTAAAGAAAAATGAAAAACAGATGTGAGGAAGCTCACTATAGGAATGGAAACACAAGCAGAACTGAATATTATTAAAGAAAGAAAGAAAAAAAAGACCACTGCTTAACCCCCACCCCCCCAAGAAAATGAGGATCTTATAAAAGTTCTATTTTCATAATGATAGGTTTAAAAGAGTTTGACTTTTTAATATTTTACTAAAATGATTTAATTCCACATACTCTCTTTCTTACATCTAGAGCAAAAGATGATTGTAAAATCTTTCTGTTATAAACTCATCGTAAATGATGATGCCTGAAAAGCAGTTTCTTCTTAATGACAGCAACTGAAAATATAGGCACTGCCTCACTCCCCTTCTAAAACCTTAACAAAAATGCTTTTATTTTCTTTCAATTGACTGTGGTTGTTACTTTTCAGAATAAATTTATGCTCAAATTATCTTTCTATTAGGGCACTGGAGGAAGTTTAATAAGAGCGATGCACATCGACTATAGTAGGAAATAGATACATTGGCAGAAATTTATTTTAGATTATAAAATAAATCATGACTCTAAAATGGATTGTTGACTTTTTTTGTATTTAAAGAGGATCTATATGTTTTGACATATCTGAGTTTTATGTATTATATTCAGCTGAAATAAAGGAAGATATTGCAAGATCAACAAATGCTCAAATGTATGTGTGACATCTTGAAATTTGATCAGCAAACACACAATTGACATCTAGAGTTGTCCTGGTATTTTTTTCTTTTGTCATCTTGTAAAAAATCAAGTAAGTTTCATAAAATTGAAAACGAGGTGCTGTAACTTGATTAAAAAGCGTGTCTCCAAATTTAAAACCACATAAAAATTGAAGACATTATTAAAAATACATATTCCTCAGCATGTCCTTGACCCCAAAGCCCCCACTGTTGATTTTCTATGTCTTTATGTATTTGTTTTGGTTAGTGTTGACCAATTATCTTAAATGTTGACAAAGGGGAGTTGGCACGTATCCACAGTTGTGTGTAATTAAGGAGATGCAAATATGAATCATTGTGGATGTACTTAGATTAGAGATGTGATTATGAAGAAAGAAGAGTCAGCTCATTAACCAAGGTATGAATGCTAAGTGAACTTGGAAACCTAGAAATTACGATTTTCTGGGGGGAAGAACTCCCACAGTTGTCCGGGTCACTGGCTCTCCGGCAATGACAGCAGTGGAAAAGGGAAGAAACTGGAAGCCTCCCTGTCCAGACTCATTGGCCCCTAGCAAATCATTTTCTTTTGTCCTTTCTTGCTCTCATCTGACCCTGCCAAACTAAACCATAGCATACCATTTTTTATGTGTGTTCTTATTTTCTTATGAGAAGACACATTAATGTGATGGGTTTGACTGTAGTCCATCTTATTTATGAGCCGCTGTTTAAATGTTAATAGCCTGAAGTCAAGTATCAAACACAAGATTTAGAGCTAAAGATCTAAGTAAATAAGTATTTACTGACTATCCAAAAGGATCACCATCCAGTCTGTCCTCTTTCTTTAACTGTTTTAATTTTATCAACCGTGAACCCTTACCAGGCTTATAGAATGCCAGGCACTGTTCTAAGTGCTTTATATACATTAACTCATTTACTTTTCATAGCCACACGAGACAGCTATTATTATAATTTCCAATTTTAATTTGAGAAAACCTGGACACGGAGAGGTTGAGTAATTGGCCAAGGCCACACAGCTAGTGAGTGGCAGAGCTGGATGTGACTCTAGAATTTGTGTCCTTAACCACCAATACCATTGTCTGTACCTTTTCTGAGTTGCCAGATAAATCATTTCATGATCATCTTTTATTATTGGAAGGAACCACATTTATTGGATTGGAAGCATACTGAGTTGTTCGTGTTGAGCAGAGAGTGATGGGTAGTTTTCCCCAACTTTGTGAGTTTGTTTTATGTGTTGAATATACAGCCTGCACCATGCCACATATCATTACACACACTATCTAAGATCACCTTGCAAATTCATCGTCATCCTGTCTGTAGTGTGAATAACTCAGAGTCTGAGTTATTTAGCAAGATAAACTGATTCTTAATAAAACAAGACAAGATTAGGTTTGAAGACCAATTTAAAAGAAGGAAGCTGATCTCATGTCCATTAAATTTTTAGTTTGGTCATTTGGAAAACATCCAAAGGGTTAATATATGTGTTTCACTGAAGAGTAATAAAAATTCAGGACTGGCAGGAAATTAGGTAAGGGTGAAAAGAAAGGGCAAGACACAAAATATGTCACAAAGAGGACCTTACAGAGATAATTCCTTTTCCCTCATATCATACGGAGCCTTCATATATAGGAAAAGGTTAATCTGAGATCCATCTTGCCTGCATATCAGTAATCTTTATTACTAAGACAGAACAACTTTATTTCATAATCATTTTCTTCCGGCCAACCAGCTGTGGTCACTCAAGGCAGATTAACTAGAACCTGATGGGTTCCAGCCCCTGTTCAGCAATGCCAGCCAAATGCTATAATTACACAGGATGCGGCTGAGATAATGTCGACTTTGGATTTAGAGATAGTCCTAGGGACATTGAATTGTGGATCTGCAGGTTAGGCTCTTCAATCCCTGGTGCTGGATCTGCGAAGAAAAACAGACAGGAAAGGGGAACACAAAAAACCCCTCATGAGAGTGGGCAGGGAGAGGTCAGGGGAAAGAGGAGACATACGTAAAACTTTTAACAATAAAAAAATTTAAATTTTAAAGAAGAAAAAATCTATTACATTTTTAAAAACTACAGCCTCTCCTTCCCCCCCAAATAAAACACACACACACACACACACCAAAAAAACCCACAAAACCATACATACCCTTATCGTGTTAGCTGCCCGGAAGGAAGGTACCTAATAAAGACTCAATTCCAAGAGACAAGAGTAGAGCAGTGTGAACCTTAGGGGCCACATGGAGGATGTGCCCTGCCGAGGGAAGTGTGACTCTTGTCCTTTTTGAGCCCACATTGTACAGAGAGAGCCTGTGAGCTCCCTTCCATCTGACAGTTTGACAGCATTCCATGTCATAAAATTTACATTAAGTTGGAAAAACAGTCCTTGTCATATTTTATCCTTTTTGAGGAAATGGATTTCCTTAATAAAAGCACCATTTTATTTCTCCCTTGAATTTGGACAGGGAACACATTACTGAATGACGTTTTACCAGACAGAGGCTGAGAGGGAAGAGTTTACTATTCTAAAAATGGTAATGACCCAGAAGTGAAATATTTCGGGTCCTTATATTACAGAATAAATGCTTAAATTCCAATATCAAGACCTCTGAGGTGTGACTATTGGAAATCTAGCAAAGATGAGGGACTCAGGGGTCTATTAGTGGTTAATGAATAATTCCCTAAGTCACTTGGTTATTATTAACCAGTTGAAAATGCCTCACCTCTAAGTCCTTGAAACCATATTAAACTATGCAAAAGTTGTCTTGTTTTAATAAGCTTTAAGTTTATTAAAGGGAACCCTAGTACACTGTTGGTGGGATTGTGAATTAGTGCAGCCACCATGGAAAACAATTCTCAAAAAATTAAAAAATAGAACCACCATATGAAGCAATTTCACTTTTAGATATCTAGCCAAAGAAAACTAAAACACTAATTTAAATATATATATGCACCCTTATGTTCATTGTAGCATTATTAGTAACATCCAAGATATTTGTCCATCAATAGATGAATGGATAAAAAAGATGTGGTACACACACACACACACATACAAACACATACAACATGCACACATATATAAACAATGTAATATTGTTAAGCAATAAAAAATAAAATCTTGCCATTGTGACAATATGGATGGATGCAGAGGGTGTTATGCTAAGTGAAACAAGTCAGAAAGAGAAAAACAAATACCATATGCTCTCACTTCTATGTGGACTCTAAAACAAATAAAATAAACACATAAAACAGAAACATACTCATAGCTATAGATAACAAGCTGATGGCTGTCAAAGTGGAGGGGGTGGGGAAATAGAAATAAATAAATTAAAAGTAAATAAAAATAGTGATTGAAACTCAAAGGAGAGTTTTGGTGTATAAAAGTTATGTAACGTTGAGATAATTTAGTTACTCACAGATAACATGGTACTGAAAAGAACACTTAAAAAAAACTTGATAAGGAATTTTAATAAACGAAAAGATGAATTGTCATTCTAGCCAAAAAAATATCCTTGGGTGAAGATTAACAATAACAACAACAACAACAAAAAAGAGATGAATTGTCCCAAACAATTGCAAAAGAAGATTGTAAGAAAACTTCTATTATACTTTCTCTGTCCAAAAGAGAGATTAATAAAAAAAAGACTCAGAGAGGGTGACTAACTTTACTCTGGTCATTCAATCATTCAATGGGAGAACTGTAACTATGGCCTTGTTTTCTGAGTACGTAATAAGGTTATTTGGCTAACATAGAGCCCAGATGCTAAACCTATCTCATTTGTGCCCAAACTTATGCTGAACTGTAAGAAATAACTTATGAATCATGCCTGAAAAACTCAACTTACTATAATAATCAATTTTCCTTTATTAAGGAAAAGTTCCAAAGCTTAAATACTTGACTAATCATATGCATCACTGAACCAGAAATTCCAAAAATCAACTAATAAATAAATTTATAATGGCATAACCAAATTATACATAGAGACCTTTAAAAGAGATCCTAAACACATTCTGATGCCTGATTGTATAGAATTGAATATTTAACCATTTTAAACCACAAACACCTCTAAGTTGATTTTTGCAATGGTTCTGTTGACTGCTGAATAAGATCAGTGGAAATGGATATTAAGAGAAAACGATGGATAGGAAGGATGCTTAACCCATAGAATAAATGGGAATTTTTTTGGCTAGATTAAAATGGGGTGAGGAAGGGAAGAGATTTAGGGAGTAATAAAGTCTACCTTTGAACAGATTTGGTTTCTTTGGAATACAACAGATATTATATCATTGAATCTTGTGAGTGGAATGCCAGCAAAGCAGACTTAGAAGGATTGCTCAGAAAGGTATGAGGTGAAGCAAGAGAAAATAGTGCTACAGAAGCCAAGAGAGAAGAGATTTTTTTTTTTTCTGGAAGTAGGATGTATTCATCATTGTCAGAGGCCACCAAAAGGTTATGTTGAACAAGGACTGATAAATCTCTGGTGGTTTTCTTGATTCACCAATTATTGATGACCCTTCTCAGGAATGATCTTATCAAGCTGAGATGCTGAAAAGCAGAGATGCTATATTTCAGATAGCAGCTTGGCTAGGTGTTCTATAAATGGACATATAAAGAATATATAAATATATCACCTTCTAAGGGTTCTCCTTTGTCTTTTGGTTTACAATTCTGCCTCATCACCTTTTGAAAAAAATGTTAATCTGAACAGATTTTACTACCAGGCTTCATATGAAGATGGTCATATTTGAATCAGAGACCTACAGCAGGGTTTATTTTGTGGATCTGTTTTTTAACATTTACATTCATCGATTCCATGGAACTAAGTGAGATTTTCCATGATCCCAGATGTGACAGAGGCAGGTGGCCCAGCTTGCTCACTGCACATGGGAGCAAGTGTGAAGACCATTATCAGCTGTGCTCTGCCTTATGGTTTGCTGGAATAGCCATCACTGGCCTCCTACCTGAAAGAGCGCCAAAATGTGAGCCATAGAAATAAATACCTTTCCTGCATATGAAAACCATACCATAAAGTATGCTATTAGAGTGGAAGTTTCCAACTGCCTGTAAAATTCTTTGTGGAAAGATAGAGGTAGAAATTAAAAAAAAAAAGTGTTACCCTCTAATAATAAAATACCAGTCTAGTAAATTAATGCAACTTTAAAAGCAAAATAATAAGTCAAAATAATAAAAAGATTAACTAAAGAATATTCTGTACTTTATAGAATTATTTAGAGGATCCTCTCAATGGCTTGACAATGGTAATACTTTCTACAAATTAATTGTATTTGAAATAAATTCAAATTTTTTTCAAGTTGCTAAGTAATACTTAATGTTACAAATTTTGGGCTTCAGTTGGGAAAAAAAACAAGTTAAATTTCCAGAAAATTAGGTTTTGTTAAAGGTACCATAATTTGATTATCTTTTCACTGTAAAGACTGATATTCCAGAAAATGGTGTGCCTGCCATGTGAGATATCTCACTGGCTATCCTACAACTCAATTACAGACATGTTTAAGGGCTGGGAGAGATTGGCCAACAGTTCTATTTAATTTCACTGCAACTTTGACTTGTACTTCTTTTCAGTGCTATTGGTAGGAATTGGCTGGAGCCATTTTAATGCAAACAATCCTTATTTTTCTTTTCTGACCCTATGATCTTTTCTTGAAAACAAATCTTTTCAATGACAGGCTCATTTAGAGTTGGTCTCAAATATTTTCCCCATTGCCTTGGTCTTCAGTTGGAAACCTGCCTGAATGGCCCTGGGGACAACAAGCTTCTAACTGCATTACAAGATCACTTCTTCTTGGAAATATATTCTGGTGCCCATAGTTTTGATTTCCTATTAAGAAGTTGGTTTTGCCATTAAGTTATATATTTGTGATGAATAGATACCATTTTATTTTGTAAAACATCCCTGAAGCAGAGCTGCTTTGGACATTTCAGTTACAGAAATGAAATCTGGGGTAAGCACTTAGGGTGAGTGGTAGTGTGGCACCGCAGAGGGACAGGACCAAGACTCCTCTGGTCCTGCTTTCCCCCCACCCTCAGCTTCCACCTCATAGTTCTTCCTCTTGTTTCAAGAGGACTGGTCTGACCACTGCCATCTTGTCAGCATTAGTCAGCAAGAAGTAGGAAAGGCTGAAGAAAGACACCCCCAATTTGCAGGAAAGTATACACTGTGTTTTCATTTCCATTCTATTGGCTAAAACTTAACAATAGGCCACATCTAGCTACAATGGAGTCTGGGAAATGCAGTTTTTGTTTCAGGTGACTACAAACCCAGCCAAACCCTGAGGATCCTACAACTAAGGAAAAAGTTGAGACAGGATCCTACAGAACAATCAGCTGTCTTTGCCACAGTTTTCTTCTTCCTGTGCCTTATCCCTCTATAAATCTCAGGTCCTCCTACTCCACTAAAATATGTTTGGATATTAACCATCCTTTTTCTTTAGCTGTTAGAAAAACAACTTCTATGCTCTTGTCTTTATATGTTTACTAGAGGCCTGGTGCACAAAAATTCATGCACTGGGTGGGTGGTGGTTTCCCTCAGCCTGGCTTGCCCTCTCTCACAGTTTGGGATCCCTCAGGGGATGTCCTACTAACGGCTCTGCTGGAGGCGACGGGGAGGATCAGGGAAAGGTGCCACCACCATAACCCTGCTGCTGCTGCCAAAACCAGCTGCCGGGGTTGCTGACCCTTGACACTTGCTTCTTAGAGCTGGCCCTGTCCCCACCCACTTGTGTGTGTGTGTGTGGGGGGGGGGGATCTGGGGCCAGGCCAGCTGTGGGAGGGGCTATGGGAGGTGGAGGCATCCAGGTTGCACCCTGTCCTTCAGGCCACCCTGCCTCTCCTAGTGCTGCCTCTGCAGAAGGACGGGCCACAACTGGCACTGCCCTGCTTCTCCCAGCACCCACCTCTGTGGATGGAGGGGCTGCTTGGCTTGGATGGGACTGGCCCAGGACCCACCAGCACTGCACTGCCTCTCTCGAGCCACATCAGCCCTTGTCCCTCGCTGCTGCAGCTTTGTCTGGAAGGATGTCTGAAAGATGTCCTGTCTAATTAGCATACTACCCTTTTATTAGTAGAGATAAGTGTTTCTGTTCATAAAGTTTTTCTGTTCTTGGCTATTCTCCAACTCAATTACAGCTATCTTTAAGGACAAGGGTCTCATGTATCCCAAACCTAGTACACACCCTGAAGGAATTCAATAATGCCATGACTAACAGTTGGAGCTATAGAAATGAGATAGACATAAAAACTGTATTTTTTCAGAGTAAGGGTCTTTTAGAAATGTGAAAAAAACCTGTTATGTCTCCCTGGAGAGCAGTTCTGTTCCACCTAACACATCTCCCAGGTGCTGGACTGAGGCACTCTGTGCTCTCAGAGGCACTGCAGTTTTCCCCTGGGCTGTAAGATCAGAAAGGTCCTTTGCATCCTGGAAGGTGAGACTGTGGCACAATGCACTTCGAGTCCTGAGCCAGCATGCACCCTGAGGCTACCATGCTATTAAGAACCCAAGTTACAGGGACAGGCCAAGTGTAGGTGCTCCACTTGGCAATCTGGGTTTTTCAGCTGTCCCTGCCCAGGGATCAGAATGGAGGAGCCTTCCCATGATCTCCCCCGCAACCCTCCATTCTTCAAGGCCTCCCCAGCTGTAGGTCTTCCCAGAGGAGGCCAGACATTAATGGAGCTGAGCCAAGCCTTCAGTGCTAACTGCTTTTGGAAGCCCTGACCCCAGAGTTCATGTGTATAATAAAATGGTTGTCTTACATGCCTAAATCAGGGTGGCTTGTCAGACAGAAAGAGGAACCATGGCTTATAGCCCTACATTTTCCTTCACAGGTCATGAAACACAGATAGTGACATTCATAAAATCTTCTAATGAAGGAACAAAATGCATTTCTTATACTCATAGGTAAGTGGATCAATATATCAAGGAATCAAACTAGACATGCAGCAGACTCCAAGGCTTTTGAGGACACAGGAATCAGTGGTCATGTTCAGCCAAGTGCCAATGAGGAGGAACGAGGAACCTACCCAACAGGTCAGCTCAGAGCAGTTCTGAACAGAGGTGGCCACTGGTAGAGGGTCTGACAAAAAGAAGTGTCCAGCTTTCCTTCCATTCTATGATACTTATACAAAACCAAGTAGATCTTGTTAGTACATTTCCATCTGGTAGGTGTCTTCTTTCCCAACTCCAACTTGCTTGAACTTGGTTTTAAATGTTTCTTATGTCATTTTCCTGTGGAGTGCAGACCTAACTTTACTTGTGTCATAAACTATTCTGGGATCCATTTACTGTTGTAGACCCCAGTGCCTAGCCTGGTGTCTGAAGGATAGGTGGTATTCAATAAACACTGGATGGATGAATTAATATACAACTGAAATTTAGATCCTGAAACTTAACCATAGAAGTACATCATTCTCTATTTTTTAAAAGAGTAGATTATTATGACTCATTTCTTTCATAAACTATCTCCTACAATCAACTCCTCAATATATCTTCTTCAACAGTTTCTATAAATATTCATTAAATTTAAATTTAAATATGACTCATGATTTACTTGGATAACATGTATTCTTTTCTTACTGCCATTCTAAAAGAAAATTTGTATTGCTAAAATTACTATAAAAATGACACAAACACACAAAATAAAATAGAATAAAACTTAAATATTATTTCCCATTCCTAGACTTCACCTAGCTAAGTAAATTGGTTAAATCAAGCTACCTTTCATGAGTTTACATTATCATTCTATCAATCTCTTAATGCCATTAAGTCCTTTTTTATTTTTGAATCTCCAGTACTAGTGAATCATTTGAAGGATTACTGGCAAGTCTAGAGTCATGTGCTATTGTGTAATATTACTTGGTGTTAAGGATTAAATCAATACATGTTCAAGAGATTAAGAAATAAAGAATGAGAAATCAAGTAATACATGTACAATACAAACAATACAAAATGATTTATATTTAAACAAAATGGGATGTTTAATTCAAGAATATGTAAACTTCAGGGCCTTAAAGTTTATGTTATAAGTGTAACATACAGTATACTTCCAGGATTCATTTTCTTCCAAATTTATTACAGCTACAAAGAAAAGATGATGCTTATGTTTGTTTAATAATAAGTAAGCAAATGAATAACAGGCTTATTTGAATCTCTTTAGAATTTCTTCCTTTGTATAAGTAGTATTTGCAATAGATAGGTATCCAGCTCACAATTTCTAGTTATAGCCATTTTATTTTTTTAAATTTATTAATTGATTTTAGAGAAAGAAAAGAGAGGGGGGAGAGAGAGAGAGAGAGAGAGAGAGACAGACAGACAAAGAGAGAGAGAGAGAGAAACATTGGTTTGTTGTTCCACTTATTTATGCATTCATTGATTGATTCTTATATGTGCCCTGACGGAGGAGGACACTCTAACCAGCTGAACTACTCAGCTAAAGCTTTAGTCATTTTCAACACTGTAATCTTATAACGGCTTAACCACAGCAGTTCTCGGTATGGTATAAAAAGAGACAATTATTTAGTGGAATAAGGGTTAAAAAAAAACAATGTAATAGGCCACATATTCAAATATCTTCCTGGTTCCCTCATCCCCAATTATGTAATCTCGGACCATTTTTTTAAAAAATAATAATAAGGAAAGAACACAGCATAAGACCTGTTTTCTTCTTGTGAAAGTGATCATGTTGATGGATCAATTAACCTTATTGCTTTCTCCTCCCTCTCTTCTCACAGATGGCTTCCAAGTGTAAGGAATGGCAGAACCAACATTCCACTGGGTCACTGCTACCAATATCTCAGGATTTATGTCAGTGAACCTGTTTGGTGATTTGGTTTAAAATTAGGGTTATTGTTCAGTTTTATTTTTATCTAGGCTGGTTGTGGATTAGTATAGTTGGAGGAAGGATTAAGTATTTTACCTGCCTGCATCAGAAGTATGCAGAGAGAACTCCTGGATAATATCAGGTGATAGATAATTAGTTTGGCATCTGACCAGAGTGCAGGCCAACCATGAGTATTTTATTACGTACTAACAGAAGTGAGCATTCAGCTTTTGAGTCAACTCAGATACCTGAAAAACAGGCCCTCTGGCACATTTACAACCTGGTGAACAAATTTATGCAATTTGTGGCCCTCTGCTGACGTACCTGGAAAGACCATTATGTAAGATAATGAATTTAACAGATGAAAATCAGTAAAGGCTTTTGCACACTGTCACTTTGCATTATAAGGGAAGGTTTGGCTTTTTCTCACTTGAGCATGTCCATCCTTATATGTAATCTACATATTAGAGATGTGACCCTTCTTTTGTACTGAAAACTTCTCTTGATTAATTGTCCCTGGAATATGGTAATATATTTAATCAGATTATTTTTTTAGAGGAATAAGTACAGATATCTTTGAGTATCCAGGATAAAATGGCAATGCAAATACAGAAATTATTTTTTCTTCTCAAGATTTCTACTATTAAAGATAGATGAGGCTTGCCCTGATGAGGCTTGCCTGGGTCAGTTGGTTGGAGCATTTTCCAGTCTACCAAAAGGCACATACAAACATTGTGGGTTTGATCCTCTGTCTGGGCAGGTATGAGAGGCAACCAATAGATGTTTTTCTCTCACATCACTGTTTCTCTCTCTCCCCCCCTCTCTCTTTCCCTACTTTTCTCTCTAAAATCAATAAACATGTCCTCAGGTGAGGATTAAAAAAAAAAGATGAGGCTCTAATCAGCACATTCATTGACCCTAAGCTATAAATCCTGGGTTTGAGGTTGAGGTAAGAGTAGAACGAATAAGAAGGTACCAAGTAGAAGATCTTTTCTTCTTTCAATATCTTGTTGTTGTTTTTTTTCTTTCTGGAATGACAAAATTACTAAGAGGAAGATAATTGGAACAAACTGTAGAAAAGACTGACTAAGAAATAAACATACAAGAATTTAAAATAGTTAAATATTCAATCAATTTCCAAGAGAAAATAATACAACAGGTACATCGGTAGCAACTGAAAACTGCTAAACACAAGAAGACAATTAAGAGTAGGAACAAAAGAAATTTGAGACACTCAAGAACCCCTTTGAAAAGACAGGCAAGAAAAGGATGAGGACAAGAGAAGGAATGAAACAAAAAAATTGAAGTTTTAAGATTAAGATAAATTTTAAGGTTGGCTTTATTTGTAACATCTGTTAGCTACCTTGTTGATAAACAAAAAAGTGAGATTTATGATCACTTGATTGACTTGATTTTTTAAAACCATTATAAAATAAGCATTAAAAGTGAGCAGTCAAGAAGATAAGTTGTTGGATTTGAATCTTGGTTTTGCTACAAGATACCTAACCTACCATGACTTAGTTTTCTCATCTGAAAATGGGGTATAATGTTATCACCTGTCCTTTTTACTGACTGTGTACTTTAAAGGAGTTAATACATGTCAATTCATAGAAAATAGTGCTTTTGATATAGTTCTTAAGTTATTGTATCATTATTGGACCAGAGGCTCGGTGCATGAAATTTGTGCCCAGGTATGGTCCCTAGGCCTGGCCTGTAATCAGGGCCGTCTTCCCGCAGCTGGCCCTGCCTCCTGCTGCCACCCACACTCAGTTCCCAATTCTCCATTGGTGATTGATGCCTGATGGCCCGGGAAAGGGACTGAGAGGTCGGCTGTTCCCACCTGCTCTCCTGCCCCTCCTCTGCCTCTGGTCGCCCTCTGTGTGTGGGGAGACCGAAGGGGTAGGGGGCTTGGCCTGACATACCCATGTTCCCCCCACCACCCATCCCCGGTTCCCTATTCACCATCAGGTGACCAGAGCCTGCTGGCTGGGGGACAGGGACCAAGAAGTGGTCAGTGTGCCTCATAGTGACTGGTCCAGCAGTCATGCTGGTTGTTCTGCTGTTAGGGTTAATTTACATATTACCCTTTTATTATAAAGGAGGAGATCTCACAATACAATGTACATTCTTATCTTTTTCTTTAGAATTGAATATATATTTTTTATTCAAAAGGAATTTCAAGACATTTACAAGTATTAAGGTATTTCCTTGATCTTTTTTTATGTGTTTATATTTTAAACATAGAGGCAGGTTAAAAAAATTCTTTAAATTATGGAGATGACTGGACAATCCATTTGAGGGGTTTTTGTACATAACTGGAAACAAAAGGAGATGGTTTGGGATTGTCATCATAAAAATCTTCATCTGTTAAATTGTCTGAACTCAATTTCCTTAACATTCAATCTCTTTGCCTGACTGGTTAGGGGAAATGCTGGGAATGAGTTTGATTAGGGATTGAAATGATTCTGCTGCAAATCTAAAATTTGGGTAGGCTTATCGCATTCCTTCCATAATCTAACATGCCTGGAGGAGTAATACTGGACCATCAGAATTGCTGGTTTATGAAAGCAGCTGGTGTGAGTTTAACCGTTTAGAACTGCACTGAGGGAAGAAACCAGCATCCCATATGTTTTAGTTTAATCACATGTGAGTTAGCTTAATCTCTTGATAGGAGTTGAACTTCTTTGGAAAGAGTTAATCAGAAGTTATGATGCATTCCCTGGTGCAGCAGTGATGGGCCGCAGCAGGAACTGACAAGGAGAAGTACATATTGAGAAAGAATGTCATATGCAGTTTTTGTTTCTGTAATTCTCCATGCGACTTAGCAACTCAAGTTTCGCTCTTTTCTACGAGAATGGTAAAAAAGTCATGATTGTTAATATTATAATCTTTCTACTATTACTACCACCAACCAACATTCTAACAATAATAGCCTTGGTTAAGCGACTACAGTGACAGGTCCTTGTTAAGTGCATTTGAAATATAATTTCACATAGTCCTTACAAAAACTCTCTGGATTAGGCCCTAACAAGCTTATTTTGGGAATAAAATTAAGGATCAGAACTGTTATTAATCCAAAGTCATCCCAATAGTAAGTAATAGAACAGGATTTAAATCTAGTCTTATATATGACTACCAAACCACATGCTTTTTCTATTGTATCAACAGTTCCCATAGTTTTGTCTTTAAAATTTCAGAGTAATTTGGAGTCCTTCATAGGCCTGGGTCAGGATATGTTTTAAAATTCACCAATAATAACCTCTGAATAAATGGGATGTATTTGGCCTTTCAGTTATAATCACACATTTCCATAACTGAATATATTTAACCTTATGATAACTCAATACATTGTCCATATCTCTTATTTGTACCCATATTGAGAAAAATCTCTTTTCTGCATTGGCAGCAGCCTGATGATTGAACATTTGGGAACCACTGCGTGTTACCAGTGGCTTGAATGCTTCTGGCTATAGGTTCCTTGCACGTTTTATAGGAGAGGCGTTATTGAAAACGTTTTCTGTAGTAT
Organism: Lasiurus cinereus; assembly: GCA_011751065.1. Classification (NCBI taxonomy): domain Eukaryota; kingdom Metazoa; phylum Chordata; class Mammalia; order Chiroptera; family Vespertilionidae; genus Lasiurus; species Lasiurus cinereus. The sequence continues at coordinate 12,243,952 of JAAGEH010000293.1, forward strand.
TACTCTGTCTATATTAGACTATATTCTCTCATTTATTTCCATTGTAAATTGAGAAATGTGTTTTCATGGGAAATAATTTGGCTCTAATTCATAATACACATGACTTTTAAAGACCCTCGTGTTAGCAGCCAAAGTACGGCACCAGGCGTTAGGCAGGAGTAAGGCTGGACCTCATTTCAGCAACCTGGAGTTCGGCTTGAAAGAATTCAGAGCCAAGGGACTCAAATAAATTATAAAGGAAAGCTTATTTAGAAAGTTACAAAAGTAGGAAAAGGGCCCCTGGGACTTAGGATAAAAAGGCAGGAGAGGCGAGAGTGTGCTCCGGAAGAGAGAGCACGCACAGGGCTCTGTACCAAGGGCTTTTATCTGAGATCTCCAGAGAGAATCCCAAGAGAACATTCATCAGCTTTCCAGGTGTGCCCTCTCGTGGTCTCACCTGATTGGGCGGTGACAGGGGGTGGGGGGGCATCAGTCAATGCAGCTGGTCCTGATGTCGGTCATGGGGTCATGGCTGCTTCTCTGGGCCTGCAGCTGAAACACAGCTGAAGCCTAGATGTCATCTTCCAGGGGTTAATGCTCAAGAGAGTTCTCATGCAAGGGCTTATAGTTTTGCCCATTGCTAGGCACCTGAGGATTGTTGCTAGGCACCGGGGCTCATTCCCCTGGTAATCCTCTGCACCTAGCCCATCCTTCCTACTACATAGCATTCTTGTGATTTTCATGATTCAAAGTTGGTGTGCATTTATTTTTAACCATGGCAACAAGATTAAATATTCAATCAATATGATTATGCACACCTCTTTTAAAGTAAACTATTTTAAATGTTCATGCTTTGATTGTTTAAATGTTTTTGTTTAAACAATTTTTCATTTGACTTCTTGTAACTTGAATTTGTGACTTGGAATAAAGGTATTTTACAAATTCATTACATTTCTTGATCATTTTTCAAAGGGCACATAGAGAAACACTTGAATTTTTTAACTCTAAAATTGAACAAGAAGTGTAACATTATTTCACACGTAAGTGAAATGGTTTCCAAAGTACTCTCTGCATAGAGTCATTTTTAAGATCTTATTTTTCTAACCCGTTCCTAGATTTTCAATATAACGTTTCTATGTTTCTTCAACCTTCCAATATTACTGCATGAAGTCAGCTAATTGGTCCTTCTCTGAATAGAGGAGAAAAAGGACTAAGCTGTGTCTCCCAGCCTAAGGCCAATATCACACATAACTTAAATACTATTCTCTGCTCAGTTTACCCATGTGGACCGAATATTTTTGTGCACCCACCACCCTCAGAATTTCATATGCCAAATTCCTAACTCCTGATGTGGTGATATTTGGAGATGGGGCCTTTGGGAGGTCATTAGGGTTCAATTAGGTCATGGGATTAGAGCCCTTATTAGCAGGAGACACCAGAGAGAGTTCCCTCCCACTGTTTCTTCCCCACCGCACCATGTGAGCACACACAGAATCCATGATGAGAGCCCAATACCATGCTGACACCCTCATCTCCTATTTCCAGCCTCCAAAACTGTGAGAAAATAAGCTTCTGTTGTTTAAGCCACCCAGTCTGTGGTCTTTTTTATGGCAGCCTGAGCTAAGAAACTGCTAATATCTGGCTGCTGCTTTTAGCATTTGAATGTCCATTAATTTTAAACTCTCCTAAATGTGGGAACAAAAAGCATTAAAGTAAACAGTGTCAAGATGAAGTCTTAAGAAAGCAAAGAGGCCTCGTCAGACACCTGTGGCAACTGAGAATCAGCGTGTTGACAACCAGCAGTCGCCTATTGAGCCAGCGTTGGGCAGTTAGTCAGCAAACCTGTTTCAAACCTGTACTTTCACATTCTCAAATCTATTAATTAGGAAAGGAACGGGTAAGATTTGTTTAAAGAGAATCTTAAAAATATCCAAAAGGCTTTATTTTATTATTTTATGTATTGTTTTGGAGAGAAGTTTAGTTGAATGACTAATAGTAAGCCTTGGGAATTTTAGGCAAAGACCAAATTACATTCTCAAGATGATCTTGATATATCTTGAAATACTTTTTAAAAGTAAAAAAACATGGTAAATACCAGGTAACATTCACGTAGTGCTTACTATGTTCTAGGTATTGTCTAGATGTGTATTCATTTACTTTTCAAAGAAACCATGAAAGGTAAGACTATTATTCTCATTTTCTAAATGAGGACATGAAGATCAGAAAGAAGCTTGTTCAAGGTCATGTTGAAGCAGTGGTGCAGCTGCCATTTGAACCTGGGTCGCGTGGCTTTAGACTCCATCCTTTGAACTACTATGCACACCTGCATCTTTTTAAAATTTATAGGGTGACACTGATTAATAAGATTATATAAATTTCAAGTATACAATTCTATAATACATCATCTGTATATTACATTGTATGTTTACCACCGGAAGTCAAGTCTCCTTCGGTCCAAATATATTGGCCTCCTTTACCCTGTACTACATGGACCAAAGCAGTATTTAATTTTTATAATAGTGTCAGTAAGTCCTGGTAAGATCTGGGCATCACTGTCAGAGATCTCTTAATGACACCTGGGGAAAATATAACAAATTCATGAATAATAAACACACTTGAAAAAAAAGTATATAATTAAATCCTTTATTGTGGTCTAAGGTGTGTGTGGTGTTCGGAAGAAAAAGAGCTCCACTGAGGTTGAAAATTTTAGTTTGGAGTATGAGAAAAAGGATGTCTAGCACAAGAGGAGAAATCTAACCATAAATTTCTAAATAGAAATGAGCATGGCCTACATCCTTGTGGGATATTTATAATATTAACTAGGAAGTCAGCATTGATTCCTATGCCTTTCCTTTGCTTGTAACAGGCACCAGGCAAGACTTTTCCCCAAGAATGAGAGCATAATTTCCAAACAAACCCAGATCACTGTTTCTGTCAAAGTCAATGTTACTTTCTAAGTTAATGAGGAAACTAATGGCTTTATAATGACATTTTTACTAACTTTACTTATTTTTATCAACTCGTGGCTATTGAATTACTACATTGGATCTGGCAGATGAAAGTGTCTGTGTTTTGCTTTACAAATTCGTTTATATCAAAGGCCTCCTCTTCAAAAAAGAACAGTGACCTTAGGGTGGAGCCCTCATGTCATATTATTCGAAATATTATTCATATTATGCTTCTCACTTATAAACTGAAAAGGCAGGGTTGTGGACTTAAATGCAGAATAAGTCATAGTTCCTTTTGAAATATCTAGGCTGGCATTTATTTGAGGGAGAATATACAGAAAATAACATCCATGGGGAAACATTTATAAGCGAGAGGCATGCTTACACTGTAGGTACGAAGAGATTACAAGTCTTTCTCTTCTCTCCTCTTTTTCCTCCTCCTCCTCATTTCTCCTTCTGTTGTCATTTTTCTCTGTGTCTAATCTAAGTTACTCTTACCTGAACATGTACTAGTTTAACCTCACAAACTGTCCCACAACTAGATCGGAGAATTCCTCAGTCTGGGGTTTTTATCTGTGCCCAGAACAGATACCTGACCTGCTGTGCTGTGACCATCTGCCTCACCACTCCTCCGGGTAGCATCTAGTTTCTCTTATGTGTGTTCCATTTTACCAGAGCAGTTTCCATCATTAATCCACACACTCTGCAAAATGTCCTCACCTCCTTTTCCTACTTTGCTTTTCTAGACTTCCAATGAGAAGCAGGACTAAATGGTGATTGGGGATCATTAAGTCATTAGATTCATAAGACCAAGTTCCCAATTCTGATGAAAACTTTGGAGTACAATTTCAACTTCTGAATTGACACAGTGTGCATGTTTATTATCTAAAACAAAGGATGAAGCTATGAATTTAGTGAAATTTTCATCTGGGAACAAGGAAAGTAACCTCATTGAGTAAATTGTGAAGAAATAGTGATAAGATTTTTAAAAAGTGGTATCTATATTATAAATGTTTACTTTATAGTTGTCTCTTGCTGTATCACCAACTATCCCAAGACAGTTGTTTAAAATGGCAATCCTATATAATAAAAAGTTAATATGCAAATCCTATATAATCCTATATAATAAAAGGCTAACATGCAAATTGACCAAATGGTAGAATGACTGGCCACTATGATGCGCACTGATCGCCAGAGGGCAGGTTCTCAATGCAGGAGCTCCCCACTGCTGGCGAGCACAGTGATGGTGGCCTGCCTCTGCATTAGTTGGATATCCCCTGAGGGCTTCTGGACTTTGAGAGGGTGCAGGCAGGGCTGAGAGACCTCCCCTAAAGTGCACAAATTTTGTGAACTGGGCCTCCAGTAATTTAGTAAATTCCTATAATTATATTAATTGGCTGAGTTTTGATTCATCTTATTTGGTTGCTTTTAGCTGAGAGATTGATTGGGGCTCAGATGACATAGCTCAGAACTGAACATCTTTCTCTCAATATAATTTTTATCCTTAAGGAAGCTAGGGAGAGCATCTTCCATGATGGCAGCAGCTTCCAGGAGTACAAGGCCTAGTGTGCAATTGCTTATCAAGCCTTTATGCATATTATTTCCAGTGATATCTCAGTGGCCAAAACAATTCACATAGCTTGGTACAGGGTCAACACAGGAAGGAAATATATAAGAATTAGGATGCTGGGAGACTTTGGGGTCCATTTCTACAGCAATCCACTATAATCACCTTCTGGACCTAATGATTCTTACTTCTTCCATGTACAAAATACGTTTTAATATCTTTCAAGCCCTCAAAGTCTCTTCAGCCTTGAATTTCATGATTTTGTGAATGGCTCAGGACCAGAGATGGACAGTGCTTTTCAGATCCCAAGATCTGTGATAGTTGTCCTCTCCCCACCTCTCCCCCCACTTCTCCATACACAGTGATTGTGATCCAGGGACCCAGGATGGATGATGTGCCTGCTACTGTTATTGTTTGCCTTTTTTCTTTTTAAGCCAGTTCTTGATTTTTATAAACCTATATTTTATTATTAAGCTTGAAAGTTTAGATGGCATAAGCTTATGCTGTTTTCTCATACCATATCTTTTATGTTGTTGATTTTGTTGTATTTCTCTTGTAGAAAGAGAGAAATGGAGAAGGAGAGAAAGAGGCACTGAATGCAAAAGCATTCTCTTATGAGATGTGATTTGTAATAGTTATGGTAATGACATGGGCTCGTGCTATACGAAAGTAAAGCATCAATCAGCTGCCTTGTGCACACCCACTCTGGGGATTGAGCCCGATATCCTGGCTTGTTCCCTGACAAGGAATCAAACCAGTAACATTTTGGTACATGGGTTTATGCCCAACCATTTAAGCTACAGCAGCCAGGGCTCCTATCATATCTTTAAAAAATATATAATCTGTGATTTTGTACCCAGGTTCTTAATTTAAAGTATTATTTCCACACTAGAGGCCTGTTTTGCACAATATTTGTGCAGGAACAGGCCCCTGGCTTCACTCCCAGCTGCCCGGGAGCCAGCAAGTCCCCACTCCCAACCCCAGCCACCTGGGAGCTGGCACATCCCCGATCCTGGCGGGAGCTGGAAAGTCACTGTTTGCAGGCACCTGGAGCTGGCAAGTCCTCACTTCTGTCTGGAGCACCACTCCAGTAGCTCCCTCCACCACCCCCTTCTCTCATAGCAGGTTTCACACCGCTCTGTGCCTACATATGCAAATTAACCTCCATCTTTGTTGGGTTAATTTGCATACCAACTCTGATTGGCTGTGGGAGTAGCAGAGTGACGGTTAATTTGCATGTTTCTCTTTTATTAGATAGGATTATGTGATGGCTCAATTACTTTTCTTTCAAGTATTGCAAAATGTACACTCTGACATATTATTAAAACACTTAATGGCCCAGTGCATGAAATTCATGCACATTAAAAGGGGATTAATTAGAGGAAATATTTTAATATTGCTATTTGCCCTTTTTCTATAATAGAAGTGTCAGAGATGAAAGAAAATTAGTAAAATGTATATGAAAATCTTCCTCCTGTCAGACTCTGGGGTGCACCATGGGACCCAGAGTGAAGTCTCTGCCCACCCATGTGCACCTCAAAATCACGTAAAACCCAGACCTGGCTACCCCCTCTTCTCCCCACCTCTCCCTCTGCTGCATTGGGCTAGTTCCAGACTCGGCCAGTCCTACTCTTGTCAAGCCCTGCTGGGTGGAGGGTGAAGCCTCAGCTGTCCTGGCCTGGCATCAGGGTGGGAGGGCATGGCCTGAGGTCCTCCATCAGGCCCTGTCAGGTGGGGGGAGGTGGCCTGAGGTTTCCCTAGCCTGGCATCAGGGTGAGGGCATGGCCTGAGGTCCCCTGGCCTGGCACTGGGCGAGGGGAGCAGCCTGAGGTCCACCAGCCCAGCACTGGGGTGGGGGGCGGGAGGGGTGGTGCTCCTTGAGGTCCCCCATCAAACCCCACCAGACAAGGGGCACAGCCTGAGGTTTCTTGGCTTGGTGCCAGGGCAGGGGACGTGGCCTGAGGTCCCCAGCCTGCCAGTAGGGCAGGGGGCATGGCCTGAGGTCCCCTGTCAAGCCCCAAGTGGGTGGGGTGGGAGGGTGCAGCCTCAGGTGTCTGATGATTGCTTGTTAAAGGAACTCAGCCTCCACTGTGGGTACAGCCATCTTGTGTTATGGAAACCCTGCCTCTGCTGTGGGCGCAGCCATCTTTGTGGTGGAGGTACAGTCAATTTGCATATTCTCTCTTTATTATATAGGATTGTTTACATACTTATTAATACTATGTTTTGCTGGTTTCTAATACTTCTGGTCTTACATACATCATTTCCCCTTTCCTGGGTACAGACATACTTTAGTGGAATATGAGTTTGTTCCTTTCCAGGACAAATATATGGATGATAGCTCTTCAATCACTTTTAGATGTGAAGCAAAACAGGTGAATTAGAACACGGGGCTTAAAGCTGGTTTCCCTGATGCCTTTGTAGATATGTTTTTCCACTTCTTCTGGCTTTAGTGTGGTAGAGAAGAGCTTGCCCTGCTCAGGTCACTTGGTCTCTCATTGTAAGTTCCATTGTTTTCTGGCCTCCATTCAGCTTGTCTTCTCTTTCCACCCGGGTATGTCCAGCCCTTAGTGTCACTTAATTAATTCAGAAATCAGTATGTTATTTCTTTTAATGTAATTCATTTTATTAACCCCTTTTCTGGTCTCTTTTTCAGAATCATTTATCAAATTTGGGCTCCAGTCTGTTGTCCTCTGGTTTAACACCTTCTGTGATTCATTTTCACTTCCTTTCTTCTGCAATCTGGCAGAGAGTTTCAAAGTGGTTCACCAGACAGCTAACATCATTTCCTACATTAACGAGTATTAATGAGTTTTTTCTGTATTTATTTACTTTATAATTAATTTTAAGTTGGTTTTATAAAATTTATAATTATAGCATAGTTTGTTCCTTTTGTTTGGTTCTTTTTTTATTTTCTCTTGTTTGCCAGCCCCTTTTTGCCTTATTCCATTAAACATACTGACCACATACTGAAAAGGAGCATTAGTGGAAAACAATTTTTGATATAACCCAAAGATTTAACCCAAAGATATAACCCAAAGATTCCATATAAAGATTAAGATACCAATATCTGGATATACCCTGGTGAAAAAGAAGACAATGTCTTTATCTCTTCTGCTTTTTCTTTTGGAGCAAAGTTTCTTGAATTTCGTTGAAAGAAATCTGATAGATTGCATTATTGTTCTCAATTCTACACCCTGTCTTGCACGATTCCCTTGTATGGCCTCATCATCCATCTCCTCTCCAGGCTTGGCTGTGTGACCTACTTTGGCCAGTGACAAATGGGTGAAAGTCACAGTGTGTATTCCAAAACCTGGCCTTGGAGACCTCACATGTGTCACTTTTTCTCTCGCATCCCTGCCAGTGCCATGGGAAGAACATACCATGGATGTTCTTGGACAGCCTGCTGGTCCCCAGAGGAGGATAAAACAAAGATGTGGAGCAGAGCCGGCCAGTTAAGTAACAGACATGCAGGGACAAAAAGCGCTTCCCAGCTGAGCCCGGCCCAGGCCAGCCAGATTTCAGCAGCTTTGCAGATGCATGAACAAAAAGAAAATATTACTCTTACCAGGGTGACTGGTTGAGCAGCAATAGCTAACCAACACGATAATTGCCCTTCTATTTCCTCCAAAAAATCATTCTTTAAAATAATTATTTTTGTGTTATTCTTGCTTATTATTTTTAATAGATCTTACTTTGAAAAATCATTACATATTTTCTTGATATCCTTATTGAAAAGATTAACAGATTTCCCCCTAAGTGGTAGCTCTTTAAATATGGATGAGGCTTCCTCTCTCAGACCTAACGTGAGACGATTCGATGCTTTCTCTGCAGCCTGACAACCTGGAGGGAGTGTGGAGTGAACCCGGACCTCATCAGAAGAACCTCACCCTGCATGGCTTCTTCTGCCAGGTTAGCAAACTTGCTCCATTAGTGAGCAGGTTCAGTGCGACAACATCTCCTGTGCTTTCTGTTCATGCTCTCAGGGGAGACACTGATACTTAGGTTTTGCTTTTGTGCTTGGACTCTTAAAAACAGAGGTCCTAGTTCTACCTGGGCAGGGTACTGGCCCTGCTACCTGCTCCTCTAACGGGGAAAGCCACCGGTCACCACAGCGGCTGGCATCTTCACTCAGTCTGTGTGGGAAGGACTGGCTGTTTGCTCACCAGTCCCACTTTCTTGGATGTCCAACTAGACTCCATTTCTCAGTTTCCTTTACCTGCGGCCATGTGTTTTTCTTGGTAACAGACTGTGAATAGAAGTGATATTGTCACTTCTCGGTCTGGCTTATAAAAACCTGCCATTAACAATTCCTCATTTTCTCCCCCTCCCCACCCCCAGCTGGATGCAGAGGGTCCCAAAGGCCTAAATGGGTATCAAAGCACAGGTGGAAGGACTCTTGGCCCCCGTCTGGCCGTGGGCTAGGCTGCCTGCTCACCAGCAGCTTCCAATGTGATTGCAGGTGAGTAAGAAATAAACTATTATGAGAGTCACAGTGACTTGAGAGATCATCTGTAAGAACCCTTAGTGTCACTTAACTAATTCAGAAATCAGTAGCTTGGAGTGGAGTGCTAAAATAATAAAAACTCTCAAGTAGGGAGTACTGGAGGAGTAATCATGGTTGGAGGATAATGATGGAGCAAGCAGGATTTGTCAGCCATGGCAAAACATTTGGCAAAACCGATGCCTGTTGATAACTCAGAAGACAGACCACATGCCTCTCTTAGGAGATGTGATTTGTAATAGTTACGGTAATGACATGGGCTGGCTATGCTGGCTGCCTTTGGTGATTTATGATAAGAAAGAATTGGCCCGTTTTCAAATAGAAATGGAAGAAAATGGAGAAGGCCTGGGGGTCAAGGATTGTTTCTGACCCACCAGAGTAAGAAATACATTTAAAAAAATTATTGCAAGACAGAGATTCACTAAGACCTTTCAGTTCGACAGAGTGACCATCCCTGCTCTAAAGAGGGAGGTCTGGAGGTTTATTGGTCATGGCAGCATGGAGATATCACACACCCCAACTAATACTGCCTGCTGGACCTAAGGTGTTTCAACATCCTCCTCCTTGAATTTAACTGAGAGGTTTTCATTGCTGCTACTTCTGTGTTAGGCAGTGTATGCTGCCTTCATGTCATGTTCCCTCCACTTACTCCTCCCTTGTTTCCCCCCCGACACACCTTATCTAGTTCAGGTTCCAGGGAGTGCAGATGAGTGAAGGGAAGGTTGGGGAAGCAGGATTGAGGAGAGGAAAAAGGACAGCTGTGATGCACTGGAATGTCAGAATGCTCTCAAGTTCAAATTGCCGTCTGACAGTGTCCCTTTTGGGGAAAAAAGGCTGGGCCTTTGTTTCCTTTTGGGATGAAAATCAGGCCTTTGTATTTCTGTCCCAGTCATCACAGTGACCACCAAGGCAGGTCTCCACTAAGACCAATCAGGAGCTGACAGCTCTGGCTGCTCTCTGCTGACCTCACTCCCAGGGGCTGGGCAGAGACATTTCCCGCTCCATCTCCTGAAGCTGGCATTCCCCCCACACACCTGTTTTTTTTTTTTTTTCCCTCTCTTAGTCTTTCCTGCCGTCTAATATGCCATTTCCCCACTATAACATCTGGTGTGAGTCTTAACAGGTTTCTGTTTAGCTTTTCATTTAAAAATAGTAGCAGTGCTCACTGGCTGTGCAGAGCAGAAGAGATAGATGCCTTGAGACAAATTGCTTTTGATCATGAAATAATTACTTAAAGGGTCAGTTTCCTTTAGTTAGCAAATTTATTTGCCCCAGTCTATTGCCTGATGTATATCTGACATTGGAAGTGAAGCATTTTTTCACATCCGCTCCTCTATTTAACAAAATTTTGATAAACTAATAAAATGAAATAAATAATAATGGATGGATTTTAAAATTGAACTTCATATATATAACCATGTCAGCTAAAAAATACAAATTAAAAATAAAGCAAAGATAAGCCAAAACAAAAAAATAAAAAAATAGAATGAAAAACCACAAACAAAAAAAATAATAATAATAAAGCATAAAAAAGAATAAAAACTCAATTAGGTCAATAGTTTTCATAGATACCTAGCACTGAAGTTTTAGTTATAGTGATATGTAATAATTTTATAAGTAATTGTTTTGTAACAAATAAATTATAAGAAAAACAAAATATCTATAAAAGCTCAAATTTAGGCAGTTACTAAGATGCCTCTGAATGAAGTAGGTTGAGAATTGTTTGTATGGAAAATAATACAATAATTAATAAATAATAATATAAGAATAAACTGTTTCTCATCCTCACAACTTAAACCTACTTTTGCCCCACCCTTATTAGTAGATAACAAGAGAAAACATTTCAATAGAAATAAGAGTATCATATTTTATTAAATTTGATATGCTGATTTAAAATGTATGTAATAGGAATAAATAAACATGGTTTTATATAAAAATAGTTTTGCTTCAAAAGAAAAGTTAATATTCAACCGTCATTCACTAAAGAACCATTATTTTAACTTTTATGATAGTTGTAGGCAACACAATTAGAATAAAATAAGTATAAGGTGTATCTATATCTATATATTTCAGATCTTAAAAGTTGGCTGTTAACCAAGAAAATCTAACAGAATAAATGAAATAATTAATTAGAAAAGTTCAGAGTGACAGCTTTTCAAAATTGTTAATTAAGAAAAAGAGTTACTTACTCAATATGCAAAATAACCTAGTAGTAAATATAACTGGAGAAATTTTCCCTTTACAATTTCAGCCCCAAACATAAAATATCTAGAAATATGTCAAATATGAGATGTATAATGCCTAAATGAAGTAAAGATGAACATTATTCTGAGATATAAAGGCTCATTGATATTGATACAATTATACTCTATATTTTGAGTAGAAAGAATCAGCAGTGTAAAGATATCACTATACCTAAATTTATTATAAAATCAATACAATTCCAGTTATTAATATAATGCTTATATTATAATTGACAATTAATATAAAACTTATCTGGATGAATTGACATGCAAGAATATTTGGGACTATTCTAAAAAAAAGGAAATTAATAACAAGGAACTAGTCTTATTATTTCTAAAATATATATAATAAAACAATAAAAGTTAAAATTTCTGAATCATTATGACTAAATAGCAGCAAAACACAATGCACAAAAATCCCAAACACATCTGGAGTTTAATTTGCAACAAATTGACTAAATATTTTGAAAAAAAATTAAGTGAACCTGGCTCTTTATCTTACTTCCTTACACCAACTAGTTAAGTACTTAAAATAAAAACACAAAATCATAGAAGAGAAAAATAATAACTTTATTACTTTTGATCAAGAAGGGACCTGTAGGGTATTTGAAGCCAGAATTCATAGTGTCCACAAGAACCCAAAGGAAACCGTTTGTGTAAGCAAAATAAACTTTTGTCTGGTGAAAAGAATTGTCAACAATGGAAACTGACTTTTTTGTTTGTTTGTTTGTTTTGGCGGGGGAGGGGGGTCTGTAATGCATATGGCAGAAAAAATACGTCTAATTTCCTGATTTGTAAAGACCTCAAACAAGTATCATCATTGCAGTCAAAATCAGATAATTTACATGAACAATGACTTAAAGGTATATATTTAACTAAATAATCATGGACAAGAAAAAAAGAGAAGACCCCTAAAAATGTTTATGTTCCTTTTTATCAGTTTGCTTTCATGTTCTGGATTACATACCAAACATTTTACTTTGCACCTCTGATCGCTTCTCTGATAGCTTTCTTTAATATGTCCCTGCTTCCTTAATTTTCCGAGTTGCTACTTTCTCATTTTTGTTGCTGATTACAAACAACTGAAGAATATGAAACACATGGTTTCTCCATAACTGTTTCTAATTAGACTTTTGGTAAAACAGAGATGATTGTAATTACTCTTTCATTATCTTCCAGGATCTTCTCAAGCTTCCTCAGTTTCTCAGATCATTCCCCTGGCAGCAAAGGAATCAGCAAAAGGAAGCTTCATTAGCTGGTGGCCGGTTGGCTGATTAGTGCTGCCTGGGCTCTAACAGGAGGAAGTTGTTTGAAAAAAACAGATTTGAAATACTTCGAATTTCAAAGAAACTTCCCCAGCCTACTTGCTGTTGCCTTATCCTCTTCCTAGTCCCTGTCTAAAATCTTCACCCTTGGGGTAAGCAGTGGACACTAATGGGGACTCACAGATGTCCTTCCTGGGACCCAAAATCCCCCACCATTTCATGTAAACATTTAGTGTTCTTTCTTTTTGTTTGTTCCCCTGTCTTCCCCCCTGCCTGTGAAAGGAATCCAATGCCTTTATCAGTTAAAGTTGTCTTTAACACTTCCCCCCTCCCCGCCTCCGCTTTTAAAAAAAACACTGCTTAAAAATTAGAATCAGAACTTTGGTTCTAGTAATAAAGAGGATGTTAATATCTTGTAGGCCAATGGATCTTATCTAGAGAAATAAAGTCTCCCCATGGGAATTTACAGTTTTAGAACAATTAGTTGTCCCTCCCCCACCCCCTGGCCCAGCCAGTTATTGATAACATGATTGGTGGGAAGCTAGAGGCCCAGGATCTGGAGGACTAGAACACAGACAGAAAAGTCACAATTCAGCGTGGACAAAATGCATGTACGTTCAACCAGAGGGATAAAAGTTACACACAGTACATATTTGAAAATTAGTTTATAAAAATATCAATTCCAGGGGATTCTTTAAAATGATAACATTTATGGTAAACCAGAAATGAATTTTCAGTGAAAGTGTTCTGTATGGTGGGAAAAAAGGAGAGTTCTGGTCATTGAATTTGTGTGATGAAACTGTTTCTCACAGCAGAGTGCTCACACTAATTAAGAACATTTTGAAATACTGTGCAAGTCTGTGGCTAAAGAGCCTGAGACTGCATCTTCTTCAGGGGTGCTGTGTGGAAGCATCCTCATTATTGCGAGTCTCTGACGTACAGCAACACCATTGATTCTGCCCTCATGACCACTGGTTGCTGACCCCTGATGACCCTGCTATGGGCTCCTCCCTGTCCCCCCAGCCACCTGGGCTTACCCTTCACGGCTTTGTTTCTTCCTTTGGCCTCTTTGTCGGGAATGTTCTTCACTTTTGCACTGGCTTTTCCCTTGGCTGGATCGTTCTTCCCATCAATATTCAAATGTTACTTTCTCTGTGACACACCCTTCCTGACCATCCCTGTCTAAAATTTCATCCCTCTTCCTGATTTATTTTTCTCTTAAGTCCTTATCACAATCTAACACACTATACATTTTTATTTATCTCGTTCATACATCAGAACCAAAGCTTCCTGAAGGTAGGAATTTTAGTCCCTCCCCCCCCCCTGGCTATATACCGACAGCGCGGGACATGATAGTGTTTAATTAATATTTGTAGAATAAATAAGGTAGTCTTATCAAAGTAAATTTAATCTGCACTGCTTGGCAGAACAACATAAAAAGGATTGAATTGGCCCTTAGAAATGATGGTTTTTCATTTACTAGCTGTGTTGCATTGGGCGAAACACTTCATTTTACACAACGCTCATAGGAGGATGATAATATCTTGACTACCTCCAAGATGTTAGGAGGAGCCAATGTATCTGTAAAGAAGGTCCATTACTGGCAATTTTTAACCATCAGCTATTTCAATTACATGCCAGATTATAGCAGGGATGCATATGTCCTGCATATTATCTTGCTCAGGATACTTTTATGTAACCCCTCAAAATTATTTGTGGTCGATGAAGGATTTCTAGTCAGGGGACATGTTTTCTATCTTGGAGACCATCTTCCAGATCACTGGGCCAATACAACTTTTTCTGTAGGGGGAGCCCAGGACCACAGTTCCTCCTGCAACAGCGGGTCTTCACCTGGGGGATTTGCCTACCATTCCACAGTATGGTCAGACATTTCTGATTGCCATCACTAGGTATGGGATGGAGGTAGGGGTGGGAGAGGCTACTGGCATCTAGTGGCCAGGGATGCTGCTAAGCACTCTACAATGCACAGGACAGGCCCTGCAACAGATAATTATTTTGTCCAAAATTCCCTAAAGGATTTTGGAGCTGGAGAATTTCCCACTCTCAGGATCACCTCCCTGGACTATTGTTTATGAGTCCCAAGATGAGTTTCTTTGTGGAAAGGTCAGGCGGGGGTTGTTGGGAGCTTCCTGGGAAGTGGGAGTGTGTTAAGGAATCTACAGGCATCAGCAAGTAAGAAGACCAAAAAAAAAGAAACCTCTGGGCCTGCCTTATAGTAATTGAAATACAAGCTGATAGAATAAAAAAATATTCAGTAACAGCTTTTCTGGCCAACAGTATGTTTTAAGGTCTATAGAAAGAATTTCGGAATTATACAGTGCAAGGAAAGCGTGGCCATGGCTTCTGGAGTCTTCAAAGGCTAACGTGAAGAAAAAGCCATGGTAACAGTCAGTCTTTTAGATGGGAATTGTGGGGTTAATATCTGCATTTACTTTATTGGAACTTTTTCTGTAATTAAAATTACGTATCCAGAATGTTAGTACAAATACATTTTCTGAGAAGAAAAAAAAGAGTGATGATTATTTCACTGGTCACAACTCTGTTCTTTTAGTAGAGTGACAATTTCTCTTCAAATGCCCTAATAGCAAATTGGATTCAGTTTTGAAGCAAAATAAATGTGGAAAAGAACTACAAATTTAGATAGGAAATCAGACAATCTGAATTCTATAAATCAGTATTTACACATTAATCCGAAAGCAATGGTAGCAGCAACACACTTAAATAGATGACACCTCTTTGCATAGTCATGCTGGGTAAGAAAGGGCTTTTCTTTAGAGAAACCCAAACCACAAGAATTCCTAGTCCTGAATTCTTTTTCTTTTGTGGCTGGTACTGATTGGAGAAGTCCAAGGAATGCAGAAAATGCTGTTTTCTGAATAGGCTTATTTCTTTTTTATTTTAAGAAATACTTTTTTTTTTTTAATGTAGTTACATACCCAAGAGATCAAATAAGGAGTTTTAAAAATGGATCAACAGCAAATGTAACTTCTGGCCTCTGCTTTCAAGCAGAAGGTGCAGATGAATGGCAACCAGATAAAGTATTGTACATTCCAGGATGTGTTCTGTGCACATCTTTTGAAAGATCTTGTATACATTTCTTTTTCCATGCCTCCTAAATGCAAAGTGATTCACACCACAATGCACACAGGCTAGAATCTGCCTTCCTTCCTACTTGACTAGAGTTTTGTTGTGCGTGACTGTTTCGCAGAATAACATTAAAGAAGTTGTTCTTTCTTCTTCCCGGGTTTCAAATGCAATTAATGAATGTTTAACTTATGCCATTGCTCACGAGATCTTAGGTTCATTGAGAAAGACTGAAGCTCATAACTATATTCATATCTGGTGAATGTGCCTTATCACAGTGTGTCTACGTTTTTGCTGTTCCCTTCCTCGAGATAAGATTTCTGGGCAGAGCAAGCATTCGGAAGTAAGCCCACAGGGCAGCCTGGTGAGTTTATTTTGGGAAGGAAATAATCAATTTAGAGTTATTACTGCAAGAGTCCTTATCGAGCTCATTTCCTCATCTAATGCTTCACAAGCTAATATTACATGTTTAGGAGCAACTTCAAAGGAACACAACTGTGCTTTGTAGGTTTTATTAATGTGCATTTTCTCCGAGGGCACCAAGTGTTTGCCATTAACATGACTACCATCCACAGCCTTGCAAACTGGGGTCGTAAAAGCTGTACCAAAGGCGTATGCTGCCATTGAATTACAAGGGCTGGGGCTCGGGGAGTAGGGTAATATTGGGCCCACAGTCTGGGTTTCTCTACACCTCCACTTCTCCATTTTGTTCAATGTATTGAAAATGGTCATTGAGCCTAAGAACAATATAGTAAAAAACAATGTACAGAGAAGGTCTACACCCAGGTGACAAGAGAGAGAGTGTTGGTGTTTTTCTTTTGAATGACATTGAAATTCAGGCCCTACACAGAGAAGCCTTTCATGTTCCAAAGTAAAAAAGCGGAGAAAAAAAACAACACAAAACATTTAGGTGTGGCTTGGTAAGATACATACAGGAAGGGGAGAAGAGTTAGCTTTAAGTAAGGGCCATGGTCCTCCCAACAATTCTTACGTAGAAGTTAGTGATTATATATATCTGCCAAATATCTCAGTGCCCATATCATCACCTTTGACCCTAAATTTGAGAATATTTTCCTTTGTCAGATTTGACTAGGTTCGCAAGGCAGAATGCTCTCTTTGTCAGCCAACAGAACACCCTCTTTGGACAGAAGTAAGGAGATCATTTTAATTGTTTTCTTTACTTGTCTCATAGAATTGCCCACTTGAACAGATTCTTTTCCATTTCGAACTACTCCTATTCCATCCCCTAACAACCGCCCCAGCAGGGCTTCCTTTTCATGGGCTGATTAGACTGTCCCAGAGAAATCACCGGAGACAAGGGTCCTCCCTAGAGCCAGGCTGTGTGGGCCCCCGCCCCGCCACCCCCCCTCCCAACCCCCCAGTACAGCACAGCTCCCACCAGGCCTGCTGCTGACAGCCTGAGCGAGAAAACCAAAACATGCCCTGGAATTTGGCTAGCACTTTAGGAAAAAGAGGATAAAAATAAGGAAATTATAGGAAAATCATTAGCAGTTGTTTGGTTATTTTTTCTGTGTCAATAGGCTTTTGTTTAATATTTTAGATATTTGAGCAGTACTGTAAGGGTTTTTGTTTAGTTTCCTTCACATTAAAAATAGCAAGTTGAGCCACCAGCTTTTCAGAGTCAGACTATATACATCAGGAAGAGAGAAGAAAATGATATGGAACCTCTAAGCTAAATAAACCCTCTTTTCCAATTTAAAGCTGGTAAAGGGGAGAGATACATCCTAAGGGGGATTTTTGTTTTGTTTTGTTTTATGGTTAGCTAACACAGTCTCTCCAGGGTTCATACTTATTTGTTTAGAATTCAGAACCTTAGTAAAGGGAGGAAATTTCCAGAGAAGAATCTTCTTTCCAATTAAAAAAAAAATTGGAAAACTCTAAATAAATCTATGGTAAGAAATTAAAGACAGGAATGCATTTTTTACATATTATTATTTTATAGATTCTTATAACTCTTGGAAGAAGGTATTTTGGGATAGTTGTTCTGGAAATTCAGATGCCAAAGAATGCAGATGCAGCAGAACACAGTGGGTCATGAATCAGGTCAAATAATTTTACTGTGAAAGTTAAGTAAAGGGCAATTTTTGAAGAGAAATATTAAAAAAATGTACTTTATGCCCTGGCTGGTGGGTTCAGTGGTTAGTATGTCAGCCCTCGAACTGAAGGGTTGTGGGTTGGATTCCAGTCAAGAGCATGTACCCTGAGTTGTAGGTTCAATCCCTTGCCCAGATCAGACTGCCTGCAGGAAGCAACCAACTGATGTGTCTTTCTCACACTGATGTTTCTCTCTCTGCTTTCCTTCCTTCCTCCTTTTTTCCCTCCCTTGTTTCTTTCCACTCTCTCTATCTAAAAGAAAAAAAAATTAATGGGAAAAATATCCTTGGGGGAGGATTAACAACAACAAAAAATGTACTTAATTTTTTCAAAATTTCTTTTTGTAATAACTTTTTCATTGTCCTACATGCAAATCTAACACAATGTTTGATTTAGCACTGACACACATCTAGTTTAAGTTTAACAATGATTTGGTTTAATAATTCCATATTTCATGGTGCTCCGTAAAATGGCTCACAACATCCAGGTGCTCTTCCCTCCATAATGCAACTGGGAAATGAGTGCAGATGCCTGTGCCTCAGGCTCTCCCTTGGGCTCAGTTACATTTCAATATCATGGGGCTGGTAAAGAAATAATAGCCTTAAAATCACAAACCCCTAAGTGCTCTAGGGACAAACAAAAAACAGTGTGGAAAGAATCACTCACTGTCCAGGGGTCCAGGTTTGATCCTGAATGTTGCCCAATTCTTTCAAAGGTTTTGACTTCCTTTAAACCCCAGCATCACCATCACTCATGAGCTCTTCATTTCTTATATTTATAAAAACTTAAACATCATTGAAGATAAAATTATATTTCAAAAACTCTTTTCACTCATTTTTTGTTTTCTCTCCTTTCCCTTTGCTCTCTTTTTATCCCTGATTCTTGCTCTTAGAGCTAGTAAAATTCCCATAACCTTATCCTTTTTTATCCCCACTCAGTGCTTCTGGGGTGCTGAGTACAATTTTCACCCAAAATGGAAATAACTAATATTTTCTTTCACAAGTGGGTATGCATGCCATTTTATAAATTCATAAAATCCACTGTAAAATATTAGGCTACTCTATAAGTTGCCTTTTTTTATAGGTAAAGGGGAGCCAAATATTGTCAGTTTCACCAGGTTGATTAATTATAATGTTACACCTGCATTTATTAGACATGTTATACTGCTTTCCATTGTTTTTCACTTCAATAAAACAAAAAAACATAAACATCTATTTTGAAACAAATATACTTATTTTCTTACTCATCCCAGCTTCCTGAGAAAACCGCACTAAATATAATTAACATCATTTTAGATGTTTAATCCCCTAATGCACCATTTCACAATTGCATATGGTTTTTCTAAAATTTCAATTGTTTTCAGTTGTTACCCTAAATGGATGGAGATTCGTAGCATCATTCACTGATTTTAACTGAAATTTATTACCAAAGCACTGGAGAAAAAAATGTGTATGTATTATACAAGTAGGTAACTGAGTGCTTTAATCATAGACTGGCCTGTCTGATATACCCTTTTCAGCAACTTAACGAGTAAAACTGAGTCATCTCACCTGCGGTTTTGACCATTCATAGGTCCTCTACTTGCCTCTGGATCAAGACCATATTTTACCAAGAATCCTGTTACACATTCCCTTGTCCAATGGAGAATTGCTTCCAGCAATGTTCTTTCTCCTGTTAACACCTGAACCAAGCTTTTGAGGAAGTAGTTTTTAAAGCAATCCTTGAAAAAGAGACTCTTGTCTCTACCTTTTCTTGTCTCTACCTGAATGGAGGGAACATTTCATTGAAACATAAAAGACACTGCTTAAAAAGCCAAACTTACTCATCACTTCATCTACATATTTAATTGTAATTACATTAGTAAGATTACTTGTTAACTATAGTGAACATTTTTCATGGACATAGCACATTGAAAGTTGAAACCATAGTCAATACAACTTATTTCCATGTCATTTATCAAAATACTAGAGGTCCAGTGCACAAAATTCATGCATGGAGCGAGAGGGACCCCTCAGTCCAGTTTGCATCCTTTCCAATCCGGGACCCCTAGGCATCCCTCTTATAATCTTGGATTACTGGTTCCTAATCACCTGCCTGCCTGGTCACTCCTAACTGCCCCCTCCCTGCTGGCCTGATCGCCCATAACTGCCTCCCCTGCCAACCTGGTCACCCCTAACTGCCTCCCACTGCCAGCCAGGTCACCCTCAATGCTCCCTCCCTGCCGGCCTGGTTGCTCCTAACTGCCTCCCTGCCACTGGCCTGGTCACCCCCAACTACCCTCCTCTGTTGGCCTGGTTGCCCTTAATTGCTCCCTCTGCTGGCCTGGTTGCCCCCAACTGCCCCCCCACACTGGCCTAGTCACCCCTCACTGCCTCCTCTGCCAGTCTAATTGCCTCCAACTGTCCTCCCCCTCCCCAGCCAACCTGGTTTTCCCTCACACCCCCACCTACCCTGCTGGCTGGGTCACTGCACGCAGCCTGCTTGTTCAGTCGTTTGGTCATCCATTGGGCCGGCCCTGGGCGGCTGGGGGGCTGAGGGGACTGGGATACTCCAGAGGCAGACCACTGGAGAAAAAGACAGTACGAGGAGTGGCCTGACCCACTGGGGAAGGGTCTGGCTGTGCCTTGTGCCTGCCACCCTGGCAGGGCTGAGGAGACTGGGCACCACCATCTTGTGGCTGCGAGCACGACCATCTTTGAGGACATGGCAATCAATTATCATATTCCCTTATTAGTGGCTGTAGGTCCTGCCATCTTTGTGAGGGTGTGATGGTTAATTAGCATATTCCCTCTTTATTAGATAAGATACTCATGCATTCATATGTTTCTTATACTTGAAGGGAAAGGAAATATAATTTATATTATTTTTGTATTGGTGCTCAACATTTCTAGTTGCTGGATTATTTTATTAATTAGAGTCTCAGTGCACAAATTCATGCATGGGTTGGGTCCTGCAGCCTGGTGAGCAATCAGGGCTGGCTAGTCGGGCACGGGGTGCGGGGTGGGAGACTGTCAAAGGTTGGCCTGCAGCAGATGGTGGGCTGTGGGAGTGCACTTACTACCAGGAGGCAGCTCCTGTGTTGAGCATCTTCTTCCTGGTGGTCAGTGTGCATCATAGCAGCCAGTTGACTGCTCGTAATGATCACTTAAGCATATATATATATATATATATATATATATATATATATATATATACCCATTTTTGAGAATGGTCAAAAATAGTTTGTGAATGTATATCAGATCCATCCATCTATTCATCTATCCACCCACCCACCCATCCATCCATCCATCCTATCCATCTATCATCTATCCCTCATTCTGGATGTTCTCTGTGAGAAGATATTTAAGACTGAAAATTTGGATACAACACATCACATTTTCTGCTTAGCTGAAAAGGCAGGAAGATTAACATTAGACTGAGAAATGGACTTTGGGGCATAATTCTACATTGGTCTTTTGAAGGATGTGGTCATTAAAACTCAGGAAAGGGAAAACAAAATAAAATACATCATTTGTTGAAAGAAAGCACATTAAAAACAAAAATTACTGCAGTACTACTTTTTATAAACAGATGGGAAATGCATCTCAAAGGTATTCAATAATTATTTCACTCCAGAAAAAGACAGTACACACAACACAGAGGCCCTTTGACATCTGTCTCTGTTTTTCTAATAGAAAATAAATCTCAGTATTAGCTGAGGGATACAGCAGGGCTCTGAAGAAGAGACTAAGTACCCAAACCAAGGTCTAGAGAATAAGAAGCTTCTTAGAACAAAAGAGAGAAGAGAGATGGAAAAAGGGGACGATAAAGAGATGGTGGGCTTGAAGTGGAATTTTTCATCCTCTGTGTGCAGCCCTCTGCTCCAAGGGCATGACAAATACCCAGTGATTTCTGCATCACCATCATTTATAGGCCGGGACATGCTTTTAACTGTCTGGGAGACTGCTAAGAAATTGGTTCCTTAGGGTTATTGCAAATAAGAAGATCTGATTGGTCAATTATCCTTTTGTCTGGAAGAGGTCATTAAATTTGATGAAGGAAGCTGTCGATGTATTAAAAGGTACAACTGAGTGAAAGGTGAGAAGAAATGCTGACAAGTATAGTAAACATAATACACACCTGACAAGACACAGGACAAGCCTCGCAAATGGCTCATAAAGCTGATTTAGCAGGACAGTAAAATCCTTCCTTTCAAGTGATGTGACTTTTTACTAAGCATTTATATGGAGACAGGGTCTGCTAAGGAAGGTGGACTGCCTGTTTTTACTAGATTTCGCAGACATTGGTCTTGTATAATCAGTCTTTATTATAGCACTAAATCTATTAAATTCGTAGTCTTTTTCCCTTTACATAAACATTTCCCCTTACTAAAATCAGATAGATATTCACCCTTTCTCAACCCCAGGGATTGTCTATGACAGGTACTTGAGCTCTTTCAGAAGTCATGCAGGATTGGGTTTCTGTTATAGTGAACCTTGACATGAGGTAATGATTTAGACACCATTACAAAGAGAAATTGGCCTGAGGAAGGGCCAGCGACATCCCCTCTGCTCATGGTGTAGCTACTGCCTCATAGTTGTAGATGATTTTACACCATAACCACTGTAATAGTAGTTATTATTAATATAAAGACCTCAAGAGGGTTAGGCATTTATTTTGTTTTTGAATAAGCCCCAAGACATTTGGAAGTTTATTCAAAGTTTATCTGAACCTCATTGGTCTGGAAAACACTTACATTCGTGAACATTTAGTAGCTTCTTGTAAGACTTGTAGCTTTGGATCACATTGGGAGACAATGAAACCAGACTTCTTGGTAACTTACAAAGTAGTCTGATGCTTTCTCATCATGTGTCTAATGAGACATCTATACGCCCATTGTTTGTTGAGTTAGGTTTTGTGGCTTGAGCATCAATGCTCTGGGGCAAGGGCTGCTCTCTAATTTATACCCCTTTATTAGCAATGTAATACTAGCTGCTGAAACAAATAAAGCCCAGATTCTTTGTGGCTTAATATAATGGAAATTTACTTTTCACTTCATCAGGCCTAGGCAACAGTAAGAGCTCTACTGCCCAAAGCAAGTAGGAACCATGTTTAGGAAGCACTGGGTGTCCAAGGGGAGGCTTAGCCTCAAAATCCAGCTTCAGGCAGACAAAAGTGACTAGTCTCACAGGAGAATTAAAAAACAAAAGCAAAACCCACTCGGCCCATTCTCCACCCACTGGAACTGAGTCTCAGGGCCCCAACCAGTGTCAGCCATGTGGGAAAATGTCTTGCCTTGCTGCAAACAGCTTCTCATGAGGGGAGAAAAGCATAGACATTTAGTGGGCAGCTGCACTCTCTCCACAAACTCTACATGTCACTTAACGCTGGCGCTACATGTGATTATGATTCGAAAGACAGGTGGACTTGCACATAAATCTCCACTAGAGAAAGTCCAAAAACTCTTTTCACTCCCAGAGTTTCAGGTATAATTAAAAGAAAATATTTCAAGTCCCAAATGCCCAATGGTCTTAAGAATCCATACAATCATTGAGCACATTCTGGCCTCAGTACTGATCATGGCTGCACGGCAATGAATGCAGTCCCTGTGAACCCAATGGTCAAGATGTTACCCATTGGGGTTACTGGTGGGGACCTCAGTTCTTTGCATTGATGCAGAAAAGATTTTAAGGTCAATGAAAATTAAAAGAAATCAAAATGGGGCTTATTGAAGATATATTCCAATGGGAGGGGAAGAGAGAGGGAGAGAGAGAGAGAGAGAGAGAGAGAGAGAGAGAGAGAGAGAGAGAGAAAGAAAGAGAGAGAGAGAGAGAATATGACCCAAACTCCTGGGTTTTAAAGAGGTATATTCTGTGTGGAGACTTTCATTTGTATTTAGGGATGATACTATCCCTAAATGACAGAAACTATCTTTCTTCTGGGCATGCCCTTACTCATAATGCATACTGAAGAACCCAAGTGGAGACAGGGTAAAACCCAAAATGCAAATTTTATTATAATTAGTCCAGGATTCTAGTAAAGTTGCATTGAGGTCATGTCCTTTTCTTGTGAACTTGTGCTAAGAAAGAAGCAGATGGTTACAAACCTGCCCACGAGCGGTCTGCTGGCTGCTGGGCTGCCCATAGAAAGGGTTTGAAGCTAATGTTGGTCCGACCTCTGTCAGGACCACAGGGCACACCCTACCCCAGCTGCTCATGTCTAACTTCCTACTTAACATACTGGTAGTGTAGGAGTTCCTTTTGTCTTTTTGGTGGCCTGAAGATCTCCCTAAAGCTAGTTTGCTGGCAGGTGCTGAAGATTTATGTTAAAATAATTACTTTTCACAAATAAAACTAACATCACAAATTTTAAAAAATGAAGAAGTTCCTAAGAAATGAAATTTATGTTTTTTTTTAATAAACCATATGACTATTTTTTTCAGCTCCATCAGTAATAAAACTAATATTAATAGTAATTGTATAACTACTTGTATGAGGCATTGCTCAAAGTGCTTTAGAGGAATTAACTAATTTAATTCTCATAAATGCTCTGTGAGGTACTATTAATACTCCATCCTACAGCTGAGAGCATCGAGGCACAGAGATTTGCCCATTGTCCGAACTCCAGAAGGTAAGAGAGCTGTCATTCTGAACCCAAGATATGGTTCCATAGTCCAGGCTATTAACCATCACACTGGGCTACCTTTCTCTCACTTCCTTTATAAGTTGTTTAGATCAAACTCATAATAGTGGATATTTACTCTCTATTTTATGAGAAAAAAATAGGCATGCTAAGCTGGGCCCTATGTTTATAGAAGGAACTAACATTTCTTTGGTGCCCTGACTTAAAGGGCATGGTAGGAATCTGGGACAAAGAAGTTTATCAGGCATTTGACTGGAGATGGGGGAGATGAGGTCAGTACACTGTTCGGAGGAGTCAGTTGAAATTAATATATATGTTCATAGACCACATATACAAAAAACTTTCAGGACACTACAATTCCTTAAAGTGAAGGTTAAAAGTACACGATTTTCATCCACACAACACCAGCCTTTTACATCAGCCTATTTAACTTTACCTATCCACCTCTGCTCCTTTATCCATACCTTAGCAACAGAAAATCATTCTCTCTACATACCTTTCCAATATAGATTTGCCATAAAGCACTCCAGTCCATTTTATTAGATGCACTAAAATTTAAATTTTTATAAGCCCTTGGTGACTTATGGTCTATTCCATCTTTTCTCATTGTGAAGTAACCTTGTTGAAATACAATAATGCTTTTGCAATAACATCTTTTTTTTTCTAATATTGCTAAAACTCCATTTTGGGGGGACTAATATTTAGAAGATTTATCTATTTCCAACTTTTAAATTTTTATTTTTTCTGCATTATTTTTAATATGCATCTTTAATAAAAAGTTTATAATTTTTG
Source organism: Lasiurus cinereus (assembly GCA_011751065.1). Classification (NCBI taxonomy): domain Eukaryota; kingdom Metazoa; phylum Chordata; class Mammalia; order Chiroptera; family Vespertilionidae; genus Lasiurus; species Lasiurus cinereus. The sequence continues at coordinate 12,269,091 of JAAGEH010000293.1, forward strand.
CATTTTTAATCTATTTTTGTCTTTTAATTATAACATGGCTCAATTATATTTAATGTAATTACTGATATATTTTGGCTTACATTCCACCATCTTTTTTTGTACTATCTGTATAACCTATTTTATATTTCTCTTTTTATTTTTCTGCTTTCCTTGTGATTGTTATTTTTTGTCATTGCATTTTTTCCATCCTCTAGTTGGAATTTATAACTTTTATGCTTTAGTGGCTACTCTAAAAAAACAACCACATGACACTTAATTTAACAAATATAAAGGTATTCAATTCCCCCCCTTTTTTTTTTTCTGAAGGGAAGTTGGGATTAAAAGCCAGAAAGTCAGCCTCCAGAGTCTATTCTTTTATTTATTTATTTATTTATTTATTTATTTATTTATTTATTGGTTTAGATTTTTAAAAATTTAATAAATCTTTATTTGTCAGATTATTACAATTGTTCCTCTTTCTTCCCCCCTTAGCTCCTCCCCACCCCCACCCTCTGTCCTTACCTCCCCGCCACTGTCCTCATCCATAGGTGATTCACTTGTTGATAGACATGTATTTGTTGTTCATAATTTTTATTTTTACCTTTTTCTTCTTCTTCCTCTTCTTCTCAAAGAATACCTTTAGTTTTTTTCTTATCTGTGAAGCTCTTTATCTGACCTTCAATTCTGAATGATAGCTTTGCTGGATAGAGTAATCTTGGTTGTAGGTTCTTGCTATTCATCACTTTGAATATTTCTTGCCACTCTGTCTTGCCTGCATACTTTCTGTTGAGAAATCAGCTGACAATCATATGGGTGCTCCCT
>JAAGEH010000293.1:12269901-12308332 GCA_011751065.1 Lasiurus cinereus
TATTCTCTCTCTATCTTTCGCTCTTGGCATTTTAATTATGATGTGTCTTGGTGTGGTCCTCTTTGGATTCCTTTTATATGGGTTTCTGTGCACGTCCTGGACTTGTAAGTCTATTTCTTTCACCAGGTGGGGGAAGTTTTCGGTCATTATTTCTTCAAATAGGTTTTCAGTCTCTTGCTCTCTCTCTTCTTCTGGCACCCCCATAACTCGGAAATTGGTATGCTTGGTGTTGTCCCAGAGGCTCCTTACACTATCTTCATATTTTTGGATTATTTTTTCTTTTAACTTTTCTGGTTGAGTGTTTTTTTGCTTCTTTGTATTTCAAATCTTTGACTTGATTCTTGTGGTCCTCTAGTCTGCTGTTAGGTCCCTGTATAATATTTTTTATTTCAGTCAGTGTATGTTTAATTTCTAGTTGGCCTTTTTTTATCTCCTCTTGGATTTTGCTAAATTTATTCATCTTTTCTAGAAAATTCTTGAAAAACCTTATAACCTTGGTTTTGAACTCTATATCCAGTCATTTGCTTTTCCCATTTCTTTTATTTGTGATCTGTTTTTTTTATCTCCACATTTTCGCTGCTTTCCTGAGTTGGTAGAGTAGCTTTGTGTGGTAGGTATCCTATAGGCCCAGTGGCTCAGCCTCCCTCCAAGTTACCTGAGTAGACACTTTTGATGCACCCCTTTGTCAACTGTGTGCAAGCCTTCTTGTAGTTAAGTCTTAACTGTTGTTGGTATCACTGGGAGGAACTGATCTCCTGACCAATTGGCTGTGAGGATCAGCTGTGTCTATGCTGGGAGTACTTCTGTGCTGAAGACACCCTTATGAGACAAGACTTGCAAAATTGCAAAAAGCCTGTGTTCAGCTTGGATGGGGTAGAGTCTCAGGGCTTGGCTTCCCATTAGTCTTGTCCTATGAGTCCCCAGGATCTCGATGTCCCTTGGTAATCACTGAAAGCACCTCTGAGAGAGAGCCACCCTCGAGTTTCGCCCACTGCCAGGCAGTCTAGTTTCTCCCCAAATCTGAGTTCTCAGAAACTCACCTGGAACTGGAGTTCATCACATTTGGGAGCTTCTGTCCCCCTCCATTTTAGAAAGCCAGCCACGTACTCATCCGCCCATGCATTCAGCAGTCAGTCCTCTCTGCAAGTACACACCTCCGGACCTCTGCCTTCCGCAGCTCCCCTGAGTCTCAATGTGCTTTCTCTTTTCCTGGCAGTCCAGATTCCCTCTGAATGGGTCTGGGTTCCCAGAGTCTCAACCAGGACTGGAGTTCAGTGCAGTCTGGAGCTTCCGTCTCCCTCCCACTTGAGGAAGCCAGCCATGCACCAGTGCACTCAGCTTCCCATCCTCTCTGTGTGTGCGCATCTCCATACCTCAGCCTTTTGCAGCTCTTTTGAGTCTCAATGTGCTTTTGTTTTTCCTTCTAGTTGTAGAATTTCCACTCAGCCAGCTTTCCTGTTGTTCTGGATGGTGTCAGTTTTTTCTTTTAATTGTAGTTTTGTTATTGTTGTGCAAGGCAGCAGTTTAGGGGTTTACCTATGCCACCATTTTGGTTTCTCTCCCCCAAGAGTCTATTCTTTTAAACCTATTTCCATTTCCAATGAAGACTGAGAAATTAAGGTCACACCACATAACTGAACTTGAACTCTGCTTTTCTGATGCCAAAGGTCAGATACATTCCTGAACAAACTGGAACTTGCTTCAGAGGCCTCATAAAATCATGAGAACAAAGTCCATTACTTTGGGTCTAAAGAGGTTCAAAATATCTTATTTTATTCATTATAGAATTACTTCAGGATCCCATATGTTGTTTTTGTTTGAGTAAAATCTGAAATATATTAAAAAAATACCTACTGCTGTGTTGCCTATTTGCTTTTCTCTTTTTCCATGTCCCAGTGAGAAGTGTTGCAGAAATTTTGTCTTGACATGCAGGGGCCCAACTTATTTCCTGACACACTCAGCTTGGGGGACATAGCCTCTGGGTTATACTCTTTTGAAATGTTCCTGCTGAAGTGCATGTTTTGATTTTGGGATTTTGCAGATGCTTTATAAGAAGGTCCCATGTGTTCAGATCTGTGGGAATTCAGCATGTTTCTCAATGTGAGGCACCAAAAGAGTTCACAAATTTAGGGCAGTCAGTCTATTAGCTGGGATGAGGAGACTGCCGTTTAATTTTATTTCATTCTATCGCTTACATATTATATGCTTACTTTTCTTTGCTTAATTTTTATTTTGCCTGCTTTTTAAAAAGTCTCTACATTCTAACATCCTGAGCAATTTGATTTTAATATATATCCTCTGGCCACTTAAATGAAAGACATTATAAATATAAAACAATTACAGATAAATCTGTGATGTGTTCAACTCTGATGGGAGGTCATCCCCATCTAACGTTTTCAGCTTATTTCAAGTCTGAGAATCACAATAGCAGGTAATGTTAAGAACTTAGAAAGATAAACACCATGTCTATAGGCATCCTCACTTGACTGATGAGGAAACTGAGACTATGAATGTTTAACCGATGAGTGAGGGGTAAATAGTTCTAGAACCCCAATTTCCTCATTCCTGACATAAAGCCCAGAAACATAAGTCATATGTCCTAAACATAATGGTTTCCAACATTAATGAAGTGTGATGCTGAAATATTGCAATTTTCACAGGAATCTAAAATGTTAGTCTTTGCTTAGGCATCTGAAAGTTAACCTTGTTGTCTTCTTAAAATTTCTTTTTGGGGCTAAACCACTTGCCAGTCTCTTTGCCAGTCCTTTTGCTAGGGTTTAATATGTAGTGAGAAAAACAGATGTGATTTCAACCTTCAGCCAGGAATGAATCGTATAAATAAATGTGAAATTAAAATTATGTGAATACCCATCTTCTTTGCCACTCATTCCGTCACCTCTTACAGATCTTGCAAACCTCAGCCTGGATTTCCTTTCCTGAGAGAACTTTTCAGTTTAAGCCAGCTCTCTCTTCATCCACCCTCTTTCATTGTACATTTTTACTCATTCCTGTAGGAAGCCACATGGGTTAGAGGTGTGTGAACTAGACCACAGAAATCCTTATAGGTCATAGTAATGACTTGGGTTTTTATCCTTACATATTCAAAGGCCTTAATAATATCTACATTAAAAAAAATTACTTGACTTTCTGTTTGTACAACATGGTTGAGGGGAGGCCAGTTGAAAAGCTGGTGAAGTAATCCAATGGGAGGTGATGGTAGCTCATTCTAAGTAATCTCTCTGAAGAGAGAGATGGATGGATTGGAGAGCCACATTGGTAGAAAATTAAAAGGATGTGAGTATGTGAGTAGAGAACTATTGTAGGTATGGTACATGGCAAAACAGTGACATGATTTGCAGGTCTTCACAGTAGAAATGGAGCTTTTCTTCATTGTACTGACTATGGACTGGCCTTGTGACCAGCTTTGGTCAATGGGACAGTAGTAAATAGAGGTTTAAGAAGCATTTGTATATTGGCTATCTCTCACACGGAGCTGAAAACTGCACTATGGGAGCATCCAGAGGCAATGGGAACACAGGAAACTATGCAGCAGTGAGGGGCTCCCATCCACATAGCTGTGCCAGCCAATGTCCCTGAAGGAGCGTGGCTGGGAAGATTCAACCTGGGCCATACTGAAGGATGGCAGGCTGACTATGGCCCAAACTGGACTGATTTGTGAGCCAATTGGTTATTGCCTGAATACACTAAGTTGTGGGGTGGTTTGTTTCACAGCAAATGTACTGTGTGTGAAAGAGAGAAGTCTATGAAATGGATAGTATTGATATTTTAAAATATATGTATATTATGATCTGAGGACCCCTAAAATATTAGCTCTATCTCCTCTCACTTTCAAGTAGCTCAAATTTAACTATATCCTTATAGTTCACAGTCCCTTTTTGTATGTCAGTTCCATTAGTCTAATTTTTTCTTTCAAAGGTTTATTTTCCAATTCATCCTTTATTTATTGCCCTCTCCTCTACCCCAAATATGTGTTTGTTTGTTTGTTTGCTTGTTTGTTGGTATTCTTAGCAGTGCTTAAAGAGCATTTACAAAATCAGATGTAAATATCAGTGATTGGAAATATGGAAAATGCTTTCAAAATATAAACAATAGATATGTCCAAATAGCTAAGTAAAGACCTCATTATTGGAAAGCTTTGATGTAGGAACTGCTGATGGGTATTGCTGATTAAAAACATCTATTTATAAATCTGAACATTGTAATACAACTGCTTGACATGATGAAAACTTATGAAAATGTGAGGGATGGTTTATGTATCTAAATATAGAAAAGTCATTGTGATCATATTAGCTTTCAAATTAGTTTTAGACCTTACACAAAAGTATAGAGAAAATTCTATTGTCTGAAATATATTCCTTGCAGATTTGGGATAATATTGGTCAGTTGTTATATCTGTCTGAGATAAGTAAATAGTTTATTTTCATGCACAATAAGATTTATATAATAAACAACATAAACTGGTGAACAAAAATAGATCCAGAGACAGAGAAACATCGATCAGACCATCAAACCTCAGAGGGAAGGTAGGGGAGGGTGGGGGTAAGGGGGAGAGATCAACGAAAGGACTTGTATGGATGCATATAAGCCTAACCAATGGACACAGACAACAGGGGGGTGAGGGCATGAGAGAGGGTAAGGAGGTGGAAGGGGAATAAGGACACATATGTAACACTGTAATCAATAAAGAAATTAAAAAAAAGTTTAGCATGAGAAAATATTGGACACAGAATATTTCACTCCAGAAATGAATAAACTAAACTATGCATTTAATGCAGACTTCACTAATGTGAAAATGTTTACCCAACTTTGAAGTGACAAGACAACTTTAGAGTGTCATTTATTAAAACTGGTTTTAATTTGCTAACTAGCAGAGTCTTGATAATAGATGAGTCTGGCACTTGAATTTGTTAATGTCATTCTGTTAAAAAATGGTATATGAGCCCACCTTCTCTACATATACTTTCATTTTAAAAAAATCACATTATGCATCACATTAAATTAAATAAACTGAATTTTGATGGGTATGTGGTTTTGAAAATGAAGGAGCATGAACAATTGCTATCATTTACTGGGTACTAACTATAGGGTGTGCACTATTACTTACATATGATTTGATTTTATTTTAAACCTATCAGGTGGATTTTACTATTGTAGATAAAATCCATGTTGGATACATAACCGGTTAAGTGAGGCAGCCGGTGAGGGTGGGGGTGAAACCATACTGAGGCATGCTGTCATCATGGCGTGGTTTTCACCTTGAAAGATGATTGCAACGGATAGTGAGTGACACCTCTTTTAGTCTCTGCTCAATGAGGGGTTCAGGAAGCAAGAGGCATGCGAAATTTATACCTTGCTTTATGGTTGCACCTTTTAAAGTAACATTATAACAAAAACAGTTTAAACAACAAGGTGGGATAGGAGTGAGCTTAAAACTTTTTCCTTTAAAAGTGCCCATATATTACTCAGTTTTGACACACACTGTACTGGTCTCATCCAAGTTCAATATTCTGTGATTATGTGATTCCGTTGGCTGTGGGTTTTGCTCTTATAGGAAACATTTCAAATTACTTCAGTAGATGTTGAGCAATCCTACTGTACTAGGAAAGAGTTGGGTTCTCCATACACCGGAGACCGATGTTATTAAACTCATCCACACCCTGTGGTGTTTTTTATGCACACTCCCTTTGTCTTCTAAAGGAAGTTTCTGCATGTGGGAGAAGGGCGTGAAGGAAAACAAAATCCTGGACTCTGCCTGCGTGATGATTTCAACGGAGACGCATAAACATCTGCTGGGCTAAAAGAACCAGCTGCCGGCCATGCAGAGTGAGCGCACAGTGCCGCTGGGCAGGAAATTAAGAAAACCGTGGTGTCGGTGCATCAGATTGGGAAGAATTTTAGAAAGAATAAATCTTGCTATCCACCCTGACATTTGACCAATAATAAAGAATGAAAATAAAATATATTAAGTTCAAGATAATTTCCTTTTTATCCCCTTTATTTATACCACAGATTTCAATAAAATAATTTGAGCTATTCTCAGAAAGCAATGAGCTTAATGTTGTGTAAAAAATCTGACCCGTGATGAAAGAGGAGTTTTGCATTTTTAATTCTGTGTTTTTCTTAACATCTCCAGAGAAAGATTGCTGATGTTTAACCTCAGAAAACACTTCTGAAACTGATTCAGCTTTTAACTCATTGCTATTGATCATCCCTTCCAGCTTTTCCTTCTACCGTGGCCCTGATTCATAAGACAAAGTCTAAATTTCAAAAACACATATGCACCTATTTATTTGTAGGATTTTCCATGGGTATTTTGGTGACACCAGTGGGGCTATGTTTGTATTGACAAACTATCCATGTCCCTGGACGTCTTGTCCTGACATATGCTACCATGGGAAATCAGGTTTGATTAATGGCTCAGAGTGGAACAAGTCCTTGAAATGTGGAAGGCTCACATTTTATAAAGTAAAGGAATGATTCTGAATTACTTGATGCATTCGTTGTATTTAAAGACAAGTAGCTATAGTGCAGAAAACTATTATAATCAAACGCATACAATTAGCTTTAAGCTTCTTTGAAGCTTTGGGAAATGCAAAAATGCATAGATTACAGAACTACTCTAATTTATCAGAAGCATAGAAACACTTTTTATGGATTTGGACAGAAATACTTAACTCTGATGCTTGTTGTTTTTGACCCAGGTGGAGGGACAGCCATTACTGTAACGCCCCCAGTCCCTCAGCCCTCCCCCACACCTCTCAGGGAGGCCAGAGGAGTGATTCTTGTGAATGGGGGATCGGCTCTTGTTTCTCTTCTCTCCACCAGGTTCACAGAGAGGGAATGACCCGAGTAAATGTATTTGTTCCACAAATTTAAAACTCTTTTGGTGATGTTTTTCAAGTCCAAAGTGGTTACATTGGGAGCTACCTCTGCATCCTCTTGCTTTAGTATTCGTAAGACAAAAGTTTGGGCCTTATTTTGTAATTGGTACAGAATGTAGGTGGATCAGAAGGATGCTTCTTATCAGACCGTCTTCATCCCCACCTTGGAATATTTGATTCATTCATTGGGAACCTTGGGAACCAGACAACAAGACATTTAATTTGTAGATATAAAAATACAAACAGAGAGACCTGGAGGAGGGTCAGGTTTGAGCCTTGTGTTTTCAGAGGAGAGACTGTACACCTTTAACTTGGACAGCTTTTCGTGGCTGTGTTGTGGAGTGTGGCTGGGCTTTCAGTGACTTTAGGGTTCAGACATAAGCCCTGTGAGATTTTCACCTTGAAAGACCATGGCATCTTATGGCAAGTGACACTTTTTTACAGGCAAGTACCAGTTTCCATGGAGGTGGTGGGCTGTAAGTGAAGGAGCTCGCCCCAGCAAAGGGACAAACCTATGCAAACACAGGTCTTTAAGAGCTTCAGCACATAGAGTATTAGCTGAGAGGGCCGAGGTAACCTGAGAAAAAGTGCAGGGACCATGCAGACCTTAGCCAGGATATAAATTCAGTTTGCAGCGATCTCTGTGGGCTATGCATGAGCAGGCCTGGGGCACACAGAGTCTTCGAGCACAGAGAGCAAAGGTTGGCTGTGCTTTCCCACCAAGTCTACAGGACACTCTTGGTGCCAGCTCTAGGTAGGAGGCTCGGGTTACTGTGGCTTTGACCTGCCTTTGCAGCCAAGAGAGGAAACTGGCAGATAATGAACTGGGATTCAGGAGACCCTTGCCAACCCGAGAATCACTTCCTGCTGCACTTTCACAGGGCTCTGGATTTGGTCATCACAGATCCAACCGTGGCCTGAGGTTTGTCAAGACACAGATAATGACCTCTCTCAAATAAGAGCCGACTTTATTACTAACTCAATCAAAGGAACAGGAGCCCTTATCGTAATGTAGGGATCTGATACCTTGTAGAGCTTCCTGGCAGCGAAATCCCCACTGACCACCAGAGGTTTTGAAGGATTGTCCAAGGGAGCAGGGCTCCCTGAACAAAAGACAGCAGTCCCCTGATCCCCATATTTATCTTTAGGATTTAACTGTCTTCCACCTAAAATGCCTTTTATTTTGTCAATAATTATGTGAAAGTATCAACTATGTTTATACTTTAAACACACATCACCAGGAGTTAGTAAACGAGTTGCATAATAAAATTAACAACTTAAAGATTCCCACTTAAAAAAAAAATAGTTTGGCTCCTTTATTTATAAAGAGACCCCCACAATTATATGACTGTTTCCAGAAACAACTGGAATCTTGCTTTACAATTTAGAGGGAGTGTGTATTGATATTTGGAACTGAATGTGTTTCTTTTGTGATGTGGCGGAATTTATCCCACATCTGGAAACTATAACTTAATTAAGTCCCCAAAGTGCCTCAGGGTGACAGAGGACAAGACTTCACAAATTTTGAGGCATTGCAGAATAACAAAAGAATTTTAAGGCATTGTCCCAGCTGCAGGAGGGCCTTTTCGTGTCTTCTGCTTTGAGAGGCCCTAACAATAGTGGTGCCTTTCCAGTCTGGAGTCTGCAGTCCCAGAATTCATTAGCAGGGACACCAAAAGCAAAAGGCACTAATGACTTATGCCATCTGGCTTGTTAGCAGCCAGTTTCAGCGAGCTGGTTAAGAAATGGAGTCATCAAGGATGCACTTTGGCTTTATTATTCGTTGTGATGTACTTTCCCGTTGTTTCCACTGCCGAGTCAAGATGGAGCCCCTGCCTGTGTCTTCTGGAGCATGTCATTTCTGTGAAGGCTTTCACCGAGGGTCACTCTGTAGTTCATTTGAGTAGATTCTCTTCTCATGAAACAAATGGGTGTCTTTTTTTTTTTTTTTGGTAATTTGGTAAGCTACTTAAAAACAGGCAGCTTAAAGCATTTCATCAAGTCCCATTGTTGCTAGGTTAGCACTTAGATCTAAAACAGGAACGATTCGGAAGCATGAACAGTGCAGAATGTTAGAGTGAGTTACTTATAATTTATTCTTCCTAAATTGTACTCCATTTTGGTGTGATTAGGAATCACGACTGTGTCATATATAAAAGCAGTCTGAGAATCACCCTTATTTTGAAAATTAGAGTCTCATTTTCAGAAGTTTTAGAGCCTGAATGTATTTAATCAAAACATAGGCAATGGTTCTTAATAGTATAGTTTATCTTATTTTAGAAATAAACTGATCCAAAGACTCTCTTTGCTGGGTCCTTCTTTACTAAACTGCTTTTAAGTTTGGGATTCCTTAAGGGGCAGGTCTTCATTTCACAGATGAAGAAATAAAGATGCACAGAGGGTAAGCTACTTGCGCAAGGTCACTTGGCAATTAAGTAGCAGACCTGGGGTTTGAATCGAGGATTCACGAAGTTCTATAATTTTGCATACATGGGCCTCAACCCTCTTGAAAGATTCTGATTCCACAGGTCTCAGTGCAGCTAGGGAACAGGATTTTTACCAAACAGCTTATGAAATGATTTTCCTTATCAGGAGAGTTCAGAAAACTTACTGCAGAGAACATATGTACAACGTCTGTCCTGGAAATAGCAGAATAATTTAATAATAACTTTGGTTTTGTTTAGAAGTAAGAATGCATCTAGGTACACTTAAAATTGTGTATGTCCTATTCTGCGTTCCAGATTCTCGAGTAGCTCTCTTCCTGATGAGTAAATTGGGAAAAGTTGTTCTTCACAACCACTCAGGAAAATAATAACCTGAGACTAATAATAATGGCCTAGTAGAGACTAGGCAGTAGGTCTGCACGAACTGGCCATGGGCTGCTTTATAAGAAGTCAGTGAAAAGGGCCGCAGCCAAGTTTAAGAACAGACTTTTCCCCTTTGTTTAGAGGCTTTTGTGACCTGCTGGGCCGAGCCCAGGACAGGAAATGGGAAAGTGTCTGTTTTCCTCCGACACCATTTGGCCACTGGAATAGAGGACGTCGTCGAAAGCTGCATGGTGGCTCCATAGCAATTGAAAGGCCTTGGGCAAATCAGTCAGACCTGCCTCTCCCCATCAGCAAGCCAGGATAATAATAATATTGGCTAAACTTATTTCAATCCCATCTGGACTTACTTACTGGCAAGTGTAAAGTGTTTTCAAAATACTGAATACTATATAGCGCATCCAAGCAGCTTGGATTACAGTGCCTCGGATTTCAGCGCCTCATCCTTTTCCTTCCTGCACTGCAGCATGCCCTGCTCAGTGTGGTGGGAGGGAGTGAACCCCCAGACCCTGGGCCCCCAGGCCCTCGCCTGATACTGTCCCCACCAAAGCACTTGATGACCCAATCCTCCCCGCAGACCATTTTCTCTCTATTAACCTCCAATCCTGAAGGAAATGTCCTTTTCGTCCTTCTTGGGATATGAATACTCTGAAAATACAAAATTTATCATTCTTTTTAGAAATATATTTCTTTATTGATTTCAAAGAGTAAGGGAGAAGGAGAGAGAGATAGAAACATCAATGATGAGAGAAAATCATTGATCGGCTGTTTCCTGCATGCCCCTCGCCCCCACTGGGGATTGAGCCCGCAACCCAGGCATGTGCCCTTGACCGGAATTGAAACTGGGACCCTTCAGTCTGCAGGTAGACGCTTTATTCACTGAGCCAAACCAGCGAGGGCAAAAGCTTATCATTCTTACTGAAAATTGTTAACTTTCTAAAAACATAATTTTATGAACTACTTTCCCCCAGCCCCCCAAAGCCTAGGCCTGTGGGACCTCGCTTATTTGAGAGATATGTGTACCACTCCTGCTTTGATTTTGTGGATATAATAACGGGTCTTCGATCCCTCTTTGCACTGGCTGCTAGATCACTCAGCTGCAGCTCCCCTCTGGTAACTACACATAAACTGGATCCATGTTCTTTATCTGCCTTGTCAATCCCGGCTTCACCTCATATTTCTTACTTTATTTTTCCTTTTGTTCTGTTTTTCTCATCCAATTAATATTAAGTTGGTGTCTTAATGTATCTTCAAGTCGCCTTCAACCCTTCCTGGAATAAAAAGCAGGGCTGGAGAAGAATTTGTTTTAGAAAAGCTGCTCGGCAAATCCTCATATCCATCCTCCAGAACTCTGGATGCCTAACAACGCTTACAGACTCTCTCTGGTGTTCTTGCCATGAATGTGTTTTTTGCTATACACCACGGAGACCCTTTTCTCTTTACTCTTTAAATATGGAATGTTTGGGGGGAGTACAACTTTGGGCCTCCATCATAAACTTCCTCAGATTAGGTTTTCTTGGGACATCTAACCCCTTTACATGCACGTCCTCATGTTGATGGACTGAAAACCCATCAACATGCTTTTGATTCCCGGGGAACACGGCTCTAAAACAGAAGAATAAAGTGTAAAAAAACCTCCACACAAAATGAAACAAACAAAAACAACAACACTGGCTTTTCTTTTGTTCAAGCAAAGGAATACAGGTTGAAGAAAATTCTACTTACAGAGCCCCTCCATCTCAGAGCCTAGTCAGGACGTGGAAAAATTCATAACCTGGCAAAATAAAAGCATTCATTCTCCTTCAGGCTGGGAGCCAAATCAAACCATTCTTTTAATTACAGGTGAATAATAACACCCTTAAATTTCTTACAAATAACGTCAGCCTCCTTCTGCGTTCTGACTGATGGGAGGTGATGAATGAAGACCTTTTAATTCAGCACAGCTGGCTGCCTTTTGTTGCACTTCCTCTGAAAGGTTGCCGTGCGGCTCTGGCCTGTTTTGTCAGATGTGCTGAAAACAACCTGCCTGACTGGAGGTGGAAATAGCCTTCACACAGAGGACGTCTGCGTGATTGAGTGCCCTGTCGGGACGCAGCTGTGGCAGGCAGTGTGCGAGGTGGAAGATGGGCCATTTGTTTGAATGCGTGTGTGTGTGTGTGTGTGTGTGTGTGTGTGTGTGTGTGTGTATGCAGGACTAGAGAAGGCCCCGCTAGACAACCTCTGAGGCTGGTAGAAAAATAGGTGACTTTAGTATTGCTGCCAAGGTTGAGGCTCCCCTGTAAAAGAGAGGGCCTTCTCTCTGGCCCTGAAGTCTGTATTGGAGTAAGGACTTCAGAGTGCGGGGGCAATGAGCCCTCCAAGGTTTGGGAGCTGCAGGCCTCAGGGACATCCGGAGAAGGAACTGACCTGCAGCAGGTTGCAGTGCACCAGCCTCTTCCAAGAATAAACTCCCAGCTTTTCCTGGGAAGATGGTGAAGAAATGAGCTGCACCATTCCCGACTCCCTGCAAGCTTAATTAGAATGAGTCACATGGGAGTGAGGGCATCGGGACCTTATCTGGCAGTGCTGATCTGTGTCGGGGACACCAGTGCGATCACCTGTGATATACAGCTCAGTGCAGACTCCAGAGATTTATTCTTCTCACAGGGGGCCAAGTCACAGGGCCAACAAACCAGTTTCCCCAGGCAGAACGAAGCCCTGGACTGGCTGAGTTCTTTCTTTACACTAGACTTGGTGGTGTATCAACCATCTTGCAGGATAGGTTTTATTTCCATTTTATAGATTGAAAAAAAGATAGTAAAAGGAGGTGCGCTGAGGAAGGCTGGGAGGACAGGATAGTGAATTTAGGAAGATCTAGAGATTCACACCCAGGTCTAGCTCGACATCCTCTGCTCTTCGCCAAGATTGACGTTCTTGTCATTTGAACAGTGTGTTATTTTATCAGAGCTAATTTAACAAGGAAACCACACATTGTTCTTTAAGAAATGTGTAATAATTTTGTGCAGAAGTTTAAATGATTAAGATTTATGTCACAGGCAAGAATAATCTTCTAGAATTCTTTAATGTCTTCCTCTTCTCCTCTTAAATAAAGATAACCCAATAGTGGTCACTTGAATGGTGTTTGCATACCAGGGGAGAAAGGACAAAGACAGCTGGCAGGAGAGAGTCCCTTGTTTAGAGCTCTGGCTTCTTTCCAATTGCCTTTAAATTCCTCATGTGGAACCACACCACATGATTAATTCATGCAACAAACTCAGTGATTGGTCACTGGTAATAAGTACCTGGTATGATCCTGGAGAGTTTACACGTTAGGCTTGCATATCAATGTTGTGTTTAGAGTATATCAGAATATGGTTAAGAAGTGTCCTTTACTAGCTGAATCTCTAAGTAACTGAATTAAGCCCCATATGTTTAAACTTCATTGCCCAGCACTACAGATATTATGTGATGGGTAATTCTTTTCTTTGGGGGACCGTCCTGTACATCATAAGATTTTTAGCAGCATCCTTGGCTTCTATCCACTAGTTGTCAGCAGCATCCCTCTCACAGTTGTGAAAATCAAAATGTCTCTAGGTATTGCAAAATGTCTCCTGGGAGGAAAAATAGTCCTTGGTAAACTACAACTGTCTTACAAGATATATGGCCCATAAAGCAAAAATTAAGTCAACAAAGCACAGAGAATTAGGGGGGGAGGGGAGTAAGTAGAATTCTATTATTCCAAGGATCCTACATATTATATATGAAGTAGTTCAATATTGATTGTAGTTAGTCTGTAATAACTTAGACACACATAATTCCTAGCTCAATCTGTAAACAAATGTAAAGAGATATACTAAAAAGCCAATCAAGAAATAAAAATGGAATATTAAAAGTAACTAAATCAAAAGAATGCAGAAAAGAAGAAATAAAGTAACAATAACAGTAAAAAAAATGAGGAAAAAAAGGCACAGAATGGCAGACCTAGATGTAACCATATTAATATGGTAAGATTGGGTCTAAACGGGCAGTCAGACATCCCTCAAGAGGTCCCAGATTGGAGGACATCCCCCACCCAGTGCATGAAATTTGGTCCTCTAATATATATATATAAAAGCTTAAGGGACCATCCAACCAGTAGCTCTGACATGCCATGACCACCGGGGGGCAGATGCTCAATGCAGGAGCTGCTGAGCCTTGGTGACTTGGCAACTGCAGTTCTCAGGTAATGCACACAGAACCGGAGAGGAGGGAGCCCAATTCTGGGATGTGTCACCTATGAACTGTCCTCTCACAACCTGGAACTCCTTGGGGGATGTTGGAGAGCGGTTTTGGCCTGATCCCTGCAGGCCTGACAGAGGGACCCACTGTGCCTCTAGTGAGAATATAAATATATATAACATATTTCCTATATATCTATTCCATGACTATGTATATAGAATTCCATAACATAGTTCATATTTTTTATTCTCAAATAAAATGCCTACATACATTATGATGCTTGAAAACCTTGTTGCTTTTCTCATTGGAATTTTTCTGTTGAATAAAGTAGACATAGTGGAAGATTAGAAATTTTCTTGGAGTGAATTAAAAAAAAGATCCAATATTTATTTATTTATAATAGAAAGACATGAAGCTAGTAAACATTTTTATTTTCCCTGAATTTGACCTCTTACAAAAAAAGGAGATGTTTATCCTAGATCAAAAAGGGATAGAAGAGCAAAGAATAATAGCATGAATTACAGGCAGTGACAAAGCTGCATCAGGCACCTGAGCAGGTACTATGTAATTTGAAACACTTAAAGACTGAGCAAAAAATTGCCTAAACCCGTTTGCTTCAGTGGATAGAGGATCAGCCTGTGGACTAAAAGATCCCAGGTTCGAGTCCGGTCAAGGGCATGTATATTGGTTGTGGGCACATTCCCAGTAGGTGGTGTTCAGGAAGCAGCTGATAGGTGTTTCTCTCTCATCGATGTTTCTAGCTTTCTATCCCTCCCTCTTCCTCTCTGTAAAAGATCAATAAAATATATTTAAAAATTTTAAAAAAGGACTAAGCAAAAATTAAGCTGATTCCATGAAGTAACATAGTCTAGATAATTGATATGGATCCTACAACTGACTGTCAAGTGAAGTTGCATGGGACAGCTGAGATGATGATTAGTTTAGTTAATGAGAAATAAGAAAGCTACATTTCCTTTGCAAATAGAAGTGATTGTATGTTTCATTGGTGAGCCTGAGGAAGGACATACCACGTTTCTCTAATTTGATAAATCAAATTTTGTTTTCTCTATCACCCCTCCCATCACTTCTCTAATTTAAAACTCAATTTCCATAATCATGTGAGAGTCTTGAACTTATTAAGGGCCTGGGAATAGGTCTGAGTCTCTAATAATTGCAGGCTCTCATCATTTCCCTGACTCCTGATGCTACCAACTATGTTTCCAGTCTGTCCTTCCTCAAGCAGTTGGCTCCATTTAGTTTCACATGTGCTCATCCGAGTCATCCATTCCCTTGCCTAGAGATGTGCTCACAGCTACTTTCACTGCTTCTCTATCGGCCACATTTCCTAATGTCCAATCTCTACCAACACTCTGCTGCAATCTCTTATCTAGAGCTTCATGCACAAGTTGCTTTCGTCTCTGCCTCCACCACCACCTTCCCCCACAACATACCCCTTTATCTTTGTGAATCTCTGCTTCACTGGGTTTTGACTTCCTCCCATCTAAGGCTGAGGGTTGTCACCTTCCAGTTACCTGCTTTGCTTTTATAACTCCATTGTCAACCATTGGTTTCAATGGTGCTATCTCAGTGCACCTAAGTACCTTTTCTTCTACAATGATAAATGTTTATAGTCTCTTTTCTTTTTAGAGAAGCATCCTGACTAGGCCGTGGATCTGAATCCACAACCTGGGTATGTGCCCTAATCTGGAAGTAACTTTTGGGTGTATGGGAGATGACACTCAACCAATTGAGTCACATTGGCCAGGGCTACAGTCTCTTTTCAATTACCTAGTGCAATGCTTATCAAACTGCTCAGAGGCCTCCTCAGCCCTGCCTCGGGGAAGCCACACTTACAGCAAGGGCTCCAACAGTGACCGCTCCGCGGTTTGAGCATTCCTGTCAGGGCGCTTTGAACAATGATCCTGTGGCTAAAAGAACTGGAAATCAATTCAAGACTAACTTTCTAATTGTGCAGAAAAGAAAGAAAGCGAAAGCTAAGAAAATTGACTAAAGACTTAAAACAACATCAGAGGCTAAGTCTTGCCTTTATTTACACTGAGTGGCCAGATTATTATGATTTCTGAACGCATAATAATCTGGCCTCTCAATGTGTGTGTGTGTGTGTGTGTGTGTGTGTGTGTGTGTATGTATTTATATATGAATTCGTGCATGGGTGGGGGGTCTGGCCAGACATGGGTAGCTGGCCAGCCTGCCTACTGGTTGAACTCCTGGTCAAGAGGGCAATTTGCATATTAGCCTTTTATTATATAGGATATACACTGAGTGTTCAGATTATTATGCATTCAGAGATGGACACTCAGTGTGTTTTTCTTAGTATTCCCACCTGTCATCTCTTAACTCATCTTCAAACAGATTAATAAATTGTTATTTAAAGAACTAGACCTACTAAGGGACTTGCAATAGAAATTCACCTTCTGAGTTTTTGTCCAATTAATTGTGATATATATCTTTTAGTAAAACATATCTTTTCACAACAGACTCTTTATTTCAGATTGAGGTTTTGTTTATGCAAAAATATTACTGTGAAAAAAAAACATGTACCTACATTTTACCTGTTTCTCTAAGAACTCTACACATTCAAATTAGGGTGTGTGATTTATTCTGTAACAACATATACTGGAAAACTATACCTCCTAGACACTGGTAGGCAATTGTGGCTTCTGCTCTTGGGGAGCTCAGAAATTTCTTTTGTGCCTGGGAGGGTATGGAACCACATACCCGGTCATGTAATTCCTTTTCCTGCATTTCTTCCAGTTTTCTTCAGGATTTTAGGCTGAAGTGGTAAAGACTTGATTACAAGGCACTATAATAACAATGGCACAGGGAGGGATAGTTTATTCTAAGAAGAGAATAATTGCATTCACTATTTTTAATCTGCATTGGCCAAAGTAATTGCTGCTTAAGACCACAATGATGAAGCCAGGAAGTGTGACATTTTTAATTTCCCCACCAAAACCAGTTTAAAATCTTGTTTTGAATTTGCTATATATTCTTATGACGAAATTCTTAATGGTTTTAATTTATTTGGCTCACGATGTTAATTATATGTTCATTTTTATAACATCTTGCAACTGTTCAGTCTTTTATCAGGATGGCAAGCAAGAATATGTGTATTCCTGAATAACACTAGCTCTGAATTCTTTGTTTACTATTTTTCATAAAATCTCAAAAATCTTAATCAGAATGGAGTTATAGAACAAAGAACTCTAGTGTGGGCCCTGCCATGAGGAACTGATTTTAGCTCTCTAAAGGATGCTGGATGCTGGAGGACAGGAGCAGCAAAACAGGGTGGTGCTCCAGCAGATCCCTTCTGTGAAAACAACAGCTGGATGTGCCTGGGGCCACTCACTGCTGGGGGAGGGGATGGATGGAAGACGCATTTTTTATTTTTTTATTTTTTTAGTGTTGGAAAGTTTTCAGTGAAATCATGATGTCACCAGGATATGTTTTGTCTGTGACTATAATTTGCATAAGTTCCTTCCCATGGAACTGTGTACAATACAAAGGAATGCTTCATGGTACATTCTGCGTTGATGGTGCCAAGACTTTTAAGAGTCCATGGAGGAGACATCATGTACAAAGAATTTCTTTTGTAAATTCTCCCCAAGGAAGAACTAATGAGAAAGGAAAGAAATAGGGCGTGCAAATACTACAACTTCACATTGTATTCGTAGAAAGACGGGGGTTGTTTTGCATTCCTGATCATTGACTAATATTTAGCTTTGTACTTCATATTTTTTTGAGAAGAGGATCCTCATTTTCTTTGATATTTATGGCTTGAAATATGGTCTCATTGTATTATTCTTCCTGTTTTAATTACTTCATACATTTTGTCAAATTCCTGGCTTGGAAATATTTTAATCATCAAGCAAATGTATTTGGGACAAATTTTTTTGGAGATTTATTTTAATATCAAGTTAAGGAATGTCTTGCAATAGAGCATAGATATTCAAGTATCAAATACAATGCCTGGAAATCAAGAGCCAATGAGTTTGCATAATTTTACACAAGAATTTTAATTCCAAAAAAACTCTTTGAAATTTATGTATGTGGTTCAAATAGGCTCCTCAGTACCAGTGTAAATCAAAGGATATAAATAAAATAGTGGGGCAGAGGCAGGTGAAGTTGGTAAATATTGATGTGGCAGATACATCTAATGCTAACTACTTCAATATTTTTGCTAATTTAATTTAAAATATTTTTTCACGTGTATTGATGACCTTATCAACTGGTAATATGAATGACTAAGCCATTTGAGCCAGCACTTTCACTAAAAACAAGTAAAATTTCTAAAAGCATCAAAAACCCAAATATACAATAAGAAGACTTCTCGGGACAACTTCTAACCCAAAGTAGGAACCTGGAGCAGTAAGGAAATGATTAAAACCACTTTTATTGATTGATTTATTGATTGATTGATTTTAGAGAGAAAAAGACTGAAACTTTGATCAATCGCCTCTGTCACGTGCCCGCCTTGACCATACTTCAACCAACTGAATCACACTGGCCAGGGAAGCCACTTTAATTTTTTAAGAACTTTGTTGAATGAGGTAAACCTGACCTTCAGTTTTGCCAAATGCTTTGGGGCAGAAAGGGCTCTACTCCAGGCTCAGGGTCGCCCAGAGTGGGAAGTTTGGGCAGCTCTGGAAGTTGGGAGCTGCCAAAAGCGATATCCTCAGGATAAGAGTGAAGAGTAATTAAAGGACTCATTTCCTCTTTACCCCTAGAAGAATGCAAAGAAATCTGCCATAACCCTGAGACAAGCTACAGAGAAAGATAACTTCCTGAGAAGTTCTAACCACATGCCAGCGCTCTCATGGATCTGTAGCACCAATTAATACTAACTGTGTTATCAGACACAGCTAAAACTGCATTTAATTTTAAATGGTTCTTTAATCATTAAAATGATTGGTAGTGTTCCCAAGTACTTGGCAGAAATACATGTGAATATTTTCCGGAGGAATCTACCTACCTCATTTTAGGCTTTAAGAAAACTTGCTCTTCTGGTCCCAGACACTTCAGGAGCCATGAGCCAAACCACATATAATCAGTCTAGAAAATGGCATAGAAATGGCATCAAGAAACTCCAATCAAAAGCACACAAATCTCTGAAGGGGCAGATCCCACGTTCCCTAGGAACACGAGCTTTGCCAAGAAACACAAGAAGGTCCTGAAGAAGATTCAGGCTACAGTGTCAAGACCATGAATACACATGCTGAGGCTATCAAGGCCCTCATAAAGACCAAGGAGGTCAAGATCAATAGTTCAAAGGGCAGCAGCTACAAGCTCAGTCAACTTGCCTATATCACCCACCCCAAGATTGGGAAATGTGCTTGTACCTGCATTGCCAAGGGTCTCAGGCATTGCCCAAGGCCAAGGCCAAGGCTCAAACCAAGCCCCAGGCTGTGGCTGACACTGTAGTCCCAGCTTCAGCTCCAGCTCAGGCTTCCAAAGGTACCCAGGCCTCCACAATAGGGGCTTCTGTTTGCCTATATGAGGATGGAAGAACTTGTGTGACCCCTGGGCTGCTGCCCGCAGGAGGCTGATGTCTTTCTGTACTATTTGTACAAATAAACCTGAGGCAAGAGCTGCCAAAAAACATTGTCACAAATTTAAAAGACAAAGAGCATGTCACATAAGCAGAAATAAGCATACTTGTAAAAAATATCTCACATCAGCAGGACAAAGAGAAAGAACAGATGACATAAAGATACCTACTAAAGAAAGCTCCCCTATTCTGGAAGCAAATAGAGAAAGAAACGAATCTGCTAAGCCTTACTTTCTTTATACCCTGTGACAGAATATAGTATTTTTCTTTCTCATCATTTTCTTTGTTCACTCATTTCTTTGTTTATAAAGAAATCCTTCTATCCTGAAAGATTAAGATGGACTTAGGATTTCATTATTTTCCTTGAGAAAAAATAGTGGATAAGAACAGATACTGGGGGCCTTTTGAGATTAAAATACAGAAATTCAACTAATCTAATAAATAGAGACTATTATATTGAACCATATAGAATTGCCATTTTCCCCAAGGTCAACAACTATTAAATGAACAACAGCAATTTTATATGGTTCAAACAAATATATTAATTGAGCTAAGCTGCTGTTTCAAAGGGACCTTAAGTACAGGGGATCAAACACTATTGTTTAGCAATCCAGATGTGATGGGTTTGTGGTTGGTGGAGTGACTCTCTTATCCTTAATATATATCCTTCAAGTTTGCTCTAATTTCCCCCAATTCCTAGCCATCAAACAGAGTGAAAGATGAGGGCTTCGGCATGTACCTTTCTCTAAAAATAAGGAACACAGAAGTTGAGTCCATCTTTTTTTTTCTTATATCTCTGCCTGAAATTGAAACCAAAGGTCCTTTATGATCTTGATTAAATTTAGTTTTAAGTCCTAGCTCTAGAAAGAGCTATATGTAAAAGGTGGTGGCAAAAGTAGGTTTACAGCTGTTCACATGAAAAATATTACAATAACTATTAAACAATACAAGAATAAACTCAGTGTTTTATGTACAACTGGAAACCTACTTTTGCCTTGCCCTGTATTAACAAATAAAAAGAACAAAACCATTTCAATAGAAGTCACAAAGTATCACTTTTTCCATTAAATGTAAATTTGTTTGTATGGAAAGAGACATGCAGGCTATAATTATTGCAATAGCTTTATTAACTAAAAAGAATGTCACTCATAACTGTAAACCTACTTTTGCCAACCTCTGTATATATACCCCTCAGAAATCTAGCCTTTTCTCTTGATAATCAATAAAACCCTAAGACAGCAGAAGACAGTAGCCAGGTAGGTTAAGGAAAACACCTTGACCTAAGTTATGTTTCGGTTTCTGAGCACTAAGGTGGAATGACTCCTGGCTACTTTCCCATGAGATTAGACAGAGGGACACTGGAAAGTACCTCAAAGCTATCCTCAAGAAATGTAGAAATGATTCATCAGCCCTAACTCACTGACAAATCAGCTCCCAGCATGATCCTGAACCCCTAACTCACATAGTCTTATGATTTTGCCTAAAGGTTCTGTAATCCTCACACCATAGTTATAATTTTATACATCTCCTTGGCATTTTGTTGTTGTTTAATAAAATAATTTTTTCTTGTATTATTTGAAATATATATATTTTTAGCATTTTAGGATTTGAGGTTTTTCTTTTCTTCTGTGACAAAATAACATTTGTCAATGTGCCATGGGACCTCAGTAAACAGTTTATTCATTTGGAAGTATGCTCAGCCCTATGCATATTTATTATTCAGCAACTCTATTCAGATTACATACAGATCTGTATTTTCATTATTTGGGACCCACTCAACCCATAAAAGACTTATTTGTCAGTTTATTTTACTTTGTTTCGTAGGTTTTGATTTTGTATATTTCTATGAAATATTATTCTGCTCGTAAACTTTCATAGCTGTTATCTCTTCTTATCAGTATTAGATAACCCTCTTGTTTAATATATGTACATACATATATATTTTTTACCTTGAAATCTCTTTTATCTGCATTGATTTCATTGCCTTTCCCTAACAAATCTTTTTCTGGCTTGTACTTTTGCTACATAATTTTTAAGAAATATGTACTATAAAAATTGAGATTAATCTTTTTTTCCAAATGATATAAAAAACTTTATTATTTTAAATCCAAATTGATACCCTAAATTATTAAACTTGAAATTATGTATTTTATTTTTAAGAAATGTTTTTTAAAAAACTGTGCATTTAAATTTGTAGCTAGATTTATAATTATTTAGATTTACCTATATGGTTAACTGTTTTTAATTATATCATCCATATTCTTCAGTTTTTTTCACCAATCTAGGGGCTGGAAGTCCAAGATCAAGGTGTTGGCAGGTTTGCTTTCTCCTGAAACCTCTCTCCTTAGCTTGCTGATGGATCCTTCTCACTGTGTCCTCACACGGGTTTTCCTCTGTGTCTCCACATCCTTGGTATCTCTCTCTCTTCTTACAAAGACACTAGTCAGACTAGTTTAGAGACTTATGACCTCACCTAACTCTGTTACCTCCTCAAAAGTTCTACCTCCAAATACAGCCATTTAAGGTTAGGGCTTTAATATATGAACATGGGGAGGACATAATTCATACATACACTGAGTTATTTGCATTCATTGGTCCATCAGAGGAGAGAATTCTCTTGTGCAGCCATAATTTCTTCACATGTTATTTTTGATAGGAGAAATTTTACTGAGTTTTTCTGTCAAAATTACATTAAAAAAAAACTTCACCCAAAGATATATTTTTATTGATTTTTAGAGAGAGAGGAAGGAAAAAAGAGAGTTCCCTGACTGGGAATTGGACATGAAACTTTTTAGTGCATTGGACAACACTCCAACCTATTGAGCCACCTAGACAGGGCTACAATTACATTTTTAAAATATGATTATTTTCTTTTTTTTCCCCTCTCTTTTTAAAAATATCTCTACTTTGGATTATCTTTTGGTTAGGTTGTCTATTGGAGCCATTAGTTAGATAGCCCATAAGAAGATGTCAAGTTTTCTATACAAAGAATATTTGTATAGTCATTAAAATATTCTTTTTAAAAAATATATTTATTGATTTTGTACAGAGAGGAAGGGAAAAGGATAGAGAGTTAGAAACACAACACAACGAGAGAGACATCGATCAGCTGCCTCCTGCATGCCCCCTACTGGGGATGTGCCTGCAATCAAGGTACATGCCTATGACCAGAATCAAACCTGGGACCTTCAGTCCGCAGACAGACGCTCTATCCACTGAGCCAAACCGGTTTCGGCCATTAAAATATTCTTAAAATTATATGTTGCGCATATCACTTATTTCCAGATTTGCAATTCTCCTATAAATACAAAAGTTTACAAATTAAAATTATGTATGTATGATCTAAATATTTGTATCTTATTCATTACTAGGGGTTTGGTGCACGTAAGTCATGCACTGGAGGTGGGGGGAATCCCTAGTCTAACTTTCTCCTTCTGACATACTGGGAGCCCTCAGGGGATGTCCTACTGATGGTTTAGGCTTGCTTCCCCCAGGAAGAGGGCCTAAGCTACATTCTGGTCTCCCTTTGTGGGAAGCGATGGGGCTGATCAGGGGAAGCCACCAGCCCCATCACCCCACTGCTGCAGCCACTGCCAGTCACCACAGCCACAAGGTGTTTTCATCAACATGGACTCCAGTCCCTTCACCATGAAAAAATGACAACTTTCTTTAGGCATTTTCAAGATGTGTTTTTCATAGAATATGACATTTCTTTCTTTATTTTTTATCCTCATCTCAGAATATGTTTTCATTGACTTTTAGAAAATGTGGAAGAGAAAGGGAAAGACAGAGAGAAACATCAAAATGAGAGGAACACTTTGAATGGTTGCCTCCTGCATGAGCTCTGACCTGGGCCCCCGCCAGGGAGGAGCCTGCAATCTAGGTACATGACCTTGAACAGAATTGAACCCAGACCCTGCGGTTGGCAGGCTGAGGCATTATCCACTGAACCAAGCTGGCTAGGGCAGGATATGACATTTCTTAGCCCACCAGCACCAGATCTTTGTCTTTTTCTCCAGAAGTATATCTCAGAAAAGCCCTAGATCACCTTTTTGGATTCTTATTACCCAAGTTACTAAGAATATTACCAGTGGCATAAAGGAAGCTTAGCCAATGAGCAGTCAGAAAAGGTGGGTGTTTCCTCTGTAGTTCATACCCATTGCCAGTAGATAGCCTCAGATCGCTGGTCTCCCTCCCACCCCACCCCCCCGCCCAGGTCTAAAGCCTCTGGCTGATGCTTTAGGCCTGGGCAGGGGACCCCCAGCTCCCTCCGATCAATGGCTCTGCCCCTGCCCCTCAGCTCTGATCGCAGGTTTGGCCCTGACTAGGAGTCCCCTGGCTCAGGCCCTTCCCAGGCAGCTCAGGGCCCATGCAGGGCCTACTTCAGTGACCTGGGTGTCTATGTATGCAAATTAACTGCCATCTTTGTTGGGTTAATTTGCATACCCACTTTGATTGGCTATAGGTGTAGTGGAGGTATGGTCAATTTACATGTTTGTCTATTATTAGGTAAGATAGTAATTATACTAGTAGATTATCGTAGCCTGTTCTCTGACATGACAAGATATTTCCAATAGGTACCTATTTCTTGTTTAGTGTTCTTTAATTTAAACCATAAAAGGGAATCACTTTCTGGCCAACAAGGCTCTGCTGCTTTAGTTCTTATTTATATGTTCCAGACATCCTGGGACTTTACCCCCTATTTTATTTATTTTAACTCACTGGAACTATTTCAGCCTTAGGTATTCTAAGAACTAGTTGAATTGTAAAGATGTTAAGAAGTTCTAGGAGAGAAGTAGAAACCTTAGAAGGGAGGCTTTCTCTGCTTCCTCCTCCAATATAAATATGTCCTTCCTGTCCCAGTAAACAGTTTTACAAATTGCTCCTATCCGCTGTAATTGCATACTATTGGTGTTTTCATTAGTTGGTGGTTAACTCCCCCATCTGAACTGGAAGCTGCATGAGAGCAGAGACTGATTCAGGCACCACTGTGCAGCCTGTGCCTAGCATGGTGTCTGCCACACAGGAAGAAAATGGTAGTTGTTCAATTAGTGAAGGAAATATAAAAATGCTGCAAGCATTTTTTAAAAAGAAACTGGGAAACATTTTGGTTATATAGACTATAAAAGAAAAGGCTGAAGGACCTCATTATAACATTAGAGTAAAGTGAGCACAAAAGTGTGTGAAAATTTATTTATTTAAATCTCATGAAGGCCCCTCAATGCTCAGTTTTATTGTTCTCATTCTATAGAAGAGGAAACTGAAGGCAATGGAGTTAGACAAGTTGCCTAAAGTTATGAAGTTGGTAGGAATTTGAATCCAGATATGTCTGACTATTGTGGTCTTAAGGACTGAATTGTATCTCCCAAAATTTATCTATTGAAGTATAATCCCCTATGTGTTTGGAGACAGAGGCTTAAGAGCTAATTAAAGTTGAATGAAGTCATAAGGATAGAGCCCTAATCTTAAAGGACTGATGTACACACACACACACACACACACACACACACACACACGCACACACACACAAACACATGGGATCATGTGAGGACATAGCAAGAAGGTGGTCATCTATAAGCCAGAAGTAGAGGCCTCACCAGAAAGCAACTCTGATTACACCTTGATCTTTGACTTTTAGCCTCCAGAACTGTGAGAAAACATATTTGTTATTTAGGGCATCCAGCCTCTGGAGTTGTATTATGCCAGCCTAAGCAGACTAATACAACTAGAGAAAAACAAAGAAAGAAAGGAAAAAAAAAGAGGAAAAGGAAGGAAGAAATAAAAAGAAAGGAAGAAAAGAGGGAGGGAAGAAAGAGAGAATTAGAAAAACAGGGACAGAGACAGCAATGGTGGAAAAAAATGAGAAACGGGAAGGAAGATAGGAGGGAGGGAGGAAGGAAGAAAGAAAAGAGAGAAGAAAGTGAAAAAGTAGAACTTAAGTTACTAGTAAAAAAAATAAGTTCTTTATATGAATATGGAGAAAGAAAATTGTGGAATCTCTTTCTTTGGACAATTTTAAGAATAAGCCAGCTATTATTTATCTTGTATGGTTTAGATTTTATTCTTCTTGGAGGCAGTGGCATGAATTAGATCACCCGTTAAAATAACTGCTGGTCTTATGTTTCCAGGGATTAAAGGAAATAAAAAAGATGGTTCTAATGAGAATCAGACCTTAATCTTAAAGGGGAGATACTTTATTTTTTTTCCTTTTTCTCTCCTACTCTTGGTCCCCCATCCCCTTGTACCCACTTTTCTAAAATCCTTTCTTGGTTATGAGCCAAAGTCACAAAAAACCAAAAACCAAAACCAAAAAAACAACTAACAAGAAATTTTTCTGAGTGAAAAATAGTTCATGAGAATAAAAAGAATAACACGGGGAAAGAGACCTCATACTTTAAATGTGAGTAGTGTAGAAGGAAAATTATAATGACTCAGACCTTGCAGCCTACCTTTGATCTTTTTGCAAGTGTTCTGAGTTCCCAAATAGGGACTTGGAAAGCACTGTCTTATAGGGCATCCATTGCTTTTGCACCCCCAACAACTCTTGTGGAATATGTGGACACAGGGACTTTACAATGGGGCAATTACTATCTTAGTTTGAGCAATAGGGTTTTAAAGGATTAAGCTTCTCATAGCTACTCTTGAGTTTTTTCATTCTTAATCATCAAACTAACTTGAACATAAGAGAAAAATGGTTTTAACAATATGGTGTACTTGACTCCCTGGCCATAAGCAGAAAAGGCACTTCTTAACAAAGCAGTATATATCTAGAACTGGTCTCTCAGGTTTTACATGGGTTAGTTTAGACTAAAGTTCACCTGATAGTTAAAGAGCCATTGTGGAGGTCAACAATAAGTAGCACATTCACTCATTAAATCCTTTTTAATACTTATATTTCAACTAGAGGCCTGGTGCATGGATTCGTGCACCAGTGTGGTCCCTCAACCTGACCTGTGGAGATCAGTAGACCTCCGTGACACTGCAACCTGGTCTTCCCCGCCAGCTCATTGGGCTCCAGCCCACTGTCTGCCTCGATCCCACCAAGTAGTGTGTGAAATGACAGGTGGTTGGGCGCTGTGCTACTCCCACTCATCCTGGCCCTGCTGCACCTGCCCCAGACACTTGTGGCTCCTTCCAGTGCCGCAGCACCAGAGAAGTGGCTGCAGAGCACACTGACCACCACAGGGCAGCTCCTGCATCTAGCGTCTGCCCCCTGGTGATCAGTGCATGTCATAGCTACTGGTCGGTTGTCCAGTCATCCAGTCACTTAGGCTTTTATATATACAGATTTTATTCTTGCTTGAAAGAGGTCAGTCTTTATTCAATAAAGGCCCCTAAGGGATTGGACCAGACCCACCTCCATTATGAAGAATAATCTGTTTTCCTCAAAATCCACTGATTTAAATGTTAATTTCAATTAAAAAGACTTTCACAAAAATATCCAGAAAATGCCTGACCAAAAACCTGGGCACTGTGGTCCTCCAGTTGACAGTTACAGTTAAAATATCTTAGGAGATAATAAACCACCCCGTTATTGGGTTGAGAGATGGTCCCTCTCAGTGTACATATGAATTCAAAGACAAGTTATTTAGTTCATTTCTTTGCATTTTTGCCTTCAAGTCTATCTTTTTCAAGGGGAGGACTGCTACTTCAGCCTATTTGGATACACAATAGATGACGAGGATTTACCCTGAATATCAGCTTTTCCTTGATTCACTTAAGAAGTATTTCACCAGACAGTGTTGCTCATAGACTCCTTAAATCTGTTTCCCACCCCTCTGAAATCTGTTTCAGAAACAGCTAGACTTTCCCAGCTTACAATGTCCCAAACTCTTTTTTCCTTAAGATAATCATTTTCAAACTAGACAATTCTTTTCTAAATTCATCTTTTTTTCCTGTAATAACTTGTTAAACACAGTCAATAACAGTCTAAACATACTAACATGGTATTTTCCACCCTTTCCCCCTAGAGCTTTTCACTCAGCAGGCACATGGTCTGCCTCTCAAGTTATTGCATCAGATCGCTTATCCAAATATTTTACCTCTGTGTAATATAGATTGTCATCTAGAAAGCCTCTCGTATCAGTTCCTTTGCTTATTCCCCCAGAGTCCTAAGCCAATGGCCTGTTTTAGGTTACATCAACACTCTATCTCAGGGTGCTGAAATAGATTTTTAGAACAGACATGAGAGAATAGGCACACTGCAGTAACAAACAAATCCCCAAATCTTGGTACTTAATATAATAAAAGTTTATTGCTTGCTCATTTCACAGTTTGAAGTGGGTTAGGAGGTTCTTTTTGGCAACTCTCCTCCAAGCAGTGACCCCAGGCTTCTTCTGTTTTCAAGTGTTGCCATCTTAAACACACAGCTTTCACGGTTGCCATTGGATAGGAAGACATGAGAGAGCCATGGAGCTTTAATGATCAGGCTTGCAAATAAATATTTATCCAGAAACAGTAGGGAATATGATGCTCATGGGTGAACAGAGGAGACATTTCTTTAACTGAATCTATCTGGTTCTGCTGATTAAGTGGAAGTACATATGCCCTGGCTAGCATGGCTCAGTGGTTGAGTGTCCACCTATGAACCAGGAGGTCACAGTTCAATTCTCGTCAGGGCACATGCCTGGGTTGCAGGCTCAATCTCCAGTGGGGGGCATGTAGGAGGCAGCTGACCAATGATTCCTTCTTATCATTGACTAGAGGCCTGGTACACGAAATTCGTGCTGGGGCGGAGGGGGGTGGTGGTGTCCTTTAGCCCAGCCTACTCCCTCTCCAATCTGGGACTCCTTGAGGGCTGTCTGACTGCCTGTTTAGGCCCTCTCACAATCCAGGACTGCTGGCTCCCAACTGCTCATCTGCCTGCCTTTCTGATTGCCCCTAACCACTTCTGCCTGCCAGCTTAATCACCCCCTAACCACTCCCCTGCCAGCCTGATTGATGCCTAACTGGTCCCCTGCCAGCCTGTTTGCCCCTAACTGCCCTACCTACAGGCCTGGTCACCCACAACTGCCCTCCTTTGCAGGCACGGTGCCTGCCAACTGCCTTCCCCTGCTGGCCATTTTCTGTCCACACGGGGCAGGATCTTTTGACCACATGGGGGCAGTCATCTTGTGTTTTGGGGCGATGGTCAATCTGCATATTACTCTTTTATTAGATAGGATAGAAACCTGGTGCACGGGTGGGGGCTGGCTGGTTTGCTCTGAAGGGTGTCCTGGATCAGGGTGGGTATTCCCTTGGGGCATGGGGTGGCCTGGGCAAGGGGCCTGTGGTGGTTTGCAGGCTGGCCACACCCCTGGACAACACAAGCTGAGGCCCTGGTATCTGGAATTTATTTATTTTCTACAATTGAAACTTTGTAGCCTGGAGCAGAGCCAAGCCTTCTGCTGGCACAGCCATAGAAACTTTGTTGCCTTCAGTGGAGGCCTGGACTGTCCAGGGTGTGCTGAAAGTGTGGCTTCCTCCATTGCCAGGGACAACCCAAACCTCCCTCCTGCTCTCTCTGTAGCCATAGCCATCTTGGTTGGGTTAATTTGCATACTTGCTCTGTTTGGCTGGTGGGTGTGGCTGGTGGGCATGGCTTGTGGGTGTAGTGGAGGTACAGTCAATTTGCATATTACTCTTTTATTA
This sequence comes from Lasiurus cinereus, assembly GCA_011751065.1. Taxonomy (NCBI): domain Eukaryota; kingdom Metazoa; phylum Chordata; class Mammalia; order Chiroptera; family Vespertilionidae; genus Lasiurus; species Lasiurus cinereus. Next base: position 12,299,025 of record JAAGEH010000293.1, read on the forward strand.
GATAGGATGTTTCTATCTTTCTCTCCCCCTCTCCCTTCCTCTCTGAAGTCAATAAGATATATTAAAAAAATAAATGGAAGCACATATTATGTGCCTTAATAAGAAAACTCTATATTGTAAAATTTTATTTTCTGCTCAAATTAACATATAATTTATTAGAATTCTAGTAAATTCCCATTATGATTTTGAGAGGATACAGCCCATTCAGAGACAATGTTATGTCCAGGGTAATCCTGATGCAGAGTCCTGATGTGGCCTCTCTGGAATGTGTTGAGAAATACTAAGCTTTCAGTTCTCCTCTGGTTTAAGCCACACTGGGGGCTTTCAAAAAAAATGTTTTTGAAGAGAAATCTACCTGGAAGAAAGGATGTGCCTCCTGGCAAGGCCTAACCTTATTCCATATGTAAACAAATTCTCTGAGAAGAGTTTATTTGCATCACCTAACTTGCTAAGGGTCTGTTGTGAAGAACAAACATTGCATTTTACTGTCACTTGAGCATCCATTGATAAGGATCCTGCTATTCTACATATTACTATAGTTGTCTTGGTGCATAAAGTCTCATGAATGTCCTTCCAAATAGACTGTGTGTCCTATAACACTGTGGCTGGATGTTTGACATTTGCTGACCTGGGTAGAGGAATCCCACTATGACACCAAAAGTGCCCTGGTCTGCATTCATTTCCAGTCTGCATGCTAGCTCATGGACTTGAATAGAAAAGAAAACTTTGTGATAGTCTATTCTTTTGACTCATCTGTTGATCACAAGATCTTTATTCCAGTTGTTTTTTGTTTGTTTTGTTGTGAATTTGACCCCATCTGTTTTTCATCTTCCAGAAATTCTAGCAATAGCTCACCTCTGTTTTCCAGAAATAATATTAATTTACTCATATTTTTCTATTTTCATTTGAAATCAAGAGTGAAGTCAGATAAACATATGAACTCAGTCTCTCATCTTGGACTCTTATTTTTATTTTTTACTTTTTTTGGGATATCAAGTACAGAGAAGTAATTACATACCTCAGTTCAAGGCCAACTATCATCATTTTTTGTGCAAGGCCCCTTTCATTAGTTTTGGGGGGGGGTTGTTTATATATGTATATTATTTTTCCCTTTCATGCAAATGCTCATTTCCATTTTATAGCTCCCTCATTGTTCACACCTATCAGACATTTCTTTTATTTATTTATTTATTTTTTAGTTTTCATGATTCATTAATCTCTCTCTCTTGCATTTCTGACTCTTATATGATTTGGTCTTAGGGAAGGGGCCATGGTATTTTGTCAGTAACAGGAGGTGGGAAAAACATTTATGTTAACATAAATAGCTATGTAGCTGAATTATTTTGACCCTGAGGTTGGTGTAGTGTTGCATCCCCAAATATATGGTTTATTCAAAGTGTCTTCAGATAAAGAGTCATTTATTTTATATGCTCTGAAGAAGAATCCAGAAACACATTGTAGTAACTTTAATCTAGCTTGCAGTGAAAGATCTACAGAACTTACAATATGGTAATTATTAGGGAAAAATATTGTCAGAGATTCTTGATTTCTGAATGCATCTAAAACAGAAGCTGCCGGGAAGTCTCCTAGATTTTTGTGATTTTAGCTCTGTGTTTTCAAAAACTGTAAAGTAGACATGGTTTGACGCAAAGAGGCAAACTTAAACCTCACACATGGTGTTGGCACTTTGCGCTTTATGAGCTCAGAAGTATCCAGAGACGATTATAAGCAGGATGTTTACTCTACTCTGTTTTTAATGAGCCAAACAAACTAACTACAGAGACCTTCACATGAGGCACTACTGTAGGAAAGGCTAGAGCAGCAATTTACTCAATGGTACCTGAGGGACCTAAAGTAATGAACCTCTCAAATGACTAATTTGCTAACCCAAAATAAATACACTCTGTGTATACTTAGGCCAATAATACATGTCTGGAGTCCTGAAGTGACTTGTTTGATTCTAATGTCTATAGAGCCAGAGTTATTTCTTAAAATTTGTTCATTTGCTTTGGTTAGCAATGAACATCTAAAATGAAAAACAAACAAACAACAACAACAAAAAAAAAACCATTAACAAACCTGACTAGGTTTTAAAAATTTTTGCTTGAAATAATAGCAACTATGCCTTTCCCTGGCTTATACGTGAGCTTCATGCTCGTGGTAATTTCTAAAAACTTTGCTTTTGTTTAGATTGGGTTGATAAATAAGTTGATTCCAAGTTTGCACTATGAATTCACAGTTTTTATGATGATGTAATATTTGATGCCTTGGATATCAGACAGGAAAATAAACCCATCCCTAGAACTGGGCAGCGATTTTCTTCTCAGCGATGGGGACATGTTCCTAATTGTTTCATGCTGCTATCACAGAAATGACAATAAAGAACATCCCTTGAGTACATTTAACCAGCAAACGTATTGGTTTGAATCACTGCAGTCAATTCACCCTTAAGGTTTGTTTCACTGTCTATGGAATCTATAAACTTGTTCTATATACTCTCTGCTCTTTTCCATTTGTCACCATTTCCTTCTTTTAAGATAAACACTATCCTGAAGGCGAATAGAATTTGTGTTTGACAGACATTTTAACACTACCAGGGACATTAAAATAAGGAGCCTGAATTCAAAATCAAGACTCACTTTTTTCCCCCCTTGTTTTTTTTTCTTCTTTTCTGTTCCCTCCCTCCCTCCCTCCCTCCCTCCCTCCCTCCCTCCCTCCTTACCTTCCTTCTTCCTTCCCTCCTTCTCTCCCTTCCTTATTCTTCTCCTCTCCCTGTTCTTCCCACACCCTCTTTATTTCCCCTCTTCCCTCCTTTCTGTTTTGTTTCTTAAGTAAAGAACTCTGTCACTGTGATGGTGGCCCTGGCACAAGCATGCTTGGGGAGGAGCCGGTGTTCATGATCTGCATCTGCTGCAGGGTCCAGTTACTGGAGGCTCCCGGGACAAAGGACTCTCCAGAGATTGGACCAAACCAGCAGTTCACTCAATGACCTGAGCCTGGTGGTGACCTCACAGTTTCAGAGAGAAATTGGGAGGAACTGTGCTGTCAACAACAGGAAGTAGGTGAAAAATGAAAGATGCCCTTGGGGAGTGAAATGAAGAGCAGATGGCTTTAATTGTTAGCCTTGCTATGACAACTGACAAGAGAAATTCTGCTCTCTTGACATTTAAAAGATACCAGCAATACCAGTGACCACATTCCATAGCTTCTTGAAGGTTTCCATGTCAGGGAATTCAAACTCCACTCTCTTTTCATTACAGAACAGCCCATAAAAACTGCAGGTGATATGATTCTGATAGACCAACCCTCTACAGTTGGCGTAAGTTCCTGAGATGCATACAGTGTAAGGCTGTGGGGAGTCACCGGTGATGGCAGGTGCACACATAGGGAAGGTCGGAAGGCTTCACGTGCTGCTGCAGGAAACCAGGCTCACCCTCAGGTGGGAAACAAGAGCCTTCTATAAGCCCACCGGGGCTTTTTATTCCTATGACTATTTCAGAAATCCCGTTTAAATTTTTGTTACGTTGGGGAGTGGTCCTCCCTCCAAACTGGAAGTACAAAATGTCTTTGGAACCTCTGAAGAAACGAGCTGACATAGAAATGAATGTTAGCTCAGCTGTATGCTGTCTCCTTGGCACAGTCAGTTGAATGTAAGAATTAGAATGCCAGAGTATAGAAGATGGCTCGGGCAGCCCCAGGTGGGGAGCCTCTCAGGAAATAGAAATACATAAACACACTCAATGCTAAGAGGTGGAGACTCGGTTACGTTGATGTGTAATTATTGGGTTGAATGTTCCTGGTCCATTCTCAGGATTAATGACTCCTTTTCTTCCCTAGTGAAATGAATAAAAAAAATTTCACCATTACTGAAAATTTATTTTATGGGCTCTTAAAGTAAGACTTAAATGTAAAAAATATTTATTTTTAGCCAGATGTTAATGGAACCTCCATGACAACTTTGACGACCGCATTTTCTAGTTTTTCATTGATAATCTCGTGTGTGAATCTCTCAGCAACCCCAACACGCCGGGGTGGGATAACAGGTAGAATCGTTTCTGTTCTGGTTCTCAGAGCACCCAGCAGGACTGAGTTCCAGTTGCCCGATCATTGGCTTGAAAATGATACTTTATTGCCTTCTCTTTTCATCCATTCCCCTACTGTGTTTCCTGATCTCACATCCTGTTTGGACTAGAATCTTTGTGTTAAGCCTTATTTTGGAAGAAGCTAAACTACAACACCTCCCATACACCCAGTCCATGTAGTGCTTTTTCACTGCATCAGACCCACCACATTTTATTTTAATCATTTGTTTATTTGTTCTCTTTTATTGCACTTTTCAAAAATAATAACTGTGATTTAACTCTCCATAGTTGGATCCAAGCAATGGCTGGCATATGTTGAATGAGTGAAAACTTTTTTCATCTCTGTTATCCTTCTGATCCGCTCAGTCACAAGTCTTGGCATTTCTTCTTTCATATTTCTTCTGTCCACACTTGCCACTTCCTTCACCATCACCCTGGCTCAGGTCCTTACCATTTTGAGCATAAACAATTTCAATAGTTTCCTACCCACTCTCCGAGATTCCAAGGTCAGGTTTCTCTATTTCACACCACACTCCAAACCCAAGTACAACAAGCTGTCTGAAAAGGCCAGTTTCATTTAGTCTCCCCTCCCCTTAAAACATCTGGTAGTTCCCACCTGTCTTTCATCTTCATCTAGCATTTTGCTAAGGTTGTCATCCATCGTATTTTCTATCTAGATAAAAGTTACATATTGGGGATGCACTATATCATGGAGGTTCAGAGCAAAGGCCCTAGAGGCAGATGGCCTGTTCAAATCCTGGATCTAATCTTGTGTGGGACTGAATGATGGCTCCTAGAATGCATCAGCTGCTAATCAGTGGAATGTTATCATTGATGGTAATGTTTTTGTAGAAATGATTAAATGAAGAAGGATCTTGAGATGAGAAGATTATTGGATTATTTGGCTGGGTCCTCAATGCCAATGCAAGTGTCCTTACAAGAGACAATCAGAGGGAAATTAGATCCACACTCAGAGGATCTAAGTTTGTGAAGATGGACCAATGTCAGATTTAAAGATGATGTTTTTGAAGATTGAGTGATGTGTCTACTAGCCAAGGAATGTTAGCAGCCAGTATAAACTAGAAATGTCAAGGAAAAGATTCTTTCCTAGAACCTCCAAAGGGAACACAACCCTGTTAACATCTTGATTTTTGTCCAGTGATATTGATTTCAGACTTCTGAGAAAATAATTTTTTTTTTTTAAGCTATCAGGTTTGAGACAATTTCTTACAGTGGCTATAGGAAGCTAATGCAAGTGATATTGGGTAACTTCTTTAAAAAAAACACACCTCTCTACACCTTAGTTTTCTCATCTTTAAAATGGTTCTTTACTTCTCAAAGTTATCTGAAGACTAAATGATTTAATGTTCTCAAAGTACTCACCAGTGTATCTGGCATATCTTGAACTTCCAATAAATTTTACTCATATTTTTGGGATACTTTTAGTGTTTGCCTATTCACTTTATTCTGTTTTAAAGAAGATCAAAGACTATTGCATATACTTTAACATTGCACAACACTTCTTAGTATCACATACATTATGATTAAATTTCAATTTAACAGATGTTTATTGAACAATGTCTATTTGTGAGACTAGGTTCTAAGGATACAATGTAGTAAAATACAGCGATTGAAATCAATGACTGTAATACTGCAACTATTTTGACTGATTTAGGGTGAATTTTTTTTCAGATTTCAGAACTTAAATATTTAACAGACATATGGTATGTATTTGTATCTATATGTCTCTCTCTCTATATATATATGTGTGTGTGTGTGTGTGTGTATACACATATATATATAGCTGCATTAGTCACAGAGCAGGTCTCAGCCCATCCTCTGCACCCCTGCCCAGTCCTCTGTCCCCTGTCTGCTGGCAGCCCCACTCCCACCACCACTGCCACCGCTGCTCCCATGCACTGACGGCACTGGCCCCGCTTGTACCCACTGATGGCACAGAGCAATTGGGGCTGATCACCCCTCAGGAGCAGGGGGAGGTGGAGAAGCACTCAGGAGCAGGGTGAGGTGAGAAGCACTCAAGAGCAGGGGGAGGTGGAGAAGCCCTTGGGGGCAATCGGGGCCGGCAGCAGGTGTGAGCAGGGCCAGTGCTGGCAGTGGGTGTAAGTGGCAGCTCTGGCACCAGCAGCAGTTGTGAGTGTCAGGTGGGACCACAGTGTGCAGGAGCAAAGAATTTTCAGTAACCATCAGATTCCTGATGGTAGTGACCAGCACCCTGCCTTGGTCTGGCACTCCTGCTCACCTGCTGCTCTACCATCCACTATGGCCAATGCCCACCATGCTCTGCGCATGCCCCAGGGTGGTCAGTGCACGTCATAGTGACCAGTTGTTTGGTTATTCCTCCATTCAGGTCTATTTGCATATTAGTCTTTTATTATTTATTTATTTATAAATATATTTTATTGATTTATTACAAAGAGGAAGGGAGAGGGATAGAGAATTAGAAACATCGATGAGAGAGAAACATCGATCAGCTGCCTCCTTCACACCTCCTACTGGGGATGTGTCTGCAACCAAGGTACATGCCCTTGGCTGGAATTGAACCTGGGACCTTCCAGTCTGCAGGATGACGCTCTATCCACTGAGCCAAACCAGTCAGGGCAGCATATTGGCCTTTTATTGTATAGAATATATATTCTCTCCAAGCATCAATGACTGGACCAAATTGTACATTTAAAATATTTTCTTCCTTGCCCAAAGCAAAATACAGTTTTCCTGTATTTGTGGCTATTGTACAGTGTAGAAGTATAAGAAAGATCCAGTACCTTAATCAATTATTCTACAATTTCCTAGTTAGTTGCTTGTGTCCATGAAGAAAGGTAAGCTTCAGAGCTTCACACGGCTAAGCCCAGTGCATGGTGCACTCTAACATCCAATATTTCCTCTGTGAACAATGCTCTGAAGTATCTCTGAGTGGATGTGTTATAACTCAAAGACTCTGGCTAAAGAATACCAATGACAATTGTCTAAGTGGATTTTAATAAAACCTGTGCCTTCTTATTTATTGCTTGGTGAGCCTTTGATACTATATTCAAACTTTAAAAGCAATAACTTTGAGGAAAGAGAAATTGAGGACTCTAGCTCTGACAGGGAAACACTACTCTCTAGCATTCCTAAAGTTTAAAGTTGGTGACTATCAGGAAAGCAAATATTTCATGCAAGGGTAAGCCCTCTAATTGCGTTTGTGTTGAATGACTGCCAGATCCTTGTGTAGAGAGTTCTATAGGCATATTTCTGATCTCACCCTCCCATCTGAGGCCATTTCAAAAGCGCCTGTGGGTGGAAGCAAAGAAAAAGTCAAAAGCACAGGAAGAAAAGCAAGGGGGCAGAGGGAATGGAGGCAAGGAGAGAAACAAGTGAAACCCTCTGGGGAAGGGAAGCTGTGTTTCATTTTAGTTGCTTAGTTTGGATGGAAGCCTGGAGAAGATTAAATAGCATAAAAAAAGCGTACTGCTGCCTGCCCTCTCTTCTTATTTTCTCTGGATATACATAGAATTGCATTAGTAAAACTCCCAATGAGTGTGAAATTGTATTATTTAATATTATAATGCTTTATAATTTGTGTAGAAGTTAATTAAAGGGCCATCTAAAATGGAGTGCTAAGTTGCTTTTAATCTGTAAGCAAAGATTCATATAAGTTGTTTGTCATTTTTTCCAGTATATTAGACAAGAATTTGTAAAAATAAATTTTTATTAAAAATGCAAGAATATTGTTTGCGTATCTTTAAAGTTTCCATTATTATATTATAATAACAGCATAAAAGAAATACTAAGAAAATGTTTTACTCATGGACAGTTATAGATGAGGTCTCAAGTCTTGCTTGATAATTAGATTACATGAATTTGGACATGATTATTTACTAAGCTTCATATTTCCGATTACCCGAGAGTAAAAATTGTACCAATTTAATAAGGTTTTTGTGAGTTTATGTATACATGACTTAGAGCTCAGAAACAGAGTAATTACTCAAAAATATTTCCATCCTTCATATCTTTGAGCAGTTTCAACCCACTAACTAGGGAAAAATATCAAATGTAAAGACAAAGAGCAAATACTGTAGATTTAGTTATCCACAGGAATTGTTTGCCTAGCTGATGAATAAGCAATGGGTTTTTGAGACAGATGTTCCATTCATTAATTCAACAAATTCATTCATTATTTATTGAGCAACTATTATATGTTAAGAGTTGTTTTAGGTGCTTGAGTTTCAGTGAAAGAAAAATAGAAACATCTCTACTTCCTTAGAGCTAACATTTCAGTGCTGGAATTCAGACAATGATGCAGTATACAGAGGAATGAATAATGTAATATTAGATGGTATGATAAGTACAAAGGAGACTTAAAAAATAGAATAAAGAAATAGTTGGGAGAGGTATGTTATAATGTGGGATAGCCAAATTTTCGGGAGAAACACAATATAATATTGTGAGTTAAATTTGATTTTCAAATAAATAAATATTTTTATCATAAACATGTCATATTATACTAAAAACGTTTTCTTTTCATGTGAAATTCAAATTTAAATGGACATCCTGCTTTATATGTCAACCCTAGAGAGGGTGAGGATGTCAAGATGAGACATTTTATGTTTTATAGCTTTAATTATATGTGACAAATAAAATTATAATATATTTAAAGTGTACAATGTGACAATTTGATACACACACACACACATATACCTTGTAAAAGAATGCTCACAATACTAATTCCATCATCTCACATTGTAGCGTGTGTGTGTGTGTGTGTGTGTGTGTGTGTGTGTAAGCATACTTAATATTTATTTTCTGGGCAAATTTCCAGTATATATAGTATTATCAACTCTAGTTACCATGTACTACTCAGATCCTCAGAACTTAATCATCAGGTAAGTGAGTTTGTAGATAACAATACAGATATACCTTTTGTCCTGTTTTGGTGTCAGGGCTGAGGGGTACACCTCAGCTCATCATTTTCCAGAGAAGTCAATATTAGAAGTCACTGCTAATCACAACAGACTGTCAGTGGCATAATCTTTACTATATTGAGTCAGGTGTTTTTCTGGCTTAAGAATTGAAATAAGTTACAGCAAAATGTCCACAACATCAGTGACAGCTGGAGTCCATAAGTACCAAATATGGGAAAAGCCTGGTCATCTTCTAGGACCTGGGAAGAAGCAAGGGCAGAGAGAGAGAGAGAGAGAGAGAGAGAGAGAGAGAGAGAGAGAGAGA